>CAWUFW010006217.1:600000-1190182 GCA_963921515.1 Calotriton arnoldi
CCAGTCCCTGAACCTAGCCAGAACCAGTTCTGCTCAGGCCTGGAGCACTTTGTTTACCAGGCTGCATCCTTCCTTTCAGAAAGAGGGGGTCTGCTAGCAGACACACAGTGGGAGGTGGAGCCAGCATTCACTTTGCCAGGCACAGCCCTATTCAGATCAAAGAGCCACCCCTCCCCACACTCTAAATGCAGATCTCTCTATTCAACCCAGGTCTGACTCAGCCTGTCCTGCCCCTCTAAAACCAGACAGCCAATACACATAACGGCAGAGCACACTGGAAGGCTTAGGCAAGAAAATACCTACTTTCTAAAAGTGGTATTTTCAAACACAGAATATAAAAATAAACTTCACTAAAAGGTGTATTTTAATATTCTGAGCTCAGGCATACTAAATTCGTTTTTCTACCATGTTCCTGGGGTCAGTTAGGACTATAGCATGTAATAGTCAAACTGCCCATTCTAGCCTATGAGGAACAGGTAGCCTTACAGTAGTGAAAAACGAAATGGTGCATAATTCACTACCAGGACATGCTACACACACCAAGGCATGTCCTACCTTACACATACAATGCACCCTACCCGAGGGGCGACTTACAGGATGCCAAGGGAAGGTTCAGGGGCTGGGAAGTGGGTGCACTTCACAGCCAAGATGGCAGTTCTGGACTGCACACAGACACTGCAGTGGCAGGTCTGAGACACACTTTAAAAGCTGCTTCTGTGGGTGGCGCAAACCAGCGCTGCATGCCCACCAGCAGCATTTGGTTTACCAGCCCTGGGCGCACACACAGGCCACACTACTAGGGACTAACAGGTAAACCAAATAAGCCAATAAGGGATATACCAATTCACATAGACATATTTACCAAGGGAGAGCATATGCACTTTAGCACTGAACAGTAGTGGTAAAGTGCCCAGAGTCATAAAACCAACAGAAACAGGTCAGCAAAAATACAGGAGGCAGGCAAAAAGTTTAGGGGTGACCCTGCAAAAAGGGCCATTTCCAACACAACCCCCTTCCAGCCAAAACGCAGGGTAGACCAATCACTACTTTGATGGGCTTCCCTGCTTCGGGCGATAGAACACGGAACTGGCCCGCAACTGCAGGGGCATATGCCCGCTCTACTCCAATCTGAACCCTGGTGGATCCCTCTGTCCACACTCCCAGGGCCCACTAAGATAACCAATGGGGAACTCTGCCCCTCACCTGTGGACACCACCTGTGCAGCACCTAACCTTAACTGGCCCCCAGGTGTGTCCCAACAGATAAACAATAAGCCACAGTAGCCACTGACAGTAGTCAGGGATGAGACCCAGGCCTTATACCTCTCAGGGCTCACTAAGGCAACCAATGGGGAACTCTTCCCCTTACCTGTGGACACCACCTGTGCAGCATCTAACCTTAACTGGCCCCCAGGTGTGTCCCAACAGATAAACAACAAGCCCCAGTAATCACTGACAGTAGTCAGTGATGAAATCCAAGCCCTATACCTCTCAGGGCTCTCAAACTTTTGTGGCATCAGAGAGTGAGGGGCAGTAACCCCAGGTGCCTGGCACCTTTTGTACACTCTCCCTCCTGTCAGGTCAGGCAAAGCACCCGGACACTGACCCACCAGCCCTGGGCCTGTACCCAGCGGCTGGGCCAAAGACTGGGGTGGGCTCTCCCACACCCGGTCCTCCTCTTTGGGGCTCGGTACCGTCCCACCTGGAGCGATACCCCCTTCCAGAATTGTCAGGGCACCTGAGGCAGGTGTCCTGCATAATTCGCCCACCAGTTCAGGGGTTCTATCCTGCAACTGGTATCCCAGCATAGGGTCTGTACCCTTAGACTGGGCGGAGGTCAGGGGTGAGGCTGCCCTCTCCCCGCCCCCTTTACTGGGGCCCGGCACCCTCCCACCTGGAGAGGTGCCTCCATAACACAAACCGGGAGGGGCACTGTTAGCAGTTGCCCCTTCCTCCAGATCAGGGGGACACCCTGAACCTGGCCCCCCAACCTAGGGTCTGTACCCTTGGGCTGGGCCTGTGCCTGGCAACCCAGGACTTCTGGGGGCGTACACCAATTCCCCCAAGGAAAATACACTCTTCCACTAGTTCAGGGCCTTGTCCCTGCAACTGATCCATCAACCTGGAAAAACCCTCAGGTGGTACTGGGGTCAGAGGCGAGGACTCCCTCCCTCTGCACCCCCTTCCAGCATACTGCACCCTCCCACCTGGAGTGGTGCTTTTAGAAAAGAAAATGGTCGGGACACTGCTTACAGTTGTCCCTTCCTCCAGGTCAGACAACACCTGGACCTGACTTACCATCCCAGGGACCAACCCCTGTGCTTGAACAACTGCCTGGCCAACCAGGACTTTCTGGGGAGCACACAGGCCCCCTCAAGGGAAACACACCCCTCCACCATTTCAGGGCCTGGACCCTGCAACTGACCTACCAACCTGAAAAAACCCGCAGGTCGCACCGGGGTCAGAGGCGAGGACTCCCTCCCTCTGCACCCCCTTCCAGCATACTGCACCCTCCCACCTGGAGTGGTGCTCTTAGAAAAAATGGTGGGGACACTGCTTACAGTTGTCCCTCCCTCCAGGGCAGACAACTCCTGGATCTGACTTACCAACCCAGGGACCAACCCCTGAGGCTGAACAACTGCCTGGCCAACCAGGACTGAAGTGGTGTCACCATGGTCACTCCTAGGGGGCTCAGCCCTTCTGACTGGCCCCTGACCCACTGGCTCTTCCACTGGGGACTCCTTCCCCCTTTCATCCCTCAGACTGGAATTCCGTACCCTCCCCCTAGGAGT
Source organism: Calotriton arnoldi (assembly GCA_963921515.1). Taxonomy (NCBI): domain Eukaryota; kingdom Metazoa; phylum Chordata; class Amphibia; order Caudata; family Salamandridae; genus Calotriton; species Calotriton arnoldi. The sequence continues at coordinate 602,792 of CAWUFW010006217.1, forward strand.
GGCACTGCCAGGCACAAGAACTGATGGAGGCCTGACTACAGGCACTCCCAGCTCACCTAACACTGGGGTACCCCCCACAATGGACGGTCCATCCAGACAGACTAGGCTCCCCACCTGGTGTTCCCTCATGGAACCATCCAGTCCTGGGGACTGAGACTGGGGCACTTCGGGACCTATCCCAGTCTCACTCCTGCTCCCACAAGACAGGATGTGAGGCCCTACAACCTCCTCACAACAAGGGGACCCAGCTGTAACACTCCTAACCTTTCCCAGCACTCTGGGTTGGAAAACTTCTGAACCACTTCTCTTAGGGTCATTCCCTAATGCCTCTACAGAGCCTCTGGTACTCACCCAGAGGTCTGCCTCCTGCGCAAGTTCCCTAGGATCAGAGAACTCGCACTCTAACACATGTTGGTTTAGCTCTGGAAAATAGGAACTCACAATATGCTCTCCCACAATTGGATTACACAGCTCCACACAGGTGCTAACCTTTACCTCACAATCCAGTGCCTCACACACGTACCCCACACCACTCTCTTGAAATGGGCGAGACATTAACTGACTGTCTCTATCACTCAACCCACACTCTTCTGGGCGGTCCTCACACTCATACACCAGGACTTCAACCACGGGGGAACCCCTCTCCCTGCACCTCTCATCCAGAGTCGGTAGAGTATCCCTCCTTTCACTAGGACTATGGGCCCCTGCGCTAGTTCCCCAATCCACCTCAGGGACACTGCACACCAATGGAGCTATCTCAGGTCCTTGAATCCCCTGGTGTAGATCAACCCCCTCCTTCAAGTCAGGTGCCACATCCCTGGGTGGGTGTACTACACTGTCATCACTATATACTTCAATTTTGCTGCCACCACTGGACCCCACCCTCTCTGGGGAATCCAGACAATTAAAACTGCGCTCCAGGGGTAACCTCCCCTCTGGAGCTAACTTCTCCTTTTCTGCTATCTGCGCTAGGTGCGCCTCCAGCTGGGCAATCTCTATTTGGAGCCTCTCCAATTCCAGCTGGTACTCCCTCTCCCTCTGTCTGTCCAACTCCTCTGGGGACCATGAAGGGGATTGGGCACTACCATAGGCACTAGGCTCATCAAGGAACTCCCCACCTATGAGATATTCCATAACACTTTCTTCCTCCTCTTCAGACTCTCTAGGGCCACCCTCAGACCAACTACCCTCTTGGTAGGTGTACTGGGACTCCAAGAATCTCCATCTGTCTTGTTGCCAAAGTCTCAGGGATGTCTGCAGGGATAGCTGAGTCTCCTTCCTACTCACTGCTAAGCCCTTCTCCTCACAGAACCCCCTTAGCTCCTCTAGACTGTAGGTTAACAGATCATCTATATAAAAGGTAGGTCTCATCTCAGCAAGACCCATTGTAGCAATATCTGGCAATATCAATAATAAAACAAATAGGCTTGCCCGTTGTAACAATCACGGGCAATATCAAATAACAGATAGAAGAAAACTTCTCAAGAAAATGTATGCGGGTAAAAAAAATCACCGGCAATATCAATAAAACATAGGCTTGCCCATTGTAACAATCACGGGCAATATCAATAAAAGATAGAAGAAAACTTCTCAAAAAATGTAAGCGGGTGAAAAATCACCGGCAATATCAATCACAATATAGGATCCTAAAAACTCTCAGAAATGTGCGTGGGTGAAAAATCACCAGCAATATCAATCACAATAGGGGATCAAAAAACTTTCAATAAATGGGCGCGGGTGAAAAATCACCGGCAATATCAATCACAATATAGGATCCCAAAAACTCTCAGAAATGTGCGCGGGTGAAAAATCACCGGCAATATCAATTACAATAGGGGATCAAAAACTTTCAATAAATGGGCGCGGGTGAAGAATCACCGGCAATATCAATCACAATATAGGATCCCAAAAACTCTCAGAAAATGTGCGCGGGTGAAAAATCACCGGCAATATCAATCACAATATAGGAGCAAAAAAAAATTCTCAAAAAATGTATGCGGTACGTTATGGTCTGCACTCACTAGTAGTGTACACTATAATTACTGTATGCGATCATAAATGCAAGTCCAGATCCTCACCGCTGCCCACCAATGTTAGAAATGGGGGTCTCTAGTTGGCAATGGCTGGCCACTGTCCAAGTAGGGACCCTTCTTCCTAAGTCAGAGTGAGAGGGCTACCCTCTTTAATACCCCTGCTCAACCCTGTGGTAACGTAGCACGAGCAGGTAGGCTTATCTCAGAGGCAGTGTGTGAAGCATTTATGACCATACACAGTAACACAGTGAGGAACACTACAAAGGGACACCACACAAGTAGTTATAAAAAATAAGTATCTTTATATAAAGGCAGATTTATCACAAGACCAATAACTGTAAAAGCCACAATACTGTCAAAAATAGGATAGCTGTTGAAGGGCTGTCAAAGATAGTTCAAAAGGTTGCAAGAATAAGGTTCAAATTCAAGGCAGGGGTCTCTGCGCCCCTTTCTCGTTCAGAGGTTGCAAAAATAAGGTTCAAATTCAAGGCAGTGGTCTCTGCGACCCTTTCTCTCATAAGACTGTCAAAAATAGGATGGCGGTTGAAGGACTGTCAAAAAATAGTTCAAAGGTTGCAAAAATAAGGTTCAAATTCAAGGCAGTGGTCTCGGCGACCCTTTCTCTCACAAAGTACCTGGGTTTAGTAGCAAAACCAACAAAATGTCGCAAAGAAGTGGTAGCGATGATTTTCCTCACGCGAGGCCGGCGATGCGTTAAAATCCTTGCCGCAAGGGAGGATGATGCGCCGATCTGCTGATGCGTGCGGAGACGATGCAACCAACTTCTGCACGCTAGGCCGCCGATGCGCTGAGACCTTGCCGCGAGGGCGAAGGCGATGCGACGATCCTGTTGCGTGTGCGGAGACGATGCGACAAACTTCTGCACGCTAGGCCGCCGATGCGATGACTTTCTTGCCGCGAGGGAGAAGTTGATGCGACGAGCCTGTTGCGTTGTGCGATCGTGTTGCGATGCGAAGAAATGGCGCTCCGCGAGGGAGCGACGAAATCCGGTGCGATGCGATGAAAATGGCGGACGCACGGCGTCCGCAATGCGATGTCTTGAAGCAATGATTCTGTAGGGGTTGCGAGCGCTCGGCGACAGCCGCGCGATGATTTTTCCAGCGCGTCTCGGCTGCAGCGGCTCGCAAAGGGGCGTTAGCATTGGTCTCGTGTTGCGAGCACTCAGCGGCAGCAGCGCGATGATTTTTCCAGCGCTCTCGACTGCAGCGGCTCGCAAACGTGCGTTAGCGACGATTTCCAGCACTCTTTTTTCTGAAGCAAACTAGAGGCCCTGGAACTCACAGGAGCCCCATCAGCAGATAGCAATCCTCGCAGGGAGGAAGCAGGAGGTTGGTGGTGGAGTCTGATGTGCCTGAGACTCCAGCAGGAGGCTAGCTCTTTTCCTAGCCCTTGGGTAATTGCTGTAACAAAAATAAAAGTTCTCTCAAAAGTCCTTTTCTCTCTTCAAGGTCCAGTGGTCACTGCTGCAGGCCAGTGCAAGAAAAACACACAAGCACAAGGACAGTCACTTCCTGCAGATTCCTCCAGTGGCACGGACAGAGTTTCCTCTCCAGATCCAAAAGCAATACAAAATGTAGGGGCTTGAGCACAGATATTTATACCCCAAAAGCCTTTGATCTTTGAAGCTACCAGTCCCTGAACCTAGCCAGAACCAGTTCTGCTCAGGCCTGGAGCACTTTGTTTACCAGGCTGCATCCTTCCTTTCAGAAAGAGGGGGTCTGCTAGCAGACACACAGTGGGAGGTGGAGCCAGCATTCACTTTGCCAGGCACAGCCCTATTCAGATCAAAGAGCCACCCCTCCCCACACTCTAAATGCAGATCTCTCTATTCAACCCAGGTCTGACTCAGCCTGTCCTGCCCCTCTAAAACCAGACAGCCAATACACATAACGGCAGAGCACACTGGAAGGCTTAGGCAAGAAAATACCTACTTTCTAAAAGTGGTATTTTCAAACACAGAATATAAAAATAAACTTCACTAAAAGGTGTATTTTAATATTCTGAGTTCAGGCATACTAAATTCGTTTTTCTACCATGTTCCTGGGGTCAGTTAGGACTATAGCATGTAATAGTCAAACTGCCCATTCTAGCCTATGAGGAACAGGTAGCCTTACAGTAGTGAAAAACGAAATGGTGCATAATTCACTACCAGGACATGCTACACACACCAAGGCATGTCCTACCTTACACATACAATGCACCCTACCCGAGGGGCGACTTACAGGATGCCAAGGGAAGGTTCAGGGGCTGGGAAGTGGGTGCACTTCACAGCCAAGATGGCAGTTCTGGACTGCACACAGACACTGCAGTGGCAGGTCTGAGACACACTTTAAAAGCTGCTTCTGTGGGTGGCGCAAACCAGCGCTGAATGCCCACCAGCAGCATTTGGTTTACCAGCCCTGGGCACACACAGGCCACACTACTAGGGACTAACAGGTAAACCAAATAAGCCAATAAGGGATATACCAATTCACATAGACATATTTACCAAGGGAGAGCATATGCACTTTAGCACTGAACAGCAGTGGTAAAGTGCCCAGAGTCATAAAACCAACAGAAACAGGTCAGCAAAAATACAGGAGGCAGGCAAAAAGTTTAGGGGTGACCCTGCAAAAGGGCCATTTCCAACAAAGGTGCATACTAGTAAATAAAAATTCTAGTGTTTTAAGGAAAAAAATTCTTAATTTCAGGCTGGGTGATTTTGACATTGTTTAGTAAAATCTGATATTTGGTCAAATAGATTTTTTTTATCCATAAATTTAAAGACTTTGGCCTGTTGAAAACTATGAATTTGTACCAAAGTAAGTGCAGGGACAAAGTAAATGCACATATTGCCATGTACTTCCATTATCTACATTACAGCACTATTTTGTTGGTGACAAAGTCCACAAACCAGCGTCTGTGGTAGTCATTTCATCACTTATGTGGAGATATTTCTGAATCGATCGTGATATCTTTTCATAACATTAGTATCTCTATATGTAACTGTTTTCCAGGGCCTGTGTTTACATGATTGGTTTAATTTGAGGGATATGCCTATTGAATGAGGACGGATGTTTTGAAAAGTACCTTATTAGGAAGCAGAGGCTTTTGTTTTGAATAATGAGACCGTACAAATTTCAGAACCAAGTTATTCCAACTGCCTGAGAAACCTACAAATTCACCTTTCAATTATTACACAGATTCCCGCACAACTAGGAGAGTCGTGCTCACTTAGAAAATGATGAATTATTGGAATATTGCAAGAGTGCTCTTCCAGAGTGGTGGTCTGTAAAACCTAGCACGTTTAGAACTTCTTAAATAATTTGTGTTGCTAGATCCACTAGTGGGCTCAATATATGCAGAATTCTCGTGGCAGGAGAGGAGTAGGCTGACATCACCGATGTCTCCTTCAAGGTAGGGCTTCTCATATTCACTACGTGCTGAGTGTCACTTTTTTAGGTTGAGCCTGGGCAGTGCATGCGCTGCTCTGCGGCATGCTGTTTTGGAGTATGGAATTGAAGCCCCGCCCACTCTCTGCCCATATTTGTCATTGCCCTTCGTAAATGCTGGCTTCTGATTCGTTAATAGGCTTGTTAATCCCTCCTTAGTACCGCCTTGTCTTCATTTGTAACCTCCCATGGGGACTGGCCCTTTTACTTTGGTTGTTACAAGGTACGTCTTTTTTAGTCAGTAAGCACTATTTTCTTAAATGAGATTCTCCTACTGCAGACACGACGTGCTTTCCTGCAACATTCAGCGCGTCATGCACGCTTTCACTTTCCAAGCAGACCGGGACAATGACAGCCGCTTCTTTGAAATGAAATAGGTCTTGCATTTAAAAGAGTTTGATCTATTGGCATTGTAAATGGCAATGCTTTTTATTTATGTGTTAATTAGCAAAACAGATAAATAAAAGTCATTGTCGTTTACAATGCAAATAGCTTAAACTTTCGCAAATGCGAGACCTATTGCATTGCAAATGCTTGTTTTGTAAAGCTTGCACATAAAACGGCAATAACTCAGTTTTTATTTCAATTTAATTAGTTCCCTGCGATGAATATTTCTCATCCTACAGCTTGAGTTTGGCTAGGAGGGACTAGCACCTTGCTTCTGGATCTGGTGCTTTCACTGCTCGACTAGTGCACCAGCATGCTGCTACTGTCTACTACCACCACCATGGCACCTTGGGAAACCATGCAGCCATCGCTTCGTCTAATCACAGGTAAGAGAAGAACTGTGGGGGATTCATTGTTGAGCTGCAATAATCTATTTACAATGGAAATTCACACACCCACACCTCCTTCGAGTCCTTAGGGGTTAATATAGTTACAGACTGCAGAGACTAGGAGGAGAGAGTAGTAGGAAAAGTGAGGGTACCGCATAACTATTTGTTGTTGTTACACTATCAGCAGATTTTAAAAGCTGGCCACGTGCCTGTAGCAAAGGAAGCAGTGCGTAGTAAAACAGTAACCACCCAAAAAAGATTTAAATCATATGTAAAACTATAAAAAAATTATTTCCCTAACAAATATAAACTGGAAAACCCACAACACCTGGCCCACCCCTCTCCTTAACCACATCCAATGTCCAAAGTAAGCTTAGTCCAAAGAAAGTCCAAAAACGTAATTGTCCATAACGAAGAAATAAATAAGAAAACCCTAAAAAGGCCCCAACTCCCACATTCCCACCCTCCAACCAACAAGTCCCACCCACCAAACAAAAGATTTAAAAAGGGGCAAGAGAGGCCTAGCGGCAGGCTAGGAGCTTTCTCTCAATTTGTCAAAACGCTCCTTCATCCTGGTTTCCAGGAATACCATCCTCTGGAGCATGCAGTGCTGAAAGGCTCTATAGAGTCTATAGGGGGGAGTAGCAGTGGTGGAATGGCAGTGGGCAGCTGCCTGACCACGGCGCCGGACTACCGGAGGCACTGGGGTCTGGCTGGGGCCTGGGGCATTTGAGGCTGCAGCTGCTACCGCCTCCTCCTCCTCGGCCACCAGCCGCTGGTATTTGGTCCTGATGGCCTCTAGCTTCCTTTGCTGGGTCCTGGCTGCTACCTCCTGCCTTTTGGGTTGTTGTGATGATGGATTGGGAGGAGTAGCTATTTCAAGAAAGAAAAAAGACAAATTGTAACCAATACTCTTAGCAAAACAGCAACCCATACAATTATATAGTGGCACAGTAGAACCAGCAGTACATAACATTTGCTGGTATCCTCGATTCCTCAGGCCCTTCGATTTAGATGTGATGAGAGTTTCAGGCATTAACCACTATGGAGTATACAAGTATTCTTCTTTCTCTTGGTGAGCTAAATTAATGGAGGCATGCCAGCTCAGCTTGCGCCCAGACAGACATACTTGTGTCACGTTACTTTGCTACTGTCTGCAGGTGGGGCAGCTGACCTAGACAACGATCTCTTTTCCTATCATGGCCATGCTCTGTTAAATGCCTCAGTTTCACCCTGACTACAACAAGGCAGGTGAATAGTTACTAATATAAGATTGATATAAGTCATGTGAGGTACTGCTAACTAATTATAAAGAAGACAATTATGCAGACAGACATCCTCCTGTCTGCCAATGGAAAAAGCAATACCCTACAATACTGTGAAAGCATTAAGGAACATGATATTGTATTTGGCACGTTCACTACAGACTATCCCATCCACAAAATGCAAAGTCACCTACTCTTTATTCCCACTTTACTCCCTGGCCTCACCCTCCGTCACCACATTTGACATTACTTGTTCCCAACAAAATAGATTTGCTTTTCAGTAAGGAAAATATTTATTAACTTAGTCGACTGCAGGTGAGTTAGAGGGAATAGGCCGGATAGGTGAACGTTTCACTGATCATTATCATCATCATCAAGTGCCTAAGCTTTTGCTAGTAGTGAATCCCTTGTTCAGCAAAGGCTGCTGCGATGTCTAGCTTGGCCACCATGATGGCAGTACCTAGGAGGAGCTTGTCTGCCCTGGATCCATCCAGTCCGTCCATAACCCCCAGGAGTAGGTTCAGGGGCTCGTGTGGCACCTCCCAGCCCAGGAGGCCCGTATGTTCTGATTCTAACGCTTCCCAGTATGGGGTAAGATGCAGACATGCCAACACCATATGGTAGAAATCAGCCGGTTCAGACCCACAACGCGGGCATGCTGGAGTGGCTCTTAGGCCCGCCCTGTGGAGACGCCCTGGGGTGAGATATGCGCCATGAAGGTAGTACAGTTGGACCAGGTGAAGCCTGGCTGAGGTAGTAAGGGTTTTAGGAGCCATCAAGCCATCCCGGCAGTCTTCATCCTCCAGGGGTCCCAACCAGGCTTCCCACCAGTGCCTGAGCGGGTCGAGTGTTGTTGGACTGTTGTTGGTTAGGGAGCGATATATCCTTGAAACCCCCCCTTTCCCTAGATTCCCCATCATATTCTGTGCTTCCTTTGGGCTAAATTCGGGAAGTGATGTGCCTGCCGGTATGTGTGAGTTAAGGGCGTGGTGTAACTGCAAATATTTATTGAACATAGAGGGACGAAGGGTGTATCGAATCTGTAAGTCTTGGAATGAACGCAAGTGATCCCATAACCACACGTCACGAGTTGCGAGATGCCAATGAGATCCCACCTCCTGAAACCCTCTAAGGCCCCTACCTCTTTAAGCCAGGCTCCCTGCCATAGGGGTGTCTGCTGTGTCAACCTGTTGTCCCAGCGGGTGTGACGTAAGGCGGAGCACCAGGCTAGCAGGACCACTCAGGTCACCGTTGGTAGGGCCGAGGGCACTGGGCCTCCGTATAGCATTGCCTGAATTCGTGGAAGTCCCAGCTCCTCCAGCTCGATCCTGTAGGCTGGGTCTGACCAGCCACCATTAAACCAATCCTGCAGGATGAGCGGCCGAGTCACTAAATAGTATAGGTAAAGATTAGTCATAACCACACCCCCATCAATGGGTGGTATCTGGCAATGGGCGAGGGCCATTCTGTAGTGTAGTTCCTATTTCCCTAATAGGCTCTGCACATTGGAATAATATACCCTATAGGTTTGACATAGAACTAAGGTCGGTATGTCCCTATCGAGTATATTAAACTTAATTACTTTGTGCCAGCTAGCTCAGAGGCCACTAGAAACTCCTTGCGAACAAGAAGGGAGTAGTTTATGGCAACCGCATAAACATGACCACTTTGTTTCCCTGTAGAATCGGAACACGTCTCAGAATCGTGGAAACAATAGATAACAGTTTCACTCAGTCAATCGTGCATGCTTAGTTTCCGCAGAGTTACACAGAAAGGAAAGACGGGCGTTTTCAATAAAAGGATTTATTGAACAGTCTTGTTTCTCGTGTAAGAGATATGTGCTGTTATGATCACAAGACAGTATGCAAGATATATAATGTACAGCGTACGCAGTAGAAATAAATAATACTGCGCTAGCATTATCTTTTAGCATATATTCACGTACATAAATAACATGAGCTAAAAATGCGAGTACTCATAAGATGCTTCCCTACGCTAGTTCTACCCCAGTGTACCTAACCTGATCTAGGTGTAGGGAAAGGTAAGAAGTAGGCTGAGTATTCTCTAGTATGGTATACTAAGAGTATGTTAAGTTTAGTATGCCAAGAGTCTCTCTAGGTTCTAGTCAGCTCCATACCTTGAGAATGAGAGAGATGGGAATCTCCTTCCGGATCTTGGAACTCTAACACCCCGCGAAGGGAGTCAGAACACTGGAAGCGGGAAAGCTGGATTCTCTGCGTGCAGGGATGACAGCGTCTTCTCAGTGCGTCAGGCCGGGATACGGGCTCCTCTGAAGTCGAGGTCTCCTCTAACTTGCTTGGGCAAGGGAAGGTATATTTATACCTGGTAGGTGCCTTTGGAATGTTAGCATTGACGTGAAGTCGGACAGAGGAAGACGTCAGGAATGAACCCTTAAGGTATAATGGTTCATACATAATAGATGAGTTCTTGGAGAAATCAATAGTCCTGTGCTTGGGGAACTCCCGAAGCTTAAGGGTCTGGTTTCTAAGAACTCGTGACGTTAGGGTGGACGGATGTCGGTGACCATGCCTGTATTTGGAGTGCACGGCTAATGCCTAAATAAGGACTGGGATTCTATGCCTACATAAGGGCAATGCGAATTGTGCCTATAAGACATGTTTGAGGAAAACCTTTATACGGACACCTAAAGCGGAATACAACACCAACTCCACTTTCGAATGAACGATAATACTAAATGCTAAACATGAAATGCTAAACATTAAATTGAGTACCACATGTTGCTAAAAACATTTCTAAAAGCATATTAAAACGAGTTTTAAAAGAACTGTTGCTAAAACATGAAATGCAATAGGTACTGTACATTTAAAGCATTTTTCATTCTAAGCATATATTGGAAATAAAATGCAACATGAATGAATATACTGAGATATATATATATGATAAAATGGTTTGACAAGTTTTCAAAAATCAAAGCCATTGCATATCATGGTATTAAATGAAATTTAGACAAGTAAGGTGACATTGTGTCACTGGAAGTACTCAGAGAAGTCCATTTTATAAGACTAGTTCTACTGTAAGCAGAGTATTTTGCCATGTCTTTGGAAAAAATAAAATAAAAAGTCAATTTTAGGAAGAGTTCCAAGTTTTGAAAATATGAAGGCCAAATTCATTCTGTCTCTCGTACACTGTGACCCGAAACAAAGTCAGTGCACGGGTCTGGTGTAAACATGAAATCATCTATTTCTGTAGACAAAAGATCGTCTACCGAAGTCGGTGACAGTTGGAACACCTTGTGTAGAAGATTAATTGCACAAAGATGGGAAACATCGCCGTCAGCAGAAGATGCTGTAGCAATGTTTGCGTCCGTTGTTACCTGTGTGCCTGTTGATCCATCTCATACCTCAGCAGCAGCCGGAAGCGTCTGTGAGATCTCAATGAATGCCGTCATCAGGATTGGTAGCCTCTGGGGACAACACAGAGCATGGGCCATTATCGGGTCCAGCAGAGCATCGATATCCGTTGGCATGACTGATGTAAGTGTTAGACAAATGTCTAGCATGCATTCTTCACCGCAAAATAGGCAGCGTAGAACAGCTAAGATGCAATCTTGCCAGATTGGTCTAAACGACAGGAACCACGTTGTATTAAGTTCCCGTAGACGAGGTATGCCAAAAAGTTGGACTATGCGCTCACGACACTTCCGTTCTAGGAGAGCTTTCTCCATATCGCTCGGAGTGACGTCGGTGAACAGGCTTGCCATAGCGCAGAAGGAGGAATAAAAACAGGATTCCTGCAACAAGTGCTAGAATTAATGGCACGCCACCAAATACCGATTGGGCGAAGTTCGGGATGATTCCGAGGACTGCCTGGAAAGGTGCTAATAGTCCGGAACAGATGGTCTTAAATACATGTACAATTCCGCTCGTATCAGACATGTTAAAAATACGTCCCATCATTTCTACGAAATGTATAGGGCAGTTTGTACGAATTAAAGCCTGTATCTCAGCCGAAGTCCTTGCAACTTGCAAATCATAGATTTCTTTGGCCGAGGTCAGAGGCACTGGTTGTTGAATAAGCATGGCTTTCATTCTGCTTAAAGTATCAAATCGTATAAAAGAGACATTCAACGAAGGCCATAAAGGCGACTCCCTGACTGTGTCTATTGGGGAAACAATACTTGCATACAGCAAGTGACCCTGGAGTCGACCGTTACCAGATATGGGATGCCTGGCAACATGCCACAGCAACTCTGATCATTCAACATGAGGTAACTCCCGTTAGAAAGTTGGCCAAACGTTGGATTAATCACAGCAGCTGGCGTACCTTGCTGGTGGCAGGACAAATTTGCCACAGAACCATTACAAGCCCCGTGTAAAGAAATGTCCTGACATATGAGCGAACCGCTTAGTGCCTTGTCACAGTGTGTACTGCTTAAAAACACTTCACGATCCCCACTCCAACATCTGTAGTTGTAAGGTAAATTCCAGGATGACTTAATGTATTCTTTACCCAACCTTTCATATTTGCCTGCTTGCATTTGTTTGAGGCAATACTGAAACTGAAAAGTAGCTGGTTTTTCTGCCACTGTGAATGGTAATCTTTCCAGTTTTTCAATGCTCAGCACTGTATTCTTTGCTCCCCTTTGTGCCAGTTCGATCTGTTTATCAGTTAGATTGTATTCTGCAAACAGAGTCGACGTGTTGATAAAACGCCAAGGCACATAGCCCGCCCGCAAAGATTGCAGCGTCCAGCTTAATAAAATAATAGAACGCAATTGTGATTGGCCTTGTTGTAACATGGCTAAATCTTGTTCCAGTATGTCAATAGCAGAGGATACAATGTTGTCCAATGAATAAATTCTGGATGTCAAAGTTGTTAACCCATTGTCGACCACAGTGAGAGTTTTCTCTAAATTAATACGATCAAGTTCACGTATTCTTTCTGCGGCCTCTGCCTGTGAAACCTTCCATGCTTCATTATAGACAGCGTAAATGCCGGCATATATGAAACGTTTTTGATGCGGTTTTCTAGGTCCAAGCAAGAATTCCCTAAGGTCTGCGTCTTCTTTAAGTAAAGATAAGTGTTGTTTCACATCCTTTAGTGTAGATTTCTGTAGCCAATCGAGGCATAATTTTCCTACACTGTATGTTGTTACTACCCCCGGATGTTGTCTTTGGACGTATCGTGGGTCTGGCCTATGGATAGTAAACCCCTGTGTTTTATTCAGGAATCTCGCTTGACAGATGTTTGTGTCTGTGGGCCAGATCAACCATTTTCTCCAATCAGGATTTGTTCTGTTGAGTTGTAGTATTGTGTCAACTGTAGCCGCTGCCTGTGTATCGTTATTACTGGCAGGTGTAGGTACAGAAGGTGTTTTCATGTCTTTGATCTTGGCTAAACCAAGGCAAGACGTTTGTTGAACAGTGTCATTCAAAAACATAATTTGCTGAGGGATAATACATGCTCTAAACAAAGCTTCTATCCCCTGTACTTGCCATTCTTTAGAACCCCAGACAGATTTTGTGTCTATTGTGTCTTTCCACAAGTCGAAACCATGTCTAGACTGTTGGGCAATAAATGCTGCAGAGTAAATCTGTTTTGTATTAGTTAACATCATTTTCTGTCCTGTTTTGTTTACATTTTTATAGTAAAATGTTTCTGGATCAGATGTATTGTATCCTGAAAAATATGGAAACTTTTTAGCAAATGTTTTTGAACTACCTTTTGGTGGTGTAGGACAATGCTCCCATTGGTTAAACATAAACACATTTCTAGGTGTTGCAGATTTATGCAAAAAATGATGACCATAATGATTATAGCAATACAGCTGTTCATAGTCTGATGAACCCTCTAAATATTCATTATTAGAAAATGCAGAAGACCTTTCTAGATCAAACATTAAATCATTTACAGTTTCAAAGTCCCAATCATCTGAATTGGTACTGGATGAAATAAAATCACTTAGTGAAATTTTAAATAAATGTGGAATGTTCAACAGCTCAGTAGGGCCGAAGATATCGAAATCGATCTTGTCCCACACTATACCATCCTGTATAGGAACGGCTGTGATGTTCACTGCTGACAAGTCTCTTGCTTCACGATGGGATGATTTGTGTGGTTTCAAAAGTAAGTTCACTTCTTTACTTTCAGTGTCCAAATGGATGTATCCGCCATTTATAAGTACGCTCATAGTCATAACCAAAGCTAGCCAAAGCAGAAAGAAAAATATTCCAGAAATAATCCACAATTCAATCCATGGTGAAACCAGATAAGTCTTTCTCAGAAAATGAAAAAGGTCTTGTATTTTTTGCTTGAAAGTTTTTGATGCTGGCGTCGTTTCAGGCTCGCTCGGATCCTCAGAAAACGTATCAAAGTTAATGAAATAGCAAGAAGCAGTTCTGTCAATTGTTGGAATTGCATCAGGATTTGTTGAAATTGCTGGAACCAGTTGATCACTTGCTACGTTGGTGTAAACAGGTGTATTTGGACGAACTGTTACTTGAGTTTCAAGAGTGACGAGTTCCATAGCATTGTTGCATAGTCCTTCATCTATTACTGCTGAATCCCCAATGGTTATGAGTCTTTTAGTATGAACCTCTTGGATAGTAGCAAGAGGAGTGCGTCTGCTACTAGGTCGGAGTCCATGAGGCCTACTACTTAGTATTGGCCACATACTGTGGTTTGATGAGGTCGATTGACACAAATCTTTTCTCCTTTTTTCCAGCAAGGGGCGGCAGAAGTACTGTTCTTGTTCCGTGGATGGCTAGGACAGTTACTGGTTGTCTGTAAGAAGGTCCAAATTCCTTCTTGTCCGCAATCTTCTCTCTGACTAGATCCCCAACTTTTGGGATCCAGACAGGCCTTGCTGGGACTGCCGGTTTTTCCCCAGTGGTGGTTGGCTTCAGGAACACGTTGCTTTGTTTCGATCTTAGTTCATTTAGGTCCTGTAAAACAGCCAAACGATCTTTGATATCAAAGGGTTTATTTTCCACCACTGTGCCTTTACATTTGAGATCAGGAACCCACATTCTTGTCCCAAATAGGACCTCATATGGAGTGACCCCCCCTAGAGAACTTCTTGGCAAATTATTTAATGAGCGTTGGACCCCATATAGATGTTTGACCCACCCATCACCCGAACCTAATACCCTAGCTGTTATAGACTGCTTTATGTCCTGGTTTTTCCTTTCCACAACAGAATTTCCCTCAGGATGAAACGGAGAGGAGTACCGCAATGCAACGCCCAGGCTGGCCATGGCTTCTTTGTAAGCCCGAGAGCTAAACGCAGGGCCCTGGTCAGAATGTAGCGTGCCTATTGCGTATGTGCCGATAAAGACTCGCAAATATTTTATAACAGTTCGAGCGTCAGCCGAGCGCTGAGGCCATATCCACAGGAACCTTGAGCATGAATCCACTGCGACCATGATATATTTATAGTTACCGTCCCTTTGCAAGGGACCACAGTGGTCCAGGTAAACACAAGCTAATGGTTTGTCTGAAATTAACAGGGGTGTCTGCGCAGGACGTTTTACTGTGGAGACTTTCATCTGTTGGCATATTTCACATTCCAGAACATAGTTCTTGGTTTGTTTCCTAATGCCAGGCCACCAATATCTTTGTTTCAGTAAAGATACTGTTGCAGAAATACCTGCATGGGCAGAGGCTATCCCTTCGTGTGCTGCTAGGATTAGTCCTAATCTTCGTTCCTTGTTTGGAATTACCCTATCCCCCACTCCAGGGATTCGAGCAAAAGGAACGTTGTTTGCATCAATTACATAAGAGTACTTGAGTGGAAATTTTTTTGGTAACGCTGCACCACTGCCTTTGCTTGAAGCATTGACAGCCAACATTATCTCAATGTCTATACTCGTTTTTGAACGAGTGATCGCAGCTACGGAAGCCGTCTGAACAGCCCCCTTTGCGACTTCATCAGCCAATGAATTCCCTGCAACGTGAATGCCATCACGCTGATGACTCAGTGTGTGTATCACGTGAGCCTTTGGTAGTTCTTTTTTCAACTGAACTACTTGTTCCCAAAGCAGTTTATGCTTTATTGTGCCACCTTTTGCATCTTTGAACCCATTTTCAAGCCAATTTTGTATATATTCATTATACGACTGCACACAGTAGAAAGAATCGCACACTATGAGTGTGGGGAATTCGGGATCTGTACTTTCAAGTGCCAGTTTGAATGCTTGTAGTTCAGCTCGCTGAGCTGTACAATCTCCTAGAGACTGAGTTTTAGTGACCATTGGTCTGAAGATACCATCGCGCATGCGACCTTTAACGATTGCACATGCTGCACTGTAAGCTTGCTTACTCCCTGTAGTGGGTTGTGCGGATCCGTCAGTGTAAATTATGAATTCATACTGATCGAGAGGCAGAATTTCAGTGAGCAGAGGACATACTTGTTCGTATTGCAGGAACGCTTGTGTTTTTAAATCTGGATCAAAAACATATTCAACATCTGTTGCAGCAAGAGAATTAACCCATTGTATCCATCTCGGATGTAAAGCTTTTGCATTGGGAATGCTCGCTTTTGTGACCGCCTCTAAGGCCGGTACTGGGGTTACGACAATAATGCGTTTTCCTTGGGCTAGAGCTCTTTCTTTTGCTACAGCGGTTTGAACTGCTGTCAGTATTTTTTCAGTTGAAGTGAAGCGCATTTCTGCTTGTGTATACAAATGTGATTTGTATGCTATTGGTACTTTTTCACCATCATTAAATGTTAAATAGGTGAAACCGCATTGACCCGGAATTATTCGGATCACCAAATTGCGTTGACTTACGCGTGTTTGTAAGTGATTTGTTGCTAACATGTTAGCTTGGAGTGAACGCAGGATCTCTGTGTGTTCCTGTGTCCAATTTTTGATTGAAAAATCAGGTTTGATTAGTGCGTAGAGAGGTTTAACCCTTTCTGCGTAATTTAGAATGTAAGTTCTTCCAAAATTCAGGAAATCCAAGATGGATTGTAAGTTTTTCAGCGTTTTTGGAGGTTGGAGCAGCGCACATCTTTCTAAAAAGTTAGCTGCCAAGCTCTTGCCTTCACTTGAAAGCTCATATCCTAGGAAAAGGACATTGAGATGGGCAATTCTGGATTTTTTAAAGTTGAATTTGTAGCCCTCAGAGGCGAAGCCCAATATAATGGTGTTCACCCTGTTCAAGTGCTTATCCAGGTCATCGTCTGTCAGATAGATGTCATCGACATATGACAATGCCTCATTATCATAGATTTGTAGTAACTCTGTTACCCTCGCTGAGAATAACCCCAGGCTGTTCTTGAACCCTTGTGGGAGTCTACAAAATTGACGCTGGGTCCCCATTATTGAGAAAGCTGTCAAGTACCTGCTTTCAGGTGCTATGTTTTGACAAAAGAAACCATTTGAAATGTCCAATGTGGTTTTATATTTTTTACGCACAATGTTATTCATTAATGCTGTACTGTGTGCATTTTGCACTGCAAATGTTTTAGAACAAGTGTTCAAGTGTCTGTAGTCCAAAACTAGACGATATGAATTGTCTGGTTTGGAGACAGGAAACAAAGGATTGTTCATTGAGGAGGTGCATGTTTCAATCACCCCTTGGTATTCAAGTTGATCTAAGATCTCCCTGACCTGTTTTTTAGCTTCTTGCTTTATTGGGTACTGCCTTTGTGCAGTAGGTTCATTTTTCAGACTGTATTTTGTGGTGAGGTGAGTCCTCATCCCATCCTACATGATTTTTGTATAATGCTGGGGCCTGGGCACCTGCCCATTTCCTGGCATATGTATATTTTATGTGAAATGGAATATGGTTGGAGAAGGCAGGCATAATAATGTCCTCGCCATGTGGGCACTCCCTGACAAATTGTGGTGGCCAGTCTTTTTCTGCTAGAAGTATGTCATAGCCCCTTGATAGTCTTTCCCAAAAAAGTAGCTTCACTTTTCTTGGTATGTCTCCCTCCATTCGGAGTGTTACTTCATATAACTTTTGTGGAGCACTAACCCTGGTGTCCACAGTTTCAACTGTGATGTACTCATTCAAGTCCACTATCTCCAGAAGTTCCTTCAGGTTCTGGCGAGCTATTGTGACTTCTGCCGCACTGTCCAGCATTGTCTGAGCCCATTCTCCGTTCTTGAGTTGTGTTCCCAGTATCCTCGGCATGTCTGATCTTCAGACCTGCTACCTTCTTCTTTGAGAATTGAGGTTTTGATTTATTTTTCTGAGCGTGTTTGTCGTCTTTCGATTTCACACGTTCTTCTCTGTGTTCTGACCGTCCTCTTCTTTCCGATGTCTGTGACGATATCTGAAAGGTATGAGAGGAACGTGTATCAGTATCTTGATACCTGTCAGGTTTTTTCAAATTATCCCTATTCCTGAGGTTATACCTCCATTCAGAGGGCTCCTTTTGAGGAGACCTACCTCGGGATTGAGAACGTTTCTCTTTTGAATTTTGTTTGTTAGTTTCCCACTTCTTTTTAGAAGATGTAGGAGTTTGTTTAATGGAGTCCTTCTCAGGACTTTCAGATAGTTTTGGTTTCAATGGTCTTCCACCCAAACTATCTCTGCCTAATTCTGCATAAGATTGTTCTATTATTCTGGGTAGTTCAGTTTGATGTTCTGTAACATCAAATTCCCTTAATCGTTGGCGGATCGCCACTGCTGCTGCCTCTCCTTTAATATTAGATAATATTATTGTTGAGACCTGGTCGAAATTTTTCAGTAATTTCATACCTAAATTCAGAGCAGGCTCTGCCCCGTATTCGTTTTGAATTTGTTTCAGGACATCTGGTATTACTGCAATTGACGGAACACCATGTGTTTTAGTATAGATGGCAGCAAAGACTGCGCCGCAAGTGGTGCAATCTTCCAGTTGTGGTGTGATCCCCATTGGTAAACAGATTGTTAGGATTCTGTGTTTCTCATAAGGGCTAGTATTTGGAAATACTGCCTCTATTTGAGTAATTTTTTGAGCTATCCAGAAAGGAATTTGCTCACGTTTTGTGGGCATTTTACCCATGACTGCGTATAAAGTCTGTGGAGTAATTTTTAGTGTATTCCCCTGATGAGGGGTTTGATTTGGAATGGTCAATGGTGGTTGGACTGTGAAAGTCCGCATGACATATTGGACTAGTTGTCTGTAGATTTTTATTAACTCTGTAAGTTGAGTAAGTAATTCCTCGTCTGACATTATTTCGAGGTCAGGATGAGGAGTGTAGCCGGCTAGAATATGCCATGTTGCTCCTGGTCTACCTAGTGGACCGAGCCTGGTAATCTTTTTGTGATGTTTCAGGGCACCTTTAAACCAGAGCTGATGCTCCTGATATGTTAGTGGAATTTCAATATCCTCGAAAGGAATATATTCCTCTGGTGGATCATCTTCTTTGTAGAAGTGAAACATTTTTGTTACTGAATTTGATTCAGGGAATATTATCCATGAATAGAATACCTCTGTCTGAAATGATTCGTGTGCCTCTATCACAAAAACTTCTCTACCACCTCTTGCTGGCAGGCCGTGTTTTATAAGTTTTAGAGTGATGGCTCTTTTTAAGTTTGGATGGATGTCTATAACACCCTCCTCGGTTTCATTTAAACCTGTAATGTTAAAAACTGCTACGACTGGGTCAGCCGCAGCTCCACCGTTCCCGGTGTTAGTGTCCCCGTTCAGGGACATTTGTTTTTTGAAAAATGTAGAACAAGTTTCAAGGAAACAAAAAGATAAGGTGCACAATATTTTGGAACACTGTATCCTTCAACGTTGAACAAACCAAAATAGCTAATCTATAGGGTTTTTTGTCCTATTTAGCTTTGGCGGATATTTAACCCTACCCACTCCAGACTTCTTATGGTGTATGTGAGTAGGGGTCTCTGGGAAAAGCACGACTGAGTTACTCAGTATCTAGCGTTAAATTACTGCCTTACCAAACGTTGGGCGCCATGTAGTGTAGTTCCTATTTCCCTAATAGGCTCTGCGCATTGGAATAATATACCCTATAGGTTTGACATAGGACTAAGGTCGGTATGTCCCTATCGAGTATATTAAACTTAATTACTTTGTGCCAGCTAGCTCAGAGGCCACTAGAAACTCCTTGCGAACAAGAAGGGAGTAGTTTCTGGCAACCGCATAAACATGACCACTTTGTTTCCCTGTAGAATCGGAACATGTCTCAGAATCGTGGAAACAATAGATAACAGTTTCACTCAGTCAATTGTGCATGCTTAGTTTCCGCAGAGTTACACAGAAAGGAAAGACGGGCGTTTTCAATAAAAGGATTTATTGAACAGTCTTGTTTCTCATGTAAGAGATATGTGCTGTTATGATCACAAGACAGTATGCAAGATATATAATGTACAGCGTAAGCAGTAGAAATAAATAATACTGCGCTAGCATTATCTTTTAGCATATATTCACGTACATAAATAGCATGAGCTAAAAATGCGAGTGCTCATAAGATGCTTCTCTACGCTAGTTCTACCCCAGTGTACCTAACCTGATCTAGGTGTAGGGAAAGGTAAGAAGTAGGCGGAGTATTCTCTAGTATGGTATACTAAGAGTATGTAAAGTTTAGTATGCCAAGAGTCCCTCTAGGTTCTAGTCAGCTCCATACCTTGAGAATGAGAGAGATGGGAATCTCCTTCCGGATCTTTGAACTCTAACACCCCGCGAAGGGAGTCAGAACACTGGAAGCGGGAAAGCTGGATTCTCTGCGTGCAGGGATGACAGCGTCTTCTCAGTGCGTCAGGCCGGGATACGGGCTCCTCTGAAGTCGAGGTCTCCTCTAACTTGCTTGGGCAAGGGAAGGTATATTTATACCTGGTAGTTGCCTTTGAAATGTTAGCATTGACGTGAAGTCGGACAGAGGAAGACGTCAGGAATGAACCCTTAAGGTATAATGGTTCATACATAATAGATGAGTTCCTGGAGAAATCAATAGTCCTGTGCTTGGGGAACTCCCGAAGCTTAAGGGTCTGGTTTCTAAGAACTCGTTGTGACGTTAGGGTGGACGGATGTCGGTGATCATGCCTGTATTTGGAGTGCACGGCTAATGCCTAAATAAGGACTGGGATTCTATGCCTATATAAGGGCAATGTGAATTGTGCCTATATAAGGACATGTTTGAGGAAAACCTTTATACGGGCACCTAAAGCGGAATACAACAATTCGAGGTCTGGAGCTGCCCCAAAGGAATCTCGTCGCCATACTGCCAAGTTCTTTGAACCAACTTCGTGGAAGATGGAACGGGGTGTTCTGGACGATGTACAGAAAGCGGGGCAGTATCATCATTTTAAATAAGGCTACTCTCCCGAGAGAGTTGATTGGCAGGGTTTGCCAGCTTCTGAGGTTCTTTTTTGCTTTCTTGACCATCAGGGCGATGTTGAGTGACCATGGCAAGTCTGGCAGCAACGCGATCCAGACCCCTAGGTATTTGAATGATTGTCGCCTTATGGGGATGGTTGACTGCCAGTCGAAGCATTCTCTTGAGATGTGAAGGGGCACTAAGGTCGACTTGGCGGGATTCAGACGTAATCCGGATGCCCACTCGAAGGCGCAGAGTAGCTGGTGGCATCTGGGTCCAGACAGCACCAGGTCTGCTAGGAAGAGCAAGACATCATCTGCATAGAGGGCAATCTTGTCTGTATGAGAACCCCTCCATTTCCAACCTTGAACCTGCTCATCTAACCGAATGAGGCACGCCAGTGGCTCCGTCGCCAGGGCGAAGAGGAGGGGCAAGAAGGGGCATCTCTGTCTCGTCCCTCTACCGATCAAAAACAACTCTGAAAGCGCCCCGTTTATAAGGACTCATGCCTTGGGTTTGGAATATAGGACCTGGACGAGGCAGCGGAGATGAAGGCCTAGACCTGCTGCAATCAGCACACTATCTAGATACAGCCAATAGACTGTATCAAAGGCTTTTTCGAAATCGACTAGCAGAAGTGCTAAATAGGGGGTGAGTGAGTGACGATTCGCTAGGGCTAGGTGGAGGCGCCGTAGGCAATGCCTTGTACCACGTGCCGGCATGAAGCCGCATTGGTCCGGGTGTTTACAGAGGAATAGTCGCAGCCATTGGGCCAATATTATGGCATATATTTTAACGTCCGTGTTGATGAGTGAGATAGGACGGTAGTCCGTACAGGAGGCTGAAGGGGGTTGTGTTTTAGGGATGATGACCACAGTTGCCAAATCCGTTTCGGGACGGAATGCTCCTGACTCCACAATCTCAGCGAACAGATCATGGAGGTGGGGGATTAAGGCCTCTCGGTATGCAGCGTAGTATTCTTGGGGGAATCCATCGGGACCTGGTGTTTTCCCAGCTGCGACCAGGCCGATGGCATCACCTATTTCCTCCCAGGTGAGGGGAAGGTCCAAACTGGCCACTTCGGCCGCAAAGAGCTGGGGAAGGTGGAAACCTTCCAGGCTAGCTAGCTTGGGAAGCGAGGCCTCAGTCTTCTGGGCTGCGTAAAGCCGGGAGTAGAAGCCAGAGAATGCATGGGCTATTGCGGATGATGTGCGATGTGTGACTCCGGATGAATCCTGGATCTCTGGGACTATGTGGTTCACCAGGGGATATGAGGCCAGTCTATGTAGTATCTTTCCGTTTTTGTCACTCCAGCCCTATACGCGGTCAATGGAGGACCTCCAAAGCAGTTTAGCTGAGTCTAGTGAAACTTGCTTAATCACGTCCCTCAGTAATGCGAGCTGCCTCATGTTGCTTTCATCCGCTGTCCCGGACAAGCCTCCCTCGAGGCGAGCCGCTTGGGCCTTGAGGAGGGTAAGTCGGTTATCCTGGGCCAGCCGCTTAGCCTTAAGTTGGCCTTTGGCAAAGCCACGAATAGTGGCCTTGCCTGCTTCCCAGAGGGTGCCCGGAAAAGAGACTGAGCCCTGGTTGGTGAGGAAGTATTGTCGGAGTTCCTCCCCAATCGCTCTTTTGAGGTTCTTGTCCTGGAGGAACCAGGCATCCAGCCTCCAAATGGGGTGCACCGTGTCTGTGGTGCCCCCCAGGTGGAGGAGGAGCGGTGAGTGATCCGAGATTCCTAAGGGTAGGATATCAATGTCTGTTACTCTCCAGCATTCGGGGGCTGGCATGAAGACCATGTCTATGCATGCATGCGTGTGGCCTGCTGTGGAGGTGTGAGTATCTTGGGTGCGTCTGGGGTACCACGTTCTCCAGACGTCACAAAAACCCAGGGACATCGCCCAGTCTGCCAGTCGTTTCGCGTGTAGCGTCCTACCAGATGAGGGTGTACCTGTGGTGTCAAGATCTGGGTTCATAACCACATTGAAGTCACCCCCAATGACTGTCTCGCCTAGGGCCAGGGAGGCGACAACTTCTCTAACATTTCCCAGGGTAGCGGCGAGGGTAGCGGGTGGCACGTATATGGACACCAGATTAATTATATTCCCTCCTAGCGTCCCTGATAGGGCCACAAAGCGGCCCTGTGGGTCCTGATGACGTGAGCGGGCACAAAGGGAATGTTGCGCCCTAAGAGGATTGCCACTCCACGTGAGACCTGCTCAAAGCCGGAATGCCAAGCCCTGTCGAACCCATAGCGCACGAGGAAGGGACAGTGATTTCCCATAAGGTGAGTCTCCTGGATCATAAGTACATCAGGAGCATGTCTGTGAGCGTATCTCAGGGTTGCTGTGCGCTTAACTCTGTCGAGCAGGCCATTGACATTCCACGACATGACTCGGAGGGGCTCCTCCCTATTTGACGCGTGCGCCATGACCTATGTGTGGGGGCCCAGGAAATGTGTGGCTCCAATGCCTCGGGGGCCGGATCGGGCCACGTGTGGAAGAGTTTTGTGTATTTGAAGTCTAAGTTGCGGGTCGAGCACGAGCG
Source organism: Calotriton arnoldi (assembly GCA_963921515.1). NCBI lineage: Eukaryota > Metazoa > Chordata > Amphibia > Caudata > Salamandridae > Calotriton > Calotriton arnoldi. The sequence goes on from CAWUFW010006217.1 coordinate 626,121, forward strand.
CAGGCTGGTGAAGAAGGTGAGTGCTGCAACCATCTAACAACGGTAAACTAAAACATAGGACAACTGTCCCAAACCTCCCTCCCCATCCCACCACCCTATACTTCTGGAACTGAAGCATCTGTCGCCCAAATAACTTCAAGATCAACAGCATGGGAGCTGCATGGTGGACCCCTCCTTGAACCAGGATCTGTCCGTTGCATCGGCAGAAAGCATCTGATAAGTTAGTTTATTGGGACAGTCTATCCGAGCCCCTGGTCGAGCTTTTGTCTGTCCCTCGGGTCGCCATGGCTGGTCCGCTCCTGCTTCAGATTGCCGGGCTCCGGAAAAGGTCTGTGTCAACGGATTCAATGTCAAGAGGCTAGGGGGGCTTCCCTCGATGAGAGGTCGCCCCGAGAATCGGCACCGTTGTTAGGATTGAGGGCTTGACAACACATGTTGGGACCCCGAGCCCTGGGTAGCTACGGTGGGCAATGTTGATGCGCCTCTGCGACCTCCACACCCCCTTCGCGAGCGGGTGCGCCTTCTCCGGGTTCCAAAGGCTGCAGATGTGGTGGTTCTGGCCCGGTGCCCCGGAGGCGAGGTCGCGGCCCGACACCTGAGAGGACGTTCTTCTGTCAGCCATGTCTATGCCGACTCCGGGGACTCAAAGAAGTGGGCTTTGTCTTGGAAAACTACCCAGAGGCGGGCCTGGAAGAGCAGCCTGTATTGGAGATTAAGGGTGCGCAACTTTTGTTTGACGTCCGTGTACAAGCGCCGCTGTGCTTGGACCTCCCTGGTGTAGTCCGGGAAAATCATTATATTGTGGCCCTGGTAAGTTAGTGTGTTCAGAGAGTGGGATTCCCATAGAATTTTGTCCCTGTCTTTGAAGTTTAGGATCCTAGCGATGATGGGGCGATGCGGGGCGGCGGGCGGCGGTCTGTGAGCCAGGGATCTGTGCACCCGCTCCACTGCGAACCATTCAGATAGTGTGCCTTCAGGCATCCATGTGTTAAAGCCATCTTTTATATGTGATACCAAATGCTAGAAGCTTTAGGCCCTGTTAAGTTGACCTGAGGACCAGCATTCAGACGCCTGTACTTTTCCATTCTATTTAGATAAAAAATGCTGCTGTAACGCAAGGCTTGCCTAAGGAACATTTGAGAACATGAACAGGATGCTAGCTTAGCCGCAAGTGTTTCAGCATATCACATTTAGCAATATTTCTCGTACGTGCTATGATATTGCAATCATTTCAGTGGAAAAGTACCAAGGCTAATACAAATGCATTACAGTGGAAAGTCCCAAACTGTCACGTACTTCAGACACGTGGTCAGCAACAGTATCGTTCGGACCATACATGGTATAGCATAGTCTAGGCCCTTGCTGATTGGACAGGTACACTCTGCTTAACTTGTGTTACGTGTATCATGACGATGCTTCCTAATGTGGTTTGTGACAATAAAAGCTGTGTAAGGGCGTCTCCCCTTTGGACACTCAGTGACTATGCAGGCTGTCTCCGTGCTGCACATATTTGCATTATCTATTGGTCTCCAAAAAATTCTGCTATCTTCTGTGCTGACAGAGAGTTGTACCTTTGGTATTATTTCTATATTTCTATTTCAGCTTCCACACATGATTTTGCCCAATTCTCGACGAGGGTCGCTGCTTGTCCTTGTTCAGACCCTTCGGGGAACCCCACCAGTCGGAGGTTGTTGCGCCTCGATCAGTTTTCAGCGTCTTCGGCTCTTCTGTGCAGCTCTCTCGTGTGGGTCTTTAGTTGGGCAACCTGTTCTTTCAGTTGGTGGACATCGTCTTCGACCGTGGAGAGACGAGATTCTGCTTCAGAGATGCGGGCTGTGGCGTTGCGGAGGTCCTGCCTTATTAAAGCCATGTCCACCGGACTTCGCCAATTTTGTTATCCACTGAGGCTTGTGAAGAGCTAATGGCCTGAAGGATTGTGGTGAGGTCCCCTTCAGGGAGATAGGGCTTCTCCCCGGCATCTTCTGCGGGCCCGGTTCAATTCTTGGTGAACTGGTCCATTTTAGTTTGTGTTGCGGCCGGTTTCGGGCCTCGGCCCTTCCCCATGTTGACCAAAGCCCAGGGGGGCGTCTCGGCTTCAATGCTAGAGTTTGGATCGCTGCTCAGATCACTGCGGTGGGGTTGGTGACCAGCCCCAACGCGGCCCACGTCAGGGATGAGGATGGGTGCTGAACGTTTTCTGGGTGGCGTGGGGAAGTCCTCCGACCCATCAAGGAAGGCGTAGTAGGTTGGCCGGCGCGGTTGCTCTCTAGGCCTTTGTGGCGACCCGGCCCCACGTCTTGGGCACTTCCGACCCCGCGCCGCTGGATGCCAGTAGATTGGCAGGGCTCCGGGGCTTCTCCGTCACCAGGCCGGTTCGTTGGCTCACTGTGGGGTGGGGAAAGAAAGACTCTCCTCGTGGTCCGCTGCTATGCTGCTGGGGAGGCCCCACTTTTCTGTGTCGGTCGGCCTTCTGCCTGGTGCAGTGTCCAGGCTTTTGCATGTAGTTCGCTGGGAAGATCTGCTTGTGAGTCTTATGTGAGGCTCTGATAAGTGACCGAGACCAGACGCCTCTAGGCCCCTGCGAATGCCCAGTCCGGTGATGTCTTGGGGCTAGGGGGGTGGAGGATGGATTTATGGCAGACCAGGCCCAATCCTCTGGTGCACCGCCCCACCCGGGAACTCAACTAACCCAGGGCCTAGAGTTACTGTGTTGATTGAAGCCGCGGGGCGACGCAAAGGGTCTGGAGTCTTCTGGCATCGCAGGAACGAACGGACCCCCACCGGGGTGGGGTTGGCCCCACTCCCAACTGGCAGGGCCGGCGCTGTCTCCAGGGCATCAGGCTTCAGGTAGTTCCGGCACTCTGCCTTCCCCTCGGAAGGCAGAGTGCCGGAACTACCTGAAGCCTGATGCCCTGGAGGACCACAGGTAGTAGATGAGGGATAGAAGGTGACGTCCTCCCCCGAGCGTGCCAACGCAGACCGCTGCAGGGGCCCGTCGTCCCGGGCCCTTTATGGCCTCACCTCGTCTGGCTTAGGGGATGCCACCTGCGTCAGGTGCTCTAGTAGTGCTTTCCCACCTGGGGTCTTTTCTCTGTAGTCCAGGGCCTCTCAGAGGCCTCTCAGAGGCCTCTCAGAGGCCTCTCAGAGGTGGGGAGGCTAGGGGGCACAGGTTGCCGGGCGCCCCGGCCCCCAGGCTATGATGTAGGCCTGCCCCGGCCGTGCCGCACCGCTTCGCAGATGTCCTCTGGTGTATGGACCCAGCCGGGCCCTCACCATTTGGGGTCTCCCCTCTTGGCCCGCAGGTCTCGCACTCACCGTCGGGCGCAGCCGCTGACGGACTATCACAGCTTTGCTCGTTCCGGAGTCCTCCGGTGGGGGAGTGAGTACTTCTCTGTTGCGGCCTGGGCGGCCGGTGCCGGGGTTCCACAACTATGCCGCGGTCTGAGCCGATTGCGGAGTCCGGTCCACCATTTTGGATGGAGCCGCCTTGCAGGTCGGGAGTCGGGATCAATCTCTGGCGGCCGTCACAGTGCCCACACCAGCCGCGACGGCACACTGCTTGCGTTGGCGGGACGGGTTCTGCCCCTGGGGTTACCTATTTTCGCCGATGGGCTTACTAGCTGAGAGTGGATGACGGAGGGGTCCGGAGCACTCTTAGAGTGCGACCGCCATCTTGACGCTCCAAGCCACGCATTCATCCTTTCATCTTTTAATCCATCTTTCACCCACTCATGCATCCTATCGGCCACCTATAGTATATGCATCCTTTCACCCACACATCCTTCTCTTTCAGTCATATTACATTTCTCCCGTCCTTCCTCCTTCAATCCTTCTTTCCCTTTTCCATCAACCCATCAAGGTCTGACTCTTCATGAAACTTTCTCTGCTGAGTTGAAGATAGAACAGGCCGTTAGTTACTTAACACCCGCTGTATATGCTAAGTAAAGAGGGGTGTCTTCAACTGTTCACAATGTCTCAACAGTCCAGTGTACACCCTTGCAGCGAGTGTATAAATTGTAAATAAGCAAGCAATATGACTTACCACCAGCCCACCACTCCCGCTGGCTCACCCCCTGTAGCTGCCGCATCTGCTTCCTGGATGGCGCCGCCGTCCCCGCTGGCCCCGGCACTGGTGGTGGTGCGGCGAAAAAAAATTACACATTTTTTAGATGCCATATACGCCTCCCCACTATTTATTTATTTTTGTAGCAAAATTGAAAATACATACACCACACACATCACTACAATTTGGATACAGACAGTATGCTCTATCAAAAATATCTGGTTTGGCATTTTGTTGGTGGCAATTTCTGAAAAGCCTCTCAAGAAGACAACCTTCAAAGGACTGGACTGAGTGGCTGGAGCTATTGATGAATCCGAGTTTTTTAAAAAGAAATAAGAGTGGACAACTGGAAGGACATAAGGTCTTCTTGGTTGCAAATGCAATGGGGACATTCTCCTCATATTTCCTTCCAGCCATGGTGCACTGTAATTAGTTCATCATCAACTGCTGCTAATAATACTAGGCCTAGATAAGAAGAAGACACAACTTTGGGGTGTCCAACGTGACCATGGCCACTGTAAAAGAAAGCCTTCTCATCTCAACAAACGTGTAGAATACCTTATTTGGGCATGCAATCTGCATGGCAGAGTAGTAACTCTAGTACAAGTAGTAGTAAGTGACCATAACCAATAGGTTCTCTGAGTCTTACAGTACCACCAATAGGCAGTACACAAAATATATATTGGGAGAGGGAAATCTGTCTGAAAAACCAGAAGATAGGAAGCTACAGACAGATTAGTACAGACAGAGACAGTTAAAATACAGACACTAGAAATAAAAAATAAGTAAATAGGATAATGCAGGGATAACAAGAATTTAGAAACAGATAGATCGAAGAGGATTTGGGAAAAAATAAAATTAGGAAATGGGTAGAAGTAAATAGTTCAAAATAAGGAGCGGTAAAAGTTAGGGAAATAAATAACAACAGGAGGACTTACTGGGGCCAGCAGAGCCATCGGACGAGGAGCGTTCTTAGGAGGCACCTCAAGCTCCTGCACCCGCCTCGGACGACCTCTTCCTGCCCCTAAATGCTGATGTAAGACATAATTAAAGAGACAAAAAATGATTGGTGGTAAATAAATATTAAATAATCTCTCGAAAAAGATTTTTTTACAGGAAACCGCAATTGCAATAACATTGACCTTTCCTAAATCAGCTCGACTAGTAGTAGACCAGGGGTGGGCGGAGCTCGCGGAGTTCTACTCCGCATAATTCCACGGTGTGCTCTAAAAACTCAGTGAAATTCCGCAGAGTGGAATGCCGGTGCCTCGCGGTCCTATCGCTGCTGAAAAGGGCAAGGCGCACATAATTAACCACGCGGTGTGTGATGGAACACTCTAATTCAGACCAGGCCTGCATCGGGCGCTCTCACCTCTAGTACTGGGAATTAGGTGCCGTTATGACGACAACCCTGTCTTTCTTCTCCTGCTGCCCCCTTTGCAGGACCGGAGCAGCTGCCTGCTATGCACTCACCTCTCAGAGATCTTTCGGTCTCTGCCCCCATCCTTCTTCCTACTTCTACACCGCCTCTCCCTCTGGCTGGCAGCACCCAGCGCCATCCTAGGCCGCCCCTCACTGCGCAGCCGCAGCAAAGTCACACCCCAGAGGCTAAAGTTTGTGCGGAATGGGATGCCACAGTAATCATGGGTGTCAAAAAAAAGCTGAGACAGCCATGTGTGTGGGGGATAAGTTGGGGGGTGAACGTAAGCGAGCGAAGGAGCCGAGGTCATCAATCATCGTCTCTGTCTGTGAGGGGCAAGGAGCAGGGCATCCATCTCTGTGAGGGAAATGAACCGAGACGGCCATGTCTCTGAGGAGAACGGGGTGAATGTCTGCAAGAAAAAAACAAGGCGGACACCGTGAGAGTTGTGACTTGAGCCTGACTCTAACATGGCCTCCACATGTTTGCATGATTAGGTAACACAGGCTATAGCATGCCCTACTCCCATTCGAAGTCTCGTTCAGGCCGCTGATACCGTTCCAAGCAGTCTGCTCCTCCCCAGTGCAGCTTTCTCATATTCTGGCAGCAGAGCCAGGTATCAGTGCCCGCCTATCAGCACCGCTGTCTTTGATGCAGTCTCTCTCAAGTCACACTCCCTTCTCACTGCTACTGTCTCTGATGCAGCCCCTATCGCCTTTTTCCACTACGGCTGTCTCTAGCATTTGTCATGATGAGTTCCTGGCTTCTGCATCACCAATGCTGGAGTCTGCCACTGCCAGCCACTACTCTCCTAGCTCTGGTAAATAGCAAATATCACCCCGTCTCTGCCTACTGCTGCAGTCCCACTTATAACATCTGCCCCCCCCCACGATGCTGTTGCTGCTGCCACTCACACCTCAATTTAATGACTAGACAGAGCTCCTGTATTAATACTAAACAGAACACATTGCGGCACGTGTGCTCTCCATACAGTGCTTATTCACCCCCTACAGCACCTCCCCCCCAGCCTGTGCACTCTCCTCAATATGTGCTGTACCTCACTACATTCACGCTGTTTGTTCTCCTTCGGTGTCAATGTTGTCCTGTATTGCACCTTCCTCATATCTCCACGCTTCCCGGCTAGCTGTCTGCACACATTGAGAATATTCCTGCTCCCTCTGTACGTCCCTTTTGTATCCCCGTACATACCTCTGCACCTCCCGCCTGTATACCGAATATTCTGCTGGCTGACCTCCGTCTCCCACCTCTTTAAAGTGTCCATGGTGGCCTCTCTGTCTCCATGCACAACTGGTATGTATCAGGGCACCCTGGCATATCTCTGTGTGCTTCATAACTGCCTCGTCAGGGGTAGTAGGTGCTAGTAATGCAATTTAAATTAGGGGTGGGTGATGCAAGCCGGTGAACTCCGCTCCGCTAGTGGAGTTTTTTTGGCACACTACGTGCTCCGCTTGGAGCGCAGAGTGCCAAAACTCCGCCATATAGTAGACCAGTATCGCGGTCGCGGACCATCCTATCTTTATTCCACATTTCCACATTGCCTACCCCGCCTATTCCAAAGACTTTGGAATAAATTGCAACTAACTATATTTGCTTCTAAGTTCCGATCTCATTCGCAGTCATTCTAAACCCCCTTTGACGGGCCAATTCACTAAGTCTGCATTTTGTCTTTAAATGCTTAGGTGGACGCATGCATACACCAAATTGATTGGTTGCTTGTCACTGTATGAGCTACAAATAAGGTTGAGAGGACGCGCACCGCTAAATTACTAATACTAACAACCACTATCTTAGTGAAAGGACAAAGGAAAAGAGTCTCTCTCTAGTCTGCATTACTTAAGTTCTTACATAATCAGCTCAAGCGAGCGCAAAGTCGCAAACTAGTATGATTAGGTAGTGCCGAGCACCTGTCTAGAATAACGATCACATAATATAAGATTTGTAAACGTAATTTAACAGCATGTGAGCAGCATGCTTGCTATTTGGGTAAAAAATATTAGCAATAACATAGAACACTAAAGTAATAATAATAATAATTAGCTAATCACGAAGCCCTGCAACCTCAACCCCTAGCAGGTCCAGCAGGTCCTGCTCTCGGTCCAGGATGTCGAACTACCGATGCGTCAGCTGATTGTGGGTGCGCCGGACCCGAGAGCAGTGATACACTGCTGCCCGGCGCACCCTCGCCCAGCGCTGCTGCCACTCCCAGAGCCTGTACCCTGACCCAGGCCTGCCACCTGCTGTCAGGGTGGAGGGGAGGTGGTGCTGCACAAAAAAACAAGTGCTGCCACCTTCAAAAAAAGGCCTGGTGCTGTACCCTTTCCAGGCGCCGTCTTCCGCAAGGAAGGCAGCTCTTGGTTGCCGCCTTTTTTGGGGCACGCTTCTCTGCCATGATGCTTGGGGGGTGGAAAATATAATGTAGAAAGGATAAAAAAAAACAAGAAGAAAAGGGAAGGAAGTAAACAAAATTAGAAAGGAAGTACAAAATTGATTAAAACCTATAGAATAGTAGAAAAAAACGCAAAATACACACTTAGAAATACAGTGGGAAAGATAATAAATTAAGGCTGGACGGCAGACTGCGCTCCACTGTCTGAGTTTGCGGAGTTTTCAGGAAAAACTCCGCCTCCGCTGTGTGGCGGAGTTTACTGACGTGAGCCGCTTTGTAAACTCCTAGTATTAATACCTACTAAATACCAAACAACAAATCAGATGTGGCATGCATACGAAAATATCCCAAAGTGTTTATTCACCTATCGAAGTGGTTCTCTCCACTTGCCCTGCATAGCAGAGCTGTTTTGTTGTCAGAGCACACAGGCGGTCCTGCTAGGTTGCAACAATTCAGCGACGATGGAGTGGCGAGTCAGCGTTTCTGCTCACTTGTCACTTCCCAACCTGCAGCCCACTGTCAGAAAGCAGGGCAGCGCATCTCTTAACTAGTCTGCCAGAAAGAGGCCACCGTGGCCACCGTAGTGCAGGCTTGATTCGCCTAGTTTAGCTGGGGCTTTAGGAAGAAGAGCAGCGGTACGGCTTCAGCTCCCAGTAGTGCTGCTCCTGTTTGCGAAATCATGATTCATGCCCCCTAAAATCGGGCGCAGGAGCATGAGCTAAAATTAAGAGATTGCCTGTTGTTACTTACAGAGCGTGAGTAGCTCATTCAAAAGAGCACTGAAGAGACCCAAGGCTGAAATGTGATGTAAACACTTGCCCTGTCTTCTTCTCTTCCTACTATGACCCCTCCGTTCTCGGGATTTTACGGAGCCGCTGCACGCACTGCACGAACGCCATAAACTAAATTTTTACAGTACTTCAAAGCCGCACGCCTTTCCTGTAGATGCTAGAAACAATGATTTTTGGTACTCACAAAATGGGCTGCACATAGCAGTCTCTAGTCCACATGTTTACCACAATGCATTGAAGCAGCCGGATCGTGGATGTGGGCACACTCACTTGCACATATAGCAATGTGTGGTATTCGCACAAACAGAAAACCTGTTAGTTTCAGTGGGGCAGATTTACAAGCCCCTTGCGCCACCGGTGCGTCACTTTTTGTGTCGTACCGGTGGCGCATTTTACTGCTCCATATTTACAAGGACAGGCAAAGCCACCCTGCATGACGTTCCCTGTCCTTGTAAATATGGCCCCTTTGCACGCAGCAATTTGCGTGAAAGGGGTGTTCCATGGGTGTTGCTATGGGTGTTCCCACGCAACACCCAAGGAACCAGACACATTTCCAGATCTACGAGGAATTGTAAATCTTGAAATGCGTGTGAATGCTATCCCTCCCCAGGGGAGGCGAAGGGAGGAGCAACGAGGAGAAATGCATTCATTTCTCCTCGTTTTCTTTTCCTCTTTCTATGCGTGCTGCATTCTGCAGCACACATAGAAAGAGGAAATCACCTCTAATGATTGTTTATGTACAGGAAGGGTTCCCTTCTTGCACTTAAACAATCATTGAAACAATGAAGTTTTTCAACTTCTATGTGTGCTAATGCAGTGCACATAGAAGTTGAAAAACGGCATTTCACATTGTTTTTGTGCAGGAAGGGGCACCTTCCTGATCAAAAGTAATCTCCCCACGACGCAGGCATCCTTGCACCATGGTGCAAGGGTGCCTGCGCCGGCGCATGGCAGCAGTTTGTGCGCCAGCGCTGGGACAAGCACAGCGATGCGACATATTGTTGTAAATATGTTGCATCCCTGTGCTTTGAAAGTGAATCAGTGCGGCGCAGCCAAGTGGCTTACAGCACGCACTGGGTCACTTTCCTGTAAATCTGCCCCAGTGTTTTTAAAGGCTGCAGGCCCATATCGGTAAGCGCTACATACACAAACTTATCACTAGAAGCAATGCGTGGCATTTCGAAGGGGGAATACACAGGGAGGCTGTTGTGCTCATACATAAATAATTTATTCAGAGTGCCTTGAATCTGCAGACACAGCCAAGTATCAAAAGCTAAATGCGCTGCAGCAGTAAGGACCGCACACGCGCATTTGCCTTGCCTTAGTGACTAAAACTGCAGGCCAACGGCACTAAATATAATAAAAATATATGTTGTTGTAACATATAGTGAATACTCAGGAGAAGGGACTACACCCAGCAGTTGATTAATAGGGCCTCAGGCTCCAAGCTACCCACCGACGCCCCAGATTGAGGTTGAGCTAAGCAAAGGAAAGGGAAGACGCCAGCCCGTGGTAGGCTCGCCCTGAAGTCATGGTTACAGAGGCTGCAGTCCCGCAGTGAGAGCAACCACACCGAGTTAGGGAGCAATGCAGGTTTTTGTACTAGTAATTCATAGGAACATCACCTTGAATCTTAAGTGCCTCATACTCGTATAGTCATCTGTATTTGATGCAACAGCGATATCTAGTGTTCACATTTTGAACTACAGATAGAATAGGAGTTTGCAAATTTCTTTACAGTGCAATATTATAGTACTCTGCCTGCTCGCGGAACTCAGGTGAATTTGGCGGAGTTTTTCAGTAACTTCGCGGATTTCCACGGAGTGAAACTCCACGAGTTCTGCCCAAGCCTATAATAAATAAAAAAGATCAGAAAAAAACTTTTGGAAATCAAGGATTGAAAGGATTAAAGAAGAATTCAAAAAGTAGGCCACAGCACCATAACAGAGAAAGAAACAAGATGGCCGTGCCTATGCACGACTGCGTGGTGTTGTTTGCGCAATATTGCCGCCCAAATACGCAATCCCCATTGCTGTACGGTGGAAACCACATGGCAACGGACGGGACAAGCTACTCCGCCCGCTCGCAGAACTCTGCGTAGTGCGGCAGAGTTTTTTTCTCTTCGCAGAGTTCTGCAAAGCACCGCTACGCGAACTCCAACCAGGCCTATTCTAAGGGAGAAGGGGGTGCCCAGGAAGGGGGATCCCAAATCTCCATTCTGGCTCCAGATGAACGTAGAGCACCGGGTGTGCTCACCTCCATACTGAGCATAGGTACTAAACGGTGCTCCAACTTTGCAGGCATCATCCAGGGAAAGCAGATGGCCCGACCTCTGACACCAGGAGATTGTATAAATGGGATAAAAGGGTGCCACAGAGCAGCCCATGACCCTCTCCCCCGCATGACAAGTGAAGCAATGAATGATGCAAGATTCAGGGAAACACCCAAAACTAAACAAAAACTGCCCAAAACTAGCCCAAAAAGAAGGTTCCAGATACAAGGGTGGGGGTCAAGATCAGTCAAAGCCAGGTACCTGTAAGACACAATGGAGGGCCATGCCACGTTATACACCACGTGCCGGAAACAAAGAGGTGCACACGCACCAAAACGTGCTGACAGAACAAGGCAGACATTAGCAACACAAGCGGCTGCTATACGCCCCCTCTTCCCATGTCTTCTACTCACCTATGGCAATACCACCCTCAGTTGCGCTTGTTAGTATCAAAAGATGTAGCAACCAGCCAGAAAAAAAAATAGCAACAGGAAGGGGCCTCACAGTAACCGGACCCTTTGACTATGACAAAACCTAGTACCGCCATAGGACTCCGACTAAAAGTCACAAGTCCATCCCTCTCTTTGCTCATGAGACCATGTCAGAAACATATTTAGAACCAATCTAAGCATCCAGTTAGGATTGGAATGGGGGCTCAGCAGCTTATAAACAGATTTGATCCATCTAGATAACTAATAATCAGCCTTATTACCTGAAATTAGTAAAACATACCCATCAGGGGGTCACCATCCGGTGCCAAACTAGATCGGGGCTAGTGAAATGTAGAAAACACACCCCTTGGGTAAAAAAACAGGGACTATGAAAACCATTAATTACAGAGCATGTGTAATGTTTCGAAATTAACAATCAACAAAGTTCTTTCAAAACAAGGTAACAGAGAAGGCAACAAAGTGCACCAATGCGACCTGTCATCAACTTTAACTAAGCAAGAAACAGAAAAGGGACAATTTCCGCACTTACGTCAATGGAAAGATGAAAAACCTACAGCCTGCTTAACACCAGAGAGAGTGTACCATTCCTTCGTGTAGTTGAGCCCTTCATGGCGATGACATCCATGAGATAAACTTTGCGAACATTTTTCATTTGGGCAGAAGAAACACAGCCACTGGAAAAGCACAGATTGCTCTGAAGGGAATCACTTTTTGAACGACCATATCACGACAAACGTTATGTATATTTTTATGTGCATATGTACCCTCTGTAGGAAAGTGGGTTTCTGTTGCAGTAACCCTCGCCCCCCACATTTTGCCAGATTCTGATGCACTTTGATTCTTTCCCCAAAACGGTACCTTTGTTTTCACAATTGCCACACCTCTGGCTCACATGTAAGTCCCTTGTAAAAGGTACCAGTGGTGCCACGGACCTTGCAACCAGAGAGGGTCTCTAAGGGTTGCAGCATGTATTGTGCCACCCTCAGAGGCCCGTCACCAAACACCTACACACTGCCATTGCAGACTGTGTGTTCAGAGCAGACAAAACTTAAGAATCGACATGGTACACATCCCTGTGTGCCATGCCCACCAACCACTGCCTGGGGCAAAGGTAAGTCACTCCTCTAGCAGGCCTCACAGCCCTAAGGCAGGGTGTCCTATACCACAGGTGAGGGCACAGATGCATGAGCAATGTGCCCGTACAGTGTCTGTGCAATTCACAGACATTGTAAGTGCAGTGGAGCCACATTGAGTACATGGGCTGAGAGTTTGTCATTACGAACTCCACAGCTTCATGATGGCATTACTGAATGCTAAGGAGTTTGGTATCAAACTCCTCAGAATAATAATAAAAACCCACACTGATGCCAGTGTTGGATTTATTACAAAATGCACTCAGAGGGCATCTTAGAGATGCCCCCTGAAAAACGACCAACTCCCTCGTGTCCAGCTGACTGATCTGCATCAGCCTGCCACACACAGACATGTTTCTGAACCCTTGAGGTAGGAGCCCTTGTGCTCTCATGGGTCAGGGACAACAAAGGCTGCTTGGGGTGCAGGTGCTTCACACCTACCCCCAAGCAGGAACAGCATTCAGGGCGTGAGCCTTAAAGGGTTCCTGCCCTTTGATATGCTAGCCATGGCCTATCCATCTAGTGACAACAAGTCAGCAAGAAATTCCCTTTGGACTTTCTATGAGCATACCATCATCAACACATTCCACATATGCATACAGTCACCCATTCACCAACATAAATAGCAGATACCAAAAAACCAATACACGATTACCTATTTATTAAGTATTGTTCATGAATTAAAAAGTTTTATAACGATAAAAAAATCCACAGTAAATCACATGATTTTTCAACATATGCAGTAAATCACAAATATAAACAGGGAGAATACAAAAATTAAAAAGTGCAAAATTTTAAAGGCACAAACACTAAACCCAGAGAGTCATTCAGATTCTACAACAAGATGTGTACTTCTATATATTTGTCAAATGAGAGCCCGTAGGGTTAAGTGATCATAAAATCCAGGAAGCGACGCGTTTCGGTGGTATTTAAACGATCCAACCACCTTCTTCAGGCTTAATCATAAAATATCTCCCAACACCTTCATATATTCACTTGTGGTGATGCAATACATTAACCAAAGGGGCTGCTTCCTCCAAGACACCTATTTCTCCGTGGTGGTTAAAACTTCGGGTGAAACACTCTCAACCCTGCTCTAAAAAATGAGAAAATATTATATGTAGAAGGGAATAAGTCTCCTCCGAAATGCCGGTTTTACTATTATAAGTAGTCCACACCTTTTTCTGGACCAAATATCCACTCTCTTTTTGATAAAAATCACCCTTTTCAGGACCTGTAGCACCACACAGGTATAGGTTGCTCCGTCATAAAATCAAAAGGTGGACCGATTTTCAATGGCGAAACCACAATCTTAATTGCACCAATCGTTACCACCGTAAAACCATAAGCCGGGACTCAAAAGCCTCCTGTCGTGCTTCATTCAGCCATCTAGTGGACATGTCTACCTCCTTGACCAAGCCCCACTTTTGGCGGCAAGGTCAGCTGGAAAATTAGTAGTCAGGAGAGGCGTGTCCCCTCTGTGCCAGGACCACCCCTAACGTGCCCTGGACCGAGGTGACCCCTCCTTAGGAAATCCTAATCCATCTTGCATGAGGGATTTGACCCAATCAAGATAGGGGATGCCCCATCCCCAAAGGGAGGGGACATTCTAAGGGTGTAGTCACTCTAAAGGCAAGCAGCTCATTGGTTCCATCTGCCAGTACCTGTAATGCCCTGAAATTCAGTTTTTAGGGGCACCCCCGGACCTTGTTCCTCAGATTCCTGTGACCCAAGAAGAAAAGGACAAAGAAGACGCCATGCAGCCAAGTCTGAAAGACAAATACTGATTTGGTCCCAGCCCTACCGGCCCGTCTCCTGCTCAAAGGGTCCGTGAAAAAGATGACACCTGTCCCATGGTCAGTGACTTTCAAGAACCCCCGGAAGACTGCCACTCTTCAGCCAAGACCAGATCTCCCGAGGACAGTGGCCCTGTCCAAAAGAAACTACACCAAGGATTTCGGATCCAGGCGGATCCGCGACCCCTGCCCACTCTGCACCCGAAGCCCACGGCCCGAGTTCGAGTGGCCACTTGTCCTGTGAAGTCTCCCCAGCAATCCTGACCTCGTCTCCATCTGAGGCTGACCTCTCTTGTACCCCGCGAAGTCGCCTGCAGCCTCTACACGAAGGGTCCCCCAGACAGCGACCAGCTCCAACTACGAAGATCCGACATGAAAAGGTACTCCTGCATCCTTAGCCCTACGGCCTTAGGGAGCCCAACCGACGGTGCCTCAACCTCCCTCAGCCCTCCAACTTAGCTGCCCAGCCGGTGGTCACCTTTAGCCAGCCTCCTGGTCTGATCCTGCAGCCTCTGTTTGCGACCGAGATTCCTGTTTGAAACGCATTGGGCGCCCGACGCTGATTTTGCACCCTGCACCCGGCCGCCCCTATGCTGCTGGTGGTGTATCTTTGGTGCTGCCTTGTGTCTCACCCCCCCTGTGCTGACCTTAAACCCCAGAGCCTGTGCCCTGAGACTACGGGTACTTACCTGCAAACCGTGCCTCTTCGAGTTGCCCCCAGTCTCCATTGATTTACAATGGGCCAAGTGACCTCTGCACCCGGCCGTCCCAGTACCGCTGGTGGTGCAGTACCTACCCTGAACTGAACCTTGCCCAGTGTTGGTCCAAACCCCCAAAGACTGGGATTGTAAGTCGAGTACTTACCTTCGAATGCATAACACTGTTTCCCCCCATAGGATTGCATTGTATTCTATCTATTGCATACCACTGCCTATCTTTCACATTGCTAAGTGCTACTGTTACTGATTGACAAATAAAAAAGTATTTCTAAGACTGTAAAGCATTTCTTCTGCCTTGCAAAACAATTCTTACTGCAATTTTTTAAGTATTACTACTTTGAAAACTGTTACCTACCTGCACCTGAGTATTTCTTGGTTCTAGAAATAAAATAACCAAATAATAACTGTTTATACAAAACAATTGGTCTGGATTCAGTCTTTGAGTGTGTTCAATCATGTCTTGCCTGAGTGTGTACAGTAAATGCTTAACACAGCCGTCTGATAAGCCTAACTGCTTGACCCCACTACCACAAAGTGAGCTTTTAGTATTATCTACTTGAGCCTCTGTAAGCCTCTGGGGATCCACTGGACTCTGTGCACACTATACCTTACTTTGGTATAGTATATACAGAGCCAGCTTCCTACACCCTCTGTCTTCAATGGGAAATCCCACACTTACTTATAATTGAGGAACTGCCAAGTCAAAAGAGAGTCACTAATGAGAAAATACAGTGCCCGCGTAGGGACCTCTCATATGCCACCTGTAATTACACTAAACCGAACACTAGCATCCTGCACGCACTTCATAGAACCCTATTACATAACACTAGGTGGCAACACATGACCTCAGTCGACTCCCAAGCATTAGCCAGGCCATGTTATGTCTGTTCACTGATCCCACATGCTGTAGGCGCAGATAGGCTTTACCTGTCCCTAGAGGTAGCCCCCGAAAAAGCGAAGTGTCTTATTCACCTTTACTTATTCTCCAGCCCAACAAGATGGAACCCCACAGGGTAGTTGTGAACCTGACCTGATACGACCCCAACCCAACAGCATTATACCTCTTCACTGAACCCAATGATATCCAAACCGAGCTGGACATGCATAGAAAGGGCACCATAGGGGAGGGTACTTTTTGGCCCGAGACTTTCCAGCGTAGAGATTGTTGGAGGTAGCAAATTCCCCAACTCAATGCACAAACATATCCACTCCTGCATTCATCTGTGGACCAAGGGTGGCCCTGGGCGTACCTGGGGCGGTCTTCAACAAGTGGTCCCCCGACATGGAGTCCCTGGGCCATCCAGTTTGGGTATAAAAAGAGGACTGAGTCTCATGGGGGAGCGTTAGACGAAAGTATGGCTAACCATTGTCAGGAAATCTGGGATACTGAGGTGGGTGGATACATTAGCTAGAAGGTAAAGGTCAACCCCTGAGTGTACGTTAACTTACCCTGTTTTCCTTATGTTTCAGAGAAAAAGGAACGCTTCTAATGGGCACGAATGCCAACTGTGGTGTCATATTGCATATTCCGGGTATGCAATGGGGCACCTCCATGCTTATGGATTTCTCCTGGTAGTGCAGTGAACATGTCTACACCCAACTGGTTCCACGGTTGGAGGGTACTGTGCTTCCTGGTGACCGTGCACACCCGACCCTGGTCATTCCCGGAGAAGAACTAACAGAGTTGTACCAGCACTCGTCGAAGAAAACCACCTTGCTGCACCAAGCTCGTGAAAAGATAGCAGTGGACTATTTTGGCTGGGCTCAGTTTAAGGTCATCCCAGAAGAGTTTAGACTTTTCACAAAGACACATCTGGGGGCAGGGAGTTGGATATCCTTCTTCACTCTACAGACAAAAGCTAGCACCTGCTAGTTACAGATAACCAGGTGGGGAATTCTCAAGATGAGAAACAACAGTGAGCTTGGCCTCAATTTGATCAAGGAAGAAATGTGAGCCATCCGCCTCATGGTAATGCAGCATCGTTATGTGCTGGACTTAATGACCGTAATAGAGGAAGGAGGTCTGTGGCAAAATCGGCGCTGCCTTCTGTACTTTTATATCCCAGGGATTGACATGTACAATGGAACTTTGACACTTGCCATCCAAGCACTGTATAATCTACAGAGAAGCATGCATGAAGAAGGAGGTCTCCCTGAGCAGTAGGGGATTTAGAATTGGTTCTCCTGGCTCCCACAATGGATCTCCAGTCTGTGCAAATCACTGTTGCCAGTTGTTATTGTGTTCCTGTTGGATTGTGGGTGTGCATAATTGGGTATCTCCTGCTGTAAGAACACAGTCCTCAAATTAGGTAGAATACAAATAACTAGAAAGGTTGTCGTAGTCAAAAGAGAGCACAAGGATCAGCAGAACCCTACTAAAGTAATGGCAAAAATGCATTAGTTAGATAGTGCTGTTAAAGAATCAAGTAGAGGGAGGAATGTTAATATGAATATTGATGCGCTTATCAACAAAAATGGACTATGGTCCCTATTAATAGAATCCCCCGTCCCAAACTCCACATCTACCTCAACATATATGTATGTAGTCAGGCAGGCCCTGCGACCTAGAACCGGGATCACTGATTGGTGGGTCACAGGTGGGAGAGTGCATAGCTGGCAGGCAAACACGCATACAGGCAACTCTTGATCTACTCCACAGATAGGCGCAGCAACATCACAATGGTCAGAGGACATTGCCCCCAATAAAGCACACATGTCACGAGGGGGTACGCACACTTCGAAAAACACCATAAAGTCATATGCCATATGAGTTAGGAACATATAGCCAATCAGGGCCTAGCATGCTTAGTGATCACGCTCTCCTCACATCGGACTTCTGGACACATTCCCCACTGGCCACACTGTGTCCACCCAAGGTCGAGACCCACCTGTAGCAACCGTTTTACCATTAATTTATGGCTCTAAGACTGCAACCAACATTCCTCACCATATGTGGTACACCGGATACGTTTATGGCTTGATGTAAAAATTTATAAAAGACTAACGCGAACACAATGTAAATTGAGACAGTCCTCAGACCTCGTGCCTGTAACTGTTCTCCAGGACGCATCGTTTACTTAAACAAAACTGTTCCTGTTTAGCCAAACACCTCTCGTCTTCTGTTTTATGAAGGGATACAAACCAGAGCAACAGTTTTCTTGAGAAATTCTAAAAATACTGGATAGTTATGCAGTACAGCATCATTGGTAGTGACCAAAGGTATCACCCAAGTCACACATTTCCACAGAGATTACTAATTAAAAATCCAACCTGTTCTATTGAATATGCCTCTTTTTCCCACATACCATTACCCCGCATGTTGTTACAACGCGGTCGTTACAACGACCGCGTTGTAACAATGCATACCATTACCCCGCAAGTCGTAACAACGACTTGCGGAGGGGGGGCGCTGGATGTTGGAATAGTAAAATTTACTATTCCAACTCCAGTCTGTGCGGACTGTAGGGAAGGTGTTGGACTTTAAATCCAGCACCTTCTCCCCCCTCCGCAAGTCGTTGTAACGACTTGCGGGGGTAGTTGTATGCGTTGTCACAACACGGTCATTGTTACGACCGCGTTGTAACAGCATGCGGGGTTACGGATGCGGGGTGAAGGTTGTTTACCGTTCTAAACTCATGGGGTCAAAACATGAATTGTATTGTGCATGTATTTAAAAATTACATTAGCTGTTTTGGGCACTCATCGTACTTCGTTCCCTCTGTAGAAGGCTGGCTCAGTACACCTATGATGAGGCACTGTGCACTGAGTCCAGACAACACTTACGGAAAGTGTTTAGGTCCCTGAAAACCAAAAGCTCTCAAGGGGTAGCTGTGGAGAGCAGCAAAGGCTTATCCAGGAGGGTGTTAACCAATTGCATGTAGCACTTTAGTCGGTCAGCAAGCTTTTTACACAAGAAAGAACCACACCAGGTGAGTAGTAAATACTTTAAATTTATTACTACACACTAGACACTAACTTGGTATACCTGTTCCCCGAAGGTATCAATTACAGATAGGAGATATTTAGAAAATAGGCAAAATAGCATAGAAAACACATAGGGCCCCATCGGGGGAAAAATCATATACTAAAATAGTGGTATGCAGATTGGTAACCAAAACGGGATTAGTACCCAAGGTTGGAGGACCTCAGGGGAAGCAAGGAACCACCCAAGGTAAGTAGCTAGGGACCCCAAGGCACCCAGGTGCAGAGTGGGTACACTGGGTCAATGTCCATAGAACAACACAGGTAAGTTGTGGTTTGGGTTTTAGAGATTTAGGACCCTTCCACAGGAACCTGAGGGAACCACTTGGAGGAAGGAAGGTTGGAGAGTCACCCCACCCGAGGATACCCAGAAGAGACGGATACCTGTACCAGGGAGCCCGGGTGCGGAGGGGTGAAGTGATGTCGGAAACCTCCGTAGACGCCAATGGAGGGTCGTAGAAGTTCTGCAGCTATAGCGTCTCGTGGACCAGGTCGGTGGAGCCAGGACAAAGAATCCAGATGAGAAGAACCTGAAAGCAGAGGGGACAGAGTCCAAACCACTCAGAGGTGACCAGGAGGCACATGAGCACAATACCAGCCCCGGTTGAAGGTTCTTGCTGAAGTGCGGTGTGAAGAAAACAGCAGCTGTGGAGTCCAGGCGATGTTGCAGAAGACCAGGAGTCCTTCATGAGCTGTCACATGCCGGTCGACGAGTGTAGGAAGTTCAGTGGCCGGCAGGTCCACCAACAAGTCTTGGCAAATGCAAACAATGGTTTTCGGGTGAAGATGCAGACCAGCAAGTCGCACTCGAAGTCATCGGAGAAGTCGGTAAGTCTCACAAGTGAATAAGTAAGTAAGTAAGTAAGTATTGTGCTTATAGAGCGCATGAATGCGGAGGAGTCTTGGCGCTGTAGCAGGACACTGGTTTAGCACAGGACGAGTGGCTTATTTCTGCCTGGTAAATAGCCACGTGTTCAACAATTTCCTGAACCGAAGTCTGGAGGGTTGGAGTCTGATGTCGTCTGGTAGTTCATTCCATAACGTAGATGCACGATATGTCAGGGTTCTACCTCCCCATTTAGCTCTTTGTATTCTGGGTACTTGGACTAGACCTTTGTTAGCCGATCTAAGATTACGCCGAGGAGTATACTGCTGAAATAATTTCTCTATGTCCGCTGCTCCTCCACCAAACTGGGCTTTGTGTACCAGGCATAGAGCTTTAAATTCGATTCGCTGTTGCACCTGCAGCCAGTGGAGTGTTTTAATGCTGCCAGAGATGTGATGGAACTTTGGGATGTTTAGCAGCATTCTAGCTGCAGCATTTTGCAAAGATTGTAGTTTGGACAGTTGGCGCTTGTTAATGCCCATAAAGAGGGCATTGAGGTAATCAATCCATGAAAGGATCAGAGCGACGACAACCGATATCCGTAGTTCCGGAGGGATGACTGGAAAACTTTTCCATAGGACTTTTAGTTGAAAGAAGCAGGCTGATGTAAGCTGAATAATTTGGCCTGAGAAACTTAGTTGATCGTCCAACAAGATCTTCAGGTTCCTGGCTTTTCCTGCTGGTACTGGGCATTGACCTGCCTCTGCTGGCCACCATTTCTGCTTCCAGAGCGGTGCTCCAGTCCCAAACTCCATCACTTCTGTTTTTCCAGTATTTAGTTTAAGGTAATTCTGGTGCATCCAATCCATAATGTGTTTTAGACAGCCATGGAATTTCCCAGCGATGGTGTCTGCATTTGAAGAGATGGATATGATGAGTTGGGTGTTGTCAGCATGAGACACCAAAGAGACCCATGTCCTCTGGTTAGCTCAGTCAGAGGTGTCACATAAATGTTGAAAAGTGTTAGGGACAGAACTGACCCCTGGGGAACTCCACAGGGAAGGGAAAATCTCTCTGATTGATAGTTGTCCTGTTCCTCGAGGAATGAGGCCAGAAGGTTAAGAGCCACAGTGTGATTCCTATTGCCTTCAGCCTTTGAATTAGTACCTGATGGTTCACTGTATCAAATGCGGCTGAAAGGTCCAGTAGGATTAGAATGGCCTTTCCTCCGCTATCCAGTTGCCTACGTATTTCCTCAGTGTTCATAATTAGGGAAGATTCAGTGGAGTGGTGTTGTCTAAAGCAATGTTGAGAATGGTCTAAGCTGTTATTAAACTCCAGGTAGCCCATTAAGTCTTGATTCATAGATTTTTCCAATATTTTAGCCGCTAAGGGTAGACAAGATATGGGCCGATAGTTTTCAACCACCTGGGGATCCAAGGATGGTTTCTTTAGAATTGGCCTGATACATGCCTTCTTCCAAGAAGAGGGGAAAATTCCTGAGCTCATGATGTTATTTAGAAGTGGGGCGAGTTAGTTACTGATTTTATGTGAGAGCAAATGTAATGTAGCCGGCGGGCAAGGGTCTGTTGGGGACCCAGATTTTGTTGCTAGTAACAGATCATTTGTTCTCTCCATAGATAGAGGGGAAAACCTGTTTAACTGACATGTCGTGGCTGGCCTGTTTAAGCTAGCTAGCTCCAATGTGCTGGTGCTACAAAGGCTCTGGGATTTCCCTATCAGTTCATCGTAGATCAGTTGTACTTTCGTCTAGAAGAAGCCTGCCATCTTGTTGCAGAAACTTTGGTCCGGAACAAATTGATTTTCTTGATTTAGTTTGGATAGTGCCGTGACAGTCTTGAAGAGCTTTCTTGAGGAGTTTTCTGCCCCCTCGATTTTATTACTAAAGTAGATCTTTTTCGCATTTTTAAGGGCTTCCTTGTACTCCTCTAAAGCGAGTTTATAGGGCAGTTTTCTCTGTTCGCTGTAATCTGCTCTCCAGCCCCTCTCTTTGTGCCTACACCTGACTTTTATGGCTTTAAGATCTGGATTGTACCAGGGGGCAGAGGCCCTTTTTGTCGTTGTTTGTTTAATCTTAACGGGGCCAACTGATCAATGGCTGACCGGATCCAACCATCCAATTTATCAGGTGCCTCGTTAACATCAGGCCCTGGTAACGGTGGGCTTATATCCTGTAACTCTGTTAGCTCTTCTCTCCTGATTTTATGCCATGGCCTACATTTAACAAGAGGCAAAATCTTTGGCTGTAACCTTTCATTCTCCTGATAAGTGAGTTTGAAGAAGATGGCATTGTGATCCGACCATGTTAGTGGTAGTATTTTTCCGACTGAGATTTTAGGGTGGTTAGTAAAGATACCGTCAAGACAATGTAGGGCCTTGTGTGTAGGTTCCAAAACTAGTTGTTTAAGCCCGAAACTTTCTAAGTTATCAACCAATGTGGCTGTATCTGAGTTCTTGTCTGCTTCTAAATGGAAATTGAAATCCTCCAGTATTGTGAATGTTGGGGAATCTAGACATGATTCCATAAATGTCTGAAGGCCTTGTAGGAACAGCATTTTTGAACCCGGGGGCTGGTATAGGAGCAAGCCAGGAAAAGATGCAGTATTGGAGAATTTAATATTAAAGTCCATAGCTTCCGCTCCTGGTACCTGGCATGTTGCGAAAGTGGCCTTGAAGATGGATCGATAGATAATTGCTATGCCACCCCCTTTTTTCCCTGATCTTTCTACGCTGGCCAGGGAGTAGCCTGCTGGTATAGCAGTAGCCCAGTCCGGCTCCGAAGTGTCAGTAGCCCAGGTTTCGATAAGGAAAACCAGATCAGGGTCTGTAGTAAGTGTTCTAGTTCATATTTGTGCTTGACCGATCTCGTGTTTAACAGTATGGCATTTAGACAGCCAGCCTCTGCTTCGTGATTACTATTATTACTTTTTACCAACTTGTGTGGGGGGTGTCGAGCTGAGGTATCCTTGGTACTGTCCTTCCCTGAGTCTGATAAGTTCTTATCTTTTATTAACAGGCGGAGGTCAGGAAGCAGAGGTATGTGCGATGCTGTCACTAAATGACAAGCCGCACAAAGTACACTGATAACCATGGTAATCCTTTTCCCCGGCCCGCTAAGCTGAATTGCAGGTCTTACCATTATTGTATGCTTGTAGTTGTATCGAGGAATAGCTTATACAAGAAAAACGGGCAGGGGTCCTGGTGCATGGCGCAGTCCGTGCGCTGATGGGCCAGAAGATATACCCCCGAAGCCGGAAACCGGAAATGTGGAATCGGAAGTGCGTGGAATAACTAGACCGCCAACTGCTACGATGACGGCCGGGTTTAATGAGAGAAGAAAAAATGGCACTTTTCGCACAATCGAGGAGAACCTCGCGGAAGACCGAAGAGCCCAGAGAAGGTAGGAGAGAACTGGGAGTGCTCGCCCGAACACTCCCACTGAGTAAAAGATTTAAAAATGAAGTTAAAATACAAAAAGCAATCAGAAGCAATAAGGTGATTAAAGTAGGTACAATGCGCAAAATACAAGTGTGCTACGTAAGTGGTATCAATTAGGTAATTTAGGCAAACATGCGCGCCTTACTTCACCATGCACCAGAAGTCTAAACACTCTTCGACTTCCCCGTGCCACTCGAAGTCATCCTACGAGACGAAAGAGTGTCTGCACTCTGGGCCCCCCGAGTTGGCGGACCTGAACCTGGGTCTGCGCTTTCCAGATTTTCCCTGAGCTGGAGGGACCACTGCCCTGCGCTTTCCAGATTTTCCCAGAGCTGGAGGGACCCCTGCCCTGTTGAAGGAATTTTATGAGGCTATACACCTCATCTTTGGGTGGCCCGGCCCCTCTGGAGTGCCTTCAGGTCCCATGGGTGCGGGAAGTGCCCCTACTTGGACCACGCCGGCGGGTTTGCACTCAGCGCCAGTTAAGCCCCAAGGATTCGTCGCTGGGTCCATAGCGAAGCTTCTGGCAAGATACCACCTCCCTCTGCACCTGCTCCAGTGCCGAAGCCCCTGTGCTCGCCGACGACCCCTGGTGGTGCCATCCCTATCATCATTTCCGACTCTAACACGAAGCCAGATAGGTGTCATCAGGCACCAACTGAGGACATCTTTCCCGAAGCAGAGCCAGTGCCTTATTTGATGGATAGGCCTGGTGAAAGAGGCATTTAGGGAGGGGGCAACTGGACCCTTATGGAGAAGATCCAGTTGGGTAAGACGAATGGAATAAGGAACTGGGTGAGGCAAGTGGGTTAAATAGCTCACCTGACACTGACCTGGTATCCCTTCCTACTGTGGCTACAGAGGCGGAATCCTCTTTTGCTATGGTGGCACGAAGGACAGCTGAGGTCCTGGACCTTAACCTACCCTTAGTGGCAATCAAGACTAACATCTTGACAGAAGTGCTTCAGCTGGGAGTCACACCCTCAGAACCCTTACTCCCATTTAAAGAAGCCCTTACAGATGTCCTACTGGAGCCTGGTCCAAGCCCTGCACAGAGGCTCCTGTTAATAGGACGATTGCCCACCACTATCGCCCCGCTCGTGGGGATCCCAGTTGCCTTACCCAGCACCCCACCCCAGAGAGCTTGGTGATACAAGCCTTCTCACCCACATTCTCCCTGGCGTGATCCCTACCACCCCACCCAATAGACAATCCAAGAGGCTGGACGCCTTTGCTAAGAGAATGTTCTCTTCCTCCAGCCTGGCACTGCGGTCGGTGAACACCGCATGCCTATTGGGCTATTATTCCTCTACACTATGGGATTCGGTTGTGCAAGTGCTGCCTATGGTCCCGGAGGAGGCCCAGAACATACTCTCTCAGGGTGTTGCTGAGGAGAGAGATGCAGCAAAGGTCTCCATCAAATGTGGACTTGACACAACAGACTCGGTAGGTAGAGCGATTTCATCATCGGTGGCCTTACGGCGCCACGCCTGGCTGAGAACATCCCTCATGCTTCCCTCATGGACTTGCCCTTTGATGGCTCTTGCCTGTTTGGAGACAAAGCAGATTTAGCCCTGAAGTGCTTTAAGGACAGCATGGCTATGGCCATACCC
The DNA here is from genome assembly GCA_963921515.1 of Calotriton arnoldi. NCBI lineage: Eukaryota > Metazoa > Chordata > Amphibia > Caudata > Salamandridae > Calotriton > Calotriton arnoldi. The sequence continues at coordinate 651,053 of CAWUFW010006217.1, forward strand.
TAGGGCTTGTCTTTGGCGGCTCGTTCAGCCTTCCGCCCCTTCCTTGGCTACGGAAGGGGTCTCCAACTGTGCCCATATCCTCCAAGCCACCACGGCTAACAGGCTTTCCAGCCTTTTTGTGGCTGAGGACGCGGGTCTCAGTGACCACCTGAGACAGGCAGTCAGGTCAGTCCACCACCCCCCAGCAGCTGCTGGCTCCAAACCTCTTTATTCTACCCTCAGACCATCATGGGCACCCAGTGGCCTCAGGATGCGCCATCACCTCCCCCACTGGCGGTCAGTAACATCAGACTGTTAGGTACTACAGGTAGTCAAAATGGGCTACTCCCTCACCTTTGTGACACCCCCTCCACCTATGCCACCCACTTATAATCGGCTGACGGAAGACCATCTTTCCTTGCTACGTCAAGAAGTGCAGGCTCTCTTGACCAAGGGAGCCATAGAGAGAGTGCCTGCATCAAAAGTAGATCGTGGTTGTGATTCCTGCTACTTTCTGGTGCTAAGGAAGGACAGAGGCCTTTATCCTATCCTATATCTGCACCTTCTCAACCTATTCTTGAAGAAGGAGAAATTCAAAGTGCTCACGCTCGCTCAAGTTTTGTCTGCCATAGATCCAGGAGACTGGATGGTAGCTTTGGATTTGCAGGATGCCTATTTTCACATCCCCGTCCTGCCGACCCACAGATGCTATCTGGGGTTCACGGTGGGCCACGAGCACCTTCAGTTTGCGTGCTACTTTTCGGCTTTACCAGCGCCCCTCCAATGTTCACCAAAGTGATGACGGTGGTCACAGCTCATCTGGGGGGGTTGGGTATCCCTGTCTTCCCCTACCTCGACGACTGGCTGTTGAAGGCGAGCTCGCCCCAGGCAGTTGTCACCTACCTGCAGTTTACAGCCAATCGCCTGCACTCGCTGGGTTCCCTATCCGCCTGTTGAAGTCACGCCTGACTACCTCTCAGACGTTCCCTTTGATCTGAGCTGTTCTGGACACAGCCCCCCCAGTCCAGGACATTAAGGCTGTGATACCGATGTTTCAGCCTTTATCCTGGATTTCGGTGAGACTTACTCTGAGGCTGCTGGGCTTCATGGCCTCCTACACCCTGCTGGTGACACATACCTGCTGGTATATGCAGGCTCTGCAGTGGGACCTGAAGGCCCAATGGGCGCAACATCATGGAAACCTCTGCTACATGGTCCAAATCTCAGAGGGAACTGCAAAAGACCTGCAATGGTGGCTAACAAACCACGATTGTGTCAGTGGCAGACCCCTCTCCCTTCCCCAACCAGAGTTGACTGTAGTGACAGATGCATCTGCTTGTGGGTTGGAGTGGCCATCTTGGAGAGGTGGAAATCAGAGGACTCTGGTCTAAGTTGGAGTCCAGGTTTCACATAAACCTGCTTGACATGAATAGCCTTTCTTCCTTCGATCAAGGGAAGGCTGGTGCAGGTGTTCATGGACAACATCACTACCATGTGGTACTGCAACAAACAGGGCGGGGTTGGGTAATGGACCCTTTGTCAAGATGCTCTGTCCTTTGGATATGGCTGGAACATCAGGGCATTTCCCTAGTGGTGCAGCATCTGGCGGGCTCGCTAAACGACAGAGCGGACAAACTCAGCTGAGGATACCTAACAGATCAAGAGTGGCGTCTCCACCCGGAGATGGTGCAAAGTCTCTTTCAGCAGTGGGGAGAGCCTAGGTTAGATCTGTTCTCCACCAGCAAGAGCACGCAATCTCAGAAGTTCCCTAGGCGACTCTTGCTGAGAGACTCTTTTCATCTTGAGTGGTGCTCAGGCCTCCTGTACGCCTTTCCGCCAAAACCATTCCTTTTAAAAAAAAAATATTTTATTGGTTTTACAAGAAAAAAGAAAAGCACAGGTCTGCGCAGCAAGCGCTCAGTACGGTCTTCATGCATCACTGGTATACAAGCATAGTCAGACAGTGAGGTAAATATTGTACTCAAAACTATTGTAGTCAATGCCCACACAGCAAATCGTAAATACCATGTAGAGATAATCAGCCTCTTAATTCCTGAACTATGTGGGTCTCTTCTTTTCCATTGCCTATGGAATCGGATGAGGCAGTACCACCATCATTTCCATCCATACCGTAGCAAGCCCTCCACTAACCCCAGATCTTCCTAAATTTACGTGGGCATCCTCTGCTACTATATATCACCTTCTCTGCCGCCATATAAAGGTCCATCCCACGACGCCATTCCTGCAGAGAAGGCTTCTCCTAAGCACCCCAGTACCTTGCAATATCTCTTTTGGCCATTACCAGGCCAAATACACTAAAGATAAGTTTGGTACAGTGAAGATCCACATCATTGGGGATTCCCAGGATAACGATTTGGGGTCCAATTGGAGTTGTTCCTCTATTATGTGAGAAAGTTCATTGATAATCTCTGCCCAGTATGACTGTATGTGAGGGCAGCCCAATATTGTGTGTAGAAATTAGCCCGTGTCCCCTGAGCATCTCAGGCATGTATGTGTGGATGCCTTACCCATAGCATGTAGCTTCTGGCAATCGTAATAGACCCTGTGCAACACTTTGAACTGAATAAGGTGAAGACGTGCCTTAATGGCCACCTCTCTGGGGTGCATCAGGGCTGCCTCCCGATCTATATCCTCCATAATTCCCACATCCTTTGACCATCTCTCTCTCAGGGGCACCAATGTGTCCAGTATATTATTATTGATTGTCCAGTATGTTTGTGATACAGCCTTTCTATCCAAGGCTTCCATCAGGATACGCCCCTCCAGCGGGGCATACTCCGGGATGCCCTCCGTGCCTACTCCATCTGACTGCAAGCATGGCGCAATTGTGCAAATTAAAAAAATTAGGTGGGTTGTTGCTGTATTCCCGCTGTAATGAGGGAAACAACATCAATGTTCCTTCTTCAAATATATCTCCTACAGTAGATATACCAATTCTGTCCCATGTCCCAAAACCACTAAGTCTGAAAACTGCACCCTGCCAACTACCTTTCCAAACGGGGGTCTCCCGGGATATCCTACGTACCCATCCTAACATTCAGGTGGCACTGTACCATGCTAATAGGGATACCTGCGTTGCTGAGCCAATGCATGGGCACCCGCACCTCCATACAGGTAGTGTATGTAAGTACGTTTCTCTAACCCTGCTCTTTCAAGATGAAATGTGGGATGATCCTGTGGGGAGCATATCCAATCGTTTATGGCATTTAAATGAGACGCCCAGTAGTAACCTTCGATGTCCGGAAACGCAAGGCCTCCATTGTATGGAGACCGTTGTAAAGTGCGGAGTAACACTCGGGGGGCCTCAATCCCACAGTAGCGTTCGCAATCCTCTTTTAAGTGCGGCAAACATAGACGTGGTTGCTGGCTAGTATGTGTTCTGGTGTGCGTATGGTAATTTAGGGAGGGTGATCATTTTAAATAGGGCGACACATCAGCATTAGAGGAAGACCCCTCCATCGCTCAACTTTAGTTAAGAAGTTAGTAAGAACTCGTCCAACATTTCGCTTGGCACAAAGCTCCTTTTGGGTGATCATAAAAATTCCTAGATATTGTAAATCCTCTATAGACAGCCGGAGACAGCAAGGAAGTGGCAACTCCGGTAAAGTGTTCTGCGAGACATATGACACTGACTTGGCCCAGTTAATGTTACAACAGAAATGGGCTCCATATTCTTCCACTACTTTGATGAGGACCGGGATGGTGGTGTCAGGCTTTGACACAAAGAGGAGCATATCATCAGTATAAAATAATAGTTTCTCCTCAGATTCGTCCTCCTGCGATATACGGAACGTGTATGCTGGGATGCTGTCTGATCATACAGGCCAGGGATTCTATTGTGAGGACAAATAATAGGGGGGGGCGAGAGGACAGCCCTGCCTTTTTCCTCTCCATATGGGGAATTCCTTGGATGTCACCTTGTTCACTCTGACCTCGGATATTGGATTCTGGTACAGTGGAACCACCCACCACCCATCCCTTGAAGTGTAGACCAAAACCGAATTTGGGGAGTGTCTGCTCTGAAGGGCCAGTGGACTGCATCAAACGCCTTTTCAGAATGACAAAAAAGCGTGAGGAGATTGTCGGGTCTGCACTGTGGTCATCCATATGTACGTTCTAAGCAGATTGTGGTGAGTTGCTTTACTGGGCATAAATCCCGATTGGTCACGATGTCTTAAGAGGACGCCAAAACAACTCTTCCCCAGAGTTCTCAAGAAGATCAGGAACAACTTGGCCGAAGTCATTCTTGTGGCTCCAGATTGCGAATGGAGAGTCTGGTATCTTGAGCTGTTGAGCATGACCATAATTCCTCCAGTTAGGCTGCCTCTTCGGTAAGATCTTCTGTCGCAGCAACAGGGGGAGGGGGTCTGCACCCAAACCTGCGCACCCTCCTTCATGTGTGATGATTGAGCAGCGACAGTTGACAGCTTTCGAACTTCCTTACAAAGTATGTGATGTTATTCTGGCAGCTAGGCATCCCTCCACCAAGTCAGTATACACCTGCAGTTGGTAGAAACTTTAGTCATGGTGTCCTTCCCACAACGTTGAACTTTCTCTTGTTTTATGTTGTCTTTGGCCCAGCGGGGCTCTGCTTTGGGCACAGTTAAGAGTTAACATTCTGCCATCTTGGCATTCTTACGGTTGTTGGGCCACCCTTCTCTCTTTAAATCACCTGTTGTGGGTAGGTTCCTTAAAGGCCTGCTGTAGGAAAGTAGGATCTGCTTTCATGGTTACCCCCACTTTTTGCCTGGTAGCAGTGTTTTTTTGACTTAGTCTGCTGGGATCCTCCTAATAAGGAACCCAGCAACTGTGCTTTCTCCCCTGATTTGACATGGTAAGTACTTTCGTACCTCCACAATTAGCTCCTGGTGTACCCTTATAAGTCCCTAGTATATGGTACTGAGGTACCCAGGGCATAGGTACACCAGGGGTCTCCCATGGGCTGCAGCATGTATTGTGACACCCATGGGAGTCCACTTAAACTGTGACTACAGGCCTGCCATCGCAGCCTGTGTAAGTTGCTGCTTGCACCTCTCACGACAGATATGTTTCCTTATATCTGAGGTCACTTCATTTAAAACATATATCACCGCTAGGGCAGGCTCTTCAGTCCTGAGGGCAGGGTGCTTGGTTATAAGTGTGAGGGGCTCCTACAGGACACCCTTACAAACCCCGGAGTCAATTCTCCAGGCTTTGTAAGTGCGGTCAGCCATCTTAAGACATATAGTGGACATCAGTCATTACGAGATGCCTAACTATATAATGGCTGCACCGAACCCGGTCATGTTTGGTATCAAACATGTTTGAATCATCCCCCAACACCGATTCCAGTGTTGGAAGTATGATTCGATGTACTGGGGGGCCCTTTGGAAACCCCCCTGTACTCCCGGTAACAGCTTTTCAGGGTCTGCAAGCAAGCTAGTGCTGCTGCTGACCACAGACATGATTCTGCCCTCCTGCTGCTGAGCCAGGCTCAAGCAGGGGAAGGTAGAACAATAGACTTCCTGTTGACCACCTCCCAGACAGGACTTAGTGTTTTGGGCAAGGAGGGCACAAATGGTGCCCTCCTTGCATACTTCAGTTTGAGCCAGTTCAGGAACCCTTAGTTCCCACTCTGGCGTGAAATTAGACAAAGGACAGAGGAGTATTCTCCCCTCTGTCCAGTCTCTCCTCTGGGAGGGATCACTGAGTCGTCCCAGCCCTTTCATTAGGTTACTTAAGGGCTCCCCTGTGGGTGGGCCCTCAGATTTGTTGTAGGACAAGACTCAACCATAAAGCTACGTCGTTCTTCAATCGTCTGGATAGTTGGACTTCTTTGGACTTTGACTGGAACCGAGACTGCATCAAAGAAGACTCCTGCTGCTCTTGGTCTCACTGTTCTTCAAGTCTTCTGCACGGTCTGTGTCTGTGCTTCATCCAGGTTCTCTGAAAGACCTGTGGGCATCAAGCACACCAGAAGAAATCTCCCTTGTAGTGAAGGAGTCACTCCCCTGCATCTGCAAGCACCACAATGAAGCTGACCGGTCTGCTGCTCCTGTAGTCCTACAAATTTCCCGAGGCTCAGCAACACAAGTGGTTGTTCTATGGCTCCTTAGAGGCCTGACCTGTCTTCCCTGCAATTTGGAGGACAGTTTCCCTCGTTGGGCTGCTGAGTCCAAACCCCTGTGCACCTCTTCGACTTGCTTTTGCAAAGGCTTGTTGGATCTTCACTCCAGAGATCTTTGGGCTACAAGAAGCTCCAGCCATCAGCACCTTTATTCCTGAAGAACAGAGTCCTTCCTCCATCTCCTGCATCGTGGATCTCCTATTTTTGTGAGTTGCTTGAGGTACTCTTGAGACTCCTGTGCCTCCGGCCTGTGGGTCCTCTCGAGGGTCTTCCTTTGCTTCAGTGGGCTCCCCTGCTTGCTCGGGCCTGCTCTGTCTCTCCTGCAATTGGTGAGTCCCTTGGACCTTGCTGGTCCCAACATTTGCTCCTTTTCGTTTTCCACACCATTTGTGGCTACCAAGGCTTGTTGGTGCTCCTGCTGGACACCAACCACCTGAAGGCCGACACCCGACGTGGAACAGCATTGCTTGGTCCTCACAGCTGCAGCAACAAGGTCACCGTCATCTCTTTAGAACCTTCCGACATCGGTGGGCATTGTGCTTCCGTGCCTCCTGGTCACCTCCGAGTGGCATAGACTCTGTCCGCTCTGCTTGCAGGTTCTTCAATTCCAGAATCCACCCTGGGATTCCACCGGACTCCTTCACAGTCTTCTCTAGAGGCATCTTCTTAGAAGTCACCCATTGTTGTCTGAGGCAGGTTCCGACGTCAGTTCACCCTTATGCACCCGGCTCCCTGGTGCAGGTAACCTGGTACCTGGGGCATCCACGGGTGGGGTGGCTCTCCAACCTTCTGTCTTCCAAAAGGTTTCTTCAGGGTCCTCCAGGAAGGGTCCTTATTTTTTAAAACTGCAACTTCTCCATTGACTTCCATTGGGCACATGGCTGTGTTTCTACTCTGCACACAGCCTCCGTGGGGTTCCTGGGTACTTACCTTGGGTGGTTCCTTTTGTACCCGGCTCCTATGGGTCTTCTGGTCCAAGTCCTGTTCTCCTTTGCAGTTTGCATTCCACTTTCTTAATATATGGTTTGGTCTCCCCCAGGAGACCAGTGTATAATTGTGCTAATTACCTGATCCTTGCAAAGTATTCTTGTGTATTGTATTGATATGTCCGGGTAGGAGATATACCAATGTGTTAGTGAGCGTTGTGCAATAAATAGACTTATTTTTATATAAACACTGTGTGGTTCTTTTTCATATAGCTTACACTGCTGATTAAAGTTGGTAAAATGGGGGCATGGCCAAGCAATATGGCCGACAGGACGTGAGCTCTCTAGGCTACCGGCCGGCCTGTCAAATAATCTTGCAAATATCCTGTTCTGAGGCACCCTTGAGTGCCATCCGCCTCTTTTCCGTGCTCCCCCTCCCCATAGGTCTCCCCCTGGGGAGTTTAAGCGAAAAAGAAGGAGCCTGGAGACGCCAGGCGGTCAAGATACGGTCGGGACGAGGCCTGCATGACTCGGCTGGCACCTGGAGACTGCCTCCAACAGCCGGGGGGCCTGGACTTTATGGTGCCCTTACCTGCGTTGTTGGTGCGGTCCTGGGCTGCCCTAAGTTGGCAGGGTATGCCCAGACGTGGGTCCCTTGCTCACTTTGCCACTGGATTCAAGCTAGCCTGGCTGATGACGGCTGAATAGCCAGAAACCGGTCCCAGGATGCTTGTTTCCGGTCCAGGGAAGACATGGCTTGGCAGTTCGGGCTGGACTGTTCCCATGAGGCACAGGGTCAGACTGATTTGCATATGGCCATGTCTGAACTGGGGTGGTGGAGTGAGCTAAAGAATGATGATGGATTAAACCCAGATCACTTGACTGGGGGTGAGTGTTTGATTTGCTCAAGCGCTCCGTCCATCATCCCCTTTGGTATCGCTTTGTTCGCCCTAAGTTGGCAGGGTATGCCCAGACGTGGGTCCCTTGCTCACTTTGCCACTGGATTCAAGCTAGCCTGGCTGATGACGGCTGAATAGCCAGAAACCGGTCCCAGGATGCTTGTTTCCGGTCCAGGGAAGACATGGCTTGGCAGTTCGGGCTGGACTGTTCCCATGAGGCACAGGGTCAGACTGATTTGCATATGGCCATGTCTGAACTGGGGTGGTGGAGTGAGCTAAAGAATGATGATGGATTAAACCCAGATCACTTGACTGGGGGTGAGTGTTTGATTTGCTCAAGCGCTCCGTCCATCATCCCCTTTGGTATCGCTTTGTTCGCCCCTAAGTTGGCAGGGTATGCCCAGACGTGGGTCCCTTGCTCACTTTGCCACTGGATTCAAGCTAGCCTGGCTGGTGGCGGCTGAATAGCCAGAAACCGGTCCCAGGATGCTTGTTTCCGGTCCAGGGAAGACATGGCTTGGCAGTTCGGGCTGGACTGTTCCCATGAGGCACAGGGTCAGACTGATTTGCATATGGCCATGTCTGAACTGGGGTGGTGGAGTGAGCTAAAGAATGATGATGGATTAAACCCAGATCACTTGACTGGGGGTGAGTGTTTGATTTGCTCAAGCGCTCCGTCCATCATCCCCTTTGGTATCGCAGTGTGCCAAGATAGCCAGAGGCCTGAAAGAGCTACCTAGCGGCTGCGGCTACACAACTGGCCCGGGGTCAGGGAGACGGGGAGCCTCGTGTCCCATCCACCCAGCGAGAGGCCAATGACGCCGGGAGAGGAAGAGGGACGCTGGTCGGCATAGCCAGCTCCGAATGCTCGTGAGCAGCCTGGAACTCGGAGCAGGACTCTCCATGATCCTGAGGAGGCCTGACGACATCCGGTTGACGAGAGGCAGCGGGGGCAAGATCTGATCGGATAGGTGAGGCCTGCCGGAGGACCTTGGCTCACACGTGCTGGCTGCTCCGGACGGCTGACGAGCTGAGCCGTCCCTGGCTGAACGGAGGGGCCTGTCCTGGGCCAGAAAGTGAGAGAGTCTGCCCGGCGGACTGAGACGGGACCAGCGACGAGGACTGCTGAGTGTTCACCCACTCGGAGGGAGGCTAATCCCGCGCGGTGGGGCCGATCCCGGCCTGACCGGAAGAGGCCACCGACTAAGAGCTTGGCTGGCTGGTGACCCGGGCCCTGCTGTGGGACTGGAGGCGGGAGCGCCTTGCCTACAGGAGCCTGCTACTTGACATGCGTAGCCAGGGCCTTAACGGCCTGAGAGAGGAGGATCCCCGCTGGTGCTGCAGACCCCCTGGGGCAGATAGAGGTTGGCCGGAGCAATGATGGACGGGGGTCTCCACCCCTGACGGACCCCTGGGGGGATCCCGAAGAGGCGCTTGGTGCTGGTGTGCCGTGGACCACTGGGTGCCCACACTGCGGGCACATTAATAGAGGCCTCCTTACTACTAAAGGCCCCAACCGGATGCCCTGAAACGCTAAGTGACACTGCTCCTGGGGACCCTCTGTGGTGGTGGGGAGGTGCAGTCTGGCCACTAGGGGGGCTCAAGTGACTCCGGGGACCTACAGGAAGGTGGGGAGAAAGCCAGAAACATCTGCCTGCTGAATCGGGAGAAGAATTCCTGGATCTTTGGTGAGGGCCTGATTCTGGAGAGTGACGACACCGAAGAAATCAGTACAGAGGTGGGAGCGCTGGGTGCGAGGGGGTCTAAGCGGAGCAACCGGCCCATTGTGGACTGCGTGGGGCCTCTTTCTTCCCCCCGGACCACTGCGACAGCCGTGCCTGCTGGGGTGATTGAAGGCTCCCTGGGGTTATCGGCCTAAGGGTCCCCTTTATTTGTGCTCCCCGCTGTCGGGCCTTCTTCTTTGGCCCTACCGCTGTACGGTGGGGCCCCTTGGGGCTGGACTGGGAGCCCAGTGAGAGTGGGCTGTGCGCTGCAGAGAGGGGCACAAGCGGAGCATCTGGGGTGCTGGGCTGATACCCCCCTTCTTTTTTTGCAACGAATTACTGAGGGGACCCGGCTGGATGGGAGGTGCGTGAGCTGTTTTCCTCCCCGGGCACTCAGACGGTCAGCGCTGGTGACCCTGCCTTTGAGACAGAGCCCTTGAGAAGGCTGATTGGCCGGGTTTCTCGCCAGCGACCGGCCATCGAGCTGTGTAGGATTACATTATCGACATAAGGATGGGAAAGGATAAGCCGGTTCGCTCCTCCGCTCCTAACACGATAACTCAGTACACTACCCGGCGTCTTCCCCCACATCGCATCACCAGACACACGGGACCTGATAGTGATAGTGACACCGCTGGCAAGCCCTCTCGGGCCGAGATTTTGGCGGCCATCCAGGGGTCCCAAACTGCTCTGGAGAAGCAAATCGAAATGGTCTTGATTGATGTGAACTTGCTGAGAGCAGATCTACGCAAAGTGTAAATAACGTGTCAACGGCTGAGGGGGACATTGTGCAGCTAAAAGGAGAGGTGGCCTCGCTAAAGCAGCAAGTGGCACAGTTGACCAACTCTACGGGAGCGTTGGAGTGTAGGGCTGAGGAGGCGGGGGCTGCACGCGCCCGCAGCAACATCAGAGTCCTGGAAATACTGTAACAGGCCGAGGAGGGCAAGACAGAAACCTTTCTGGAATGTTGAATATGTACCAAGCTTTGTCCCAGTGGCCTCTCGAACATGTTTGTGGTGGAGAGGGCGCACCGGTCCTTGGTTCCCCCACCCCCGCCTCCTGGGGCTCCCCCCAGGGCAAAATCACAAAAATCCTGAACTACTAAGACAAAGACTGTATCCTGCGAGACTTATGCTACGAAAACAGCAAAGTATCCGTATACCTCGATTACACCAGACAGGTCCAGGAGCAAAGAAAAACTTTCCTGGGAGTGAAGCGGAAACTCTGGGAACTGCACCTACAGTACATGCTACTCTATCCAGCCAAGCTGAAGGTGATGATGCAGGGGAAGGCTCACTTCTACGAAACCTCTGACGAGGTCTGGGAGTGGTTGGAGATCTGGGGGGATGCTCTCCCCCCCCAGGGAGCGGAAAGGAAGCCGGAAGGGATGGTGAACCCAGCCAGCCCGGGGGACATGAGGCAGACGGCGCAGGAACCGTTCAGTGGACAGCGACCCGCCGAGTCAGCAGAGATGGAACTATGCAGGTGGTGACCCAGGAGCCGTGTGTCTCTTTGCCACAGGCCACGGAGCGGGGTTCGGACCCCGAGCCTGTCCCGGCAACGCTCAACCTCACAGAAGAAGTGATCCCTGAAACTATCCTGGACTCAGCCATGTCTCTACATGGCGCTGGATGAAAATATGGACTAAACCATAGCATGATCTTAGTTTGGGAGGCTATTTAGGACAGACACACCAAGGTTTACTTAACTGTTCATGTGTTGTATGACCAGTAAGACCCTTACAGGTGGGGCGGGGGGAGAGTTTCTCCGGGGTGGGAGGGAGTTTGTGTTGACCCACACCCGAGCAGGGAATTAGTGAAAACATACATATACACTAGGGGACCAGAGCCCTGAGGAGTATAGGCAACATACAGAGGGGCGCTTCCGAAATTGGTTCTCTTGATCTACTTACTGGGCTAGGCTGGGAGGCCATAGTCTCTGGGGAAGTATCATGGCCCCGTTTGGGCTGAAGGGGAGGCTGTGCACGTCCTGGCAATCCTTTGGGTGGGAGACTTCAACTGTGTCTTGGACCCTGAGTTGGACAGGTACCCTCCTCGCTGAGGTACGAAGCCCTGAATGCCAGAGAGACTCCGAGAGGTAATGGGGAACTTGGGAGCCCAGGATATCTGGAGGATTAGACACCCCACTCAGAAGATATACACTTGCTACTCCCCCACCCACAACACACATAGTAGGCTCAACAGAGTCTTGGTTGCGACTCCAGACGCTGATTTAAATGTTGAGGTGATTCATCAGGTCTGATTCCTCTCCGACCACTCTCCGGTCACTTATATGATCCATTGGGGGCAACCCGAGCACCTCCCAAGAGTATGGCGGATGCAGTCGGACATACTGAAAGAAGCCGTCAGAAGGCAGCATATAGCAGGGGCACTGACGGAGTACATGACAACTAACTGGGAAGGGGCGGATATTCCCAGGGCCACAAAATGGGAGGCCCTGAAAGCAATGTTGAGAGGGGCTTGCCTGAGTCTAACTTGTTGTGTTCGCAGGCAGCTGCAGCGTGAGTTGGGGGCAGAGGAGGCGGCGCTGGCAGAGGTACAAATCCAGGACCGGGCTGATCCAACCGAGGTGGCCCGAGAATGGGAAATTCGGACACGCATTAGCGATATCTGGGACAGGCTCGATAAGTACACACTTAGTCAGCATCAACAATGTTTACACAGGGAGGGGGACAAGTCGGGGTGATTACTGACTTGGATCCTCTGTAGGGAACAAACCCCGGCCCCAATAGTGGCGCTGCGTGCCCCTACGGGTGCAGTGGTACACACCAGAGCTGCAATTCTACAAGAGCTGCAGCGCCATATTCAGACCGTATACACGGAGAACCCGACGATAGCGGCAGACTCATATCTTCTATATTTGCAGACCATAAACCTGACAAGACCTCCCGCACAAGCCAGGGAGGAACTGGAGGCTCCGCTTACCACTGAGGAAATACAGGCTGCGCTACTAATGTTCCCAGGTTCTAAGTCTCCGGGTGGCGATGAATCCCGCCTGAGTTTTACTGGGCATACGCCGATACGCTGACCTGGGCACTCTTACAGGTATATCAGGAGGCCTTTGACAAAGGAATCCTCCCTCCTACCTCCTACCATGAGGCAGGGTGAATTATGGGTAACCCCAGTCGACCGTGTCGAATGCCTTTGCTAGGTCTAGCGACACGAGTACCATCTCCTCTATGTTTAACTTCCTGCATGATGTGGGTTAGGCGACGCAAATTCATCGCAGTATTGCGGTCCGGGATGAAGCCACATTGATCCTCGTGCACAAGGTGCAGCATCTGGGGTCCCAAGCGAGATGCAAGGAGTTTGCATAGTATTTTCGCATCTGCATTGATCATGGTAATTGGGCGGTAGGAGGAAGGTTCACAGCTGTCCCCACCTGGCTTCAGGATCATAGAGATCCTTAGAGCTGCGGGGTCTGGACCCCGATTCTGCAATGGGTCAAAATATTGTACACAGAGCCTCGTGCGGGGGTGAAACTGGGAGGGGCTCGGTCTGAGTAATGGGTTCTGGGGCGAGGCACCCATGAGGGGGTGCCCGCTCTCGCCCCTCCTTTTTGCCCTGGCCATTGAGACTTTGGTGGTGCAGATTAGACCCGAAATGGAACAGTGGGGCATCCGCGTGGGAGACAAGACCCATATTGTTTCCCTGTACACGGACGACGCTCTCTTCTACCTAGTCTTTCCGTACCAAGACTCCTCCAGCACCTTGAACGATTTGGGGAGGTCTCTGGTCTGCGACTCAATCGTGATAAATCGCTGATCTTCCCTCTGGCCGGTATGGCCGCTAGGCCTTTGGGGGGCCTTCCAGACTTGGAACTTAGGTGGGAACGAGCTCACTTCCGATACCTTGGTGTCCAGATTGCACTAGACAATGCCCAGTTAATAGCCCTAAATCTGGATAGGGTCCTGGAGGCCCTGAGACACTCTGTGACTTTCTGGAATACTTTACCGCTTTCCCTGGTGGGTAGGCTCACTGTATCCAAAATGGTGATGCTCCCCAGGTGCCTATATGCACTCCAGAACTCACTCTGCCCGATTCCGGCACGAATCTCCTGCAGTTGAACACGATTCTTATCTCACTGCTGTGGGCTGGGCGTAGCAGAGTAGCTCTCAATACATTGACGTGCAGATAAGAAGAAGGGGGACTGGAGGCCCCATTCTTGGATACTACTTTGCTGCCCAGCTGCAGCACGCATCCCACTGGATGGAGGAGGGGGACAGCTGGGAAAAGCGGCTCTTAGCTGGCCTAGTAGATCCAGAAGTCCTCCCAATAGCGCTGAGGAAGGGGAGGAGGGTAGAGGCGGACTTGCAATACCTGGTGCACCAAACCGCAAGTATATGGCAGCAGTATGTAGAAAAGGTGCTGCGACATGCGCCATTCCATAGAGAGCTCCCCATATGGATATTGGCCCCTATTAGAGACATGAGCGCTCACATGTCTTTTCAAGCTTGGAGGGAGGGCAGATGCGAGGTCCTCACGGATCGTTATCCGAGTGAGACATTCATAACGTATGAACAAGCCTGTGAAAGCTTTGCGCTCGGACAGGGTCACTTTTTACACTACGGGGGATCCAAGAGGTAGCAAAAGTTACCTGGCCTCAAAACCCAGACACCCCGCAACCGACATACTCTGGACCTGCTGCCTACATGCGGATCCGGGCGCAGGATGATTTCGCTCCTGTACAAAGCCATGAGGTGGGACTCATCTGCCCAGTCCCCGCGGTCAAGGGCAACATCAGAGAGGGACTTGAATGAACAAATGGAGGACAGGGCTTGGACGGCCATATGCGAGCTTACACATACAATGCCAGATTTAAATTGATCCACTACAACTTCCTACACCGCACCTATCTCACACCAACGAAACTACAACGTATTTCACAAACAAAAATGGCAGGTGTCCCAGGTGTGGCGCAGAGTAAGCAGATTTTCTGCACATTGTGGGGGCATGCCCTGAGCTGCGGCAGTTCTGGACACAGGTGGTAGAAAAGGTGCGAACGAGCACAGGTCTCCCCATACGAGAAAAACCAATCCAATGCCTGCTAGCCCACGTATGCAAACCCACAAAATGAAAAATAGCATAAAAACTGCTGCAGCTCATGGTGGTCCTGGCCAGACATAGAGTAGCCATAAATTGGATGGGGCAGAGAAAACCCGGATATACCAAGATGGCTTGAGGATGTCAGGGAGTGGGCCTTCGCGGAAGAAATACACATGAAATTAAATCATAAGGACGATAAACTACAGGCAGATCTCACGGAATGGCGAGAGCTGTGTAATTTGGCCCTTAACTCAGGGGTGGCGGAGAGCAAGCAGAGTGACACCTCATCCAGTGTGAGTGGAACAGATGCAGATGAAAACCACGGAGGGGAGGACGCGAGCGTGTAAGTGGAATGATTGCTTCCCCATTGCTTATAGTGTACCACGATGAAGCCTATACACTATCCCTCATTGTCAGGTACATTACTGCTTTAATTAAGATGATGGCCTTGGCATTATGGAGGATGTGCACATGATACCTATGAACTATTGTATGATGTAATGTTGGTTGTTTAAATCATCAAAAATGAAAAAATTAAGTTAAAGAAAAAGAAAATGTTGGTAAAACAAGCTGCTTTACACTCCTTCAAGATAAGCCCGGAGGCTACTCTCTACAGCTACCATTTTGAGAGCTTTCAAAGGTTATCAAACACCACTAAAATTACCATAAGGGTTGTCTGGATTAGTGCAAGGTGCAACACTTAAATAAGTGTGCACCATATACTAAGCCAGCCTCCTACATTGGTGTGCATCGGTTGGGATTAAAGTCTGCAGTGTTTTACCATTTAATCTAGGTGAAAGTTACTTGAAAAACCATCAATAGCTAGGCACATATAAAATACTGTGATCAAGGAAGTTCTACTGAACTTTTTGGATTGGTAGTTGAGGGTCGAGCACAACTCTTTCTCCAATCTTTGGAAGTTTAGTTTCACTAGTGTAGGTAGGTGCAACACCACACTGCACCTAGTATCATGTCTTTAGTTGGTGAGTCCAGTGAGTCTCCACCCTCTAGATACAGTGGTCTTAAGTTCCAGGACAGGTAGCAACCCTAACACAAAGCAGCTCTTAGAGTTGCTCCTGCAGGATGACCGCCAGAATTCTGATAGGTCAGAAGGGCAGGACATTGTGGGCATGGGTGGTGTGGCTCCAGAAGAGTCAGGGGTGTTTCCCCCCAGTGTCCTCAATTCTGTGCCTGACCAGGAGGAGTCTGAAGACCCCTCACTGGTGAACTCTATGGAGGCCCTAGAGGTAGGATTTCCTTTATTACTCCTGGAAGGGTGCAAAGAGTCCAGGGGAGGTCTAGGTCCTCTGTTAATTCAACCTCCTTTGTCACTTCCATAGGGACCTCCATCTCTACCAAAAGGGAAGACTTCTTAGAGAGGTAATAACATCTGCTCAGGCTTGAGAGAGCTAAGCTCAGAACCAAGAAGGAACAGTTGGCCCTAGACAAAGGGTAGGAGATATACCAATGTGTTAGTGAGTGCTGTGTAATAAATTGACATATTTTTAGGTCGAGTCCTGAGCCAGCGCGCAAGCGCTGCTCTGGGGTTGATCTGGGGTAGTTGAGTACGGGAGAGAAGCCATGCCCACTCCCCCGCCCATCTTTTTCATTAGCTTGTGTCTTTGTCCTTTACTAAATGCTGCCTTCCATCGGTTTATAGACCTGTTAGTCCCTCCCTATGACGGCCTTGTCGTCATTTGTATCCTTACATGGCTACTTGCCCCTTTACTTTGAGTACTATTTTTCTCCCTCCTCCCCCCGTCCCGCAGTCCATGCCTTCTCCCCCCAGAACTCCCGTTGTTCGTTCTTTTGCGGATCGCGCCCCCCGCCTACCCGTTTGCAATGCAATAGGTCTCGCGTAAATGCGAGTCCTATTGCATTGCAAATGCTTGTTTTGCCCAGTTTCCCTCGGTTTGTATTGGTTCTATTGCACGCCCATCTGGCTATGTCAGTTTAGATAACTGGCATCACCTGTCAATACATCGCTTTCAGTGTACGCCATCACCAGACGTCACGCCCACCCGCTGTACTTTGGAGACACTAAGTTTCCTACAGGTGTCCCCTCAAAGGGTCTGCATCTTGAATCGAGTTACAGGAGCCCTGGTGAGGGGTGAGGGGCACGGGAATAGAAAATGCTACAGCTTTCGAAGACCCTTGCCTTTCCAGATTCCCTAAACCTGGAGAGACGTTCCTAATTCCACTGCGAGCTGAACGTTATCCACTTATGTGCGCGAGTTGTTTGGGTGCAAGGGGAGGCTCTACGGACAGGAACACATCTCTCGACACAACTAAACAAAATCTTGCAATTCAGCCACAGAAAGCCGAGGGCCCCACACGCCTTCGAACCTGTGAGCAGACACTCGTCCTCCATCACTAACCCTCCCAGACCTGAACTCTCTCCTAGTCCCTCCTGCACGGCCCCACCGACGCACCCAGCGCTCCTGCCGCCCACCAGCAAGCAGCCTCCAGCCGTCTACGAGTGGCTCCTTCCAAGCCCAACTTGTCAGATCCTCTTCGGCACAGCCGGGCGGGCGGGCGGCCCTCCAACAGATGGCGGCTGATAGCAGTGACAAGTAGCAGGGAGAAGGCGCAAATCCCTCGGCACAGCTGCCAGAGGCAAGTAGGCGCGGTATTTAGATGCCCTCTGCCACCCGGCACGGGCACAAACAGGGCATCTCAAAGACTGCTGAAGAAGGGAGCGGGGCAAGAAGCCGGACGGACTCCAGATCAAGGATTCCACCACAGCAGTTGCAGCGATTTCACCACATCAGCTGCAGCGAGTCCACCATACCAGGCACAGTAGTACAATCATATATTGCGCACACTGATTACACCCAGCTCTGTTCTGCAGAGACCTTGCCCTGATGCCCCTGAATAATTCTTAAACAGATTGTTTTCAATATCGTTTTCCTTTGATTTATTTTTGTGAGTGATGTGTGAGTGTCGATTACAGACATTTTGCAGAGAAATGTGTTTGCTTTACGCAACATCCATAAAAAAGTTTATTTTAGATCCAAAACAGGACCTCACATGTGAGAAATGGGGGGGTCACAGAGATTACTTACAGTATTATTAGTAAGCTGCTGCTGTTACAACATTGAAAACACAGCACTATCCCTGGATATTGGATGTAAGCACGTTTAGAATTTAGACCAGTGTTAGCGACCAGGCCAAAGGAGGCATAAAAGAACTGAAACTAGAGCATAATTTCAAAGTTCATCCGAACAGGGCCCCCAAAATCCTTAAAATGTCCCTGACCATAACATCTAGGCCAGTGAATCCACAAGCTTAGGATGTGAACAGGGGTTCTACGATACTAACTGAGCAGTGATTTCACATTAGTATCACGCGCACAATACAACACGAAGGATACTGTCGTTCACCATTGGTGTTCTAGGGGCTCGGATGCAGTATCTTTCTAATGAATAGAATATTATTACTGCTTCTGCCCCAGGACAATCGTCTTCTATAAACTCTTAAATAGCGAGCTGGCCGCTGTTTTCGTTCTTTGTCCAGTAAAGCTATTGATGCATTGGTCAAGTGCAGGATTCCATGCCACACACGTGGGGCCGCAGAGAAACCGTCCCGGGCGGACACTGCGACGGGAGCCTAGAGAGGACAAGTTCTGCATCCAATGTGACAGCGAAGAAACAGCACTCGGACAAGAAATAGACTAAAAGAAAAATTGTCTCTCTCTGAAGGGTGTCCCTGCCGTTTCTAAGCGCTTTAGTTAACAGGTGCTATTACCCAATAGTCCTGCCGAGACTCAACCCCGCGCCGTACTGATGACGGGAGATGTCAGAGTCGAGCATTTAGCTGTCATCTTGTGCTTGACCTGAGAGTTCAGGCGTGGAAAGGTCTGAATCGTTGCTGGTGCACTCAGTTTTGCGTCAGTCCATTGAGTTTACAAAGTCTCGGTGATGGCAACAATATAACCCGAGCAGCTCTGACCCCTCGACCCACGCCTGTGAAAGATGAGCAGATGTTGTAACTCAAAGCATTTGGTTTCACTGTCTGCCAATCAAGGCTATGTGGTTCAAGTCCGCGCATTATTCTGGTGCATGTGGCTTCCATAGACGCCATCTTAGAAGATAAAGGCTTCTGGCGATGATGGTGTGACGACACAAGTTGTCAAATGCGTTGGTTATGCTCTGGCTTGATGCAGCAGCACCTGTAGCGCCACCTCTGGCCCCCATGAGGCCACGGCACGATCGAGAATGACAGCACTGCTGCCAGTACCTTCTGCCAGGCCCAGGAACCTGTTTAGGGAAGGGAGGAGGGACACTATATAACGTCAAAGACCTATCCTGTATGTCCTTAAAGGAAGCATTAGTGGGAGAGATGGATAATAGAGACACCAGATATGCGATTTTATTTCTGGCAGTCCCATAAAAGCGCTTCAAGGGAGGGGCGAGACCGGTATTTTTTGGGGGAGAAGGGAAATGCAGAGCACACAGAATTATAACTGGGTGGTTGCCATTAAGGGGTTTTAGCATGGCCGTCACCGAGAGCCACTAGCGTGAATACCAGATTCCAAATCCAGTTAGTCGCTGCATTGACGTAGCAATAGAGGTAAACAAAGGCTGCTTCCCACTGTTGCTTTGTCAAAGGAATTCCAGGCTCCTCTGATAGGACTCTCTGAGAGCCGGTCAGTGTAGAATTGGCCCTCTGCTCCGAAGAGAGCAGAGCGCACAGCTTTGGGAAGGAAGGAGGATAAGAGACACAGAGGATGTTGACGGTGGGTGGCAGGAGGCCAGGATTTTCTTTTTAGGTCGAGCCTGGGCAGCGCATGCGCTGCTCTGTAAAGCATGCTGTATTCGAGTATAGACTTGAAGCCCCACCCACTCTCCGCCCATATTTGTCATTTGTCATTGGCTTGTGTCAATGTCATTCGTAAATGCTGGCTTCTAAATTTGTTAATTGGCTTGTTAGTCCCTCCTTAGTACCACCTTGTCTTCATTTGTAACCTCCCATGAAAACTGGCCCTTTTACTTCTGTTGTTGTCTTATTTAGTCTGTCAGCACTATTTTCTTTAATGAGTTTTTTCTACTGCAGGCACAACATGCTTTCCTGCAACATTCAGCATGGCAAGCGCACTTTCACTTTCCAAGCTGCCCGGGACAATGGCGGCCACTTATTTGAAATGAAATAGGTCTCGCATTTACAAGAGTTTGAGGTATTGGCATTGTAAATGACAATGCCTTTTATTTATGTGTTAGTTATCAAAATAGATAAATAAAAGGCAATGTAATTTACAATGCCAATAGCTTAAACTCTCGCAAATGCGAGACCTATTGCATTGCAAATGCTTGTTAAGTCGAACATTCGAGACCTCGTGTATATACTTTAGTATATACTTATATGCGTATGTACTTTGTGGACTCTGGAGATCAGCCCTAGGACTTGTCTGCTTCCGCTTAGGGACTTTTTTTTCTGTTCAACTGCCTCTATTTAACTGTCTTAAAAGAAAACAACCAGCAGAGGTCAGTAAAATACCAGAATTGCTTCTGCTGAGGGACTTTCTTTTTTTAATTTTTCTGGCAACAGCCTCTATTTAACTTTCTTGATAGAAAACGACCAGCAGAGGTCTGTAAAATACCAGAATCACTTTAGCATTCTCTAGATTCCAGCCCATAGAAATTGTCTTCCATGAGCACCCGTAGACAATAATATTTTTTTTAAATCTTGTATTTTCAGTGATATGACCACCGAAGGCCCTGATTTTATATTAAAAACAGAGCATTGGACTATACCATTTCCCGCTGAAAAGCAATATTTCTCTCCATGTGTTCCCATACCTGGCGTGTCACGCAGTTTAGTGCTTATTTTCTCTCCATGTTAAAGAACAGTAGATGTTCCAGCACCCAGGCTAATGTGCTGCATAGCTAAATACATATAAGGTCCAAAGGCGAGACAGATTGCATTGCAAATGCTTGTTATATATACACTGTGTGGTTCTTTTTCGTTTAACCTATATTACATGACTAAACTGGTAAAACAAACTGCTTAAAACTCCTTCGAGATAAGCCAGCTACCACTTTGGGAGCTTTCTATGGTTATCAAAGATCACTAAAATCACCATAAAGGTTGCCTGGATTAGTGCAAGGTTCCATAGGGACCTCCATCTCTAGCAAGAGGGAGGACTTCCTAGAAAGGGAATACCATCTGCTCAAGCTTGAGAGAGCTAAGCTCAGAATCAAGAAGGAACAGTGGGCCTGGGCCCTAGACAAGGGAACTATAACACACACGGAGGAGTAGGGAAAAGTAATCCAAGAGTGGCACGTGCTTTGTGAAAAAATACTGCCCTCACTCATAAAATTGTGACATGCTTCATCATTGGGCTTGCTTCAATACACCCCTGTGCAGACCAACTCCTGGGGTGGAGCAAAAGGGGAGGGGAAAACAGTACAAACATAAAAGTTGGGATCATCGAAAGAAAATTGCAGTGAAGGTTAAAACTAGCTCTGAAGTGTCCCGTCTTGACAATTTATTCCTGGGCCCACCGTCTAGGTCTAAAAACGTGAAGGATGGTGGTGATAGAAGAAGATAAAGAGTTCCTTCACCCCTCCTTACTGCCAAAGTGTCGACATGTTTCTGCCGTCTGATACGTGCCTACAGTGTTGGGTCACACAGGCATTCCTCAGGACCCTTCGGATCCCAAAATGTGTTACCCTCTGTTCCTGGATTAGGTATCCTTGGAATGCGTTACTTCCAAACAAAGGGTTCCCCTATGTAACTCACACTCGGAAATCGAGTTTCATATACTACAACGCTAAACCAGAGAGATCTTGGGAGTGACCCCCTGTAGTCAAACTTTCATCAAGGTGGGTGCAGTGCCCGGAAAGAATCCAGCTCTCGCCGTGTAGGGACCGTAGAAGTTCAGAGGGCTAGGAAGAATTTGGGATTAGGATCTTAGGAACTTGAGCAGGATAGTGCCTCCTTACCAGGAGGGGGATGACATCCATAAGTGGATGGCCGCTTTAGAAAGGGCCTGTAAGGTACCGAAGGTCCCTCAAGGCAGCTATCCTGTGGCTCTCCTTTGCTAACAAAGGTAGAGACAAACTTATAACTGTATGGGAGGAAGATGCAGATAATTGCACAGTCTTGAAGAATGTCCTCATAGATGGGTTTGGTTTAACCACTGAACAATATTGGGTTACATTTAGGGACAAACAGAAGGCACACACTCAATACTGGGTCGATTTTGTAGATAGTGCTATTAAGGGTCTGGAAGGCTGGCTTCATGGAAGTAATGTGTATGATTATGAAGGACTGTACAATTTACTGATGAAGGAGCACATCCTTAATAACTGTAAAGATCAACAATAGCACCAGTACCTGGTGGACGCAGATCTGACCTCTCCCCAAGAATTGGGAAAGAAGGCAAACAAGTGGGTCTGCACCACGGTGAAGCAGAAATCTCATGGTGGTGGTGACCAGAAGAAGCAAGATTCTTCTAAGGCCCAAGAGAAGGGTGGGGAGAAACGTAAAGACAAAAAGGTCTTCTCAAGCTCCCCAAAATCTTTCTCTCGGGGTGGGTCCCAAACCTCTTCATCTTCCAACAGGAAACCTTGGTGCTATATGTGTAAGGAAAAATGCCATATCAATCAATCAATTAACGGCTGCTTATAGAGCGCACAGCTACCTCAAAAGAGGTGTCCCGGCGCTAGCAGACTAGAGAGACTGAGAAGATCCAGATGCTACTTCCCCTGCTTAAAGAGCAAGGTTTTTAAAGCCTTTCTGAAATCCTGTTCTGCATCCAGCATGCGTTCCACAATTTGGCCGTCCTTACAGTGAATGACCTGCCTCCTTGTCGCATTTTTGCGAAACGGGGGGGCATTGAGCAAACGCTACTGATTAGATCTCAATGTCCGCTCCTGATAATATGGGGTGAGCCTTGACCTGAGATATCCTGGGCCTTTGCCGTGATAAGCTCGAAAAGCCAGGGTGAGTGCATTAAACTCACTCCTCCTGGCCACAGGGAGCCAGTGAAGCTGTCTCAGATGTGGAGAAATGTGCTGGTGAAAAGGTACCCTAAGGATTAGCCTTGCGGCCGCGTTCTGCACCATCTGAAGCCTCAGAGTCAGGTATCCTGGCAATGCCAGGTAGACACAATTGGCATAATCCAGTTGGGGAGTAACCAATGCATGGACCGTGATCCTGCGGCTCTCTTCAGGCAGGAAACGTAGGAAATGTCCTGATCGTTCTCATTTTTCCAAAGCAGGCTGTGGAAATATGTCTGACTTGTGCTGCAAGGGAGAGATCCTTATCCCACCTCACTCTAAGGTTTTTAACCAGATCCTTGGGGGTGGACCCGGGGACCCAGCTCCTTGGGCCACCAGAGGCACGACGAAGGAGGAGATACACTGTTGAAAAACAATACCTCGTTTTGTCGGCATTAAGTTTCAAACAATTTTTGTTCATCAAGCCAGCAATGTCCTTCAGGCAGTCCCTAAAATTATCGAAGGCTGCCGCGGCATGTTCATTAAAAGAAAACACCAACTGAGTGTCGTCCGTGTAAGAGACTACCTTCACTCCCCTCATGGAAATGAGGGCTGCCAGTGGGGCAAGTTAAATATTAAAAAGTAGTGGGCTTAAAGCTGAGCCCTGGGACACTCTGCAGGTAAGTTGTTTGATTGGAGAAGAGAAAGGGTGCAGAAAAACCCGTTGACCACGTTCTTCAAGATAGGACCGGATCCAGTCATGTGCCACTCCCTATAAACCCATACGGTCCAATCTTTCCAACAGGATTGAGTGGAACACCGTGTCGAAAGCCGCTGAAAGATCCAGCAGCACGAGCATGGCAGCAGAACCACGGTCCACGGACATTCTTACTGAATCAGCTACTTCTACCAGTGCTGTCTCCGTACTATAGCCTGACCAGAAGCCAGACTAGGAGTCGTGTAGGAGTCCATTGGCTTCTATGAAGTCGGTTAGTTGTTACTGGGCCAGTTTCTCAAGAATTTTGGCCGGAGCTGCTAGGAGAGAGATTGGTCTAAAGTTGCTAAGAACTTCGGGATCAGCATTAGGTTTTTTTAACAGTGGTAACAAATTGGTTTATTTCCATGAAGGAGGAAAAATTCAAAGCGTGCCAATTGGTCTAAGTCTAGCATCAAGGATACTACTACTACTGCTCCTAAAGCACCTAGCGCCCCTAGCCCTAGGACTGGTAGTAGTAGTGCCCCCAATAGTTTAGTAGGGTTAACCTTGGGTACTGAAGTGGGTTCTGGCCTAGTCAGGACACCCACTCAGGCTGTTTTGGTCTGTGATGGTGGCAAGGAGCTTGCCACCTTATTTGTAAGGCCTAAGTCCCACTAACCTGGGCAAGTACAGACAACAGCCTCTCATAAATGGTCAGGAAGCTGTGGCTTATAGGGACACAGGGGCCTGTGTGACTATGGTGACAGAGAAACGTGTGTCCCCTGAAAAGATTCTACTTGGTTAGGTTTACCAAGTGACCAATGCTAGCAATGTCAGGACAGATCATTCCAGGGCAGTTGTTAATCTCAGCTGGGGAGGGGTTACTGGCCCAAAGAGAGTTTCCCCAGACCTACCTGTGGACTGTCTGCTGGGCAATGATTTAGAAACTTCAACCTGGTCTGAAGTGGAGTTCAGGACAAATGCAGAAATGATGGGCATTTCAGCCAGTGCATTTGCAGTTACTAGGGCTCAGGCCAAGAGATTAGGCACAGAGAGAGCCCTAGATCCTGAAAGAATGGACCAGCCAGCTCCCAAGAGAAGGAGCAGGAAGGGTAAGGATTTATCCTCCTCTCAGACTCCCAGTCAGTATCAGTCTCCTGAGGGAGATGATTTTAGTACCTGTGAAGGAACTGTCCCAGAGGAGCATGAGAATGACATGGCAGAGCTGCTGGGAGCAGGGGGACCTTCCAGGGAAGACTTGAGTCTGGAGCAGAATGCCTGCCTCTGTCTTGAACAACTCAGACAGCAAGCTGTTGCAGAGGAGGCAGGGAATGTCAGTGGGTCCCATAAGACCTATTGGGAAGATGGGCTCCTGTTTTATGAAAGTAGAGGACCCAAGCCTGGTGCCACCAGGAGGCTGGTCATACCTCAGAAATGTAGGGGTTTTCTATTGGCCCTGGCACACAACATTTCCCTTGCAGGGCATCTTGGGCAAAGCAAGACTTGGGACAGGCTTGTCCCTCACTTTCACAGGCCCCACATGTCTGAAGATACCAAAGAGTTTTGTCGCTCCTGTGTCACCTACCTAGCCAGTGGTAAGTCAAGTGGCACTACAAAGGCCACCTTAATTACACTCCCAGTGGTTGGGGTTCCCTTTGAGAGGGTAGGGATAGACATTGTTGGTCCCTTAAACCCTCCAACAGCATCTGGACACAGTTATATCCTAGTGGTGGTGGACCATGCCACTAGATATCCAGAGGCTAGTCCCCTTAGGACCACTACAGCTCCTGTGGTGGCTAGGGCCCACCTGGGAATCTTTTCCAGAGTTGGGTTTCCTAAGGAGGTCTTGTCAGACAGAGATACATACTTCATGACTAGCTACATCACTGCTATGTTGAAAAAGTGTGGTGTTAACTATAAGTTTACCACACCCTACCATCCAGAGGGCAATGGGCTTGTTGAAAGGTTCAACAAGTCCCTATAAGGTATGATCATGTGACTCTCAGAGAAGCTGAGGCGAAAATGGGATGTCTTACTACCTTGCCTTCTCTTTGCCTACAGAGAGGTTCCTCAGGAGGGGGTAGGCTACAGCCCATTTGAACTTCTGTTTGAACATCCAGTTAGGGGTTCATTGTGTCAGGTTAAAAAAAGATGGCAGCAACCTCTCAAACCCCCTCAACATGACATAGTTGACTATGTAATGGGCCTGCGCTCTCGTATAACTGGGTACCTGACGAAGGCCAGCAAAAAACCTTGAGGCCCGCCAGGAGCTTCGGAAAGCATGGCATGACCAAAAGGATGTACTGACTGTTTACCAGCCAAGATAGAAACTGTGGCACCAGCAGCTCTCCAGGACACGTGGAGTGGCCCCCACACCATACTTGAGAAGAAAGGTGAGGTCACCTACTTGGTTGACCTGGGTACTCCAAGAAGTCCCCACAGGGTACTTCATGTGAACTGCCTGAAACCTTTTATTGACAGGGTTGGCATGAGCTTCCTCATGGCAACTGATGAGTGACCCTTTCCCTGATCTCCTCTCACAAGACCCTGTTGATGGATCATTTGAAGGAGTAGCCTTGGCAGGCAGCCTTGTAGGCAGGTTCTCAGTCAGTTTCCCAATCTCTTCTCTCTGACACCCAGTCAGACCACCTGGTGTACCCTAGACGTGGACACAGGTGACAGCATGACTGTGAAGAGCAAAATTTACAGAGAGCATGACCATGTCAGAGATTGCATCAGGACTGAGGTCCAAAAGATGCTGGATTTGGGCGTCATTGAGACTTCGGATAGCCTTTGGGCTAGTCCTGTAGACCTTGTGCCAAAACCTCACACCCAGGATGGTAAGAGAGAGATGAGGTTTTGTGTAGACTGTAGAGGTCACTGGGACTGATGCCCATCCAATTCCAAGGGCAGATGAGCTGATTAATACTCTGGCCTCTGCCAAGTTATGTTACGTTATGTTAAAATAACTTATGAAGTGCACGAATACCCATGGGTGTCTTGGCACTAGCTGAGCTTAAGCATGCAGAGTTAGGACCATATTAGTAGTTAAAGAGCCACGTCTTGAGCTCCTTCTTAAATGCAAGAAGGGATGGGATAGGTCTGAGGTGGGCAGGAAGGCTGTTCCATAGCTTGGCTGTACTGGTGACAAAACTCCTACCACCCCAGTTAGCTTTCCTGATTCTGGGGATAGTAAGTGTTCTGGATGCAGCGGAACGCAGGGGTCTGTTGGGAAGTACCACTGGAAGGAGTGCCATAGGAATTCAGGTCCTCCGTGGTGCAGGCCTTTGTGAACCAAGCAGAGGGCCTTAAATTTGACTTGCTTGTGGAGCGGGAGCCGATGCAGCTTTCGGATTCCGGGGTCAATCGAGTGAAATTTTGGGAGGTCAAGGATCATTCTGGCTGCTGTGTTGAGGGCTAACTGAAGCCTTCTAACCTATTATTCTTGCAGGCTCATGTAGATGCCATTGCAATAGTCCAATTTTGAGAGGACTAAGGCTGTGATCACATTCTTCGTGGTCTTATCAGGAATGTAGTGAAGAATTTTCCAGATAATTCTTAGAGTGTGAAAGGAGGACGAGACCACTGTGGAGACTTAGTCTCCATATTTGAGCTTGTTATCAATAAGGAAGCCCAGGTTTTTGGCTTTGGTCACAGGTATGGGAGGGGGGCCAGGCAGGGAAGAGATTCCCAAACAATACTACTTCAGTTTTCCCAGAGTTGAGTTTTAGACAGTGCTTAATCATCCAGAGACTGATTGCTCTCATACATTCATGGAATCGTAGGGGACCTGAGGGGTCTTTGTCAAGGGCTGCGACTACCAATTAGGTGTTATCATCATAAGAGGTAAGATTTAGGTTGAATCTTTTAATTAGAGGAGCCAGCTCAGATACGTAGATATTAAAAAGTGTGGGGCTCAGCAAGGACCCCTGTGGGACAACGCACTGCAGAGTAAAAGGTGAGGATTCAAATTGGCCCAAGGTCAGTGTTTGGGTCCTGTCTGAAAGGAAGGAGGTTAGCAGCGAGAGGGCTTTGTCTTTTACCCCTATGGCGTTCAGACGGTGGATCAGGGTCTTATGATCCACTGTTTCGAAGGCGGTGGATAGGTCACGAAGAATGAGGACGGCTGATCCCCCTCTGTCAAAGGCAGCTCTTATCTCTTCTGTGGTTTTAATGAGGACTGTCTCTGTGCTGTGCCCAGGTCTAAAACCAAACTGGGTAGAGTCCAGCAAATGGTTGACTTGGATAAACTTTGAAAGCTCTAAGTTCATGATTTTTTTAGCAATTTCCGTGGGGAGGAGAAGACGTGAGGTAGGATGGTAATTATTAGGATTGGTAGGGCCAAGATTGGGCTTTTTGTTATTAGCGGAAGGGTGGAGGCTTATTTCCATCTGGTTGGAAACACACCTGATGAGAACATCGTGTTGAAAATGTGTGAAAGATTGGTGGAAATAAAATCTGGTACAAGCTTGAGAATCCTGGGGGTGGGGGGCAAGGGTCAGCAGGGGACCATGATTTTGCTCCGAGTAGGAGAGAGCCTACTTGATTGGGAGATGTGGGAGAAAATTCAGAGAGAGGGGGATATCCCTGGTCTGTCTGAGGTCTCAGATCATTGGTGGCCACAGGAAGAGAAGTGTCAAATCTACTGAAGATTTCGTCAACCTTGTCTTTAAAGGTGAAGGTCATGGTATCACAAAACTGTTGGCTATGTGTGGCTGTATTGATTTTTGGGGCAGAGGTAAGCTTAGTGACCACCTGAAAAAGTTCCTTGTAGGAGTTGGATGCATTTTCAATCATCTGTGTGTAAAAATAACTTTTTTCTTTGATGAGGAAATTTTTGTATTTGGCTAACGCTAATTTGTATGAGTGTTTTTCTTGGGCATCATAGTGCTTTCGTGAGCACCTTCCCTGCCTTCTGAAGGCTTGTTTCTCCAGTCTCAGGGCTTCAGAGAATCAGGGAGCAGATGGTTCCTTCCTATTGGAGTGTGAGGACTTGGGAGGAGCTAATTTATTGAAGGTGGAATTAAGCCAGTCAGTGTAGTAGGTAGATGCTAGTTCGACATCAGGAGGGAAGACAGGTTAATTCTGAGCCAGGAGTTGGGGTAGTGTGTCAATGTCTAACTTGTGCGAGGCTCTGCGAGTAGTGGACTCAACTGGTCTGGAGTGGTTGTAAATTTTTAAAGGTGTATTAATTAAAAACATTATGGCTTGGTGGTCAGACCAACTGAGTGGGAGAACCGTTATAACTGTGTTGTAAGGATTACTAGTAAAAAGACTTTCGAGGGTGTGACCAGCTAAGTGTGTGGAATCCTTAAAGACTTAGTGCTGAAGAAATTTCCAAGAGGGATTCTGTGTCTTTGGCAGCATTGGATTCTGAATGAAAATTAAAGTCGCAAAGAATAGTGAAGTTGTTGGATCGGAGACTGTACTCAATTAGTGACTGAAAGTTCTGCAGAAAGTTGGTTTTGGCGCATGGGGGTGATATAGAAGTATTCCTTTAAAAGTCGGTTGCTTTTGGCAGTCTAATTTGAAGAAAATGCTTCACAATTGGTGGAGGGAACAGCAGTAAGACAACTGCGATATATCAGAGCCAGGCCTCCGCTTCTTTTTACAGGTCTATCAAGTCTAAACAGCAAGAAGCCGGTCGGAACAGCCACTGCGAAATCCGGTTTGAATGCCTCGTTACCCCAAGTTTCGGTAATAAATAACACATCAAGGTGTTCAGCGATTTCATATTTGTGTTTGGGCAATGACCGTGTGTTAATTAGAGCGAGATGTAGCTTAGTTCCTTTGTTAGTGGAGGGGGGCTGCCCTTGATTGGTGGTAGGTTGGCGTAGAGGAGGTCCAGTTACAATCTTATTGCAGTTGGGGCATGTAAGACTTGGTGAAGGATCCAACAAGGCCATGCAAAGGTTAATACAGCTGGGGGAGCAAGGAGGGCGTAAGGCAAGGAGAGTCCTACCTGAGTATTTGATAAGGGCATCTTGATGTGAGGGGGCTATCCAGGGGTCCTGTAGCTCAGTACATTTGACCTGACTGCTGCTTATTGGTAAATCAAACTCGCTGAGGATGCCAAACCAAAAAAAGCATTTTCAACCCCCAGTGGGCATTAGGATTTATTGTAATGCCTTTTGGTTTGACGAATGTACCTGCCACATTTCAGAGGCTGGTGAACAAAGTCTTAACAGGTCTGGAAGCCTATAGTGCAGCATATCTAGATGATATAGCTCTCTTTAGCTCCACCTGGGAAGATCACCTGGTCCACTTCAGAAATGTACTTGAGGCTCTGCAGAAGGCAAGCCTCACTATCAAGGCAACAAAGTGCCAGATAGGGCAGATTAAGGTCATGTGCGTGGGCCACCTTGTTGGCTGGAGGCCAAATTCAACCATTGGAGAGCAAAATTCAGACCATCATGGACTGGATTTCTCCCACTACCCAGACTCAGGTCAGAGCTTTCTCGGGCCTGACTGGGTACTACAGGAGGATTGTTGAGGGCTATGGATCCATAGTGACACCCCTTAATGATCTCACCTCCAAAAGAATGCCTAAGAAAGCTTGGTGGACAGTTTGCTGTCAGAAGGCATTTGATGGCCTGAAGCAAGCCATGTGCTCTGCTCCAATTCTGCAAAGTCCTGATTACTCCAAAACCTTAATTGTCCATACAGATGCTTCTGAGATAAGGATAGGTGAAGTATTATCACAACTAAATGCAGAGGGCCATGACCAACCAGGAGCTTTTAGAAGCAGATGGTTGACCCCCCAGGGAGACGTGTTAGTCATCTATTGAGAGGGAGGCCTTTGCTGTTGTCTGGGCCTTGAAGAAGTTGAGACTATACCTGTGTGGCACTCACTTCATTGTTCAGACAGACCATAAGCCCCTTTTATGGCTTAAACAAATGAAGGGTGAAAACCCCAAACTTTTGAGGTGGTCTATTTCCCTACCATGGATGAACGTGTCTGTGGAACATAGACCTGGGAGTAACCATGCCAACTTAGATGGACTCTCCAGATATTAGAAAATGAAGACTCAACTGGGCAAGGTTAGTCTCATCTCCTTACATTTGGGGGGTTTTTGTAGGAAAGTAGGATCTGCTTTCATGGTTACCCCACTTTTTGTCTGGTGTCAGTGTGCTTGTGACCTAGTCTGCTGGGATCCTGCTAAACAGGACTCCAGCAACTGTGCTTTTTCCCCTAAATTGACATGGTAAGTACTTTGGTACCTCCACAATTGGCTACTGGTGTACCCTTATCTAGCAAAGTAGGATTTGCTTTCATGGTTACCCCCACTTTTTGCTTCATGTCAGTGTGTTTTTGACCTAGTCTTCTGGGATCCAGCATACATGGCAAGGCTGGGGTAGTGTAGTTCCTATTTCCTTAATAGGCTCTGCGCATTGGAATAATATAACCTATAGGTTCGACATAGGACTGAGGTCAGTATGTCCCTATCGAGTATATTAAACTTAATTACTTTGTGCCAGCTAACTCAGAGGCCACTAGAATCTCCTTGTAAACAAGAAGGGAGTAGTTTCTGGCAACCGCATAAACATGACAACTTTGTTTCCCTTTAGAATCGGAACACTCTCAGAATCGTGGAAACAATAGATAACAGTTTCACTCAGCTAATCGTACATGCTTAGTTTCTTCAGAGTTACACAGAAAGAATAGACGGGCGTTTCAATAAAAGGGATTTATTGAACAGTCTTGTTTCTCGTGTAAGTGATATGAGCTGTTATGATCACAAGACAGTATGCAAGATATATAATGTACAGCGTAAGCAGTAGAAATAAATAATACTGCGCTAGCATTATCTTTTAGCATATATTCACATACATAAATAACATGAGCTAAAAATGCGAGTACTCATACGATGCTTCTCTAAGCTAGTTCTACCCCAGTGTACCTAACCTAGTCTAGGTGTAGGGCAAGGTAAGAAGTAGGTGAAGTATTCTATAGTATGGTATACTAAGAGTCTGGTATGCCAAGAGTCCCTCTAGGTTCTAGTCAGCTCCATACCTTGAGAATGAGAGAGGTGGGAATCTCCTGCCGGATCTCAAACTCTAACACCCCGCGAAGGGAGTCAGAACACTGGAAGCTGGATTCTCTGCGAGCAGGGATGACAGCGTCTTCTCAGTGCGTCAGGCCGGGATACGGGCTCCTCTGAAGTCGAGGTCTCCTCTAACTTGCTTGGGCAAGGGAAGGTATATTTATACCTGGTAGGTGCCTTGGAATGTTAGCATTGACGTGAAGTCGGACAGAGGAAGACGTCAGGAATGAACCCTTAAGGAATAGTGGTTCATGCATAATAGATGAGTTCTTGGAGAAATCAATAATCCTGTGCTGGGCTTAGGGTTTGGTTTCTAAGAACTCGTTGTGACGTTAGGGTGGACGGATGTCAGTGACCATGCCTGTATTTGGAGTGCATGGCTAATGCCTAAATAAGGACTGGGATCTTATGCCTATATAAGGGCAATGCGAATTGTGCCTATATAAGGACATGTTTCAGGAAAACCTATATACGGACACCTAAAGCGGAATACAACACCCACTCCACTTTCGAATGAACGATAATACTAAATGCTAAACATTAAACTTGAGTACCACATATTGCTAAAAACATTTCTAAAAGCATATTAAAAGAAGTTTTTAAAAGAACTGTTGCTAAAACATGTAATGCAATAGGTACTGTACATTTTAAAGCATTTTTTCATTCTAAGCATATATTGGAAATAAATGCAACATAAATGAATAAACAGAAATATATACATATGATGAAATGGTTGACAAGTTTTTCAAAAATCAAGGCCATTGCATATCAAGGTACTAAATGAAATTTTAGTCAAATAAGGTGACATTGTGTCCCTGGAAGTATTCAAACAAGTCCGTTTTATATGAATAGTTCTACTGTAAGCAGATTGAGTTGCCATGTATTTTCAAAAAGTAAAGGAAAAAAAAGTTCAATTTTAGGAAGAGTTCCAAGTTTTGAAAATATGAAGGTCAAATTCATTGCGTCCCTGGTACACTGTGAGCCGAATCAAAGTTAGTGTATGGGTCTGGTGTAAACATGAAATCATCTATTTCTGTAGACAAAATATCGTCTACCGATGTTGGTGACATTTGGAACACCTCGTTCAGAAGGTTAATTGCACAGAGATGAGAAACATCGCCTTCAGCAGAAGATGCCGCAGCAATGTTCGCGTCCGTTGATACCTGTGTGCCTGTTGTCCATCTCGTACCTCAGCAGCAGCAGGAAGCGTCTGTGAGATCTCAATGAATGCCGTCATCAGGATTGGTAGCCTCTGGGGACAACACAGAGCATTGGCCGTTACCGGGTCCAGCAGAGTATCGATATCCGTTGGCATGACTGATGGGAGTGTTAGACAGGTGTCTAGCACGCATTCTTCACCACAAAGCAGGCAGCGTAGAACAGGTAAGATGCAATCTTGCCAGATTGGTCTGAATGACAGGAACCATGTTGTATTAAGTTCCCGTAGACGAGGCATGCCCAAAAGCTGCACTATGCGCTCACGGCACTTCTGTTCTAGGAGAGCTTTCTCCACATCGCTCGGAGTGATGTCGGTGGATAGGCTTGCCATAGCGTAATAGTAGGAATAGGAACAGGATTCCTGCAACAAGTGCTAGAATTAATGGCACACCACCAAACACCGAATGTGCGAAGTTTGGGATGATTCCGAGGACTGCCTGGAAGGGTGCTAACAGTCCTGAACAGATGGTCTTAAATACATGTACAATTCCGCTCGTATCAGACATGTTAAAGATACGTCCCATCATTTCTGCGAAATGTATAGGGCAGTTTCTACGAATTAATGCCTGTATCTCAGCCGAAGTCCTTGCAATTTGTAAATCATAGATTTCTTTGGCCGAGGTCAAAGGCACGGTCTGTTGCAAAAGTGAAGCATCCAGGGTAATAAATTCAGGATACAGGATGTCTGAGTTGGGATGTTTATTCCAAGATAGAAGATCTCATCCAGCAACAAGCAGGAGACATGAGTAACTGACTTCGTTCAGAATCTTCTAATCCCAAGAACCTAATGACATGTTTAACATTCTAGTATGGCATGACATAGATGTTACATTCTGGGATAACTACAGAAGTGTGAATCAGCAATAATGAAATACCACACATCTCCCTACCTTACATTTCAATATTAACGAATAAACACTGTACACTTAGCCTTGATAAATTAAACAAAGTCAGCGAGATATCCAGGTTTTCTAATCACCCTAGATGAACTTCTAGCACTTTTTGATGCTTTGTCCAGAACAACTTTGGGACACATGGAGGTGTGATCCTCCCGTGACACAGCCACATTTTTCTCACCATCAACATTCCCCTTAACAACCACCACTCTGTTCAGATTCCAAATACGATGATCTTGAGTTTGTAAAGCATTATTGAAAATCTTAATGACTTTGATAGGTTTCATGAATTTGGTGGTAGAGCTTCCTATTATACCAGGACGCTTAATCATAACCCAATCGCCTATTTTTACTTCAGTTTTCTTTACAGCATTCTTGACATCAAAGTATTCTTTCCTCTTCCTGGCTTTATCTTCTTCCATTCTCTGTACCAATGCTTTATCACACACACTCTCTTTCCCCTTCTCCAATTCATATTTGTTAACCCACTGTGGTTCAACACATGTATTAGGCACTCTACCGCGAAACAACAAGAAGGGAGTTTTTCCTGTCGTAGCATGAGGGGATAACCTATACTCTTCTATTTTTGCCATGACCTCCTTTTTCCAATCTAAAGACATAGACTTGGCTAAAATTATGGTTTCTTTGATGACTTTGTTAAATCTCTCAACCATGCCATTTGCCTCGGGATGATAAAGAGAACAAGTTTTATGGATTATACCCCTAGAAAATAAAAATTCTTCCATTTCTTTTGAAATTAATTGCACACCATTATCTGTCAAAATGGAAACCGGTAACCCTTCTCTAACAAAAAGGCTTTTCAAACACTGAATAACATTGTTTGAATCCACAACAGATAAGAAGAAAATCTCAGGCCACCTAGAATAGATATCTATCACCACCAACAAATAAGTTTGTGTCCCTTTACCATGAATTGGACCAACAATATCCAAGGCAACATCTTGCCAAGGTCCACTAGGACGCCTTCTTAACTCCATGGGTTGAACATGTGTGCGCTTGGATTTATCACTCAGAGTGCATGGGACACAATCTCTTATGATGCGTTCCACCATTTTATCCATTCCAGGCCACCAATATGACATCCGTAATCTCTCCTTGCTTTTAGATAAACCGGAATGAGCTACATGTACTAAATCAAACAATTCCTTTCTAAGACTGTTGGGGGGAACAAGCTTCGTACCACGAAACAACAAGCCATTTTCCACAGACAGTTCATTACGTACAGCCCAAAACGGTTTAGTGGATTCTGAACCATCTTTAATTCTAGACCATCCTTTTTTTATTAGGGACATTACCTCACACAGAGTTGTATCAAGATCCAGTTCCTCACACCACCTCTTCTCTGAAATGATATCGTGGTCCACCACACACACCAATTCATCCTCCTCATCCGATGCAACATCATGAGTAAGATCAATGTTAACCAACCTTGACAACACGTTAGCCACTCCGTTATCAATTCCAGGAATGTACTTAAGTGTAAAATTATATTCTTGT
The DNA here is from genome assembly GCA_963921515.1 of Calotriton arnoldi. Lineage (NCBI taxonomy): Eukaryota > Metazoa > Chordata > Amphibia > Caudata > Salamandridae > Calotriton > Calotriton arnoldi. The sequence goes on from CAWUFW010006217.1 coordinate 686,091, forward strand.
AGACCAATGATCCATTTTGTTATCCTACTAGAAATTAAGTCCAAACCCTTTTTACTAAAAATTTCTACCAAAGGTTTGTGATCAGTGTGTACTTCAAAGTCTAAACCCCAAAGGAATTTCTTGAGTTTTTTTATTGCCCAAAACACTGCCAGAGACTCTCTCTCTACAACCGAGTAACGAGTTTCAGGATCCCTCAAACTTCTTGACAAGAACATTATGGTTTGCATTCCCCTGGACCACATTGCTGTAATACAGCACCTAAGCCCTTCTCACTAGCATCGGTAATGAGAATAGATTTGCTCCTGGGATTGAAACTTCTAAGAGAAGGTGCCTGATCAAGTTTCTGTTTGATAGCAACAAATTCTTTCTCACAGAGATCTGACCATACAAAATCCACCCCCTTACACAACAAGTGCCTCATATTGACAGTAGCATCAGCAAAACCCATCACAAATTTTGCATAATACTCGATCATCCCTAAAAATGTCATTAATTCCGTTTTACTTGAAGGAGAACACATATTTGTGATGGTGTTGATCAAGTCAGCTTTGGGTTTAACTCCTTCCCCAGTTATGTTATGTCCCAAATAATTAATTGCTTTGGATTTAAATTTGCACTTTTCAGCTTTGACAGTAAGATTGTGCTTGCACAAACTCTTCAACACAGATTTGAGCCTTAAATCATGTTCAGATTCCAGCTTTGCATAAACTAAAATATCATCTTGGTATATACATACGCCAGGAAGTTCCTTAAGTACCTTTTCCATTACGCGTTGAAACACAGATGAAGCAGACACCAACCCAAATGGCATTCTCTTAAACCTGAGTGTACCGAAAGGTGTAATGAAAGATGTATAGTCTCTGCATGATTCTTCTAACTCTATCTGATGATAGGCAGATGTTAAATCAATGGTGCTGAACACCTTTGCACCATCAAGAAGCACTAATAATTCAGTTATATTCGGTAATGGATATCGATCCACAACAACGCATTTGTTAAGTTGTCTCAAATCAATGCAGAGGCGTAAATCCCCATTAGGTTTCCGTGCAGCGACAACCGGAGCCAACCATTCTGACCCCTCTACCTCTTCTATGATTCCCCAATCTCTTAATTTTTTAATCTCCAATTTCATATCTTCTCTAACAGAAATAGGCACATTCCTAACTTTACAACACACAGGAATGGCATCCTTTTTTAATTGGATCTTGTGCTTGTAACCTTTTAAGCACCCTAAATTTTCTCTAAAGACATCTGGAAATTCAGCCCTCAAATTATGCACAAATTCATCATTACTGTTCTCAGCTACAGAGCGAACAATATCCCTAAGTTGTATAGGTGGGTCAGCATTAGGATCTAAAAAAAACTCCCAGATCACCTTGGTGTATCCAGCTAATTATACTGTCTCCTTTCTTTGACACATAGATTTTTCCTGATACCAACCTTTCCTTATATTCTATCAGTCCCACAAAATATCCTTGTAATTTAATGGGCTCCCCCCCATATGCTAAAGGAATTATGTCGGCTTTCATTAATGTGATCTTTTCCTTTAACATCTTGTTATAAAATTCACTAGAAATAATGGTGATTTTAGCACCAGAGTCGAATAATACTCTCGTCCTCTCCCCTTCAACTAAAATATCATCAACAGGACAAGATTTATTACAGTATTTGCTTTCAACTTGAACTATTATCTGTCCACATTCAAAATCTTCAGAGCTAGATCCACCGATTGCACCTTCGTAAATTTCAACCTCTTTGACTTTGGGCTTGGGTTTAGTTTTACATAACGCAGTAAGGTGCCCCTTTAATTTACATTTGGAACAAATTTGGTTAAATGCACTGCATCTTTTATCATTAGCCAGATGACCTGCTTTACCACACCTATAACATTTTCTTTCTGTCCATGCTTTGACATCTTCTTTCCTATCCTTAAAGGACTTCACTATTCTTGTGTCTTTAACTACTTGGACTTTTGCCTCTTTTTCACAATCTTTTTTTAAAACAGCTACACATTTAAGAGAATGCTCAATCCGCTTAGCTACTGTTAAAACTTCTTCAAGGGTAGGCTCATCTCTGAGCCACAATTCTTCTCTGACTTTCTCTATACCACACCCAAACATAAATTGATCTCGGATGCGCTCATCAGTCAGCACATCAAATTTACATGACGAAGCAAGCTTTCTTAAGTGAGTCACATAACCTTCAATTGACTCATCAGTGCCTTGCATACGCTTTGCAAATTGATACCTTTCCAGTATCGTACTTATTTTTGGAAGGTAGTGCTTATCTAGCTTTTTAATACAAATTTCGTAGTCATTTAAGTCTCTGGCTTCATCTGCAGTTAGATCAGGCAAATGGTCAAAAACATCTTGCCCTTCAGATCCTAAGCAATGAAGAAGCAAATATGACCTTCTTTCAGCACTTAAGGAAGGTCCACAGACCCTGGCATACCTTTCGAAGACTACTTTCCACTTTTTCCATTGGATGGGTGGAGTTCCATGACTACATAAAAAAAAAGGAGCTGCAGTAACATTTTGCATGTTAATAAAGATTTTTTTTTTTTTTTTTTTTTTTATATGCAAATTATCTGAAATATCAAATGTGTGCTCTCCAAAGTGTGCGTGTCACTGATTTACCAATGCACACCGTCTATATCTTCTACTTCTCAATATAAAGTGCGCGTGTCACTGAATTTATGTCAATGCACTCAGTTAAAGACAATGTGTGCGTGTCACTTAATTTATATCAATGCACGCCGATTCAACAAAGTGTGCGTGTCACTGATTTATCAAACCCACTTCTCAATATAAAGTGTGCGTGCCACTGAATTCGTATAAGTGCACGCAGTTGAAGCCAAAGTGTGCGTGTCACTGATTTATCAAACCCACTTCTCAATATAAAGTGTGCGTGCCACTGAATTCGTATAAGTGCACGCAGTTGAAGCCAAAGTGTGCGTGTCACTGATTTCCCAAAGCACGCCGTTAATGCGTTCCGTTCCTCCCCAGTGTGCTTAACTCTCTCGATGTGGAGGCCCAAACCAATATGGCCGCCACGCACACACAGCTTGCGTGATGACGATCTTCAGAGCTCAAGTACGTATCTTAGCAACTGAGCAAATGCGATCATTCCATAGAAGAAGCTGCGCGGTGACGATGAGGAAAACTTGAACAATGGAGATCGCTTACACGTCAGTACGGTAAGAAAGTTTTTATTCAAATAATTCCCGTTGCAGCTCGAGCGGCGAGGGATTTCTTAATTTCTCAATTTCCCGAGCCACAATGAGCTTATGTTATAAGCAAAATAACCAACAAAAGCAATTTTTTACTCCACAGACCGCATTAGGGGAATTCAAGCAATTAAAAAACATTTCAAGCACTTTTAAGCACTCTGAAAAGAAACCGCTTGACTCCACACCAGGATTACAAGGTCCCGGTGGCACCGACGATTAGCTTACTGTTGGGAAGGCCTTCAATTAGAAAAAGGGTTTTAGAGTTGGAACATTTCAAGCCCTTTTAAGCAGTCTGAAAAGAAACCGCTTGACTCCACACAAGGATTACAAGGTCCTGGTGGCACCGACGATTAACTGACTGGAGAAAGGCTTTCAATCAGAAAGGGGTTTTAGAGTTGAGTCAGTGAGGGTTAGCCAGCAGTTTAAGATCCCGCAGAGTCTCAGGTATGCCTTCAATAGAAGAGAGACCAAATTCCAAGCATGTAAGATTAAATGCGTTGGACAAGAGGTCGCTCAAACGTGGGCTTCAACAGCAGGAAGATGATAGGATGAGTAATAGTGGAGTTTAGCTTTAAGCAGCTTGCCAGTTAGGTGAACATTCAATAGGAAAGAATCTCTCACCAAATCTTCGTGTTGAGATCTTCTCTGTTATCCTGCCGACTACGCCAGTGAAGCATCTAGGGTAATAAATTCAGGATACAGGATGTCTGAGTTGGGATGTTTATTCCAAGATAGAAGATCTCATCCAGCAACAAGCAGGAGACATGAGTAACTGACTTCGTTCAGAATCTTCTAATCCCAAGAACCTAATGACATGTTTAACATTCTAGTATGGCATGACATAGATGTTACATTCTGGGATAACTACAGAAGTGTGAATCAGCAATAATGAAATACCACAAAAAGCATGGCTTTCATTCTGCTTAAAGTATCAAAACGTATAAAAGAAACATTCAATGAAGGCCATAGAGGCGACTCCCTGACTGTGTCTATTGGGGGGAACAATACTTGCATACAGCAAGTAACCCTGGAGTCGACCGTTACCAGATATGGGATGACTGGCAACATGCCACAGCAACTCTGATCATTCAACATGAGGTAACTCCCGTTAGAAAGTTGGCTAAACGTTGGATTAATCACAGTAGCCGGTGTACCCTGCTGGTGGCAGGACAAGTTTGCCACAGAACCATTACAAGCCCCGTGTAAAGAAATGTCCTGACATATGAGTGAACCGCTTAATGCCTTTTCACAGTTTGTACCGCTTAGAAACACTTCACGATCCCCACTCCAACATCTGTATTCGTAAGGTAAATCCCAGGATGTCTTAATGTATTCTTTACCCAACCTTTCATATTTGCCTGCTTGCATTTGTTTGAGGCAATACTGAAACTGAAAAGTAGTGACAGGCAGAGTGATTTTGCCATGGATAAGCCATTCTGTAGCTGGTTTTTCTGCCACTGTGAATGGTAATTTTTCCAGTTTTTCAATGCTCAGCACTGTATACTTTGCTCCCCTTTGTGCCATTTCGATCTGTTTATCCGTTAGATTGTATTCCGAAAACAGAGACGACGTGTTGATAAAACGCCAAGGCACATAGCCTGCACGCAAAGATTGCAGCGTCCAGCCTAATAACATAATAGAACGTAACTGAGATTGGCCTTGTTGTAACATGGCTAAATCTTGTTCCAGTATGTCAATAGCAGAGGATACAATGTTTCCAATGAATACATTCTGGATGACAAATTTGTTAACCCATTGTCGACCACAGAGAGAGATTTCTCTAAGTTAATACGATCAAGTTCACGTATTCTTTCTGCGGCCTCTGCCTGTGAAACCTTTCACATCTCATTATAAGCAGCATAAATGCCGGCATATATGAAACGTTTTTGACGTGGTTTTCTTGGTCCTAGCAAGAATTCCCTAAGGTCTGCGTCTTCTTTAAGTAAAGATAAGTGTTGTTTCACATCCTCAAGTGTAGACTTTTGTAACCAGTCAAGGCACAATTTCCCTACACTGTATGTTGTTACTACCCCCGGATGTTGTCTTTGAACATATCGTGGGTCTGGCCTATGGATTGTAAAGCCCTGTTTTTTATTCAGGAATCTTTCTTGGCAGATGTTTGTGTCTGTGGGCCAGAGCAACCATTGTTTCCAATCAGGATCTGTTCTGTTGTTTTGTAGTATTGTGTCTACTGTGACCGCTCCCTGTGTAGTGTTATTACTTGCAGGTGTTGGTACAGAGGGTGTGTTCATGTCTTTGATCTTGGCTAAACCAAGGCAAGACGTTTGTTGCACAGTGTCATTCAAAAACATTATTTGATGTGGGATGATACATGCTCTAAATAAAGCTTCTATCCCCTGCACTTGCCAATCTTTAGAACCCCAGACAGTTTTTGTGTCTATTGTGTTTTTCCAAAAGTCAAATCCTTGTCTAGACAGTTGGGTAATAAAGGCTGCAGAATAAATCTGTTTTGTATTAGTTAACATAATTTTCTGACCTGTTTTGTTTACATTCTTATAGAAAAATGTTTCTGGATCAGATGTATTGTACCCTGAAAAGTATGGGAATTTATTCGCAAACGTTTTTGAACTACCCTTCGGAGGTGTAGGACAATGTTCCCATTGGTTAAACTTAAAAACATTTCTAGGTGTTGCAGATTTATGCAAGAAATGATGACCATAGTGGTTGTAACAATAAAGCTGTTCATAGTCTGATGAGCCCTCTAAGTATTCATTGAGAACACAGCAGACCTTTCTAGATCAGACATCATATCATTTACAGTCTCAAAGTCCCAATCATCAGAATAGGTACTGGAGGTAATAAAGTCACTTAATGACATTTTAAATAAATGTGGAATCTTCAAAAGTTCCGTGGGGTCGAATATATCGAAATCGGTTTTGTCCCAAACTATACCATCCTGTATAGGAACGGCTGTGATGTTCACTGCTGACAAGTCTCTTGTTTCACGATGGGAAGATTTGTGTGGTTTTAAAAGTAAGTTCACATTTTTACTTTCAGTGTCTATACGGATGTATCTGCCATTTATAAGCATGCTAAGAGTCATAACCAAAGCTAGCCAAAACAGAAAGAAAAATATTCCAGAAATAATCCATATTTCAATCTATGGTGAAACCAGATAAGTCTTTCTCAGGAAATGAAAAAGGTCTTGTACTTGCTGTTTGAAAGTTTTTGATGCTGGCGTCGTTTCCGGTTCACTCTGATCCTCAGAAAACGTATCAAAGTTAATGAAGTAGCCAGAAGCAGTTCTGTCAATTGTTGGAATTGCATCAGGATTTGTAGAAATCGCTGGAACCAGTTGATCACTTGTAACAGGTGTATCTGGACGAACTGTTACTTGAGTTTCAAGAGGGATGAGTTCCATAGCATTGTTGCTTAGTCCTTCATCTGTTACTGCTGAATTCTCGATGGTTATGAGTCTTTCAGTCTGAACCTCTTGGATAGTAGCGAGAGGAGTGCGTCTGCTACTAGGTCGGAGTCCACGAGGCCCACTATTTAGTATTGGCCACATACTGTGGTTTGATGAGGTCGATTGACACAAATCTTTTCTCCTTTTTTCCAGCAAGGGGCGGCAGAAGTACTGTTCTTGTTCCGTGTACGGCTAGGAAGGTACTGGTTGTCTGTAAGAAGGTCCAAATTCCTTCTTGTCCGCAATCTTCTCTCTGACTAGATCCCCAACGTTTGGGATCCAGACAGGCCTTGCTGGGACTGCCGGTTTTTCCCCAGTGGTGGTTGGCTTCAGGAACGCGTTGCTTTGTTTCGATCTTAGTTCATTTAGATCCTATAAAACAGCCAAACGATCTTTGATATCAAAGGGTTTATTTTCCACCACTGTGCCTTTACATTCGAGATCAGGAACCCACATTCTTGTCCCAAATAGGACCTCATATGGAGTGACCCCCCTAGAGAACTTCTTGGCAAATTATTTAATGAGCGTTGGACCCCATAAAGATGTTTGACCCACCCATCACCCGAACCTAATACTCTAGCTGTTATAGACTGCTTTATGTCCCGGTTTTTCCTTTCCACAACAGAATTTCCCTCAGGATAAAACGGAGAGGAGTACCGCAATGCTAGGCCCAAACTGGCCATGGCTTCTTTGTAAGCCCGAGAGCTAAACGCAGGGCCCTGGTCAGAATGTAGTGTGCCAATTGCGTATGTGCCGATAAAGACTCGCAAATCTTTTATAACAGTTCGAGCGTCAGCCGAGCGCTGAGGCCATATTCATAGGAACCTTGAGCACGAATCCACTGCGACCATTATATATTTATAGTTTCCGTCCCTTTGCAAGGGACCGCAGTGGTCCAGGAAAACACAAGCTAATGGTTTGTCTGAAATCAACAGGGGTGTCTGCGCAGGACGTTTCACTGTGGAGACTTTCATCTGTTGGCATATTTCACATTCCAGAACATAGTTCTTGGTCTGTTTCCTAATGCCAGGCCACCAATATCTTTGTTTTAGTAAAGATACTGTTGCAGAAACACCTGCATGGGCAGAGGCTATCCCTTCATGTGCTGCTAGGATCAGTCCTAATCTACGTTCCGTGTTTGGAATTACCCTATCCCCCACTCCAGGGATTCGAGCAAAAGAAACGTTGTTCGCATCAATTACATAAGAGTACTTGAGTGGAAATTTCTTTGGTAACGCTGCACCACTGCCTTTGCTTGAAGCATTGACAGCCAACAATATCTCACTGTCTATTCTCGTTTTTGAACGAGTGATCGCAGCTACGGAAGCCATCTGAACAGCCCCCTTTGCGGCTTCATCAGCCAATGAATTCCCTGCAACGTGAACGCCATCACGTTGATGACTCAGCGTGTGTATTACGTGAGCCTTTGGTAGTTCGTTTTTTAACTGAACTACTTGTTCCCAAAGCGTTTTATGCTTTATTGTGCCACCTTTTGCATCTTTGAACCCGTTTTCAAGCCAATTCTGTATATATTCATTATACGACTGAACACAGTAAAAAGAATCGCACACTATGAGTGTGGGGAATTCGCGATCTGTACTTTCGAGTACCAGTTTGAATGCTTGTAGTTCAGCTCGCTGAGCTGTACAATCTCCTAGAGATTGAGTTTTAGTGACCATTGGTCTGAAGTTACCATCTTGCATGCAACCTTTAACGATTGCGCATGCTGCACTGTAAGCTTGCTTACTCCCTGTAGCGGGTTGTGCGGATCCGTCAGTGTAAATTATAAATTTATACTGATCGAGAGTCAGAATTTCAGTGGGCAGAGGACATTCATGTTCATATTGCAGGAACACTTGTGTTTTTAAATCAGGATCAAAAACATATTCAACATCTGTTGCAGCAAGAGAATTAACCCATTGTATCCATCTAGGATGTAAAGCTTTTGCATTCGGAATGCTTGCTTTTGTAACCGCCTCTAAGGCTGGTACTGGAGTTACGACAATAATGCGTTTTCCTTGAGCTAGAGCTCTTTCTTTTGCTACAGCGGTTTGAACTGCTGTCAGTATTTTTTCTGTTGAAGTGAAGCGCATTTCTGCTTGTGTATACAAATGTGATTTGTATGCTATTGGTACTTTTTCACCCTCATTAAATGTTAGATAGGTGAATCCGCATTGTCCCAAAATTATTCGGATCACTAAATTGCGTGTATTTACGCGTGTTTGTAAGTGATTTGTTGCTAACATGTTAGCTTGGAGTGAACGCAGGATTTCTGTGTGTTCCTGTGTCCAATGTTTGATTGAAAAATCAGGTTTGATTAATTTGTAGAGAGGTTTAACCCTTTCTGCGTAATTTAGAATGTAAGTTCTTCCAAAATTCAGGAAACCCAAGATGGATTGTAAATTTTTCAGCGTTTTTGGAGGTTAGAGCAGCGCGCACTTTTCTAAAAAATTGGCTGCCAGGCTTTTGCCTTCACTTGAAAGCTCATATCCTAGGAAAAGGACATTGAGATGGGCAATTCTGGATTTTTTAAAGTTGAATTTATAGCCCTCCGAGGCGAAGCCCAATATAATGGTACTCACCCTGTTCAAGTGCCTATCTAGGTCATCGTCTGTCAGATAGATGTCATCGACATATGACAATGCCTCATGATCATAAATTTGTAGTAACTCTGTTACCCTCGCTGAGAATAACCCCGGGATGTTTTTGAACCCTTGTGGGAGTCTACAAAAGTGACGCTGGGTCCCCATTATTGAGAAAGCTGTTAAGTACCTGCTTTCAGGTGCTATGTTTTGACAAAAGAAACCATTTGAAATGTCCAATGTGGTTTTATATTTTTTACGCACAATGTTATTCATTAATGCTGTACTATGTGCATTTTGTACTGCAAATGTTATAGAACAAGTGTTCAAGTGTCTGTAATCCAAAACTAGACGATATGTATTGTCTGGTTTGGATACAGGAAACAAAGGATTGTTCATTGAGGAGGTGCATGTTTCAATCACCCCTTGGTATTCAAGTTGATCTAAGATCTCCCTGACCTGTTTTTTAGCTTCTTGCTTTATTGGGTACTGCCTTTGTGCAGTAGGTTCATTTTTTAGATGTATTTTGTGGTGAGGCGAGTCCTCATCCCATCCTACATGATTTTTATGTAATGCTGGGGCCTGGGCAACTGCCCATTTCCTGGCATAAGTGTATTTTAGGTTAATTGGAATATGGTTGGAGAAGGCAGGCATAATAATGTCCTCACCATGTGGGCACTCCCTGACAAATTGTGGTGGCCAGTCTTTTTCTGCTAGAAGTATATCATAACCCCTTGAAAGTTTCTCCCAAAAGAGTATTTTCACTTTTCTTGGTATGTCTCCCTCCATTCGGAGTGTTATTTCATATAACTTTTGTGGAGTACTAACCCTGGTGTCTACAGTCTCTACTGTGATGTACTCCTTCAAGTCCACTGTCTCCAGAAGTTCCTTCAGGTTCTGGCGAGCTATTGTGACTTCTGCTGCACTGTCCAGCATTGTCTGAGCCCATTCTCCGTTCTTGAGCTGTGTTCTCAGTATTCTCGGCATGTCTGATCTTCAGACCTGCTACCTTCTTTTTTGTGAATTGAGGTTTTGATTTATTTTTCTAAACGTGTTCATCGTCTTTGGATTTCACGCGTTCTTCTCTGTGTTCTAACCGTCCTCTTCTTTCCGATGTCTGTGACGATATCTGAAAGGTACGAGAGGAACGTGTATCAGTATCTTGATACCTGCCAGGTTTTCTTAAATTATCCCTATTCCTGAGGTTATACCTCCTTTCAGAGGGTTCCTTTTGAGGACACCTACCTCGGGATTGAGAACGTGTCTCTTTTGAATTTTGTTTATTAGTTTCCCACTTCTTTTTAGAAGATGTAGGACTTTGTTTAATAGAGTCCTTCTCAGGACTTTCAGATAGTTTTTTCTTCAAAGGTTTTCCACCCAAACTATCTCTGCCTAATTCTGCATAAGATTGTTCTATTATTCTGGGTAGTTCGTGCTGATGTTCTGTAACATCAAATTCCCTTAATCGTTGGCGGATCGCCACTGATGCTGCTTCTCCTTTAATATTAGATAATATTATTGTTGAGACCTGGTCGAAGTTTTTCAGTAATTTCATACCTAAATTTAGAGCAGGCTCTGCCCCGTATTCGTTTTGAATTTGTTTCAGGACATCTGGTATTACTGCAATTGACGGAACACCATGTGTTTTAGTATAGATGGCAGCAAAGACTGCGCCCCAAGTGGTGCAATCTTACAGTTGTGGTGTGATCCCCATTGGTAAACAGATTGTTAGGATTCTGTGTTTCTCATAAGGGCTAGTATTTGGAAATACTGCTTCGATTTGAGTAATTTTTTGAGCTATCCAGAATGGAATTTGCTCACGTTTTGTGGGCATTTTACCCATGACTGCGTGTAAAGTCTGTGGAGTAATTTTTAGTGTATTCCCCTGATGAGGGGTTTGAATTGGAATGGTCATTGGTGGTTGGACTGTGAAAGTCCGCATGACATATTGGACTAATTGTCTGTACATTTTTATTAACTCCTGTATTTGAGTAAGTAATTCCTCGTCTGACATTACATTGATGTCAGGATGAGGTGTGTAGCCGGCTAGAATCTGCCATGTTGCTCCTGGTCTACCTAGTGGACCGAGCCTGGTAATGTTTTTGTGATGTTTTAGGGCGCCTTTAAAACAGAGATGATGCTCCTGGTATGTGAGTGGAATTTCAATATCCTCGAAAGGAATATATTCCTCTGCTGGTTCATCTTCTTTAAAGAAGTCAAACACTTTTGTTACTGGATTTGATTCTGGGAATGCTATCCATGAATAGAATACCTCTGTCTGAAAGGATTCGTGTGCCTCTATCACGAAAACTGCTCTACCACCTCTTGGTGATAGGCCGTGTTTTATAAGTTTTAGAGTGATGGCTCTCCTTAAGTTTGGAGGGATGTTTATAACACCCTCATCGGCTTCATTTAAACCGGTAAAGTTAAAAGCTGTTACGACTGGGTCAGCCGTATTTACACCATTCTCGGTGCCATTGTCCCCGTGTTCGGACATTTATTTTTTGAAAAATGTAGTACAAGTTTCAAGGAAACAAAAGATAAGGTGCACAATATTTTGGAACACTGTATCCTTCAACGTTGAACAAACCAAACAGCTAATATATAGGGTTTTTTGTCCTATTTTGCTTTGGCGGATATTTAACCCTACCCACTCCAGACGTCTTATGGAGTATGTGAGTAGGGGTCTCTGAGAGAAAAGCACGACTGAGTTACTCAGTATCTAGCGTTAAATTAGTGCCTTACCAAACCGTTGGGTGCCATGTAGTGTAGTTGCTATTTCCCTAATAGGCTCTGCGCATTGGAATAATATACCCTGTAGGTTCGACATAGGACTGAGGTCAGTATGTCCCTATCGAGTATATTAAACTTAATTACTTTGTGCCAGCTAACTTAGAGGCCACTAGAAACTCCTTGTAAACAAGAAGGGAGTAGTTTCTGGCAACCGCATAAACATGACAACTTTGTTTCCCTTTAGAATCGGAACACTCTCAGAATCGTGGAAACAATAGATAACAGTTTCACTCAGCTAATCGTGCATGCTTAGTTTCTTCAGAGTTACACAGAAAGAATAGACGGGCGTTTCAATAAAAGGGATTTATTGAACAGTCTTGTTTCTCGTGTAAGTGATATGAGCTGTTATGATCACAAGACAGTATGCAAGATATATAATGTACAGCGTAAGCAGTAGAAAGAAATGATACTGCGCTAGCATTATCTTTTAGCATATATTCACATACATAAATAACATGAGCTAAAAATGCGAGTACTCATACGATGCTTCTCTAAGCTAGTTCTACCCCAGTGTACCTAACCTAGTCTAGGTGTAGGGCAAGGTAAGAAGTAGGTGAAGTATTCTATAGTATGGTATACTAAGAGTCTGGTATGCCAAGAGTCCCTCTAGGTTCTAGTCAGCTCCATACCTTGAGAATGAGAGAGGTGGGAATCTCCTGCCGGATCTCAAACTCTAACACCCCGCGAAGGAGTCAGAACACTGGAAGCTGGATTCTCTGCGAGCAGGGATGACAGCGTCTTCTCAATGCGTCAGGCCGGGATACGGGCTCCTCTGAAGTCGAGGTCTCCTCTAACTTGCTTGGGCAAGGGAAGGTATATTTATACCTGGTAGGTGCCTTGGAATGTTAGCATTGACGTGAAGTCGGACAGAGGAAGACGTCAGGAATGAACCCTTAAGGAATAGTGGTTCATGCATAATAGATGAGTTCTTGGAGAAATCAATAATCCTGTGCTGGGCTTAGGGTTTGGTTTCTAAGAACTCGTTGTGACGTTAGGGTGGACGGATGTCAGTGACCATGCCTGTATTTGGAGTGCATGGCTAATGCCTAAATAAGGACTGGGATCTTATGCCTATATAAGGGCAATGCGAATTGTGCCTATATAAGGACATGTTTCAGGAAAACCTATATACGGACACCTAAAGCGGAATACAACAGTAGGGGCGCTTGCCAGCGCCACCAGACTGCTTTGAAGGGCACAGATGGTGCCCTCCTTTCATACTCCAGTTCAAGCCAGTTCAGGAACCTGTGGTTCACGATCTTGCACGAAACTGGACAAAGGACAGGAGAGTATCCTTCCTTCTGTACAGCCCCTCCTCTTGGAGGAACTCCAGAGTCATCCCAATCCTCTGAAGTGCTGGAGGCTGGAGCTTCTTGTTATGTTATGTTATGAGGGTATTTATAGAGCGCACAGCTACTCTACAGAGTGTCCCGGCGCTAGTTTGGTGTGGCGGCTGAATTGGAAGTGATGGTGCAAAGGCTACTGCTGGAACAGCCAAGTTTTCAGAGATCTCCTAAAAGGGAGGAGCTCTTGCATCTGTCGTAGATTAAGCGGCAAACAGTTCCACAATTTGGTGACTTGAACCTGGTATGATCGACCGCCTATACGGGATCGGCGGAACACAGGGGTCAGTACCAACGACTGGGATGCGGATCTTAAGGAGCGCCGAGGAAGATAGAATTGGACTCTCTTCCTTAAGTAAGGCGCTCCAGAGTCGTGAAGTGCCTTGAAGGCCAGAACAAGGGCTTTGAAAAAGATCCTCTTACGGATCGGGAGCCAGTGGAGAGATTTAAGGTGGAAAGACATCCGCGTTCTCGGGCCAAGTAGAAGTATCGCCCTGGCTGCGGCGTTTTGAACCACCTGAAGACGAGTAAGTAAATACTCTGGTAGACCTAAGTAAAGAATGTTTACATAATCCAGTCTGGATCCGATCAGGGCCTGAACCACTGTTTTCCTGTGGGGAACCGAAAGAAGAGGTAGAAACTGCTTCAGCATTCTTAGGAGGCCGAAACATTGTCCCGTTACCGCTTGGATCTGAGATTTCATGTTGAGGGTGTCATCCATTTTCACCCCCAAATTTTTAACTTCTCTGACCGAGTTTAGCGGGGGATGCATATCTTGTGGCCACCAGCTGCGCCACATATTGTTAGGGGGCAGACCAAAGAAAATTATCTCCGATTTTTCGGAATTACATTTCAATTGGTTCCGCAGGAGCCAAGTAAATACCGCCGATAAACATGAATTGATCATTTCACCATTGAAATCCATGTCCCTGTCGCAGGTAAAGAGCAACTGCGTGTCATCTGCGTATGACACTATTTTTGCTCCGTGAGTCTCGGCCAGGTGTGCTAAGGGGGACAGGTAAATATTAAACAGTGTGGGGCTGAGAATGGAGCCCTGTGGGACTCCCACCTTTAAGGGGGGAATAAGAGCCGAAAAAGGCGGAGCCCACACTGTTTGTCGGCGATCTGACAGAAAGGAGGCAAACCACTTTAGTACTGTCCCCCCGAAGCCAGAGTCCTGGAGCCTCAACAAGAGGCGGTCATGGGGGACGGTATCGAAAGCCGCCGATAAGTCCAGCAATATCAGAACGGCTTTGCCGCCTCTGTCGAGAACGTCTTTGATGGTTTCTGAGATCTCCAGGAGTGCCGTTTCTGTGCTAAAGTTAGGCCTGAAACCAGATTGGCTCTGATGCAGTATGTGGTTGGTTTCAACAAAAGAGGTGGTGATCGAATTGACGTACCTTTCCAAAGTTTTGGAGAAAAAAGGTAAGAGAGAAATAGGTCTATAGTTAGAGGCTATCTCCGGGTCTAAGGAAGGTTTTTTCAGAAGGGGGAGTACTAGCGCCTTCTTCCAACTGGCAGGGACCAGCCCCTGCTGCAGAGTGCAGATCTTTGGAGTGCAGCCCCAACAAGCCTTGGCAACAGCAAATCGATGTGATGCACAGGGGTTCGGTCCCAGCAGCCCAAAGGAAGGATACCATCCTCCAAATTGCAGGGAAGACAGGTCAGGCCTCTAGGAAGCCTACTGAACCACCACCTGTGTTGCTTAGCCTTTCGAAGTCTGTGGGACGTCAGGAGCAGCAGCCCGGTCAGCTTCGTTGTGGTGCCTGCAGATGCAGGGGAGTGACTCCTTCACTCCAAGGGAGATTACTTCGGGGGTCCTTCATGCCCACAGGTCTGGTGAAGATCCTGGAAGAAGCACAGACACAGATAATGAAGAACACTTGAGGAACAGCAAGACCGGGATCAGCAGGAGTCTTCCTTGATGCAGTCTTGGTTCCAGGCAAAGTCCAGAGAAGTCCATGTGTCCAGACGGTCGAAGAGTGATGTGGTTTCAGGCTTGAGTCTTGTTCCACGATGAATCTGAAGAGCCACCCACAGGTAAGCCCTTAGGCACCCTAGGGAAAGGGTTGGAACGACTCAGGGATCCCTTCTAGAGGAGTAGCTGGACAGAGGGGAGGATACTCCTGTGTCCTTTGTCCAGTTTTGCACCAGATCGGAAGCCAAGGACTTCCTGAACTGGCTCAAACTGGAGTATGCAAGGCAGGCACCAAATGTGCCCTTCAAAGCAGGCTGGTGGTTCTGGCAAGCACCCCTACTCCAGCCCAATACACTAAGTCCTGTCTGAGAGGTGGGCACACCTCCCTGTGACAGGAAACCTACTGTTCTACCTTCCCCTGCTCGAGCTTGGCTCAGCAGCAGGAGGGCAGAATCGTGTCTGTGGTTGGCAGCAGCACTAGCATGCTGTCAGACCCTGAAAGGTTGTTACCAATAGTACAGGGGGGTACCCCAATGGAGCCCCCCAGTACATGGGATCATACTTCCAACACTGGAATCGGTGTTGGGGTATGATTCCGACATGTTTGATACCAAACATGACTGGGTTCGGTGCAGCCACTATATAGTTAGACATCTCGTAATGACTGATGCCCACTATATGTATTAAAATGGCTGACCGCACTTACAAAACATGGAGAATCAACTCCGGGGTTTGTAGAGGTGTCCTGATCATGCAGGGGCACCCTCACACTTATAACCAAGCACCCTGCCCTCAGGACTGAAAAGGCCTGCCATAGGGGTGACATAGGTTTTAAGTGTAGTGACCTCAGATATAAGAAAACTTATATCTGTCGTAAGAGGTACAGGCACCAACTCACACAGGCTGCAATGGCAGGCCTGTAGTCACAGTTTAAGTGGACTCCCGTGGGTGGCACAGTACATGCTGAAGCCCATGGGAGACCCCTGGTGTACCTATGCCCTGGGCACCTTAGTACCTTATACTAGGTACCATATACTTATACTTTACGTATACTTAGCACCATATACAAGATATTATGCAAGGTAAAATATACAAGGTATACATATACAAGGTACCATATACAAGGGTACATCAGTAGCCAATTGTGGATGTACAGAAGTACTTACAATGGTCAATTTAGGGAGAAAGCACAGTGACTGGGTTCCTGATTAACAGGATTTCAGTCAGACTAGTCAAAAGCATACTGACAGCAAGCAAAAAGTGTGGGTAACCATGAAAGCAGATCCTGCTTTCCTACAACCATATACTAAGCCAATCTCCTACAATACTACATATGTTTACACCTACGCACTTCATCATGGCTCAGTGGGACCTCAACTTAGTCCTCCCCTTTCTGATTTGTGCGCCATTTGAGCCTCTGCACAAATTGCCCTCTAAGGCTCTTAACAATCTAAACTGCCTTTTTAGTGGCCATACATTGGCCAGGAGGGTCAGTAAACTACAAGCGCTCTCTGCGCACCCTCCTTATACCAGCTTTTACCCAGACAAGCTGGTTCTCCAGACGCGTGTCTCCTTTCTTCCAAAGGTTGTGACTCCATTCTGTATAGGCCAGAACATCACCCTGCCTACTTTCTTTTCTCCACCTCATCCTTTCGATGAAGAGGAGAGACTCCACTGCCTGGACTCAAAAAGAGCGTTGTCGTTCTGCCTTGACTGCAGAAGTGAATTCCGGGTGGGCGATCAACTCTTTGTGAGCTATGTGGGAGCAAAGAAAGGAAAAGCTGTACGGAAGAGAACAATCTCATGATGGATTGTCCTCAGCATTAAGATCTACTACACATTGGCCAACAAACAGCCCCCAGAGGGCTTGCGGGCTCACTCTACCAGAGCCAAGGCTGAGACCACTGCATTAGCGCGCAGCGTTCTTCTCCTTGACATCTGTCAGGCAGCCACGTGGGCATCACTGTAAACATTCACAGAACATTACTGCCTAGACAGTCAGGTCCATTGTGATGGGAATTTCGCCCGTTCTATCCTGCAGGACATTTTGGTGTAATTGAGTTTGCAGACCCACCTCCTGGTAGGTATTGCTTGGGTATCTATTGAAAGGTAAGTAATCTGCCACTAGGAGTCTCTACCAGATGAACAAGTTACTTACCTTTATGCCTTATTTGGTAGAGACTCTATCTAGCCACAGGCCTTAGTGTTTTACACACCAGTGGTCAGTTATCATTGTGGCTCCACGCTTCAAGTGTGGAATGTCGCGAAAATAACTGACATCAGCACGCTGAGGTGGCGCCTATATAGCTACCTCACACATCACTTCTGGCATGGACGATGCTGACGCGGCACATAATGACAACATCTACTGGTGCGCAGGCGTACTGCTCGAAAATCTTCTTGATTCAGTCTGACGCCTGGGTATATTGGGTTCCGGTGACACAGACTCTGAGGCCGTTGGGGCTCATAACCTCCTGCATCCTGCTTGTGAATCATGCCCTCTGGCATATGACGGCCCTGCAGTGGGATTTGAAGTTTCAATGGCCGCAGCATCAGGGCAATCGCTCCGAAAGGGTCCAGATCTCATAGGGAACTGCAACAGGTTTGCAGTGGTGGTTGACGAATTGTGATTGGGTCACTGCCAGACTCCTCTCACTTCCCCAGCCAGAATTTATTGTAGTGACCGACGCGTCACTCCTGGGATTGGGGCGGCAATCTGGGGTAGGTTTGAGATCAGATACCTCTGGTCTCCAGCGAAGTCTGGGTTCCACATAAAAATGTTGGAGTTTTGGGCGATTCGCTTGCCATTGAAGGCCTTTCTACCCTCCATCAAGGGAAGGCCAGTGCAGGTGTTCATGGACAGTACCACCGCCATGTGGTACTGCAACAAACAGGGCTGGGTGGGGTCATGGACCCTTTGCCAGGAGGCTTTGCGTCTCTGGACAGGGCTGGAAGGCATATCCCTAGTGGTTCAAGACCTGGCAGGCTCTCTGATTGCCAGGGCGGATAAACTCAGCCATCGATGCCTTGCAGATCACAAATGGCATCTCTATCCGGAGGTGGTGCAAGGTCTCTTTCAAGAGTGGGGAGAGCTCTGCCAAGAATGTGCAATGTCAGCAGGTCGGCACACTGGATATTCCAGGGCAGTTCTCACTCTCAGATGCTTTTCATCTTGAGTGGAGCTCCATGCTCCTGTGCACCTTTCCACTAATACCACTCCTGCCCAGAGTTCCCAAGAAGATCAGGAACAATCGGGCCCAAGTTATTCTTGTGGCTCTGGCTTGGGCATGGAGAGTCTGTTATCCAGAGCTGTTGAGCATGAGGATAAGTCCTCCGGTCAAGCTGCCTCTTCTGGAGGATTTTCTGTTGCAACAATAGAGGAGGGTCCTGCATTTGAATCTGTACGCCCTTCGCCTTCATGCGTGGAGATTGAACGGCAACAGCTGACAGCCTTCGAGCTTTCTCCCAAAGTCTGTGATGTGATTCTGGCAGCCAGGCATCCCTCCACCAAGACAATATATGCCTGCCACTGGAACAAATTTGTGGCATGATGCGTAACCAGAATCCTCTCTGCTTCTCTTTTTTTTTTTTTTTATTGGAGAAGATATGTTTACAAATACCAAATTCAAATTCATATACATACTCAAATTCATACATTACAAATATCAGAAAAAGAAAATTATACACTTGGTCTTATTTAAAACATATGACACATAGATAAAAAGGAAAGGAAACCAGCCATGAAAGAAAAGGAAAAAAGAATACAGTTCCTGTACAAAAAAAAAAGAAAAAATCATAATAAGAAAAGCAAAGGGAAACCCTAATTTAGCACAGCCCCATAGCTTCCTCCCTCCCCTTCTACCCAATTGGATAGCAAGCTCCATAGTCTCGCACCCCATTTCCTGGCCTGACGGCCCTTACAATCATATAAGGCTGATTCCAATTTATATATAGCCATAAGTCTAGCCAGGTATTCCTGAAAAAATTGAGACAATGTATCTTTCCATCTAGTTGCAATAAGTAACCGAATAATAGTTACTGAGATGAATAACATACCGGATTGAGCCTGATCCAGTCCGGCATTACTATCATATCCCAGCATCATGAGTGTGGGGGTCAGTACTACTTTTTTACTCAAGATCTTCTCCAAAAATTTAGTTACCTCAGCTTTAAACAAATCGAGTTGTGGACAGCCGAAAAACATATGGATCTCCTCTGCTGGTCCCCTCCCACATCTTGGACATTTATCATCTTCCCTTTTCCCCCATTTAAATAAGTTATAAGGAGTAAAATATAAGCTACAGATTGTTTTGTAGTGTTGTGCTTTTAAATTGGATGAGAGGAGCACTTTTTTTGCCAACAATAGAGACATATCCATATCCACCTCACTATTTTCTAGTTTATCTGCCCACTTAGCCTCTAATTTCTCCATATCATCGGGGGCTGCCCCTATTAATATACTATACAAAGGCTTAAGCTTACACAATCCCCTTTTAAGAGTCTCAAATAATACTATCCTACTGCTAGATATAGCTTGTTGTTGTTTGCCCAGAAATCCCCTTATTTGAAGATATTTGAGATAGTGTCCATCTGGTATTCCATATTTCCTTTGTAATTTAGAAAAAGAGTAATATGAGCCATTGGCCTGGATATCCCCTACTACCTGCACACCGGAGTGCTCCCATTGTCTCCCTATAATATCATAAAGCCCGGGGAACTTAGGGAAGACCTCCAGATAGGTGTATACCTAGTGTATTTCTCAATTTTCATGAATTTTTGTATTTTGCACCATGTTCTCCAGGCATTCAATATGATCTTAAATCTTACTTTTTTAAAGTAGCTAGGTTCTACCTGCCGGAGTAGTAATGCTCTTCCTTTATCTCCTAATGCAAGTTCATAAATAGTGGGGATACCAGACTTCAATCCACCCCCAGGCCCAGCATTATCGAAAACTAATACCTTCATTTGTTGCAATAGGGTTGCCCAGTAGTAAAAGGTAAGATTTGGGGCTGCCAAACCACCCCGAGCCTGTGGTAGAGTTATCATTTTCAATGACCTCCTAACCTTCCCATATTGCCATATGAATTTACTGAATACCGAGTCAAGAGCCTTAAATATTGACCCTTCCACCTCAATGGGGAGTGTGCGAAATAGGTATAAAATTTTAGGAAGCATCACCATTTTTAAAACATTCACTCTTCCTATAATGGTCAGGTGTAATGAATTCAGCCGTTTAAGATCAGTATCTATTTTATTAATCATAGGATTAAAATTTATTTGTCCAATCAGATCCACATCTGAGGTAATCTTAACCCCAAGATAAGTAGCCGTAGAGATACGCCGGTGATCTTGAAAAATGATATTCTCAGTACACACTATTTGAGTTTTGGCTTTATTAAGTAAATACCCTGATTCTTCGCCAAACTTAGTGGCCAGTGTTTCTATTTCCCCCATGGCTTCCTCCGGATTAGGGGTTAGTATAGCAATATCGTCGGCATACGCAAGTACCTTAGTGCTATATCCCTGGGTTGACACAGGTGTAATAACATTATTCTCCATAATCCTTTGTATGAATGGGTCAATATATAAAGCAAATAGAATGGGGGAGCACGGACATCCTTGCCTTGTTCCCCTTCCAACTCTTATCATTTCTGACTCCCTTCCCATCATCTGAAGTTTGGCATATGGTGACTTATACATGGCCTTTATTGCAGTAATAATTAGTGGGCCAAAACCTTTGGCTGCTAAAATCTTCCACAGGTACTTCCATGCCACCCTGTCAAAGGCTTTTTCTGCATCCAGTAGGATCATAGCCAGTCTGCTGTTATTCACCCGAGCGATATCAAACAATGCCACTACTCTTTTTACATGGTCTGTTGTGTCTCGACCTGGGACAAACCCGTGTTGCCAGGGTGACACCATACTGACTATAACCCCCTGGATACGATTCGCCAAGATCTTGGAATAGATTTTAGCCTCTGCGTTGATTAAAGAAATAGGTCGATATGAGGTGGGTTTCTCTGGTGGTTTGTCCTTTTTAGGGAAGATAACTATATTCGTACCTTTCCATGACTCAGGAGGTTCTCCTGAATATTGAACCCCCAGAAACAGATCCCAGAGAAGGGGAATAAGTTCTTTCTGGAATACTTTATAGAATTCCAAGGGGATTTTATCAGGTCCCGCGGCCTTGCCTGAATTAAGTTGCTGTATCGCTATGTGCACCTCCTCTACTGTAAATTCAGATTCCAGCCTGTCTCGTGCTTCCCCTTCTAACCTCCTATACCCTGCACTGGCATTAACAAATACATCCCCCTCCGAGCCTGGCCTCTCTTCATTATACAAATCTTGGTAAAACTTATGGAATACTCCCACAATATCCCCAGGGTCTGTATATACAACCCTCCCGATTTTTATAGAAGATATCTGATTCTGCACTGTTTCTGTCTGATTTTCAGAGCAAGCAGCCTGCCAACAGAATCCCCATATTCATAGGTTGCTGCCCTTTGTGTTTGATACCCAGCTGCAACTTGCTGTGAATAATATGTATTAATTTCAGCCTTAATCAGAATGATATCTAATTGAGTTATAGTAACATCTCTCCCCTGGGCTATCTTACTCAGATGTTCCTTTTCAAGATCTTGGAGCTTGGCACAGAGAGACTTCGCCTTCTTATATTGTCTATGTCTCTTGTTGGCAGAAAAGCTGACCATTTCTCCCCTTAGAGCAGCCTTAAAAGCATCCCAAACCATATTACGGGATGCACTAAATCTATTTGTATCAAAAAATTCAATTATCCACTTTCTAAAATAAGATATATACTCCTGATCTACCAGTAACTTCCGATCAAACGTCCACTGTGGATACTGTCTAATTATTTGCTGAGATCTAATCTCCAACCACAGAGGATTATGATCCGAGATAATCTTTGGAAGTATCTCAATCTCCACCCCCCCCCAGAATTTGTTTCGAGATAAAGAAATAGTCTAGCCTAACATACTTCTGATGAGGGCAGGAGAAATACGTAAATCCAGGGTCGAGAGGATGCTCAGTATCCCAGACATCTATTAGGCCGTGACTTTTAATGAGTGACTCCAGAGTCCAGAGCTCTAAATGTCTTGGGCTTCCTGCCTTGGTACTTAACATTTTTACTGCTTCCAACCCCCAAATGAATATTAAAGTCTCCCCCCATAATCAGAGGGGTAGGCCAAGTTGCCAGCTCCATTTCCAGATCTTCAAATATTTTAACCTCGTCCTGATTAGAGCCATACAATGATATAATCGTGAGTCCCATTGCTAGCTCCACTAATAACCATCTCCCTCCAGCATCTCCCAATATCCGTCTAGCGGGCCCCAAATAGTTTTTAGCAAAAATGGCCACCCCTCTGATATTGGAGGTTTGGGTAGAACAGCCCATTAAACAATATCCTTTTTATAAACAATAGCCCTCTTTTGGACCATGGCAAATGTGTCTCTTGCAAACAAATAACATCCGGATTATTACTTCTAAGCATCTCCATAACTCTGTTCCTTTTACTTCTATCCCCCAGCCCTCCCACATTGACTGAGCAAATAGTCAACTTACCCATCTGTGTTAAATAAGTGTTCCATTCCTATAACTTCCATGGCTGTTTCCATTATATCCCTGAAAAGAATATTTAAGACTCATTAACATCCTGGAATTCATATACCTTAAACTAATTCTAGCTATACCTTCTCCAAATTTTCTTCCTTCTTTTGCCCTTGGCCCCCTCCCATCCCCCTACCCTACCCCCACCTACCCCTCGTATCCTCCTCCCCGCCCCCCTTCTTAGCTGGGAAGCACCCAGACCACACAGTGGTCTGTTTAGGAAGATGGAACGCGGTTGCCACACCGTGAATTTATTGAAAAATACAAAAGTGAAAATAATGAAAAGAGCAAGAACCAACAAAAAAACAAAAAAAAAAAGAGAGAGAAAGAAAGGGATACTTATCCCCACCCAGCATTTTCCATGCTTTGGTGCCCTAATACACATCTTTATATCAGGGTTTAAGTTCAGTCAGATATTCTCCTGCTTTCACTTCTGAAGTAAAAAATGTTGTCGAGCCTTGCCAGACCACTTTCAAAGAGGCAGGGTTAGTTAGATAAACATTTGCCCCCATGTCCTGAAAAGGTTTGATTAACTGGCGCAGACGCCACCGCCTCTCGACGGTGGCGTGACAGAAGTCTGGGCGGACCAAAAAAGTGATATCTCCAACATTACGCCTGGCTTCAGGCCTGGCTTTTTCAAAAATTGCCTGTCTTAATAAAAAATTTCCAAAGAAGACCAAGATAGCTCGTGGTCATGTTCTTGCTTGGCCCGGGTTTCTTAGTGTGAAAGGTGTTCTGTGTACTCGCTGTACCTCTGCCTGCCAATTCCAGTCCGTGAGTTCCGGAAATGCTTTCTGAAAAAGATCAAGCGTGAAGGCACGTATATCTGTCCCTTCTTTCCCCTCCGGGACACCCAGGACCCGTAGGTTATTACGGCATTGCCGATTTTCGCTATCCTCCAGTTTCCACTGGATATCAATGATTCGTTTTTCCTGGTCCCATGATTGTGAGAGTTTCAGGGCTACCTCAGTCTCTACTGTGCTAACCCGGGTTTCCAATTCTGGAGACGTTCCCCAATAGCACTACATGTCTTTGTCAGTTTCCTCACAGCCCCCTGAACTTTCCTAGCAGCGTTCTGGGCTTTGCGGGCGTCAGCCCGTGTTTCCTCCCGATGCTGAATAATGGTCTGTAAGACAGTCTCTAAGGTTGGGGACTGTGCATCAACAGCACCTTGAGAAGTGTTATTTGGCGTTGGATTACTTGGTTCCGTCGCCGAATAATCCCATTTCAAGCTGACCGCTTTTTTCACGTTATGGCCAAGCTTCTTTCTGCCTACACGGCGGGCAGTCTGGAAAGTTGAGTCATCTGTTTTATCTAAGTCACTCTCATTTCCATTGTCGCTAGACAGAAGAGAAGACCCGGACTCATCTACCGACCAATCTGGACCATCTGACAGGGAAACAAATTCAGCAGAGTCCGTAATAGGTACTACATTAACAACCAGTATCTCTGTGTCTTGGTTCTGGGAAGGCTCCTTATGAGTATCTATTCCAACTCCTAATTCAGTTTCTGCTTCTTTTGTCGCACCAATACTCTCTTTATATTTTTCCCATCTTCTCCCCTCATTTTTCTCCTTCTCTCCCACCGATAGAATGGCCCCCCCTTGCCTTTGGGTTTCAGAGCCCTCACTAGCATCAGCAGTTGCCCCCTGGTGTACAGTATTTACAAGCAAAGTTCCAGGCTGGTTTACCTTCCCTAAGGAATTATCCATTAATGTCTCTATTAACTCTTTTTTTTTGCTGATTCATTGCCTTTGCCATTGTCGTTGCCGTTGTCTTTTTCCTGTTGAGCCAATGCTCCCGATGCTCCAACTGCAGCGTCAGAATCTGTGAGCTGCCTGCTGGAAGCGTGCAGCATTTCCAGAACGGAGCCACCCGGCGCTCGACGCCCAAACGAAGTTCCGCCCCTTCCTCTCTCTGAAGCGGCGTCCTTGACGGGTGCTGGTGCAGGCATCACAGCCTGAGGTGTGCGCTTCCCTCCCTGCTTAGCCTTGGCTCCCGTGCCAATACTCTCCGGAGCGGGGGCCCCAGACTTCCCTTTCACCGATTTTGGAGCCATTCGTGCCTTCATGCGGCAGCGCCTACAACAAACGGCCAATAATATATCCCGCACGAGTTCCACAGCAGCACCGCGCCACTGCAAGGATCCGTCCCGAAACCAATCTCGAAGACCCCAGTCCGCTCCTGCTTCAAGGGTCCAGTTTTTTTGTCGGAGCATCAGGTAGGAGTTGGGGGCCACTCGATCTCTCTTATTTTTCCTCTAAATCATCGCCCCTTTCCATCTTATATGAAGCCTTTTCACAGTGTTTAAGACGGCACCTCCTCTATTACAGCCTCACTTGGCCGCCATCTTGCTTCCCCCCTCTCTGCTTCTCTTTGTCAAGTCTTATTATTTGTTCTTTCTTTGGCACAGCAGGGCTCTACTCTGGGCAGTTGTTGGACCAACCTTCTTTATTAAAGTCACCTGATATGATGATATTTCTCCAAGGTTTGCAGCCCGTTTCCTCTCAGACCATTCATCGTGCCCCAGTGGGATTTGAACCTGGTCCAAACTTTCCTGATGTGTGCTCCTTTTGAGCCATTGCTCAACTGCCTTCTTTTGTTATTGACCGTCAAGACCACTTTTTTAGTGGCCATTACATCGGGCAGGAGGGTCAGGGAGTTGCAGGCACTCTCATTGCATCCTCCATACACTACCCTGCACCTCGACAAACTGCTGCTCTGGACACGTGCCTCCTTTCTTCCAAAGGTAGTCACTCCTTTTCACATAAGCCAGACCATCACCCTGCCTACCTTTTAGCCCTGTCTCATCCTTCTAAGAAAGAGGAGAGACTTCACCGCCTGGACCCAAAAAGAGCGTTGTCATCTTACCTTCACCACACAAAAGACTTCAGAGTGAATGATCAACTCTTTGTAGGGTACATCAGGGCTAAAAATGGGAAGGCTGTACAGAAATAAACCATCTCCCAATGGATAGTGCTATGCATAAAGATCTGCTACGCACCAATCTTGCAAATTTTACTCGTAAATTTTATTAACCGTTCGATTAATTAAAATCATTACAGTAACACAAGCATAAAAGAAGAAAAAGGAAATAAAGAAAAAAAAACCTGCAGGTTTTTGTAAGCTTCCCCCACCCCACCTATTCCCCAAGTTCCATAACTGCTTGCCTCCTCGATACGAATGTCATCTAAAATCCTTCTTAGTTTCCTTGCGGATAAGGCCATCCTCAATTGATATTGTGATACTTTTCATACATTAAAATTGTCACACCATAAAAGCAAGTATGTTAAAAGCATTCAACCGAGACCAAGGCATTGTTATAAAGTACTTCAAGCAGGTAGGAAGATTATAAAGTGTGATTGCCCCCGTCTTAGTTTGTTAGAGCATTCTACAGAGACCAAGGGCCAGATGTAAGACCGAATTTTGCGGTCGCAAAGGGGATTTCAGCCCCATTGCGACAGCAAAAAATGTCAGGCCAATGTACCAACCCTATTTTGCGAGTCGCTAATTAATTAGCGACTCACAAAATAGGGTTAGCGACTCGCTATTAGGAAGGGGCGTGCCAAGGGCATTCCTTCCTAATAGCGACTCCAACACCCATGTCAGATTGCTTTGCGACCGCAATTGCGGTCGCAAAACACTCGCAGTTTACCACCCTTCTCAGAAGGGTGGAAAAGCACTCGCAAACGGGAAAGGGTCCCCAAGGGATCCCTTCCCCTTTGTGAATGCATGCGCAAATATTTTTTCAGGGCCGGCAGTGGTCCCAGGGACCACTGCCTGCCCTTAAAAAATGAAACTGAAAAGTTTCATTTTTATTTTTAAATGCATCCCATTTTCCTTTAAGGAAAACGGGATGCATTTAAAAAAAAAAACTCCTTTATTTAAAAGCAGTCCCAGACATGGAGGTCTGCTGACCCCAGCAGGTCACCATCCCTGGGAGTGCCAGCCATTCCCAATGGGGTCGCAAATTGCAACAGCCTCATTAATATGCATGAGGCATGCAATTTGCGACCCCATTGGGAATCGCAAACAGTGTCTCAGACACTGTTGTACCTTGGATTTTTTTTACTCGCAAATTGCGACTCGCTATTTGTCGCAATTTGCGAGTCGCAAATTCCAATGGTCGTACATCTGGCCCCAAGAGAGTAATGTAAAGTGCTTCAAGCAGGTAGGAAGGTTTATAAGTGCGTCAAGCAGGTAGGAAGGTTAATAAGTGCGATTACCCCTATCTAAGTTTGTTAGAAGCGTTCTTAGGATGTTACCTCCCTATTGTTAGTCTTCATCCCTTGGCTATTGTTAGTATATGATGACTGGTTCCGCTTGCGGGTTCTGGGTGCATTATTAGGTCTTATTCATGGGCTTTGTCAATGCCTCTAGATATTCGCATATAAATTAAATTGCCTTGTACTAGTTAGTGCATGCAGTGTCTTAGCCCCTCCCCATTTTTTAATTTTTTATTTTAAGCTTGAGATTGCTCGTCCAGTGCCAGTCTGATTATGGCGTGAACTTTGCCATTCTTGCTAAATTGGTTGCATCTTGGTTTTACCTTGGTTGACTTGCAGGGGGTTTTCCTGGTTAAAGCCATGGAGTGCCTTGAGGGCTCTCTGGAGGCCCACCCTTGTGTGATCCATTATTACCGTGTCATCCGCATATTGTAGAATTGGGAACCTCACCTTCCCCAGCTTTGGAGCAACTAGACTAGCTTCTTACACGGTGGCCCCCAGGTCTGCAGTGTATAGAGTAAAGAGTAAGGGGGCCAAGATACAGCCCTGCTTAAGCCCGTTGTCAGATGTTACTGTAATAGGGCTTGTTTTAACCTGTACCCATGTTTGCTGAAATAGGGATGTGACAGCCCTCAGGAGCTTGGGCGGGTTCCCCAAGATGATCATTTCCACCAAAGTCTTCCTCGGTCCACCCTGTCGAAAGCTGTGCTATAGTCTATGAAACAGCAGTGCAAGGGCGGTTTGTCTTTTATGACCGCTTGTTTGGAAAAATATGCCAGTGCCATAATGTTGTCCATTGTTGAGCTATTTGGCATGAATCCTGACTGATAAATTGGGAGGATTTCTTTTTTTAGCCCATGACTCTAACTCCTTTAGTAAAATAAGAGCAAATGCCTTAGCTTCTAAGTCAAGCAGGGCTACCAGCCTGTAATTAGCTGGGTTGGCTCTTTCACCTTTATAGGTCGAGCTTTAGCGGCAGCGCACATGCGCTGCTTGTTCTGCGAGGCATGCAGTAGTAGAGTATGGGGAGACAAGCTGCCCTCACTCTCCGCCCATATTTTTCATTGGCTTCTGTCTTTGTCCTTCCTAAATTCTGTCTTCTGATTGATTATGAGGCTTGTTAGTCCTGCCTTATTATGCCATGTCGTCATTTGTACCCTCCCATGGCTATTGCCCCCTTTGCTTCGAGTGTTACACTGTATGGGACGTGTTATTTAGAGCACTATTTTCTCGCACCGAATGCCCCTCCCCCACCCCGCCCGCACTCCTGCTGTCCGTGCCCTCTCGGGCTGACACACACAACGGGGTGTGGGGGGCTGAAGCCCTTTGAGCCCAATGGGCGTTGCTCGCCTGCTTCAGCACCTCTATGGGGAACCTTCCTACTTCATCGGCCTGGGTGCTGAGTCACTGGGATTGTGCAGAAGAAAAACTTTAAGGAAATCAATGGAAAAAAAAAGTCTGCTCGCTTCCTTCTTATCAAGAACTGGCCTTGGGTTAAATGGATTGGCCAAAACATGTAAGTCTACTGGGGACAACTTAGGCACAGATATGGCTTCATGCTGTTCAACATGAAAGGAGCACAATCTTTACTATGAAATAGTGCAAAATGCTTGTGCTCTTTCAGACTGGATCAGTGTGTCGGAAGGGTGGTGCTAATCTAACATAGCCCAGAAGCATATAACCAAAAGATGCTAACAGCATCAAGAAATAGAAGAAAAGATGTTTTTAATCATGATGGAAAGAAAGAGGCAAGACACAGAGGTCACTTTCAAAAGTACCATGAAACCACAAAGCTCTGAGCAATTAGAATAGAACAACCGCCATTTCTATTGATGCCATAACATTAACAGAATCAATTTTCGAGCCTTGGGGCCATGCATGTATATTCCACTGTACAGGACCACTAATTACAACCTGCTTCCTTTTCTGTTTTAATATAGAACTACTAATATATCAGTAAATGTGAGGTGTTCTATAGAACTGTTTGCACTTAACATATAACAATGGTATTGTCTGCACAAAATGTAGACAATCATATAGAGTAGGCAAGGGAATGTATGTGCCTAGTTAATGGTAGTTGGTTTATCCTAGCATTACAAGATCTCTCTTTTGAAAGGCTTTCATTTTTTTAGGTCTCGCTGAGCCAGCGCGCATGCGCTGCTCTGCGAGACATTTAGTAAGGGGCTTTTGAAAGTGCTCCCAAAGCGGCCACCAG
Source organism: Calotriton arnoldi (assembly GCA_963921515.1). Lineage (NCBI taxonomy): Eukaryota > Metazoa > Chordata > Amphibia > Caudata > Salamandridae > Calotriton > Calotriton arnoldi. The sequence continues at coordinate 715,450 of CAWUFW010006217.1, forward strand.
CGTGTGGTTACGCGCACAATAGCGCGCGCCTCGCTCCGCCTCTCTAATCACTGCTGCGCGCGCATCCCTCGCGTCCTCAGCACAGAGCGCGTCATCGTGATCGCGATGACTTTCGCTTTCACGGCCGCGCAGCGTTACTTTTACGGCCGCGCGGCCAATGCTTGTTTTTAAACGTCCTGTTAACACTCGCCCTCCCTTCACCCATCCTGTTTTCCACACCCAGACGATTAGCAAAGCCAATCACTCGTTTTCTATATGTTCTGGCTCTCCAGCTTTTCCACTTTTCTGTTACCCGTTTGTTTGCCTTTGTTTATCTGTGTATTTGTCTGCTATTTATCTTTTGGCTGTCTGCTTTTTTCACAGTTTCTTTCTATGTATTCTCTCTAATGGCGTTCTTCTTCTTCCAATGTTAACCTCTGCGCCTTATGTCTCCGTGCATTCCTCTGCTTCTTTTTAGATCTTGTTCTATGTACTGTGCCTCACATCTTTCCTTTTTCTGGCCTCTCCTCTGTGGTCGTTCTTGGTGTATTCCCGCCCCCTCTATCTGACTGTGTCTGGAGCTGTTACAGAGTATTTGTTTGAGTGTCTGCCTTGCTCTCTGAGTCTCTTGCCATGTTCTTTTGTTGTTCACCTCTGTCACTTCTGTTTATTGGCTGGAGAGGGCCAGACATTAGGAGCCCCCGAAAGTGCCCACTAAACATATTCAAACGAAAGCTCAAACATGTTTTGAGCAAGGAGCAATGTCACCAAGTTAAACTCAGTTTAGGCCTAAAGGCACCTTAAGGCAGGCTTGAAATGTGTACTTCTGCTTTGGAGTGCCTGCTTCTCAACATCATCGTAACCTTAAAACACTCAGGTCTTATCTAATTTGGACTGATACGAACCTTTTCCATAAGCATGCTTTTTTCAATATTCTATTGCACATAAAATGTTGTCACGTCTTTTATGGTTACTTCGGAGAACCCCTTAATGCAAGGACCTGTCTCCCTATTGTAATAACACTGAACCCTTATTGTGATCGTGAGTTTTTTTCCTGTGATCAGGGTTTTTAGTGAATTAGGGAAGTGCAGGGACTCACTTTACAGAGCCCCTGCTTGCTCCTGACTAATGCCACAGCTCGCAGCACTGCTGAGAAGTGCTTCTAGTAAAAGAACTGCAGGGACTCGGAAGCAGAGAGGACCTGCTCATTACATCACTGCCTGTGATTGCTTGTAACATGCTACGTATAAGTCCTCAATGCACGTACACACTGTGATATTTTTTAATGGCTGATGTGATGTAATGGATAATGTGCTACATGGCTAAACATTTATAAGGTCCCAAAGGCGAGACCTATTGGCTATGCCAATGCTTGTTAGGTAAAGTGTCTTGGCTGCTGTGCCTTACTGTGCAGTGTGCTGGTCGCAGAGTCCAATCTATTGTCTTTCTCCTTACCATGGAATATACAGTCAAATGACCCAAAGGTTTAAGCCTTCGCTACTGACATTTGTTGTAACCTGCATTTAATAAGTTTGAATTTCAGCGGGACCCTCTCAGACTTTCATCCTTCCAGGCTGGAGACACTGAGCATTGGCAATAGTATGCATGCCCGTCAAAACCTGGGGAAGTGCTACAGACGTTGGGCCTCAGTCTGGGTTGTTAGCGGCACTTACTGGGGTGGTCAGGTTCTTTGGTACTGTAGAGTCTACTCAAGGGACCTGTCATCTGTCACTGACTAACAAAGGGTCTTTTACCCCTTTGTATGGGTGGGATATTAACTATTTAGCAGCCCTGCAGATATTTGTTATAATGCCCCACCACACTAATGCAGTCCTAGTGAGAAAACCCTGGAGGGTTCCATTCAGTGTATGCAGACGACTGACATGATCTACTGTTTTATTGAAAAGATCACAGCCCTCATAAGAAGTGCCAGTACTATGTGATTACAAGTGCAGTTGTCTAACTGAAATGTGCCTGTTCTGTCTGACAAGAGTGTAGTAATCCTCTTACGCAGTGTTGATATCGTCTATTTAAATGCTGTGCAGGTCTATTGAGAGAGCCTGTTAAAGTATAGTGTGGGTTCTGAAAGTGCAGGAGAATGCTGAGAAGTGTTGATAAGTTCTCAGAAAGTAATGCAGCTCTGTTGAAAGTGGAAGGCTATATCATGTGAGATTGGTTTCGGACTTGTGCTCTGCAGGTTGCATGTAAATACCATGGAGATCTCTGCGGGAGTCATATCAACAGACCGACCTGTCCCCTAAGGGCTTGATTCTAGGTTGCGCAGATCTCCGCAGAAGCTAAATGTTGAGAGAAATAAATGAAGGCATGTATGGTGGTTAAACAGGACTTTATTTCTTCACAGAGCGGGAGTAATCCTTAGCTCCCTAGGGAGACACTCTCCTCATACCAACATTCCAAACAGGCACGGCCTGCTCACAGGCCAAAAGGTTTGAAACCACCATGCAGTAAGGACAACACTGGTCTCATGAGTCCCTCGAGCCCAAAGACATAACACACCTCCTTTAGGTCGAGCCTACCAGACAGAGCCGCTGTCTGGCTGAGAAAGACATATTGTGAGCTTACCAAGAACATACATAGGCTTGGAGATCGTCCTTTGGGTAACATTGGTTGACTTTCCTGTCACTCTCATCTTCGTATTTGTGTCCCAGCTTGTCAATATTGTGGTTGTCCCTCCATTGGAGCATTGCCTCTTTGTCATCACTTTTGATTGGCTGGTTTCTATGCTTCCATTGTTTGCTTTTTAAGTAATACATTTTTCTTTCAAGTTAAGCACTCCATGAAAGTGCATGTATTTTCCAGCTGTTTGCCTCATGTACTTCTCTTCCCCTGCACTCTGTGTTTCTCTCTGTCACGTGTGCTTCTTCCCATCCCCTCCATATTGCATTCACCCATGTGTATTTCCCCGTTGCTGTTTTGACCATGTGCTTCTCTCTCACCCGCTCCACATTGATCTATGGCCTTTGCTTCTTCTCCCCACCCCGCCGTCTGTGTTGCTTTCCGCATCTGCACTCTCCTTCTCTCTTGCCGTTGCTTCTCCTCCCCACCCGCACTCCATGTTTCTTCCCGCACTCAATTCCTCCTTCTCTCTTGCCCCGTATTTGTTTACTCCATGCTTGCCCTCTGTGTTGCTTCCACCCACCGTTGCACTCCTTCTTTCACGTCTGTTGCTTCTCCTCCCCAGCATTACCCTCCGTGTTGCTTCAGTCTCTTGTTGCTTTCCACCACCTGCACCCTCGGTGTTGCTTCCCTCTTCCCTGCCCTCTATGTTGCTTCCTCCAACCACACCCTCCATGTTGCTGTCTCCACCTGCGAATCCCCCCAAAAAAACACATTACCACAACTTATATTTTTAGGTCGAGCCTAGCAGCGCATGAGCTGCTCTGCGAGGCTTGTTGTAGCTTCTCCAGTGACGTTAATTACACCTCTCACTCCCCTTTAGCTCCTTTGTGTGGCTGTTTAAATTCCTTTCCTTTCAGGGGCTAAATTTCGTATTTGTCCCTCCTTTTAGTGGGTGGTTTCTGTCCCTGGCGACTGGCCCTCTTACAAGTATTATCCCTCCTCTCTCTACTTTGGTTCGTTTTTGCACTTTTTTTTCTGTTTTCGACTGCTTTTGGAACAAAGAAAGGCTTGTTCTTAGCTGTGCAGAAGACCAACATGCAACTCTGGAACGTGTTCATTTGTTTGAACTTTATTTCTGTTTTCGACTGCTTTTGGAAACAAGCATTTGCAATGCAATCGGTCTCGCCTTTGGGACCTTATATGTATTTAGCTATGCAGCACATTAGCCTGGGTACTGAAACATCTACTGTTCTTTAACATGGAAGGAAAGTAAGCACCAAACTGCGTGACACACCAGGTATGGGAACACATGGAGAAAAATATTGCCTTTCAGCTGGAAATGGTATAGTCCAAAGCTCTGTTTTTAATGTAAAATCAGGGCCTTCAGTGGTCAGATCACTGAAAATGCAAGATATTAAAAAAATATTATTGTACTCGGGTGCTCGTGGAAGACAATTTCTATGGACTGGAATCTAGAGAATGCTAAAGTGATTCTGGTATTTTACTGACCTCTGCTGGTCGTTTTCTATCAAGAAAGTTAAATAGAGGCAGTTGCCAGAAAAATTTAAAAAAGAAAGTCCCTCAGCAGAAAGCAATTCTGGTATTTTACTGACCTCTGCTGGTCGTTTTCTATCAAGACTATTAAATAGAGGCAGTTGAACAGAAAAAATAGTCCCTAAGCGGAAGCAGACAAGTCCCAGGGCTGATCTCCAAAGCCCACAAAGTACATACACATATAAGTATATAATAAGGATATACTAAAGTATATACAGGAGGTCTCGAATGCTCGACCTAATGAGCACTAAGATTAAGATAGCATCAATTGCAGTAAAGAACCTTTAAACTTAAATAGGAAACAATGTGTTGCTCTCAAAAAGTTACAAGGTGACAAGGACTTTGTTATTTGACTTGCCGACAAAAGTGTTGACCTGGTAGTTATGAATTAAGCAAACAATGATTTGGAAGTTGGAAAGCAATTGCTTGATATATTGTGTTATGAAATTGCTCATAATAGAAATAGGAAAATTAAACAAAGAATTGAATAAAATCTTAACGAACCGGAGAGGTAGTAGTTTACTAACTGATGAAGAATACCAATATTTGAGTATCCAATTACTATATGTCCCAGTTATATATTTTTTACCCAAGATACATAAAACCCTTCAGGGTGACCAGTTGATCTGGGAATGAATCTCTCACTGGGAGAACTTCGGAATTATTAGATTTTATTTCTGGCACCATTAGTCAAAACCTCACCCTCTTACATTTCTGACAACTATCTTAAAGCCACTGACAATACCCACAGTGACATGCTGTTGGTCAACATGGAATTCAAACCGCTCTATACATGTGCTGCTCACAGAGCGGGTCTTCATAGCATGAACACTGGACTAGACAATGTTCTTTTACAGAGTAATATGCTGATTGAATTTGGAGAGTGTGTTAAAGAATGCATTTTTTTTTTTACTGTGATGGTGACCTTTTCCACCAACCTTGTGGGGCTGTCGTACCCTCTGGGAGGCATATAAGGCGGTCATAAGGGGCCAAGGTCTCTTGTTGATAGCAGGTCATAACAAGCATTTGCAATGCAATAGGTCTCGCAGTTGTGAGAGTTTGAGCTGTTGGCATTGTAAATGGCAATGCCTTTTATTTACGTGTTGGTTTTTAAAACATAAATAAAAGGCATTGTCATTTACAATGTCAATAGCTTAAACTCTCGCAAATGCGAGACCTATTGCATTGCAAAAGCTTGTTTTTGTGCGGGGTCGCGGTGTGCCCCAGTGTCGGACGGACTGGGCCTGCAGGAATGGGGGCGGCCGGGATGCCCTGGCTGGTGTGCTTAATGCTCATTTATGTTTTCATTAGCAGCCGCAGGGCGAGGGGCGAGACACTAATAACTCGGGCGTGTTCCTGCCTCCTGTTGTGTGCTTCTGGTGTAAGCTTTATCTGTTAGATTGAGAGCCCTTTCACAGAATTGCCTCCACCTCTTCCCCGCCCCTAGGAGTTAATTGCCTCCCTTCTTGCACTACAGTGTGTGCTGATCGATCATGCTGCCTATTCATAGTCTGGGGCAGCTGTGTCACAACCTGGCTTGTACAGGAGCTCGGAACCTCGCGTGGGTGACGGGATGGATATCTGGTATTAAAAATCACGGTTAGAAAACTGGTCTTTTGGTTTTTATTCGTCAACATGCAAGGAATAAACTGGTCCGTGTTTACCCCGGGCGAGGTGCTTCCCACCTCGCAGCAGCCTTGAGCTGCTTTGTTTACATCGCCCTTCAGGTCATATGTAATAAAATGGATCTGAGCAACAGCCCTTCTGTAGGTCACGCTTGCCTCTTTGTTATGCCCAGTGCTTTAAATGGGAAAAAATAAGTGCAGGTACTCATTAATATGAGCTAGAGGCGTGGCGAGTGGGCGGGGCTAGGGGCGGGGCTTAGGGCAACACATGACGATACATAATGACTTCTATATCAGTTGCAGCAACTATGAAAAACACATGAGAAATGTGTTTATGTAAAGGAAACAGGTTAACATTACACAAAATGAAACCCAAAAAGGATGATATGTGAACAGTTTCTCGTTTTGTAATATTTGCTGCTTCTTAATGCCATACTGTTATGTGGCACAATACTATATACTCTCAAGCGTGCACACACACACGCGCACACACACACTCTCTCGCTCTCTCTCTCTCTCTCCACATTCCGTCTAAAATCTACTGAGTGTCCTGATTCTCTCCCTTTTCTCTCCACTTGCCTCTAATCTTTACCCAGCCCCTAAGCTTCTCTCACTAGTTCTGCTCCTCTTCCTCCCATCTTTTGCTTACTCTCCACAAGTCTTACATTTTCTCCCTGGTTTTTCCGTACTTGTTTCCTGTTTTCCCCTCCATGCTGTACTCATCCCCTAAATTTGCCATCTGGAAAATTCAAGTTAAGAAATGCACCAGATTTATGACTTTACAGAAATGTGTGTTAAAATACCATTTCTGAGACGATTCATGATTTCAAAACTCAAATATCTGGTATTTTTATCTGAAAATAAGTGGCAATCCTACCTTAACCTGCCACCTCACTTCTTTACATTCCTCCCTACTCCTTCCATCCACAAAGAGAAGCAGCTCCTGTCCTGAACAAAAAGATGAAAAGAAAACCGGCTTTGGCGAAGGCAGAAGATTTTGTTGGGCTGTCACTCGCTTTAGAACGGCCAGTGCACTCAATATCCTAAATAAGACTGGATTACTGACTGACTGCCAGTCCCAACCCATTTACACACCTGATGGAGAGGGGCGGGGGTGAGGCTAAAGCACTTTCAGCTGAATAGTCGTTGCGCATGTGATCGACAGTGAAGGGTCTGTCTACTCTAGACTGTCCTGTTAATCACAGCGTGACGCACGGCAGCCCCTTTTAGACCCCTGCAGTCTCAGGCCATTCACATGGGCGCTGCTGGAATCTCTAGCAGGGACTCTGCAGGAGGCTTGGTGCGCTTACAAGCTCCTGAGAAGCAGAGCGGCGTCTACCCTGTGCTAGAGGAGATAAATAACCGGAGCCTGCAGTGCCATCTATTAGGTACCGGTACTCTCCCTGGCTAATGAGAAGTGCCGGTACTGAAGGCCAGAAAATTCAGAAGTGCCGGTACTCAGTACCGGTGAGTACCGGCCCATTTAAAGCACTGGTTATGCCTAAAGTGCATGTGTCTGTGGTGGTATCGAATATAAGGTCCACATTTAAAAGAGATCAAACACTCCGTGGCGGTGTGTGCAGTGTTTATGTTTACGATGTCCAGACACGTGCATCGCGGATGCTGTCACCAGGGTCATGGTGTGTGCGGGCTCATCCTTTCCCGGGCTGATGAACTTTCCACAATACCAGTGTTTATTTTTAAATTCCCTTTTTGCTGTTCCACCTGCATTTTTCTTCAGCATCAGTGGCAATTAAGTCTGACTGAATTAATACATGAATGCCAAATATTTATCAATGTCAAATATGTATCAATCATAATCAGCAACCTGACTGAGAGACCCGTGCTAAAAGAAATGCTGCTAGACAGACAAATATCCTTGTTTAATGAGAGGTAATAGTGGTGAAAAGCCAGGTTTTAAGACACTTTCAAAAAGCAAGCTGATTTGAGATGTGTGTGAGCGCTGGATGAGGCTTCTAACTCTTGGCTGTAAAGTAAAATAAAGAAGAATCTCCTAATCTGGCATGTTTTATGCAAGGAATTCAAATGAGATTGGTGGTTTATGATCTAGTACTAATGCAGTTCTCAAACTGTGAAACTGAGAAGAAACCTAGAGCTGAATAGTATGTGCCAGTGATATGCAGCAGATACTCAGTACTTTAAAAACAAGCGCGCGCGCCTCAAGTGGGGGGAGTGCGGCCGAGAGCAGGGACACGCAGCGTTTCCCTTGCGAGAGCGAGCGCGATAATTGCTACCAGATGGCGCCGCTCGCTCCCACAAGGGAATCGCCAAACGTGCACGCGTTGCCATTCAAAGCAATGCAACGTGTGCACGTTTTTGCCTGAAAAAGGGAATCGATGGCTAAAGGTCTTTTTCCTATGCAGTGCATGCGCGCTGCGTAGGCAAGACCTAAAAAGGAGAAACAATCCCAGCTAGACACACTCAAAAACAAAACCAACGAGTAGAGTGGTATACAGTGGAGTGGTGTGGCATACAGTAGAGTGTGATGGCATAAAGTGTAGCAGCGTAGAATGCAGTGGTGCATAGTAGAACCCAGTGTCTCCAAGTAGAGTGGTGAACAGTAGAGTAGAGTGGCGTAGAGAGGTGCAGAGTAAAGTGCAGTGGCACAGAGTATAGTGGTACACAGTGGAGTAGAATGGTGCAGAGTATAGTGGCGTAGAGTGCAGTGGTGTGGAGTGGTGCAGACTAGAGGTCAGTGACAGACTGCAGTGGTGTACAGTAGAGTGGTGCACAGTGGAGAAGAGTGGTGCATAGTATAGTATAGCAGCGTAGAGTGCAGTGGCATACAGTGCAGTGGTGCAGAGTTTAGTATAGTGGCGTAGAGTGCAGTAGCTTGCAGTGATGTAGAGCAGAGTGCAGTTGCATACAGTAGAGGGGTGCAGAGTAGACAAGAGTGGCGTAGAGTGGTGGCATAGAGTTGTGCAGATAAGAGCAAAGTGGTGTATAGTGCAGTGGCTTAGAGAACAGTGGAGTGGCGTGGAGTAACGCAGATTGAAGTGGCATCTCCACAGACTTTAAACAGACGTATGAGCTAAAATGTGGAACAGATTTACATGAAATTTTGAAGGAATATAAATTATGGTGTGGAAGGGGTTGTTTTTGCCGTTTAATCCAAATTGGTATGTTTTTTTTAATTAATAAAGGGAGACAAAAAGGAGTGATATATTGTACTGCAGTATACCGCAGTACATAGCGAATACAGAACACAATATTATTTGTTAATGAAAGCCCTTGCAAAAGAAAAAGCCAGCCATACTGTTTGCATCACACTTTGTATTTGTTCTGTGTTTGAACATCAAATATACCTTACTACTGTTGTTCTAAGCTATATGAACAAAGTGGGTACTTTAACAAAGTCTGTATAGGTAGGGAAAAGTATTTTTATTCTTTTATTATTTAACAAAATATAAGCGTAGAGTGGAGAGGCATGTCATAGAGTACAATGGACTGGTGTGTCAGAGTGGCATGTCGTAGAGTGGCGTAGAGTACAATGAACTTGCATGTCAGAGTGGCATGTCAGAGTGTCTTAGAGTGGAAAGGTGTAGAGTGTAGTGGCGTAGAGTACACTTGCATGCTGTAGAGTGAAGTGGCGTGTTGTGGAGTGGAATGGAGTGGCGAGGCACAGAGTGGAGCGGCGTGGCACAGAACGGAGCGGCGTGGCACAGAGTGGAGGATTATAGAGTGGAGTGTCAGAGTGTTGTGTCATGCTGGACCCTGTCACTGCCAGAGGACCTACCCAGGAGGAATCCCACCAGGCACAAACTGAGTGACAATCATTTGTAGAACTTCAGAAGGAAGCCCAGGAACAAGTAAGCAAGGTAGTGGTTGGAAGGAATTATGTTGGCTGGAAGCATGGACTACTTTACAGTGAGCCTGTGAATCGAGTGCCAAGTGTTAGCAAGAGGCTAATGGTTCCATTGGTGCACAGGATTTTTCGGTTGTCTCTCCAAACAAGGTCCCATCAGTCAGATAATTGGGCGCAAAAAAGACCCTGGATACTGCTCTACCGGCCAGAGATGCACAAAGAAAAAGAGGTTCTGTAAAACCTTCCCTACTTGCCAACTGAGTGGTAAGTCAAGGGATAATTCCAAGGTAATGTTCGTTTCGCTGCCTGTTTTTAGGTCTTTCATCCAAGCAGGTACAAATTGATATTAGTGGTCCGTCTGCCCACTTTCCTACATCAGGCATAAAGTACATCTTGATTGTGCTGCACCATGCAACCAGGTATCCAGAAGTACCACCTCTGAAAAGCATGACTGCAAAGATGGTAGGTTGGTAGGGCGCTCCTAGGTATCTTTGAGGGTTGGAGTTAGTAAGACCGTGATTTCTGAATGCGGAATAAACTTTATCTCCTTGTAGCTGAGAGAAACATAGGAGCAAGCTGGCTCAATGGCATACCACCTGCAAACCAATGGGTTGATGGAAAGGCCCTTAGAGCATGACAGAAACTCTACCAGAGAACCTCAGGAGAAAGTGAAATCTCCTCCTACCATGCGTCTTGTTCGCCTACACAAAAATTTCCCAGAACAGGGTGGAGTTCAGTCCCATTGAACTCCTGTTTAGGCACCCAAGGCGTGGACACTCACTTTAGTCAAAGATGAGTGGGAAATAACTCAGGGATGTGGTGGACTATGTGAATGGCTCAGGGTGTTGATAGGACAATATCGGAATCAAGTGGGAAAAAAAAAATTCGGTCAAACCAAGAACTGATGAAGGAGTAGTATAAAGAGAAAACGATGCTAACTGGGTATGAGGAGGGTCAGACGTTGTTGATGCTGAAGACCATTTGTCCCAAAGCTTTGGATGATAAGTAGTGTGGGACATACAATGTAGTACTGAAGGTTTTTGGAAATAAACTACTTGGTGGATGCAGGCACCACAAGAGGCTGTTCCATGTGCAACGGCTTATGCAATACTTTTGGAGAGACCTCATAGTGAGCATCAAGCCAATAACAGATGAAGTTAAAAGACTGCAAGCCACTCCTAACCTACTGCATGGTGATGTGAAGGATGGTTCTGTAGTTTGGGTACAGCTTGCCCCAGAGCTAACAGCCAAGTAGCAAAGGGAATATAAAGGGGTACGGGACAAGTTTCCTATCTCTATCTGCGTACATGATTTATGTACAGAGGATAAATTGCCAATTAAGAACAAGACTTACAAGAGGTCTGACTGAATCCAGGAGTGCATTAAGTCAGAGGCTGTCAAGAGGTTGAACTTGAGAGTGACTGAGAATTCCTGTAGTCCTTGGGACAATCCAGTAGTATTGTTATCTAATCAAGGATCAACAGACTTACACTTGCTTGTAGATTATCGATTCCTGGAGCGGATGACTAGTGGACCAGCTAGGTGCTGCTCATTACATCAGTACCTTCAACCCGACTAGTGGCAGTTCACGTGAGCATCTAGTGCCAAGGAAAAGACTGCATTCCCTATGCCAGGAGGATTGTACCAGTTTAGGGTCACATATTTTGGGCTTAAGAATGCTTGTGGTACTTTTCAGAGCCTGGTGAACCATGTGCTCTCAGGACTGGAATTGTTCTGTGTGGCCGGCCTAAACGAAACTGCAATCTTTAGCAATTTGTGGAAGCGCTTCCTTAGGCACCCAGACCAGGTATAGGGAAAAATACAGGAAGTAAAGTGGACCATCAAGACATGCACATGCCGGAAGGGGCAGTCCTTTGTAGCATACCTTGATCATCAGGTGGTCAATGGGAGGATATGCGCAATGGATGCAAAGATCAACCCTGTGTTGGAGCAAGAGGTTTGATGTGGCTTTACCTATAGGCCATATGTGCCAGCCGAGATTGGCCAATTACTCGCTATGCTTTAGGAGTGTGAACACCTGCACTGGATTGTGCCCATCAGCATCCAGTGTCAAAATATGTCAGCAAATTCAGTCCAAAAAAAGCGTCACCACCGCCAACCACGCGTGAAACTTCGGCATCATCCTGGACTCCTCTTTTTCAATGAACCACCAAATCAACGTGGTTTCATCCTCCTGCTTTGTCATGTCTTCAAGTGGCTCTCCACCAGGTCCAGGAAAACAGTCACCCATGCGCTCGTCAGCAGCAGACTTGCCTACAGCAACATGCTCTATGCCGGAACCACCCAGAAACTCCAAAAGAAACTGCAGAACATCCAGAATGCCTCCTCCAGACTCATCCTGAACATCCCACTCCGCAGCCGCATCACCGGCCACCTGAGACCTTCACTGGCTACCTATCAATAAAAGAATTGCCTTCAAGCTCCTCACGTATGCCTACAAAGCCCTCTACCATGCCGGCCCTGTATAGCTCAACCACCGCCTCTCCTTCTACACTCCCACCAGACATCTCCGCTGCCCTAGCCACCATCTCACTGATCCGCAAGACCACTGCTGGAGGAAGATCCTTCTCCTACCTCGCTGTGAAGACCTGGAACTCCTTGCGTCCGCACCTCAGGCAATCACCATTGCTGCTGCAATTCAGGAAAGACCTCAAGACCTGGCTCTTCGACTGAACCACAGATCCAACCCTCCACCCTCCGCCACTCAGTGCCTTCAGACCCTTACGGGCGAGTAGTCGTGCTTTATAGAAAACTGATTGATTAATGAGCGCCCACATATCTTCTCAGGCTTCCCAACTCTGACTTCATCTCAGGAAGATAGGGTAGGGTGCCTGGGATAACAGAGTACTCAAGAAGATAAGCTGGGGTGAAGCACTCCAGTGATTTACTCAAAGCTGCCTTTAAACCCATTGCAATGTTCCTATTAACTTCCTGACTGGTACAACACAACCGATGTTTTGGTGCCGGACATTTTTAAAGCCCGGCTCCTAATTTTTAATACATTCAATCAAACCAACTTCAAGGCCTATATGGGATGAAGATCCCTGATAAATTAACAAAGGTATGTAAGCTGTCTAAACCAGAGTCTTGTATGTTACTGTTTCTTATGGGAGATATTAAGACAAGAGGGGCAAAGTGACTATAAGGTGGAGAAAGGGGGACAGGAAGCTTTAAATGTGCGTCTGCTGTTACTTTTCCACTTTTCAGAATCTCCAATTGCAGCTAACCTCCCTCTTTAGGCTTCAAAGACTCATTCCGCATTCTAAAACCATATGTATCTTTGGCGACTTAAGGAACAATGCTGGAAGGCTGGAAGATTTTACTTTCAAATGCACATCTGCATCTACAGGCCCTCGTTGCTACTCTTCCTCTCAATGATATCTCCACCCCAAACAAACTACACTAATTCATTCAGTCAGTCACAAACATTCACGCTTTCAAATGATCCTGTGCTCCCTCTTACAGGAACCTACTGCTGCAATGAACAAACACGACTCCGCACTCACAGCGGTGAAAGATCTCAACATCCTAAAGGGAAAAAAAAGAAAAATTATCTTTCAACACTTATCAAATGCAAGGCAATGACTTACTGTGTAGCAGAGAAAGGGCAAACGGCAGACCAAGGTCAAGCACATCCAGTCCACATGTACAATGAATTCAAAAAATGGTGCAATCACTTCCCACACCCGCTGTCCAGAGGTGTCAGTAGTAGCCAAATTCTCATAAGGAAATGGAAGGTGCACTCGTTGTGAAGTCAATAAACGCACGTCGAAATCTGTTCCAGAATTGCTTCTTTTTATTCAATCAATCTTTTTTTAAAACTGGCACACAGCCAACACGTTTCGTTCCCGATTTTTGCCAGAGGGAACTTCGTCAGGGCTCCTATATAATCAGCTGGTCAGTGGCAGTAAGAAGTGTATATGGTAGAAATGGACCTCATGGGGCATAAGTTAGCCACGATAACAGTATGGTTGGTAAATTCTCGCGCCTCAGAATAATGGGCTTACAAATATCCTATGTAGTGAAATCGAAATGAAGAAAAGGTCCAAACATCGCTTATTCGTCAAGAGACTTTATAAATAAAAAGTCATGCTGTATCAATTAGTAAAGCGGCGTCTTCTAAAGTGGCATGCTAACCGGCAGTCCTCCGGTTAGCGAGAATTTACCAACCATACTGTTATCGTGGCTAACTTATGCCCCATGAGGTCCATTTCTACCATATACACTTCTTACTGCCACTGACCAGCTGATTATATAGGAGCCCTGACAAAGTTCCCTCTGGCAAAAATCGGGAACAAAACGCGTTGGCTGTGTGCCAGTTTAAAAAAAAGATTGATTGAATAAAAAGAAGCAATTCTGGAACAGATTTCGACGTGCGTTTATTGACTTCACAACGAGTGCACCTTCCATTTCCTTATGAGAAAATGACCTACTGTGTCCCAGCCCTCTTCGGGCCAAGACACTGTGTTCACTTACGTAGCTTAGAGTAACAGCCCGCACTCAGGTACCCGAAACCAAGCCACCTTAATCTTGGCCTTCAGCATCCTGAGGCGCACTCCCCTCGAACTGCACCTCTGCCTTCCCAGAAGTCGGAGCAGCTACTTAAATAAAGGTGAGTGCATCTATCAGTCCCAGCTCGAACTTCCACCTTTTCAGTTTTTGGGCCCCACAGGCAAACAGACTGCTCAAGTGAGGCAACTGCCTCTTAATAACTCTTGCCTACCCAACAGTGGTTCCACATTTTTTTTCTCCCAGAACGACAAACTTTTTCAACCCGCCTAGCTTTATTGGACATGAGGCAGACGCTAAAGCATCGCGAGGTAGAGCACTGTCATTCACTGACAGTACAATTTCCATTGACATAGTCACTAAAGTTGCGCAGACATGGTTTTACTGATAAAACAATACTGTATACAAATGAAAAATGTGAGGAAATTGGGTTTCAGAGAATATTTATCATTTGTGTACCACCAAGTAAAGTGTCTTGATACATTTTAATCCTATTACAATCTTTGTTTCTATCACACTTCAGAATCACAAAAATGTACTTCATTTTTGCTTTCCTAACAGCTGAATGCATACAGTTCATTTATAGGTATTTACATTTTGTTGTGTGCTACTAAAAAATGACACCTTCCAGCCTCTTTCACACACCTGCCCCCCAGTGAGATTGTCACATAATTCACTTTACTTTTCTTTCTCCGACTGCAAAATGAGAAGAGTTTTAAACACCAAGTCCAATATTTAAAAAAGCAGCAATTAGTCAGAAGGTATTGCCTGAGATTTGACATCTGTCTTGAAGCTCCAGCAAATGTGACAAGATAAAGACAGAATTTAAAGGCATCTTTATTTATTGCTTGGACTTTCGGGATCCACCAAAAATCAGCTGGCGACCCCTCCCAGTTTGGTAAACACTGCTCTAGCTGTATCAAATATAATAAAAAGGTGCACCATATGATAGTTATATCATTTACATGAAAATAATCAAACAGTCAGTATGATTTTCAAAAAATGTGTGCAAATCTTCTTTTATTCTGTCACAGTTCATATATGCAGGGTATGTACAGCAGTTAACAGCCAAAGCGTTTCGTCCAGAACATTGGACTTCTTCAGGGCAAGAACCACAATAATATAAGTGCTTCGATCCTGCTAATTCACTCATCCAAGAAAACGGATCGGTATGCTGTCACGGAACATTGTATTGATCGCATCCACGTAAAGCAGACCAACTGGATAAGTGAAGCCGTGTGTATGGACAAGGGATGAAGTGAAAGTTGAATAAGTGTCTGCTCCAAACGATTCCAAATTAGGAAGTCGAGGGGTCCATCACCCCCAATCTAGGCACCAGAATCCGTGCCGAATAGCAGTAGCGCCTTCGTATTGCCGCAAGTTGAGTAGTTAACTCAACGAAAAAGCTGTCTATTTGCAAAAGATCTCTTGTAGACCATACCAAAAACGTACAGTGGGTTTACAGCTCACCCCATTGCTTATCCTGGTTGGTTTTATTGTCATTATTATTTGTTTGCATCTTATGAGATGGCTTGCCTTCCTCTTCTTGTGTTATTCCCTCCCCGGGAGTATAGCTTCTTTGCTGTGCTTTTTGATTGGATGACATTCTTCCACTGCTCACATTAAGGGAACTACTTTCTTCTATCAGGAAACCATAACAGTGCATGAGTTTTCTAGCTCTCTCCTTCGTGTGCTGCTTCTCCCCTCTCAAACACCTCCCCATGCTCTCAGCATTACTCCCCACCACTCCCAGCTTGTCTGTAAAGGTGCAGCCCAGGTATATTTTTGCCCGAATTTGACCAAAGAGCAGACTTTGCGGGTGATTTTTTGTTTTATCTACTGCTTTCCGGTTACAGCATGAAAACACAGGCCTTGGCACACAAAGGGTTTCATGGTGCTGGGTTGGCTGCCGCACTCACTCGGCTTCCATCTGATGGATAAAGTGTTCGTAGTATGCTTGAAAAGGCAATGTCTCTTCACCTGGAGGCCCATAATCTGCCCCCTGAGCTGCTGCAGAGGACCAAATGGCTCTTGCATTTGTTTCAATTTAGAGTCCTGTGGAAAGTCAATTAGGCCTTGGGAAGAGTTTACTTTTAAATTCTGAGACTTCCTTATTCTTTTTAAATTATGTTCAGAGCTTCCCGAGTAAAAAGTATTTGAAAAATAAACCATTCCATTCATAAAGAGTGAAAATATTGAATTCAATGTACAGTTGAGATTGAGATACCATATGTGTGTGCTTTTACTCCAGGAATGCGATTCCCTCATCTTTAAAAAAATAATATCTGCACTACAAACAAGCATTGGCAAAGTCAATAGGTTAGAACTTGCACATATTAAGGTGAGACCTACTGTCTTTCCCAATACTTATTTGGGTACAGTGCTATTAGAACGGAGGTGTCAACCACTTACTCCACTGGGATTATCCTTGTTCTAAATAACCATCTAACCGACTACTTTTAATTTTGAATCCCCTCACAAGCTCCGTTTCTGTTACCAGACATTTTTCAACCCACTCCTGCATGTAGACTCCATTCCGCTTTCTCCAACTACTAGTCTCTTTTTTCTCCTATGTTCCTGTCCACCAGGTACGTAAGGTGTACGGTTTAATCAACTTTCGCCATGTTTTAAACATTACCCAGATCCAGGATCCACCACACAATCATTATGCACACAAACCAACCGTCAACAAGTGCACAAAACACGATTTCGATACGTCATAACCTGCTGCCATCGAACACTAGAGCACTGACACCCAACAACACAATAACTTCATCTATGAACTTTCAATTGAGTGATGTCCTCAAACAAATGAGCTGGTCAGTGTATTACCAGGATTATTTATTTCACCATGCATTTCAATATACTGCGGAAAATGCAACCCCTTTGACAAAGTAGTATGATGGATCCATTTCTTTTTTGAAACACAAGAACTTTCTTGCCACTGTGCAGGTGCTATTCTGGCTTTTGACCTTACAAAGGTCCCCTACGTTCAAGACTTCATGACGCAAAACATATTATAGTAGAAAATCTGAAATTAGCCTCCTGGTTATACCTTGCCCTACATTAGATATATAGTTCAATGCACAAGGGGGTACATTCTGTATGTTATGAAAAATTGAAAAAAAGGAGGAAGCACGTTTTCAAATGACATGAAGTGCTTTAAATAGAATATATTTCAAGTACTCACTATCTAGCTGTTTTCTTTTTTAAAGTGCCAATACTCCATTAAAACTTTATATTAAAAAAATTAAATGTATTACTACACCAGTGCTGGTTCTCTTGTTTTTGAATTTAGGAAGTGCAGGCACTCGGTAGCCGATAGTAACTGACCATATAAAGCAATGGATATTAAACATTTGAAAGCCATGTTCCTTCTGACTTGTAAACACCCTCATAACTGCTGGTGACGTCACACGACGAATGGTGCAGTTAGACGGTAAGGAGTCTCTGTTTATGACCACAAAGGCAAACATTGGACACCACACAAGCAACTTTTATTTATGTTTCCTAAACCAGTGGACAGTCTTAAAATCACTGCCGAGTCTGTTTCACTGTTCGTAAGAGGAGCCAAGAGAAGCAAAATAATATTTAATTTAAAAAAATGTAACGCGTCCATCTACTGCATCCCCGGAGCCAAATGTTGCACCCGTGTGCACCACAGGCCCCAGGGCTGGCAGAAACCGATGCTGAATGCTCGAGGTCTGACTCTTCGACCTGCTCACATCCTGCATTGCGACTCCACCCAAAGACAGCAGGGGGTGTGGGCACCACAAGAGGAGCGAATACCAGTCCTGAAACTGAAAGCAGAGCCTCTACTCACCGGGCTGTGTTGCGGAGGGAACTGGGGGCAGGCGGCGATCAGCAGCATGGAGCCAGCGAGGCTCTGGTCCTTTTTCTGGAAGCCTGTGAGGCTCCGATCCCCCTCTCCGGCGTCAGAGCAATTGGGGAAGCTCCGTCTTCCTCTGGCCGGTGTGCAGGGCTCTCGTTGGTGCACGGGAGCCACGCCCACACTCAGGTGCGAGACGCCTGTCTTCCGGTCTTTGCGCTTCCTTTTCGCGAGGTGGGCGTGCTTGTGACTGCGCACTATTTTCAAACAAGCATTTGCAATGCAATACGACTCGCATTTACGCGAGACATATTGCATTACAAATGGGAACTTCCGCGTTTAAGAAGGCACGAACAGGATTGGGGGTAGTGAGGGGGTAAATCTGCGAACTGCGGGAGGGGGTGGGGGGACACAGGGCAGTAAATAGTGTTCGAGTAAAGGGGCTGATAGCCTCGGAAGGAGAAAAATGACAACATAGCGGTCAGGAGGCGGGACTAACAAGCCAAACACCAATCACAATGCAGAATTTATGATTGAAGCCAATCAAAAATATGGGCGGAAAGTGGACGGAGCTTCCCCCACTATAGTGTATATTGCATGCCTCGCAAAGCGAGCAGCGCGTTGCGCTGCAACGCTATGCGAGACCTAAAAAGAAAGCCTTGCTCATTATGTCTTAGCTGCACAGAAGACCGACAGGGGAACTCTGAAATGTGTTAATTTCTCTAAACTTTGAAGGAGCCCCTCACCCAGGCGCTCAACGCCCAGACAGCTAGAAGTGCTTAAGCCCCCCACCACCACCCCGTCGCATATATCAGCCCGGGCTGGAGCAGCTCAAGCAGCTGTGGGCTCGGCTGGGCAGTGTCTGGAGTCTTATCTCCGGCACGCCCGAGTTTTTCACAGGTCTTTGAAAGACTATGTGCATATTTACATACCTTTGCAAACTTGTTACCAAGGCTTAGTTTTTTTCTGGTTCCAGTACCCCCTGGGGCCCCACTCTGCCTATTCCTTACATCTACATTTTACATTTACTGCTGTAGTGTGAGAATGCATTTCATGAAAAGGAATATAAAGTAGGGTTGCCAAAAGAGAAATGCCAGCCATGTGTTGTTTAAAGAGCTTGCAAAGACCTCGTCTTGACACTAAATAGGGTTATAAATAAAAAAGTATGTATTCATTTGTAATGTGACTTTTCTGTCTTTGTTCCCTTTAATTATCAGTCATAGATCATTCAGGCAGCCCTAGAACACAATTAAAAGTGCTTTCTATTTATATTTGCTGTTCGAAGTATGCACAGAAAGGGCTGAAAATACCGCTTTAGGTGACTGCTTATTTTTGTACGGTCTGAGACATCAAAATAATGAGCTGGCAACCCTAATCACAAGACTGGAGGTTTGTTGCAGGATCAGCACATTATTTATTTCCTCCACTCCACCACTCTGCTTTACTCCACTCTGCTTTACTCCACTTCACTCTACTTTTCTCAATGCAGCTGTAATTTCATCCACGGCACTCTGCTTTACTCCACCCCACTCTGCTTTACTCTACCATGCTCTTCTTTACTCCATGCCACTCTGCTTTACTCCATGCCACTCTGCTTTACTCCACGCAACTCAGCAATACTCCACGTCGCTCTGCTTTAATCCACTCCACGCAACGCCACTCTAATTTACTCCACTCCACTCTGCTTTACTCCACTCCACTCTGCTTTGCTTTACTCCACTCTGCTTTACTCAATTCAACGCCACTCTACTTTACTCCACGCCACGCTGCTTTACTCCACTCCACTATGATCACCTCCACTCTGCTTTACTCCACTCTGCTTTACTCCACTTCGCTTTACTCCACTCCATGCCACTCTGCTTTACTCCACGCCACTCTGCTCTACTCTACTCAGTGCCACTCTGCTTTACTCCACTCCACCACTCCACTCTACTTCATTCCACTCCACTCAAAGCTACTCTGCTTTACTTCACTCCACTCAACGCCACCTCTACTTTACTCCACGCTACTCTGCTTTACTTCACGCCACTCTGCTTTACTCCACTCCACTTTAATCCACTCTGCTTTATTCCACTCCACTCTGCTCCACTTTACTCCACTCCACTCAACACCACTATGCTTTACTCCACTCTGTTTTACTCTACTCGCTCTATTCCACTCCACTCTACTTTACTCCACTCCACTCTGCTTTACTCCACTCCACTCTGCTTTACTCCACTTTACTCCAGTCAACGCCACTCTGTTTTACTTTAACCCACTCTGCTTTTCTCCCTGCCACTCTGCTTTCCTCTACAACCCTCTGCTTTACTCCACGCCAATCCAGTCTGCTTTACTCTAACCAACTCTGCTTTATTCCACTCCACTCTACTTTACTCCACCCCACTGTACTCCACTCTGCTCAACGCCACTCTGCTTTACTCAACCACACTCTACTTTACTCCACTCCACTCAATGCCATTCTGGTTTACTTCACTATGCTTTACTCCACGCCACTCTATTTTACTCAACGCCACTCTACTTTACTCCACGCCACTCTTCTTTACTCCTTGCCACTCTACTCTGCTTTACTCCACGCCACTCCACTCCACTCTGCTTTACTCCATACCACTCCACTCTACTTTACCCCACACCATTCTGCTTCACTCCACGCCACTCTGCTTTACTCCACGCCACCGCACTCCACACCACCGCACTCCACTCTACACAACTACACTCCGCTCTACCCCTATCACTCACCTCTATGTAGTGCCACTACACGCAACACCACTCAATGCAATACCAATCAATGCAACGCCAATTCACTCTACGCCACTTCAACCGTACTAACTTTCTATTTAAAACATTATCCATTTAGTTTTTGCTAAAAATGCATATTATGTTTAGCACTCAACCAATACAAATATTACATACCAAAGGGCTTTCCAAACTAAAAAAGCCATATATACATTATTTAAAATATGTATTTGTGACCGTGCTTAACTCACAAGATCCTGTTGCAGGGATTTATTCATTTACAAAAGCTACTGGCCCACTGGCAGTAATCTGCATATAGAGCACTATAGTTATTTTATTATGGTTTTTTTAGCAGTTGACTAGAAGGGCAATGCAGCCAACTTTAACGTGCAGCTCATTGTATGCTAATATTTAAGCTTTATAATTAGAAAACCCTTTGCTGACTTAAGCAGTAACTGCCATTACAATTATATAAACGTAAAAGTTACAGACAGGCCGGTAGTTTAGTTGTTATCAATTAAAAGTTCACTATTATAAACATGTTACATTGGTCCATAGGGAGATGTATATTACATTTGCTCTTATTGCCCTTTTAATAGTTTGCAGACAAACAAAATGAATCTAATTGCAAATGGTGATTTTGTTTTGTAAAGATGCATATATCACCCACATACACCCCAGCAAAACACACTAACCACATGCATCCCACCAACACACACCATATAACAACACACCACTACATTCCACACTATGCCACTGCCCCCATGTCACTACACTTAGCAGAACTTAAACACCAAGTTTAAAGTACGAAGCACAGCAGCCAAAATGCTCTACAGCATACCTTAAAAACATTGCCAATAGCTCTGGCTAAACACTTATAAGGTCCCAAAGGCGAGACCTATTGGCTATGCCAATGCTTGTTTGTATATGAGGTGTAAAATTGAGTCCCTCCAGGTGGAGAGGTGTGGTGCAGCGGCCAGGGCAGCTGACTCTGGAGCACAGGGTTCACGGTTTGATCCCTGGCTCCGGCGGCAGCTCAGCTCAGCACCATGTGACTCTGGGCAATAGCTCACTTAATTTCCACTCCGGCCCCCAGCGCCTTGAGACCCGTAAGGGTGAGTAGCTGCGCTATATAAAAACGGACTTACATTTTTTTTTTTTAACATTTACTGCGGCGTCGCTGTTGTCAGATAAGCCTGTTCAAATAATGGGGTCAGAATCGGAGTGAAAAATGCCTCGGCTGTTTTGAATACTGGAGCTGGGATCCCGATGGGACCTGCGGCTCCGCCGTTCCTCATTTTTTTGATGAGTTTCGTGACTTTGCCATCAGTAATTTTGGTGCCTTCGGTGTTGAGGGTAGCGCTCCCTCATCGCTGGTATCGGGATCGGTGGCTTCACCTTCCGTGGTGTTAATACCTTCGATGTTATGACTAAAATCTTCTGGTCTACTCCCATCAATGGGACCCTCGGCAAGTTCTTTTGTGTAAAGTTGTTTAACGTATCTTTCCCAGTCTTTTTTGGCTACACCATTCTCCTTTGACCAGCCTTGATATTCTATACCTCCACATTCTGGAGTTGTTCTTTCCTTTGAGCATGGAATTCACTTTCAACCATTCCCTTCCCATGTAGTCCCTTTTGTTTTCCCATAATTCCTTTTTATATGGTGACCTTGCAGCAGCTATGGAGAGCCCCTCTAGCGCTTTGTCTCCCTTTTCTTTGCTCTCAATGCCCTTTTAAGGGCACGTTTGCCGTGAACTGGGAAACATTCATTACAACGCAGTCATTACACCGCACTGCTTTTACAACGCAACTGTTACAGCGCAACTGCCTTTACATCGCATGCCATTACAACGCATGCCATTACAACGCATGCCACTACAAGGCATGCCATTACAACGCATGCCATTACAACGCATTATAAGGTAAGTAATGGAGATTTGTTTGTTTAGGGTGGATATGGGTTTTGGGGTAGATGGGAATAGTAATTTTTACCCCTACACTATCCAACACTTTCCCTGCTGTTGCACTCACCAGAGTGAGAATAGTAATTTTTACCCCCACACTATCCAACCCTCACCCTACTGTTGCACTCACTGGAGTGGGAATAGTAATTTTTACCCCTACACTATCCAACACTTACCCTACTGTTGCACTCACTGGAGTGGGAATAGAAATTTTTACCCCTACACTATCCAACACTTACCCTACTGTTGACCTAAAAGTATTATGGGTTGTAATGGTATGTGTTGTAATGGTATGCGTTGTCATGGAATGCGTTGTAATGGTAGTTTTTAAAAAATGCGTTGTAATGGCATGCGTTGTAAAATCATGCGATGTAATGGTGGTTGCGATGTAAAAACTGCATTGTAAAAGCATGCGTTGTAATTGTTTGCATTGTAACGTCATATATTCCTCTGAACCAGGCCTTTATGTTGACGGGGCCCAAGATGTATCATTTCCACGTTCTTTCTCTGGGTCTTGCGTTGAACTTTCCTCAGGTTCTGCTGCAATTCTGCAATCAAGGCTTCCCATTCGCTTATTGCTGAAATTGGATTGACTGGCTTTAAGCTATTTTTCTGCGTTTCTGCACACACCTTCAGGTTATCTCTGAGATTTGTTGACCATTTGATTCTTCGGAGAACCTTTTGCCTCTCTTCACCCGTTGGGCCCCCTATCACTTGGAGTGTGGCCCCTTGGCTTACTGTTAATTGCAGGGTGACACACAATGGCCTGTGATCACTTTCACATCTGTCCCATCCACTTCAAAGTCCCACAGTCTATCTCCTAACTGTTCGCTGACTAATATAGTCGATTGTGGATATGTCTTTAAACGGGTTTGTAGCGCCATGACGGAAAGCGTGTCGCTTTCCATGTGTGGGTTGGAAGTAGTTTGTTGTTGTGGAGGAGCGTGAGGAAGAGTTCGGCCTTGCTTGTATGTTCGTACGTTTCAATGTTCCTTTCCAGGACTCTCATATTGAAGTCTCCAGCTATGAGCACATGGTGTCTATCATATACGGTCAGCAAGTCTTCAAGTGTCTCTGTGAACGATTCAATAAAATCTTTCCTCTGGCTCTGTACTGGGTTGATGTAGCAATTTATTAGCAGCAGTCGGAGAGGTTGTTGGTTCATCCTTAGGCCTTTCAGTTGTATGGCTTGTATCTCTGGTGATTTGACGGAAATTTCATTGGCAATGAACTTGCAGGCGTGTTTTACAAAGACCGAAAGTCCTCCCGACGGACGCCCCAAGATATTCCTTTTGGTGGCTGTTTTTAGAAGCTCATAGTAGCCTGCCGTGGGAGTTGTTGTCAGTGCCCAGGTTTCCTGGAGGCAAACTTTGTCTCCGATAGCTAGATATTCCTGAACTGACTTGTTGCAAGTAATTTTCCTGATCCCAACTATATTCCAGGAAATTAGTGTCAGTTGTTCTTGTTCTGTTTGCGCTCCCCTTGGTCCCTCACAAATGACCTGGTTTTGACTGATGTTAGGGATACCGCCTTGGTAGCCCATGCTCCTCAGTAAGTGCAGACTTGTTTTGGCTTAGGTGCGCTTCCCTATGCTTGTTGCTATAGGTTACACATATTTTCGTGTGAGCACCTGCTCTTAGTTGGTTCTTACTGCCATTTGGGTTTTTGTTGTTGGTACCCCTCAAGACTGAGATGGCCCCCTTTTCCTTGTCGGTAGGAAGAAGCACGTGCAGATAT
The DNA here is from genome assembly GCA_963921515.1 of Calotriton arnoldi. Classification (NCBI taxonomy): domain Eukaryota; kingdom Metazoa; phylum Chordata; class Amphibia; order Caudata; family Salamandridae; genus Calotriton; species Calotriton arnoldi. The sequence continues at coordinate 739,807 of CAWUFW010006217.1, forward strand.
TTCTTTGGCCGAAGGGGTTTAGTGTCGATGCCCTATTCGGCTAGCTGCTGCACCTCTTCTAGCACTGCAAGTTGGAAGCGCTGTTGCCTAAATCCCACTGAAGTTGAGTTCCCGTGTGTGTCACCTTGGAGTTCTAGAAATCCGACCCACTCCAGGTCGTCCATCTCAATTGGAGCTAGGGATGCAATATGTTTGAATAGTCGGAGGATGTTGGTCCTGTTCAGGATGTCATGGGGGCCCTTGATGTAGTATCTTGGAGTGAGCACTACCTCGTAGATGTGAGGAGTTTCCTCAGAGACTAATGAGACTTCTGGGCCCTGAGCTTGCTTGATGCAAGGAGTTTCCTTGGAAGCCAGTGGGACCTCTGAGCCTTGAGCTTGGGCTTGTGAGCTGGTTTGGAGGCCTGAGCCTGGTAGATCGTTTCTATGTTTCCATTATGCTGTTGGTCAATAACCCTTTCTCGTGAGCATGGTTGGCTCTCCTTCATCTGTGGTTCCATCTGAGGAGATGAGCTTTGCGCCGCGAATCCCAAGTGGATTAGTGCGGTGGCCTGTGTGCTTGCATCCACTTTAGCTGGGCTTTTCGTCAGCTCTTTTTTAGGTCCAAAATCCGGTTCTGAGCTATCCTGGGGGGCCCTGGTGTTACTATGAGATGGCAAGACCTCAGGTCCTTGGGGTTTACCTCCTTTAGCTTCCCCTGGGTTTGCCCACTTTGCGGCTTTGAATATTAGATAGAGTGGCCTGGTTTTGATCCTGTTTTCTATAAAGGGTTTGTTCTGAATGAGTTGCAGTGCCGATCTTCTTTTGGCTTTCGCCTTTTTTAGCTGTTTCCTCAGTTTCTTCTTGGCTCTCCTGGACAGCGGAACGTCTGGTGAAGCTGAGCCAAGCCGTTCTTCGGAGCTTTGGCAGGGCCTTGTGGCCACTTCCGCTTCGCCTTTTCTGATCCCCATGAGGGGGCTGGAACTCTGGGCTTCCTGCGGGGTGCTGCCCTTAAAGTCCGATCTTATCGCCAGACTTGAGTGGGGCTCGTCTATTCCTCCTCGCTCACCTATTTCGCCTGGGTCTGTTGAAGTAGAACCAGTGGTGGTGCGTCCATTGGGGGCGTTGCCCCCCCGCCCGCAGCTCCCTCGGCGTCTCTGAACTTAAGTAAACTGACTCAGTTTACTTAAGTTCAAAGACGCCAAGGGAGAACTGACAATCATGTCAGTCAGCATGACGTCGGACCGCCCACCCCCTTCAGAGCCTGAAGGGGGTTGGCGGTCCGGTGTCATGTTGACTGACATGCATTGTCAGACCAGGGGCAGCAGGCAGCAGCACAAGTGCGCATGACTGGTGAAGGTCGGCAAATTTTTCTGCCGTGCCCGGTCATGCGCACTAGGCTCTGGCTGGCGCATGCCCATTAGGAGAGCGAGGGTTGAGCAAAGGCTCAAACCTTGGTCTCCTAATGGGCAGGCGGGCGGTGAGTAACCCTGCTCTAAGCCAATCCTAGCGCTGCTGGAGCAGCGCCAGTATTGGCTGAGAGAGGGGTTGCCAGTGCCACTCCAGTGCCGTTCGTGAAGGCGCCAAGGGGAGCAGAGGTGGCGCGGACCGGCTGTCAGGTAAGTTTTATTTTTAATTTTAATTCCCCGGCCCCCGCGCGACAACCCCCCGCGAGTATTGCGATGCGAGCCGCGACTGCCGCCCCCCCCCCCCGAGTATAAATTGTAAAGCATTAACAGACTGCAAACAAGTGAATACAGGCCAGCAACCGGAGTAGTGCAGGTGGTGAAATTTGCATGAAAACTAATGCCATTTGGAAGGTGTGTGAAACCGCATATCATCTCACTGGAAAACTGCACAACTTATCAGGCCTTACGAACGTTGCGATTGCCTTTCGTCGTGGAATTCGTTAGGATTGTTGATTCTTTGCTATTCAGCAAAGGGTATGTGCGGGGAACATGTACCATTTTACACAGCCGAGATACCATGGATTTTTTTGGGTGTTCTTTTGAGGTTACCTACACGGTTACGCATTCTGTGCCTTTGCTCTGGATTTCGAATTCGAGTGAAATCGAAATCTCAGTTGGAGACCGGACGGCGACGAAATATCCGGAGATGCGGACAGACTACTCTTTAATAGAAGAATGTATTCTACTGGCCGTATACTTCATGATATATACACATTTGTTTTACCCGCAAATGTCGTACCTTGAACTTACGAGGTTATGCACTTCACTGCCAATTTATTCGAGGTGGCACAAAGCACATTATATAAATAGAAAACTATTTAAAAAATAACTAGTGAAGTTATTTTCCCACGAGTCGACTAAAATCAGAGGGTGGCAAAGTTCGCCAACGTATACTTTAAAACAAAAACAAAACAAATGTTTCCTTTCAAATACACTTCTGTGGGCTGGTGCAAGTTCCTGACACCACCTGCATGTGCCTAAATCAGTGGTAGGAAAGTTAGTTAATGGAGCCAGTTGAGAATAAGCAAAAGCTTAAAGTAGCTTTTGTTTACTCCCTGCTATAAATACGTGCAGAGCGGGGGGACAGCAGCAGTCCAGCTAACCTAGCAGGGGGAGCACAGAGCGCGGTGAGCGCTCTCCTTCCGAGCACTGGCAGTTTACTTAATATAGTGACACTGACAGTCGCACTAAACACATCTCTGGATTTTTTCAATTGATACTGTTTTCTTGTTGTCTGCTCTCAATTTAGTAGTTATGTTTCTAGGTCACTAGATGTATTATTTGCTTTTCCCCTAATCCACCGAAAGAAAGAGTATAACCTGCTTGTCCTCGCGCAGCAGGAAATCGGTTTTCACTTGCGACGGTTGGGCAATAAAACTGTTGTGGAATAATACCAGAGATGCGCGCCAGTTTAAACCCCTGGCACGTGCACTGGATTCCCGGCTTCCCCAGCTAGCCACATACTGTGATCCTGGGTAAATGATGGTATATCCTTTAGTGCCAATATCGGCAACACTCACCAGCCCTCCCATAGCAACATACATGCAAAATAAATAAGCAGACAAGACAACTTTTTGGTGGGAAAATTGCTGTAGGTTTATTAGCATACCAAATATGCCAACATAGTGGGTTATCTTACAGACGATCCAAAGGCAAGCCGCCCCTAGCGGCCTACCACCTGATGGGCCAACTTGCATCGTGGCCTTAGCCAATCGGTGTTTAGCGGTTGTGGTGAGGGGATAGCCCCTCCCACTTCCGGTGAACCATCGGTCCACCCTATTACTCACGCCCCCTACGAGGGCGGAGCGTTCAAGCGACCCCCGGTTGTACAGGTTTCCAACCGCCCGTAGGACAGACGGGCGCCGTCGCACCCCAGGGTCCACCGCACAGACTTCCTGGGGATATTAGGCCTCAGCACCCTTTGTGCTCCTGAAGAGGGTACCCCTGAGTACCTTTCCGCCTCTGGATCGCCCTGTAACTCCGCCACAGCCCTGGGTGTGGCGACCGTCGCAGCCAGGGCCCCCACCAAGGCCGGCATTCCTACTTACATCCTGCTATTTCTAGGGCCTCTCCCTATCCAGCAAGAACAGGTCCATGCTTCTACTGGACAGATGTACCCCATCGTCCTCAAAACACCCTGTGAATTTGGCGTGTAGCACCCATGTCTAATGAAGCCAAATCCCCTCTGTTAAGTGAATTTACGCATAGCGCGGATGAACCTCCTGCGCGCAGGCTCCATTGCCTCCCCGACCGGAGCTCCCTGCCACGGGAGCCGGGGGTGATTCCAGACCACTGAAGTCACCAGTCCCCAACTGGTTGCTAAATTTCCCGGTTGGTCTTCTTCTAGGGTGCATTACTTCGCCACATTGACCAGACAATTTCATGGTTCTTTTCGATTTATCCCTGGTGAACATAGTAATGGTGTCACCACAGGTTTGAGGGAATAAGTGTATGGTGCCCAATATTAGACACTGCACCCTTTCGTGAAGTGACAACTTACGCAGCCTACCCTGCTTGCTGAACCTTCAACCGGTCACAGATGCCCGGTCACTGCTATCCCTTGCGACCCTTGATACTTACAGTGTCGGACTACATGATTCTGTGTCACATGTTTCACTGTAGTCCCTTTGGTGGATCCCCTGGGACCCTTCTGCATCCCTGCAAATGCTGTGTCACGCACTACAACCCTTTAATGCCCTTGCCCATCCCTCAAAGACACCTGACAGCCTGATGCCCCGGCAGCATTGGTGAGGGGTTTTGTGCCCAGCACACCCCAGACTGTGTTTCCTACGTTTATCCTCCCTGGATGCTCCAGTTAGTGTGAGCGGCTATCCTTGTCCTGGCAGGCATGTCAAAGGCCATTCCCCCCCTTGGTGACTATCCTGCCATGGGATATGTGACCGTAAGTACGGGTGTCCTTGTGTACCTGACGTGTAAGGGGGGAACAACATGAACAAATACTTGCCCCTTCTTGAGCAGTGGGGACGCTAAAACAATCATTCTTCAATCATTGTAGCCAAAGTATGCTCTGCCCCCATGTTCCCCTCAGCTTATTGCACCGCAGCCCACAACTTAGCTGGCAGTTTCCGCAAATGCCTGGCTATAGGGCGGGTGTTTTTGTCTGTCCTGGATGGTCTCGAGGATCCATCTCTTGGTGCATGCTTGCAACCCTTAACAATTTCACATTAGTTGGACAAGACCACTGCCTGGCCGCAAGCTTAGCTAAGACCCTGCGGGAATCGCCTGCCTGTGCGAGCAGCCCAAGATTCATCGCTCCCCACTCCATTACCGTCTTTCTTGCTTCCCCACATTGGCGTTATGCCGTCTATGGTGCGTAGCTTCCCTTTGTTCCAGGGGAGAGCAGCCCTGTCTGGCGGTGTGTGTACTGAAGGAGATGTGTCCTGGAAGTACCATTGATATGAGTTCCAGTGTCACTAGTCGCCGTACTTGTGTGTTTAATAAAATTAATAACAGGTCCAACCCATCAACCGGGCATTCATCGCTTTCTTTAGACATGTTGGATTTGAGGGGGTTCCGTGGAATATGTAAGCAATCTCCCTTGGCATGTCATCCCTTTAACACAGGTTTTTCTTCTTTAGGCATGTCCCTAAATGTCTCCATCATGCGTGTAAGGCCAGATGAGTTTTGCTAGGAAACATCCCTTAGAACCCACCGTGTTGAGTAACTACTCATGTTAATCTCTTGTCCAAGTTGTCCCAGATTGTCTGGCACTCGTTGGCCCCAAGGAAGCTTTTACAAGCACGCTATACAAATGTATATACATGTTGTGCAACTTGGGGCACTATTACTTCCTCACTACGTACTTCCAGGCATGTCAATACTGCCAAAGGTATTCCCACCTTAGTACCTGAATAACCACTAAATAAATACTGTCCAAGGTAAAAGATTACCAGTGCACCTCGCCAAGGGCCCTCCACTGCGTGTGAACCCCTGTTGTTGAGTTTCTGACTGTTGAATTTGCCTGCCCACATCCGGACCCTTCAAGTAAAACCAACCAAACCAATAGTAGGCCTTCCTGTCAGGACACAACCTACATGGCCATAACGCGCCAGCATGTGTCCGATGAGACTAAGCAAGTTAGAGGCTTTATTGTATCAGCCAGACCCGGAGTGGAGCCAGAGCTGAATGGTCTAGTGTGGGTCAGACTGGAGGAGGTATGTGTGGCTACCGCAGGCCCAAAATGTGTGCAAATAGATAATGCATTACCATAGTGCCAATGGGCCAGAGTATAAGAAAATGGTGATGCTGTGATACAACTTATGTAAATGTGTGCAGTATTAAAACCGACAGTTCATTTTCAAGTACATGTTCATTTTTATGTACCCAGCGACACCTCCTGTGTAGCTGATGTATCTCATGTGTAACTGCACACCAAGTTACCCCCTGTGTAACTGCACAAAGCGAAACCACCTGTGTAACTGCACACAGCGTCACCTCATGTGTAACTGCACACAGCGTCACCTCATGTGTAACTGCACACAGTGTCACCTCATGCGTAACTGCGCACCACGTCGCCTCATGCGCAAATGCACACTGCGTCACCTCATGCGTACCCGCGTCACCTCATGCGTACCCGAGGGAGCATTCAATAATACATAGGGAGATAGAGGCAGGTGCACATTTGTCACCGCCCTAGAGCACAGTCTACATTCTAACCTAGTAAAACGGGTAGCTGTTTCTCCCTCATGGAAGCTCTTCTCGGTTTGGGCAGAGCATAGTTATTTCAAGTATGTAGGGTGCTGTGTGAAATGCCTGAATTAATCTCGGACACCGGAGGTCCGACCCCAGACCGTCAGCGTTTGCGGCCCGAGTCACCTCGTGTGTGCTTGGACTCTGTCTATACATGTGTACTCGCAACAGGGTCCCCTCCTGTGTACGTGCGAACCGTCACCCCTCGTGTATACTTGCCCCAGAGACGTCTCCAAGTGAATGCCCCATGTGTACCTCCAGTGATTACGGCCATGCCTTGGAGACGCAGGGGATAGAGGGAGCTGCGCCCAAGTTCCCCTGCCCTAGAGCGCCTTCACATTCTATATATGGGAGAACGTGCAGCCTACATGCTCGTGTATCTTGACATGTCTGGGGACCAGTGACTCAGATCTAGGCACCTGAGCCCACGACTCTGATGGCCAAAATGCACCAGCAAAATAGAAAAGCCCAATTCCGGTGGCAAGATTGAGTCATGTGCTGCTGCCCACGGCAAGCCAAAATAATGCAATTTGCGCCGCGCCAAATGCCTCCCACACTTCCAATATTTGAGCGCGATTCCACTCATGGCGGAGTCAAATGAACGCGTCACAATGGATGCAAGTTCATTACTCTGGTGGAAACATGGGACCCTCTTAAAACTTTCAACCACCACCTCCCCCTTTATCATGAGTGAAAGTAGTTGTGTGAAAGGAAACATCCGGAGTAGCTGCAATCATCCATCTCCTTGGTTCACCACAGGCATCATAATATTGCGTTGGTGGAGCAAGAGCAATGGACGGCAGAAGCAATGATGGCAATGGCCTCTTCTGCTCATCTGTGGCCTACTGTTAGCCAACCCGCGGAGCACCCGACACAGGACATTGGTTCCCTAACATGCCCTAACAAGTCCCCCTTTTTCCGAATCTTTTGTGCCTCGAAGTGGTAAAACATAGCTGCTGACCAGTGACTTAGGTCTCGGCACCTGAGCCCTCTGATGGCCAAAATGCATCAGCAATAGAAAAGCCCCTTGGCCAGTCCGACAAACTAACAGGATACTGCACAACATTTGACTTGAAAAATACCTGACAGTGGGCTCTCGCACTGCAGGCGCGTGTGAAACATAAGTGACGGCCTAATCCCCAGGAAGGTGCATGGGCCCCTGGAGATGCCTGATCAGGTTGCACTGTGGTGTTGGCGCCCCAAGACTCCCCAGGCTGCTTAACTACTAGCGATGTGAGCAGTAACCTACATTGATGGGTGCAACTTCCGCCCGAAAAGAGTAGGTGCAACATAAATGCAAGAATCCGCTGGCAGGAGCTTCAGCTAAATTTGTTACCATTGTTTGCGCTTAGGCCTGTCGAAAGTAACTATTCATTAGTAATATTGTGCAAGATCCAAACCCCTTGGCTCTCCCTGTGTCTGTTTCCTGACTTTGCCGCATGGTGAGGAATCAAACAGCACAGTCTAAACAGTTCATATTCTTACCCCTGTCCAAGTTAAACTTGTGCTTGCGCCACCCTTCAGGCAAATGGAAATTGTGTCAAATCGCTCGCTTACTACACCCACTTCTGGCACTTGACCCTTTACTTGGACAGGCCCGAGTTGGTAACCTCCCTCTAGAAGGCCTGCCAGTCGGCTGACCACCACAAAACACCAGTGTCCTTCAGCCCCCCCTAAGCCTGGATACTAAACCAGGTCTAGATATTATAGTAGACAATGGCACATTTACCAAACTTTACAGAGCTGTAAGCTTGACTGTATTGTGCATCCACTTAAACTACTCGCCCTCTAGCATAATCTTTGCCCAATCAGACTGCACACCTCCAGCAAATATAACCCAATGGATGTTTCTTGCGACCCCCTTTGGTGGTACTCATATCCTCCCCCGGAGGATGAGATGCTGAGTGAGAGGCCCCCTCACGAAGGGATGGTCCTAATACTAGCTGCCCCAGTTCTCGCCTTTGTGAGCAACAAAATTCCTTCTGCCGGGATTTCTCCCCTAGTACCTATGCTGCTGAACCAGGAAAGTGGAACCAACAAACTGTGTGTCCGCGCACCTTCTCCCCGAGTGATAACCTGGTGCTGCCTAACAGCTGTTTATTGCTACCCCCAGCTGCTGTTACTCATTTTAACAACCCCAGGAGGATGATAGGCAGAGTGAACGGCCCGGCCCCTCTTTGATTTGATGGCCTAATAGCTGCCCCTCTGAGGTTCCCCTATGCCCCATCTTGCTCACAGGGAAGAACCCCACGGCAGCACGAAGGTTGCTGCTGGGAAAATGTTGTGGCTTTGCCTATGGGTCAAAATTTGATCCACCCTGGGTATATTCTCGCCCTGCAGGTGGAGGGTATTCAAGAACTGGGTGGTTTAACAACTCTACTAGCTAAACTTAGTAACGTTTAACCCCTTCGATGCGCGTGACGAGCTCAGCTCGTCATGCTGCGCGGTAGCGCTGTGCGCATGACGAGCTGAGCTCGTCACGACCGCACCCGCGATCGGAATGTCCAGCACTCGAGCGGAATTCCGATCGCGGTCAAGGGGTTAACACTTCCCTCAATGCCCTTCCAGAGCGGATACATACACATAGCATGCTAGTATCTTATGCTTGAGTTAATTTGCAACTTGTAAATATGTAACTAACCACGGGTATATGTGTTAAACTATTGTGCTCACTATCATTCATATGTGCATTAGAGCTTTTGTGCTGGTCTCTTAGATGTAACCCCTGTACTCTGAAGTCTATGTAACGTAACTGGTCCTTTTTGAAAAGCGCACTGACACCTTCGGGTAAAGTTTGCGCCCTATAACTTCACATTAAATAACCAATGCCTAAATGTCACCCCCTTGACAAACCATGCAATAAGTGGCGACCATAGCCAGTGGTTGGGCCACGCCCAACCAGGCGCAAAGAGCCAGGCGTCCAGGAAGGAAGCCATGGCCACCACAGGACCCCGCACTCACCGCTAACTCCATGACCGACAACACGCAACATCCCACCACGAAGGCGGCATCTCAGCCCCTACATGCAGCCCTCTTTAAAATATGTTACTGCTACTGGGCCGAGCTGCCCTGTTCTGTTACGGGCGGGATAGGGGCAGTCGCGCCCAGCCGGCGCAACCAGCATAGTGGGCGAGAGAAAGCTGCAGAAAGCGCATTACTAGAAAAGGACTGTCCTCTGTCCCGGCGCACAAGCTGGGCGAGGCCTGTTTGGGACCAAAAGGCAGGATGTGGTCAGCACAGAGCAGGCACCTGGACCGTGCCCCGACCCTGCAGCCACCTCACCCTGAGAACAAAATTGCAAACTTGGCCAGTGACAACTGCTGCACGGCATAGCCTTTCAAAGGCTGAATGAAGGAATATAATTGTGCAGTACCATGACTCAGTCCCACTCTAGTCACCATAACAAACTTGCTTACAACATCGGAACATCTGCTTGCACTCGTGCTGAGAGAGACTCCCCTATTTCACTCAGACGTTCCCCTGGGGATGATGCGTGCCGTATGAATACAATGAAAACAAATACATCTGAGCGCTCACTCATTGAGCACCGTCCACCACAAATAAAGCGGCCCCGCTCTGGGCACACCAGCAGTCTCTCCAGGCGAGTGCACCGCCCGCAACATCAGGAGCACACGGCCCCCCAAACAAGCACACGCACCATAACCCGTATGGGCTCCCAGGATGGCAAACAGGTCCGCACAGAGATTGGTTATAAACAGCCAATTCCCTGCATCCAAATTGCCTCCCCAGCTGAGAGCCGCTCCTCACAGTCTCTCCAATGTGAACGATCTCTTAGAAATAGCCAACTCCCCCAAAAGGACACGGGGATTAGAAGTCATATGCCCAGAATCCCAGGATGCGGAGGCCGAGGCTCGGTCCTGGTTCCCCAGCTCCAAGGTCGGTAGTCTTGGCAGTAAAGCCGTATTATCTCTAACCCTGGGCAAAGCACTACGCTACGCTCGCGTAGTTTGCGAAGTTTGCGCTACTTCGCACAACGCGAATTGCACGTAGCACAGTGCAAACACGCGTAGCGTAGCGTAGTGCAGCGGTCATTTTTTGCTTGCTCGCGGTCCTCAACGTCAAGTTGGCGACCGCGAGCAAGCAAAATGACATCCCGGCGAGACTTTTTCCTCGTTCGCGATCAGCAACATCAAGTTGCCGATCGCGAGCGTGGAAAATAAACCTCCCGGCGAGATTCTCAACGCGGGGAGGTCAGGTTTCTCATTGCGAGTGGTCGCGTATGCTCGCGACCGCTCGCGATGAGAAACTACCAGTCCGCGTTGAGAAGCTGCCGCTCGAGTAAAAATCTACTCGAGCGGCAGTAAAGACAGCTCGCACTGTGCAAGATGCCGTTTTCAATGATTGCACAGTGCGGACAAGCATCCGGCACTGTGCAATCATTGCGAACAGCGCACTACGCAGTTCGCGTAGTGCTACGCGTAGCTTGCGTAGTGCGAACTGCACTTTGCGTAGCTTCGCGTAGCGCTACTTCGCGAACTACGCCCAGGCTTAATTATCTCGCTCATTGATCAGCTTTCTTAAGAACTCAGATATTGCATCATACTGTAATATGTTGCATATCCTCTATGATAATAGAATTTGAAGGGTAAATCTTTAATATATAAACATACTGCCCCCGAGGATGAAGCCCCGCCCACACTTTCACTGTAGGCTTATGGGCCCCCTAAATCAAGTGATACCGACAACGGGCTACAAAAGTTCCGACCTGGAGCTGTACAAGGCGACCCATACATAGAAACGCCCAATCTTGCGCAAAGTTAGAATCAGCATTCGCCAACGCTACATTACACATGAGACACGCGCTACCAGGCTCGGCAATCCTATCACAGACACGTCCCACATGTCAATGTTCGTTCTCCTCCCTTGCTCTGTGAAACAAGACAAAGGCGAGGCAATCCTGGAGCCCCCCCCCCTGCCGTTCAAAGCGATCAAAGGAAAAACACCCGTGCCTGGCAAAGCCACCGGATGGCATGAAATCATGCCATTCACAACCCAGGTGCACAGTACCGGCCCCCTAGCAATCACCGACGCAGTCCCATGGCACACGCCGCTACACCACTGCGTGTCACGCACGCGACAAGCTGCGCAGCTGGAACATTTAACGTTATTAAACAGTGCGTCCTGCCCATGATCAAGGGGGGCAGCAGACACCCTGCTCGGTACCTGGCTCATCCACCCCCCACCCCAGTTGGCAACTCAAGCCACATTTTAGCCAGGGGCCGCGAGCCACCCGCAACCTGCACAATTGCCCCTCCCCCTCCTGAAGCCGCACTGTCCCCTAGCCAACCGGAAGTAGGCCGGAGATCTAAACCGAGGGGAACAAACACTAACCCCCACCATCAGGAGCTCAGCGGGCAGACAGGCGAGTTGTATGTGGGTGAACTGGGGCCTCCCAGGCTCTAAACTGTGCCCAGTTCAGTCTCCCTGCCCATTTAGCTAAAATCTCAGTTGCCAAAACGGCGTCCACGTGGCGTGTGACTAACTCCGGGCTTTGTGCATCTCATTAACCTCGGAGGCTCTATCGCTGCTGCAAGACCCTTGGAAATTGTAACCGCTCCCCGAGCTAAGCCCCACAATTAATCTCCCCCACATGCCCAAACGTAATCGGGCAGCAGGGTCTGCCTCCACTGCCCTAATGTTCCCCTCCCGGACCCGTAAGGAACCAGAAAGTTTAGCATCTGGGTCCGTGCTCTGCTGTGCCCTCCCAGACAAGGAACCCATTTGGTCCGAAAAGGCAGCACACGCCACAAAACCCGACACCACAGCACACGGGGCCTCAGGTCACCCACCACGCCGCACGACTGTCCCCCCGCACAGCACCATACTGAGGAAAGACTTGCGGAGGAGGCTGCAATACCCCTGCAGTGCACTCACCGGGACAAAGCTCACAACAGCGGGGGGACCGATGCCAGACCAGCGACACGACATCGGCACACCCAAACGGCATCGGGGTGAGGGTCAAAGAGGCCGCCAGGTGGGCGGGGGAGGCATATATACCTCTCCCCTTCCCCCACCTCGGCCGGAAGTGACGCGCGGGACCCAGAGGGTCTCTGGACACTAGGCTGGCCAGTGTGCCATCCTGTTTCACTAAAGGGGCCGCCCTCTTATGAGGGTCCCCTGCGGGGACGTGTCGGTCAGCCCGCAGATCCTCGATTCCCTCAACTGCAGAAACACACGAAGTAAGAGTACTCGTCGTCTGTGTTTCTTCACGTGGCCTCTATTTAAAGGTGCATACATCTGTATTTGGAGGCGAGCACGTGTTTGTTTATTGTGGACTTGTAAACTACCCCCAATAGACTGTTTGATCTTTGCCGTCGCAATTTCTGCTGAAAATGGGGTTTCCTGTGAGTTTCCGGCCAAGCACAGGGCCCACTCTGGGGGCTGCATTAACCAGTATAGTAAAGTTGGCCATGCCGGGTGAGGTGCCAGACCGAGGTTGCTGCTGGTCCGTGCTCCCCCGCTTTGATCTGCAACCCAGGGGCCAGAATGCAGGCTGTAAAGTCAGATCACTTGTTTACAAGGCTCTGTCCTTGCTCTTTGTTATTTCATTGCATTGGCCGATATTATGACAGCGAGCTGGAGAGTGAACGGTAAATTGTGCCGCACTGTGTTGTGGGGACGAGTGGGGGCTGGGGAGATGACGGGGGACACTACCGACCACGACCAATGATAGAGGCATTTTAAAGAAAGATGCAACTTGATTAGTTCTGGACACGTTTTCAAATGGTACAGTCCAACCGTTTTTGCCCTAGTATACAACATGCCCTGTGACGTCATGTAATGTTTTGTTAAACCAATCAGTAATGGGCATTTCTCGTCAATGTTATGGCTGGTGCTGTTAAATAAATAAATAATTTTCTCAGTTGTAAATATACTAGCATTCGTCATTCTGTAGTAAATCAGATTTCCAAATAGTGCAGAACACTACATTTTACGATGATGAGTAGGTGCACTCATTAGGTACGGGGTCAGACGTGAGCTTTTGATTTTACTGGAATTATAGGGGCATATTAGCAAGGGCACTATCGCCGCTTTAGCGGCACTTTTTGCCGCTAAAGCGGCGATATTTATATCGCCCTATCAGCAAACTGTCTCTAACAGCAGTTAGCGACAGTTTGCGGGCATTAGCGCCCGTTTTTACCGCTTTGCATGTCAGCGATATTTATCGCTAATGACATGCAAAGTGGGCGTTCCGACGAACAAACCTGGGAAACACTCGCTAACAGGCCTATCGCCTATTAGCAAGGTGGCCATGGCCCCAGTTAGCGATGTGAAAAGTCGCGCTAACCGGGGTCATCGCTATTTATTTAACACCTGCAATTAGCAGGTGTTAGCCATACCTAACATGGGGGGTGGATTATGCTGATACGACCGTATCAGCAAGGTCTTCTCCCTTCTCCATGCAACATCGCTGGTTTCTCAGCGATGTTGGCCCATTTCCCCCGCTTTCGCTGGAATATTCATCGCCATAGCGCTAATCGTTGCTAATACAGCGTTAGCGTGGCGATATATTCCAGCGATAGCCAGCGATAAAAAAAATCACGCTAAGCAGGGTTAGCGATGATTATCGCCTCTTCTTGCTAATATGCCCCATAATATATACAAATATAATATATGGGTTTTTAGATAAATTTTTTTTTTTGCTTTTAGCCATTTTTTAAAATATATTAGCAAGGGCTCTCCATGGGCCTGGGTCCCCATCTGTACATTATTTCTGAATTTCCTTTCCCCCTCGAGACTCGCCATGTAATGTTTATACTGGAGATTTAATTTTCAGTGTTAACAGAATAAACAAGCAATGCAAAAATAAGCAGTATGGTGCCAAGCGAGTGTGCCTGCATTATACTAGATCATGCTTAAATTCATCGAGACGACATTACTTGAGATGCGCCACAATTTTCCCAGTTACCGCGTCTTTGAAATACGACTCATTTTCTGAGCGCATCTTTTCTTTAGATATGATAAAATGGCTTTTTTTCTAAACACATCTCACACTGTGTACGTGGCTATCAGTAATTATATTCACATTTCATTACATGTTTATTATCCAGGGGTCGCGTTGTAATATTCATAAGTGCTGCAGAGGGAAATGGATTTACAAAATCACTTCATGTACTGTGTTTACCCATATTCCAAACAGGAATGTTATGGTTCATATTCAGCCTTGGAGTATCTTTTAGGAGGAAATGATTTTATGTTATGCATAGCGCGATGAAGTGCTAGGTAGCAGGACTGTTGCGTTGCTGCTCAGGGCAGCATTAGAGGGGTCTTGGTTCCACTCCTAGCTTTACACAAGCAGCAGAATCCCAGAGTTCGGACTTGTTGAGCATTTCTAGAGCCATGCTAGGAACCCTGGGGCATATTAGCAAGACCGGCGATAAAATTATCGCCGTTTTAGCGGCAGGAAACTGCCGCTAAAGCGGCGATAATGGGCTTGCTAATATGCGTTATGGAATTCAATAGAAGCCCAGGTTAGATGTGCAGGACATCTAACCTGGGCTTCTATTGGAATTCTATAACGCATATTTTCAAGCCCATTATCGCCGGTCTTGCTAATATGCCCCCTTGTTTTATAATCTTACTGAGAGCTGCATTAGATCAGTGATGTGCACTGTTAGAGCCACGACAGTCTGACGTGTGTGTGTGTGTGTGTGTTCGTGCGTGCATGCCAGCGTGTGTGTGAGAGAGAGAGAGTGGGGGGAGAGTGGGGCAAAGAGAGAGAGAGAGGTGGTCACGATGCGTTTATGACAGTCACCGGATTTTGCAGCCACAGTTTTTCTATGTAAATATTGATTTTCTACAAATGCTCCATAATCCAAAATCTGATGTACAACTTGAGGACTGCAAGAACAAAAAACTGTTTCCAGCTCAAACCAGCTAAAAACTGCATCTGAAATGTACCATTTAGCTCTGATATTTTGAAAAAAATATACAGTCAGTTTCACAGGTTGAGTTTTGCACTCCGGTATTAAAGAGGCAGGATTTATTTTGAGATTGTGTTATTGTATTCAAATTAAAATGGTCCCCACTGGGAATCCTGACATAAGGCTATAACAATGGTTTTACAAACATATAAGCTGTTAAGGTGATATGACTGAAGTAAATGCTCATATGCTACTATCTAGATTTTGTTTAAAGATCTTTGTCCATAGATGAATTAGGGAGCCATTATGACAGATAAATTTGGCAAAATATAATAAATAAAGAATGCATTGGGCTTGGTGTGATGGGAAGGAAGTGGGGATGAGACAAAAGTGTGGTTGTGAGTTTAGGCGGCAGGGGCTGAAGAACGAAGGCAGCAGTGGCTGGGTGATAGCTCAGCCTTAGTACATGTGAAAATAAATAGATTCATTTCCACTGGTGGAACAAAGCAGATTGAGGCACATTTTAATTGGAAAAATGTCATGTAATAAGGAGTGGTGAAAATGGTCTGAAAGAGCAGTAAATTAACAATAAAAATGGGAGTATCAGCCGCTTCTGTGATCATAATGAACGCAGCCAGTGCAGCTGGGCCCCCAGGCTGGCGCAACCCACTCCACTCTGTACCAGGGCAGCACTGCACAGTGTACAGTCAGTGCAGTCACACTCTGCCAGAGCAGCGCACAGTACCCGCTGCTTGCACAATAAGTGCTTCTACAGAGGGCAGCACTCCCGTCTCGCTTGTGTCTGCATATGCATTTTTCCCAATGTTTGTAAGAATGTAGTTAGAATAGGTGTTGGAAATGGCCCTTTTTGCAGGGTTACCCCCAATCCATTTGCCTTCCTCCCTCTATTTCTTCTAACCTTGTTTTTCTTGGCTTTAGGACTCTGAGCACTTTACCACTGCTAACCAGTGCTAACGTGCATGTGCTTCTTCCCTAAACATGGTGACATTGGTATACCTGACTGGCATATTTAGTTTACCTGCACATCCCTTGTAAAGTGGTACCCCGTGTACCCAGGGCCTGTAATCTAAATGCTACTAGTGGGCATACAGCACTAGTTGTGCCACCCACACAAGCAGCCTTTCAACCCTGTCTCAGGCCTGCCATTGCAGGGCTTGTGTGTGCAGTTTACTGCCACTTAGACTTAGCAATTAAAACCACTTGCCGATCCTTAAAACTCCCCTTCTATTTCACATAAGACACCCCTAAGTTTGGACCTAAGTAACCCTAAAGGCTGGGTGTTGTATAACTAAAAGGCAGAACATGCACTTTTAAGTTTTACATGTCCTGGCAGTGACAAACAGCTAAATTTGTTTTTAACTGCTGTGAGGCCTACTCCTTCTATAGGCTAGCATTGGGGATTCCTTAAAATACCTTTTAAACTGTAATTTCTGATTGGAAAGGAATAGCAAATTCATGTTTAATATCTTTGGAATGGTGGTGATATATCCTCTTCAGTGGTAAAGTTAGATTTGGCATTACCATTTTAGAAATGCCACGTTTAGAAATTGAACATTTCTCTCCTCTTAACTTTGCTCTGTGTGCCTGCAGCCTGCCTCCAATACACGTCTGGGCTGGGTGACAGCTACACTTTGTTCATGTTCAGTAGACAGCCACAACACAGGAAGGGCTGGGTGTGACAGGGTATACATCTGCATTCATCTGCATACTGATAGTCTTCCTGGGCAGGGAGAGGAAGAGGTGGTTCACACTTACATTTGAATAGGTTGTGTCCTGACTTCATACAAGGGGCTTATTTATCCCCTACTGGTAGTCAGGATCCTTGTGCACTTCATAGAGTTCCTTCGAAGTCACTCCCTACATCAAAGGCACTTTTGGGTATAAGTACCAGGGCTCTGCCCTTCTCAAATGAGTACACTCATGGAAAGGATTCTGCTGGAGAAAAGGCTGCTGTGCTGAAGGATTGCCACTCTGCTGTGCCTTACTGTTCTGAGGTACTGCTTCCCTGCTTTGCTTAGCTGCACTGCTGCCTGCTGACTTCTGCCCCACCAAAGGACCAAGGACTAAACCCAGAGTGACTTTAGGACAGAGTATCTGGGACATCAAAGACCTTGTTATCTGCTATCTACTTTTTGTCTACATCACTACTGCAGAAGCTTTTTTGTCGAACAACCAGAGCTCTGCTCTGTGGGAGCCAAAATCGTCATGTGGTGAAATACCGCGCTGGGCTCAGTGCATCATGTTTAATTCAGCCGAGATTCCGCTTGGCAGCTCTTCCTACTCATGACCACATCTTACCCCGAGGAGTATGATCTGCACTTTCGATCTACATTCCGATCGGAGTCACTACATTCCTGCCTGAGGTAGCCGCTACGCAAAAGGAAATCCCTCCCCAGCATGGCCCATCCAGAAAGGTAGACACCATGACCGACACTGGAAGCCAGCGTGCCGAGTGGAGACACCACCTTCCGGCTCATCGAAACGCTGCATCACTAAGGGAAATCCCTCAGTGCGGCCTTTGTTGCAAGCGGTTGTCAGGACGGTGCCAGTGACACTCGATAGCTGCCGGCCCAAGGAGCCTAAGCGCGACGCTGGCTGCCCTTTCGTCCAAGCGGATTTGACAACTCAAAGGTCCAGGAGTCATGTTCGCCGGCGTATAATTTCTCGTGTGTGTGATCTACATGCCTGCAAACATGCTGCTACTCATATACGTCTAAAATACAGTCTTATTATAGCCCTAATTGTAACTGCTCGTCTTTTGATACCTTGTTTTTGGCATACTCGTTCACACAGTAACATATGCATGTTTAAATACGAGCTGACTTTGACTCCATTGCAACTACTGTTCCGGCGATACCTTAATTTCTCTTACACTCTTTGCTCAGCATTGTCAGCATTGTCAGACATAGATTCCTGGACTTTTGTGCATATCACGTGCCAATTGCGCAGCTATCCTTGGGGCTCCAGGGATCAAACAATTTCTTTGTGCCCCGCGGCTCGATCTGGGTCACTCTGGCTAGCTACATTATCCAGTCTTGAGAAAGTCATCTGCGAGAAAACACATGTTGGCTGTTTTTTGTATGAACAATACTGTTACTGCTGCACCTTGAACCTATCAACAATAAAGATTGGACCTGCTACATTGGCTGGCAGACCACCAATGAAAGATTCTATAGTGCTCTGGGCTCATTAATGTATCAGAATCATATGAAGGAGTTTCTCTTTTTCATGTATGTTTTTGTACTAGATCGGTGGCTTATGTTTTTTTGCCTATTCTGAGCACCAGTTGGGGGCCTGCAATTCAAGTTCATATGCTGAGCATTTATTTCAACTCTGTATGTGGCTGCATGTGTCCCATTGAATATGTGTAAACCTGACCAAATGCTGTGGTATTTCCATGAACTTTGTGTTGCTAATTTACTTCCTTGCAGACACTGAGTTGCTGGGCCTCGGGTAATTTACTACGTATCTCCTTGTTGCACTTCCCCATCACAATCCTTATTTATTGAGTGGTAGCTCCCTCAACCAGCTAATCACCAAACTTTTAACCTAAATTGCGTCCCATCCCTTCAACATGGTCTCCAGCATACATCTTGTCTCATGGTATAAATGCTTAGGCCACCCACCTCACATCCTATTAGTTTTTTCTGCAGGTGAGTCACCGGTTCACAGGTAAGAGAGTTGTTGTAATCTATGTTGTTGTGTTAAGCACTATGGGCCTGTCATACGGGGCAGGCCCACGTAGTGCTGTTAAGACCATTTGTAAGAGCTTGCGCTTGAGTGGAGCCAGAGGAGAACTGAGAGGCCCACTGAGGTAAATGAGGCCATATGAGTAGACATGGGGACAGCATAGCTGCCAAGTTTTCAGATTGCTTATGTGTGACATTTCCCTTATGTAAACAACTCCTTACACCCCTGTGAAGATTGGCGCCCTGGGCCTAGGTCCAGCTCAGCCATGCCCAAAGATGGTCCTATCCTGGTGTCTGCCCTAGCTCTCTGATATAGCTGCTAAGTGTTAAGGCTGCTTATGTGTGGCATTTCCATAGTTTCAGTGCACTTATAAGTAACATTCAGCAGCCGAATGACTGACACCTATGTTAATATGGAAATCGACGCAGTCCTTATTAACAGAATTGAACATTGTGAACTCCACATTAACTTCGACTCACAAATATGTAGTCAAGCAGGCCCTGAGACCTAGGCCCGCAATTGCTGATTCATAGGTCACAGGTGTGAGGTTGTGCAGCTGGTATGCAACAGCTCGGGCAGGAAACTCTTGATCAGTTTCACATATAGGTGCAGCGACATTACAATGGTCAAGAGAGATTGCCCCAATAAAAAACACATGGCCGAGGCAGTATGTGTGCTCCTAAACACACCATAAAAAGTAAGATGCGACATACGTTAGGAAGACATAGCCAATCAGGACCTAGCACATGCAGTGATCATGTGATTCCTATGCCGGACATCTGGACATGTTATCCGCTGGCCACATTGTGTCCAGTCGAGGTAGAGACCCCACCTGTGGTACCATTAGACAATTAATTTACGACTCGAAAGGCAGTAACCAACATTCCTCACCATATATGGTACGCCTGAAAGTTTTATGACCCATCATGCTTTGTATAAATAAGAACTCATACTGATTGTAAATTGAGACAGTCCTCAGACTTTGTGCTTGCAACTGTTCTCCTGGCCATAATGTTTAATTAAACAAACTGTTACTATTTTGCCAAACACCTCTTGTCTTCTTCTTTTTAAGGGATTTCGAACTCAAGCAACATTTTGGAGACCACAAAGGGACTGATTGGGACCACAAACCCGACTGTAGCTGAAGGTAGGAAACCCAGCCAGGACAGATTCACGATTGTGCAACAAGAAAGGTAGGCAGACACCGCAATGGATTGGAAGTTCTAATGAATCCCCGAGGCAGAGGTCTGTCCTGAAGCAGCTGTCACATCAAAACCTCAAACATAGCTTAAAGCATTTGTCATATGGTTAACTAGGGAGAAACATAAAAAGATAACCTGAGCGCTTCTGCCACTGACAAGGTCTGGCATATTACCTATTTTATATGTCCTAACTGAATCAGTCATAATGCGGCCTTGGAGGCGTTCCCGCAGAAGTCACCTTCTTTTGATAGCTGAGCACGCTAGAAAAGGTGAAGATAGCCCTTGATAACTCCCAGGAAGCTATTTTTGTGTTACAGCTATCCTGATTGGGCGGAGTTGATACCGCAGTCTCATAGTTTTTAAGTTCAATGTTTTCTCATTGCTAAGAGTTTTCTTAACACCTTTAGTATCTGTAAGGAGTGTGGGAGGTACAATTGGCTTGGACTCTGGGTGTTCAACAGGTAGGAATTCAAACATAGGGAAACAATTGGATCCAGGAAACTGGGCATAACTTTTGTGTGGCCAAGAGGGGCAGGTGATTCCAGAGTTATTGCGATATGGTTTCTATGATTACCACCTATGTCTAGGTGCTGAGAGTGTACTTCTTTTTTTTTGGACAAAGTAGTTTTTTCTGCTGATTATTATTGAACTGTATTATGTATGTGATGATGTTATAATAATTGTTGATTGCAAAATGTATTGTGTGAAAAATCTGAGATTGTGCAGATGCTATATTAACATATTGCATATTCGCCCTATGTTGTAATACTACATATGCATTATCTTGTTTTATTGAAATGTTCAACTGAACTGTTTTGATGCAAATATTATAAAGACCGTGAGCTCCTAGTACGTAATTTGTAGGAGTGCACCACATACAATTGCCCCAACGATTATACAAACAGAATTACAAAACGTAATTTGAGTTGTAGATACCCAAATTACTAAAATTGCCATGGATACCTAATTGAAGCATATGGAAACTAGTTCCCCAAACAGATAAAGAGAATTAATAAGTTCTGCAAGAGTGGCATTTGCACACAAGGGCACACACACTTCCCGGGCCTAAGGAGACATGAATATAATTGAACGTACTAAAACACATATAAAGACTAAGGGGTCGATTCTGATTCGGGCCGGAAAAAGCACCGACCGACTCGGATCCGGAAAAAATACCGACCGACACGTACCAGTGGCGCCCGACACGCCAAGTACGATGCAAGCCGCGATAAATCCGACCGACACGTCAGGAAACCAAGCCGACCGACCGAGCCGCTCGGAAAATAGCAATCCGGCCGGAAAAACACGCGAATCCAACCGACCGACACGCACCCGGAACAAATCCGACCGAATCGTACCCGCCAACTCCAACCTGCAAAGTACGATGCAAGGCGCGAAAAACACGACCGAGTCGGACGGAGGACAAGCCGTACGACCGACACGCATACAAAACCGAGCCGAAGCAACACAATACACCGCGACCGACGCGTACGCAGCATACAAAACTGCACAAACACAGCGTGAACGAAACGGAAAACACCGTACGAGACCAATGCAGGGTCCGACTCGGTCACAAGAACGTTTCCAACATACACAAACAGCACAAAGGAAAAATCAACCAAAAAAAGGCCAAACAAGCAATTACCAAGCCAATAAATACTGGGGGGGTGGGGACAGAGAACAAAGACACACCAACAACTCCACCTATATAAAGGACACAAATCACTACCATGAGCCTTTGCAAATGCCATTCCACTGCCAGCACCCAAGAGAAAGCAACCACACACCCACAGCTCATCCCTCACACAAGCCACACACCAGCAGCACACCAACAAATACCTACCTCACATACACCCAGCACAACACACACCCACACACCCTCACCTGCACACCAACACACACATCACCCACCATCACCAACCATCACCATGCCCCCCAAGAAGAATCCCAAGTTTCTAGATTGTGAATTGGAAGTCCTGGTAGACGAGATCCTCAGGGTGGAGCCACAGCTGTTTGGCACATTGGTCCAACAGACCCCCATGTCGCAGAAAACCAAGATGTGGGAGAGGATCATCAACAGGGTGAACGCCCAATCACCATGTCGGCGCACAAAGACGGACATCCAGAACAGGTGGTATGACGTGCGCAGGAGGGTCCGGGAGCTGCTCAAGAAAGACTACCACCTGAGCCAATACACCGGCAGTGGCCCTCCTGCCAAGCCAGTATACCTCAGGCCCTGGGAGGAGAAGGTGCGGGCCATCCTTCCGCCAGTGAGCGTATATGGACTAGAGGACATCCCAGAGCCTGGTGAGTACACAACAAATGTACACAATAAACTGCCACAAAACACACACATCACTGTCAAGGGAGAGTCAAACCATGCACTCATAGCAATTACACAGCAACTAGAACAGAATCATCCCAAAATGTGTATGTCAGTCAGATAAACACAACACATGCCATCAAAAAAGTCACATCCAACTGTGCCAACACATGTACAAACACAACCACAACTACAGCTAGGCAGTGGCACAAATAGAACTAACACACACATCCACACATGTAGCCACCACAACAACACCAACACACAGTGAAGACCACTCAAAGGAAGGAATTCTGTGTATGCTGGCCAAGTCAGTGTAGCCAATAGCATCATGGGAGTCGCAGTCACACATATTGCCCCCCCAACTGTCCCATCAACACCACCATGAACCATGCGCACATCACAGGGAGTGGAGAAGGACTCACAAGATGGCTGACACTGGCTACTGCTGTGGGGAGCACAAGGGCATGCTGGGAACTGCACACCAACCAACAGCAGGACACCACTGTCAGCCATCTTGCCATTGCCCTCACACCCACACACACTGAACTCCCCACAAAAGCAAGTAAGTATGGGAATGCCGGGAAGTGGGGTGGAGGCAATAGTATGATGGGAGTCACAGTCACAGACATAGCTCACCCCCACAACTGTCCCATCAACACCACCCTGAACCATGCTCACATCACAGGGAGTGGAGAAGGACTCACAAGATGGCTGACACTGGCTTCTGCTGTGGGGAGCACAAGGCCCTGCTGCCAACTGTGCACCAACAAACAGCAGGACACCACTGACTGACATCCTGAGAGACAACTTACACTCCCTGCAATGCAAGCACGTTCCATGGTGGGATATCTGGCTGGCTGGCTGGGTGGGAAGGGAGACTTGCAGCACTGACCATAGTCACCAGCACCTCCCCTCACACCCCCCCAACACAAACTCCACAGTACCCACCTGGTAGAATGCAATGCCCTCCATCCTAACACAAGATCCCACAAAGCACCACCACCCTGGGTTATGTTGTGTGAAGCACAGGGACACTCTTGGGACTCTTAGCCAAACAACTGCCAGGACAACACTCCCAGCCATCCTGTCAGCACAGCCAGCCCACCCCACAGGGAAGCAGAGTCAAAAGGAAGGAAGCATGGGCATGCTGGGAAGGGGGTGGAGGCAATAGCATGATGGGAGTGGTAGTCACAGACATTGCTCAGCCTCACAACTGTCCCATCAACACCACCCTGAACCATGCTCACATCACAGGGAGTGGAGAAGGACTCACAAGATGGCTGACACTGGCTACTGCTGTGGGGAGCACAAGGCCCTGCTGCCAACTGTGCACCAACAAACAGCAGGACACCTCTGACTGACATCCTGAGAGACAACTTACACTCCCTGCAATGCAAGCACGTTCCATGGTGGGATAACTGACTGGGTGGGTGGGTGGGTGGGAAGGAGGTCTGGCTGTCAACCAAACACAATCAATGCAGACCATGTTCACACCCCAGAGAATACATAGAAATGCCCAAATAATGCAGGACAATGTGCCACACCAATATCAACCCCTGACTGTGACGACTTAGGACAATACAATGTACAGGCCCGCACCCCGAGGCACAGTCACAACTGTCAGGTGTGTCAACCACTGATGCCTGCAGAAACATGACATACATTGTTTGTGTCTCCCAAAAACAGGTGATGATAGGGACACAGCAGCAGACGCTGAGGAGTCCCAGTCCCAGGCTCAAGAGGATGCCGAGCTCACTGGCGTCGTACAGCCTCTGTCCTCCTCGGACGATGAAGAACAACCTGGCACATCCGGTGCAAGTCAACATGCTGCACCAGCAGGACCACCAGCTGCAGCACCAGCAGGTCCACCAGCTGCACCCCCTGCACCCACCCCTCCAACGACTGTCACCACGAATACCATCCCTGCCGACATGGACAGAATAAGGAACAACACCAGCGCAGTGACCCTGGACCAACCTGGGGCCATGGACACCACCACCACCACCAACCCCGAGGTGGACCAGGGTTATCTGTGCGTGCAACTGCACACACTGCACATGTCAGCAGGGGTGGTGGGAGGGGTGGGAGACAGAGGTCGCTGCTTGCAGACGTTGCTGGTGTGCATGAAGACCCACAACTGGTACGCATAGCTGATGCGTACCAGTCCAGCACCGGAGAGCTCAGCCAGGTAGTGGGGCTCCTCAGAGACATCAAACAGCAGCAGGCTGCCCATCATGCCCGCTTGGACTCCCACATGTCCCATGTGGAGTCACACATGTCACGTGTGGACTCCCACATGTCACGTGTGGACTCCCACATGACCCGCGTGGAGTCCAAGTGGGATGTACTACATGAGATGACGGCGGTGCACAGGGACATTTTACAATGCCTCCGCCAGATGAACAGCAACCAGTCCACACCTCCCTGTGTGCCAACAACATCTGGTACCGAACAAACTGCAACTGCCACAGGGAGGGAGGAGGACTCTGGCGGAGAGTCCCCTGCACCGCAGCAGCCTGCACTTGAGGGCCCCCCCAAGAAGAGGGGTCGTCCGAGGAGGGGAAAGTGAGAGGCTGATGGCCAAGCGCAACTCCCAGGAAGCCTGAACCTGTTCTGGATTTTCGCCTTTGTGCACAGACTGTTCACCCTGTTGATGGCAACACTACTCCCACACATTGCATGGGGAGTACAAGTTGGAACAATGTGTCAGACAACTGTGGCCCCGATACTGGGGATCCTGTCTACCTGGACTTTCTATTCATCTAGGAACTTGGGATTGCAAGATTCATGTACAGCACAATCCATCCTATGCACTATTATCACAGATGTATCACAATAAACACAATAATACACCATACTTGCCTCTGTCGTGATTCCAACGTGGGTGCTGTTATGGGGATGATGAACAACAAAATTACACTGTGTATGCGAACTGCAACAGCAAGGACAACACAGGCATGTGAGTACAGGCAACGTGACACATATGAGGGAGACACACCACCAGGGCTACACAACACATACACACCTAGGCCATCTGACTCATTGCCTACACTGATGTTGCCAGGGAAGACGGTGCAATGCACAGACACCACACCCATTCCCAGTTGTAGTCAAGTAGCCCACAGGTGCAGTAAGCAAATGGCAGTCAAATGTGTGACCACAGACAACGCACATCACTAAGTGAAGCACAGGTTTATTACACAGTAGCAACATGCCGTAACCACTACAGATGCAAGGTAACCCCACCTGGTAGCGGGCACACAGTCAACAACTGTAGACAGAAGGAAGTCCATGGGTGTGGCGCACATCACCTGTAGGGACACAACAGCTACCAGCCTGGATGTGCAATCACGTTGTCGGTGGACACAGTTGACCAAACGAATCTGAAAGTACCCTGTGAAGGACAGAAATGACACACAGTCAAAAGCAATGGAGTACAGGACAGAACAGCAAAACTCATGCACAATACATGTTACAAGATACCCACCCAGAACCAAGTTAGCATGTGAACACTGTTGGGGAGTACAGCCCACCTGTAAGCACACATCGCAACACACATCCAGTCAAGTAGCCCATGGACACACTCCAACAGCACCAGAGCACCACCCACACATCATGCCAACTCACATCATTGACATGACACCTCAGGATACTCACATTCAGCTAAAGAAGTTGGTGATGAGCTGTGTGCGGACATCACCATCACCATCATCATCATCATCGTCACTGGCATCGTGTTCCAGGCCAGGATCCTCCACAGGTGGCGGATGTTGGTCATCGTCATCCTGGATGAGAGGCAACTCCTTCCGCACTGCCAGGTTGTGGAGCATGCAGCAGACGATGATAATCTTGCACACTTTCGCAGGGGCATATGGGAGGGACCCTCCGGTCTTGTCCAGGCAGCGGAAGCGGCTCTTCAGGAGACCAAAGGTCCGCTCAATCACTCTCCTGGTCCGACCATGTGCCTCATTGTAGCGCATCTGGGCAGGTGTCACAGGGTTCCTGAGGGGTGTCAGCAACCACGGCATGTTGGGGTATCCCGAGTCACCTACGGACAGACAAGTGCACATCAGCTGACTTGGAAAAGTGGGCGGAATACTACAGATCAGATCACACACAATGGCACAAAGTCAGTACACACCGACAAGCCAGGCACGCTGGTTCTGCATCTGTGCCATCAACCTGGGGATGCGACTACTCCTCATCACAAAGGCATCGTGTGCTGAACCAGGGAAACGGGCACACACGTGTGTGATGGTCATGTCTGCAAGACACACCACCAGTGCATTGACCGAGTGGTAGTGCTTGCGGTTCCTGTAGGCCTGCTCCTGGGCCTGTGGTGGTACCAAAGCCACATGTGTCCCATCAATGGAGCCAATGACATGCGGCATCCTCCCCAGGGCATAAAAGTCACTCTTCACGTCAGTGAGTCGTCGCAGTCTAGGGAAATAGATGTACCGGTTCAGGAAGAGCAACATTGCCGCCAAGAAATCGCGGAGCACACGGCTGAACATGGTCTGTGACATCCCACCAGCAGACGCCACAGTATGTTGGAAGGTACCGGTGGCAAAGAAGTGTAGGGCTGCCATCACCTTCACCTTGGGGGTCAGCGCTGTAGGATACGGCCGGCCAGGCTGCAAATGTGGGGACAACTGCACTGCCAAATCCTCAATCAGCTGCCTGGTGAAGCGGTACCGTCGGATGCTGTCCCGTTCCACCATCGTTGCCAGGTCTGGGAATGGCCGATGGACAGCAGGAGCCCTGCAGTGCAGAGGAGAAGTAAGCAAGATCGTCAGTCACCCCACATATGCGGCATTGAACACACTCAAGATCCCAACATACATCATCATGAGGCACAACTACATGAAGTGTGCAGTACCGGAACGACATGTATGGTACATACATGGCCAACATCTGTCAACACGGTCCTACAGGTGGCATCAATTTGTCCCAGGTTGGCCCATTGGATATCATGATGCTGTGTCACAGTCACCCCCCCAGTGACATGTGAGGACAGATGTGCCCCAGGCACCACAGCTCAACGACAGGCACATTCCCAGGGACCCTGTAATGCCACATGGACACTGGCATCACCTGGAGTATCATGTGTACACCACAACAAAACAAACATGACCCCCACAGGTAGTGGCCACACTTGCCATGGCAGGAGAGCCATGGACGTCTGTGACACACACGCACAACATCAGAGTCCATGCACACACAACGTGGATGTGGAGACTGTCTCCCATTGTGCACATGAAATCAGAGACATTGTAAACACTACATGCACAAAGACTGTGGAGGGCCATCACTATTGTGCCACTGGGACACCCTGGCTCAAACATACCGTCCCACATGGGACTCACGGGGTATGTGACATGACATACACAAACACCACTGTGAAATGTGACCATGGCACATGCACAGATATGAACAGTTGCACATCACAGTGGTCACGTACACGTAACACCCAGGATCCTGTCCCCATTAACACGTGCACAGCCTGGGGGTGGCTGCCCACAGGTGACACCCACAGGACAAAATGTACACCAACATACACACAATAGGAAATGCAGCCTTACATGCCTTATGATAAGGTTTGGACAGGCTGTCGTGATGTAGGTGTGCCCCTCACTCCCTGGGAGCTATCTGTGGCTGGCATATGTCCATCTGAGACAGGCATGCTGACATATGCCAGTCACATGTACAGTGATGCGTTGAACAGCAATGGACCGATCGGTGCCTCCGGCCGGCCCATTGCTTTCAATGTGTGCGGGTACGCGTTGTACCCCTGTGCGCGTTGTACTGCAATGGACCGATCGGTGCCTCCGGCCGGCCCATTGCATTCAATGTGTGCGGGTACGCGTTGTACCCCTGTGCGCGTTGTACTGCAATGGACCGATCGGTGCCTCCGGCCGGCCCATTGCATTCAATGTGTGCGGGTACGCGTTGTACCCCTGTGCGCGTTGTACTGCAATGGACCGATCGGTGCCTCCGGCCGGCCCATTGCATTCAATGTGTGCGGTGCAGCGTTGTACCCCTGTGCGCGTTGAACAGCAATGGACCGATCGGTGCCTCCGGCCGGCCCATTGCTTTCAATGTGTGCGGGTACGCGTTGTACCCCTGTGCGCGTTGTACTGCAATGGACCGATCGGTGCCTCCGGCCGGCCCATTGCATTCAATGTGTGCGGTGCACGCGTTGTACCCCTGTGCGCGTTGTACTGCAATGGACCGATCGGTGCCTCCGGCCGGCCCATTGCATTCAATGTGTGCGGGTACGCGTTGTACCCCTGTGCGCGTTGAACAGCAATGGACCGATCGGTGCCTCCGGCCGGCCCATTGCA
Source organism: Calotriton arnoldi (assembly GCA_963921515.1). NCBI lineage: Eukaryota > Metazoa > Chordata > Amphibia > Caudata > Salamandridae > Calotriton > Calotriton arnoldi. The sequence goes on from CAWUFW010006217.1 coordinate 768,432, forward strand.
TTCAATGTGTGCGGTGCACGCGTTGTACCCCTGTGCGCGTTGTACTGCAATGGACCGATCGGTGCCTCCGGCCGGCCCATTGCATTCAATGTGTGCGGGTGCGCGTTGTACCCCTGTGCGCGTTGAACAGCAATGGACCGATCGGTGCCTCCGGCCGGCCCATTGCTTTCAATGTGTGCGGGTACGCGTTGTACCCCTGTGCGCGTTGTACTGCAATGGACCGATCGGTGCCTCCGGCCGGCCCATTGCATTCAATGTGTGCGGGTACGCGTTGTACCCCTGTGCGCGTTGTACTGCAATGGACCGATCGGTGCCTCCGGCCGGCCCATTGCATTCAATGTGTGCGGGTACGCGTTGTACCCCTGTGCGCGTTGAACAGCAATGGACCGATCGGTGCCTCCGGCCGGCCCATTGCATTCAATGTGTGCGGGTACGCGTTGTACCCCTGTGCGCGTTGTACTGCAATGGACCGATCGGTGCCTCCGGCCGGCCCATTGCATTCAATGTGTGCGGGTACGCGTTGTACCCCTGTGCGCGTTGTACCTCAATGGACCGATCGGTGCGCACCCATTGACAATGGGCTTGCCTGGCAACGGACGCGTTTTCGAATATTCGAACGAGTCGGTTGCTGGAAAATCAGTTGGTCACCCACAACAATGTTGCAAAATCATGTATGTCATGAAGTTGAAATTTTGAAGGATGCTGTGGGCGTGTTTTGGTGCTGCTATTCCATGGATTGGCCAGATTCAGAAGATGCAAACGACTTGGACCTATCACTTTGGACACAAGGGACAGTATCTGCCTCTCCAGCACATATATATTGCTGCATGTTCCCCTGAGAGCCCACTTGCCTGCACTACATGCTCCAGGACGACATCTGCCACTGCACTGCTGCTGTCTCTGCCCCTCTGGACCCTGCAATGGCACGTACTGTGGAGAGAGCCCCAGCCTTCAGCCTTGAAGAGAACCAGGCCCTGCTGGACAGCCTACTTCCACAGTACAGCAAGCTGTATGGGACACCAGGGGAGCAGGTGAGTGTTCTGTGCACTGCCTTTCTGAATGTGCATTTTGTCTGACTAGCAAGGCTGAGAGTCAGCACACCACTGGCTAGCAGGCTCACTGAGTAGTTGTCACCCCCATAGTGTGTAGTGACTTGCACTGGACAGGTATGGTGCAGTGACAGTGCTTCTGAACAGGGTTTTACTCCCCATGCTATGATACCATGTAGTGACTTCTGGAAAACTGTCCATGGGCAGCCGTGCACTGCCTGGGTACACCATGTGCCCCTGTGATTGCGACATGTATATGCAACTGTGTCATGCACGGATATGTTGCATGTGTAGTAATGGCCTTATCACTTTGTCATCCTGACAGGCTTCTGCCCATCGGAAGCATGAGATCTGGAAGGACATCGTCCGGGCTGTCCGGTCCGTGGGGGTCTACAAGCGCCGGATCCGCAACTGCCAAAAGAGGTGGCAGGACCTTCGGGGCTGGACCCGGAGGATTGCACGGGTCCAGCTGAAGCTGTCGCCTCCTCGCAGGAGGGGCGGAACACGGACCCTGACCCCCCACATGCTCAGGATCCTGGCGGTGGTCTTTCCAGACCTGGATGGGCAGCTGAAGGCCAGAGAGCAGCAAGGAGGGGTGAGTCAAAGACTGCACTGTGTACTCTGTCTAACATGTTATGTGCCCTCCTCGGGCCAGGTTGAACTGCCACAGTACAGCAGTCATGTTGTCCAGGAGCCATGTCCCTCTATTGTGCACTGCCCACTCCTCATCTGATACCCAGGTGTGGCCCTTACATGCAGGGAATTCTGTCACTTAGGACTGTGTCCTTGCAGTTTGCTTGACTCAAGGTGGGAGACAGCATCTGTTTCCCTGACTCTGTGGTGGGCATCATGGGTGGGTCCATTGCTTACACAATGCCTGTATTCTGACATGTATTCAGCGTGTTACTTTGATCTGTGGTCCAATTGCTGAGCTGATCCACCACATGTGGCTGGGGTACCTGGCACACACCCATGCTGCGGGTGGGAACAATGTTTGGGCCCCAGGAGTATGTATATGACGTGTGTCACACATACTTAGCCAGCTGCCTACAGTCCAGGGCTCATCCCTCATTCATGTGGGGCTGGACAGTCATGCCTACTCCAGGCCATACAATACACTCTGTACTCCCACTCCCGTGTATCAGAGGACACATTGTGCACAGTGATTTGACCCCTCAGGTGTCTGCCTCTGTGTCAGTGTGCTGTGGATTAGTCGCCAGGACTGCTGTGGAGTTTCTTGGTAGGGGCTCAGCATGCCACTGGAGATGTGACCATAGGAGACGATACTTGTGTGACACATAGGTGTCTGATCAGCTGCCCATGCAGACTGGGGCATGTAAATGTGAAGTTCAGGCAGCTGTTCCCCATGCACAGCAGAGTGTGAGGGGCTCAGGTTCAGAGGGTAGTGTCACAGGTCTCCCATATGTCCAATAGGTATGACCTGGACAGATGAGGGTTAAGAGGATGTGTTGTGGGGGGATGTACATGTGCACTTGTGCAGCTCCAGGACTTGCATTCCCCATGACCTACTATTGTGACACAGTGCAGAGTGTTGTTGTCTGGCTGCAAAGTCATACATCACTGAGACAGTGATGTATGACTTTGCAGTCATGCCTCCGCCATGGCATGTGTCTACTGATTGGTGATCCTGCAGGGGAGTGACATGTGCTACATGCACACCATAGTGGCGCTGGCTATCAGGACATGGGTGCATCATGGTGTCTGTCGCTGGTATGCATCACATGCATTTCCTATTTGACTCTGGGCATCCCTTACATCCGTAAACCTGTACTGACTCAGTGGCAAGAGCTGTGATGTGTCCACACCGTGTCCTCTGCACTGTCCAACTACTGTGTACTTGGTGCATGTGTCAACACTGGGGTGTTGCAATCCAACAGACACCAGACAGATGGGTGCAAGGCCATGTGGGATGTGAGTGCCATGCTTGGCATCAGACTGACAATTGACTTCTCCTGTTCAATTAGGGCACTTTTAGCAATGTACAACTAATGATGCCAGGGCTTGCTCTGTAATGTGCTGTGCTCACAGTGGTGTGTGCGTTTGGTGCAGGTGACTGATGTCTGTCTGTTTCCCCATTGTTTGCAGATACATCCACGGCCACGGAAGGGGACAGCTCCACGGACCAGGAGGAGCCGGAGAGCCAGACTGGGTCAGCAGCCGAGGAGTGGTCGGAGGGACCCAGTGGCACGGAGGGCGAGGGGAGCCACACCGAGGAGTCCTCAGCAGCATCCACCTCAGCTGAGGACCAGAGCAACTCGGAGGATGACTCCCTTGTGGAGGCGGGTGTCAGCAGCCACCACACCCCAGCTAGTGTTGCTGTCCCCGCCACCACCAGCACCACCACCGCCCTCCCATCGGCTCCCATTCCCCAGGTCCGTGGAGGCTCCCATGTCCGGGAGCGTGTCTCCTTTGGGCCAGGCACCGCACCCCCTGCCCCTGTGTCCCCTGCTGCCCTGAGTGAGGAGTCTGTGTACCTCCTTCGCCAGCTCCATGTAGGGCAGACAGCCATGCTGAGTGTCCTCCATGCGCACACCGCGCTGTTGACTCAGCTGGTGTCGTTCATGGAGGGCATCTCATCGGGCATGTCTGACCTACAGAGGGGCAATAGGTCCATGGACTCCTCCCTGACGGCAGCAGTGTCCCTCCTCAAACGGTCCCTCACCCCTCCTGCCTCTGCTCCATCCACACTCCCCAGCACCTTACCCATCCCAGGCACACACACACTGGCACAGGCACACACCAGCACACACACATCCAGCACACTGACACACACGCCAATGACAAAACGCACACGCACGCACATTCAGGGGACTGAAGCCAGACTCACAGGGGATGGGGCCCTGGAACACACACACGCATCCACATGCACTGCGCAGTCCTCAGTTCCCTCTCCCTCCAAAGCACCCTCCCTTGCCTCACCTGCAACCCCAAAGTCACAGCAGCTCTTCCTCTGTGACCTCGGCCTCTTCCCCACCGATGAAGCTGCTCCAGCATCCCGGGGGAAGAGGAAGCCCACCCACACGGAGCAGAGTGCCCTCGCCCCCGGACACCCTCCCCCAGGCGCAGACGGACTGAGGCCCCCACCCGCAAGTCCCCCGGAGTGCTAAGAGCAAGACCCCGCCACCACCCTGCAGCTCAGGCACAAGGTCTCCGTCCTCCATCCCTCAGGCCCCCACTGCACAGGTGCCCCCACCACACCCTGCCCCAGGTTCCCCCACCCACAGATATACCATCCCCAAGATGCTCCGGCCTTCTCCCCTGCCACTTGCTCTCCCAGCACCACACCCCCCGCTGCGCTTGTCTGTGCCACTGATGTGGTGAGGGTGTCCCCCCTCTGTCCAACCCACCTTGCCTGTTCCCCATTCTCCTCCCCTGGAGGTAGGCACTGCAGTGGAGTCCACTACCGCCCTGTCTGACTTGGGCACTGCAGTGGCGGACCTGTCCACCCCATCTGCAGGGTCCACTGCAGTTGTGCCGGCACCCACGACATCTGTGTCATGCCCCCAGTTGTGCCGGCACACACCATGTCAGACACCTCCACTGCAGTTGTCAGTGGCTCTCCTGCACCCACCACCCCTTCCCTGACTCCCCCTGGTGAGCCCTGATCCTGTCCCTGCGGTGCCTGGCCTGCCCCCCGGTTGCCCCTCCTAGTGGATTGTCCCTGGTATTGTGCAGGCATGCGTAGGGTGACATCTGCCAGTGTCACCCTGTTTGAACTTTGACAATGGACTGGCCATTGGCCTTTGCTCTTTTTCAGGACTTCGTTTGGCCTCAACACATATGCTGAATAAAGCAACTTTCTTTTCTCTAGTGCTCATGCTTCAGATGTACATGTTGTTGGTGCAGCTAACCATGCCCTTGCTGCAGTGATGGTGATATCTGGTCTCATGATTATGAAGTGTTACTGTGCAGGAACCCATGTGGTCCAGGGGGAATGTGTCCTATCATGTGGTGTATCCATGTCATCAATAGCAGCATCTGAGGGTGTCATGTGTTCAGTATTTGGCAATGGGTTTCCTACTTACATTGGCAATTTCATATCTGTGGCTTCCACCCCTGCACATCTGTTGTGCCTGCCATCGTTGCATTTGTCTACTTCCCTGACCGTGTTGCCATCTCCAGTGGACATGCAGGTTTGGGCATCAATGGGGAGGGACTCATCCGTGTAGTCAGTGCAACATTGCTATACAAGTGTGTTGGATCTGTGCTGATGATTCCGTTGGCACATCCATGACCAGGCTGATGTGATGGGAGCCCTCATTTGGTGCTAATTGTTGATTGTGTGACCAAGTGCTCAGCTGACATGATGGGGCCCTACTGAGGCAACATATGGCACAGCTTTCCTCACACAGGAGTGGAGTCCCCTCATGGCAGTGTGTACACGTGTGACATTGCCTGCGCCCAAGGTGTGTGTTGTATGTGCATGTCTGTGTGTTCACTTCCATTCATCTGCGCATGCTGTGATCCCTAGTGTTGTACCTGTTTGTGATGCTTGCTGACTTGAGCTATGTTCCCCAAAGTCTTCTCCCTGTGTTCTCTGTGATGTGGGTGCATGGCACATTACTGGTCATCAGGGTGTCACCCATAGGTGTGTTTGCTGTCAGGGCAGAGTTTGTGTGCTGACGCAGATGGGTCACAGTCAGGTTTCCCTTTGGCACTTGTTGTTTGCCCCTGTCATGTGATTTCCAGTTTGTGTTATCTTTCAGTGATTGTGACACGTTGTGTGTGTGACTGCTGGCACTCCTTAGGGTCCGGGCTGCAATGTTGGTTGTTGTCTATGTGTGTTCTTTGTGGGTGACCTTGGCTTCTTCATTGGTGTGTGACTGTGGCTGGGATCCCATTGGTCGGTGTGGTATTGCCGTCATGTCCATGTACAGAGTAGTGTGCAGTGTGTCAGACATTCAGGAGTCTTGTTGAGTGTCCATGTGTGATGTGTTTCTACACCTTGGTTCCCACCCACCACCCTGGAATAGTCATGGGTGCATGTGCAATGTCACCAGTGCATGTGTACTTCACTGCTGCACATTGTTGGAGGTCGAGGGGTGTGGTGTTGAGTGTGTGCAGATGAGAGTTGTTGCCCGGCTAGTCCCCTGCCTCCATGTTGGCCTTGGCTTACTGGCCATGCTGATTGATTTGTGCTTGTGTAGGTGTGATGGTAGTTAGTTGCTCAGGACACCTGACTGTGGTTCACAGTGTGAACGACATTTAGCTTTGTCATCACAGTGGTATTTTTCTTCAGCCCAGGGTCACCACATTGTGGGGGCCCTGGGGGTGGTGCTGTGGTGTGTCTGTGACTTGCTGTGTCAGTTGTTGTTCCTACGTGCCTGTGTGACATGTGTGTTTTGTGCTCCCTCTCACCTGTCAATGCCTGCTTGCCCACATAGGGGATTTGGATCCATGAGTTAGCTTAGTGTGGCAGTGTATGCACATCTGTATGATTGGTATTCAGCTCTCCTCATGTGTTGTGTTGTTGCCTGGGGACACTGGCACCCCCACCCCTCACCTGCTGTGTATGATGACAGTGTTGGTCTGCCTGTTTGTGTTTGTGCATCTGCACCACTGCATTGGCATATCTTGGGTGTGCCATTGGCTGTATGTTGTTTGGTGTGTTTCCCCTGCTGTCCCTGGGACTCCTAGGTCATCGGTCAGCACAGTGATCATGGTTTGTGTGTCCCATTGCTGCCATGGTATGGTATCTGTTCACCTCACATCTGCTGTCTCCACAGGGTATCTGCATTTGTGTGCCCATTGGTGCAAATATGTGGTTCTGCATTCTGATGGTCACTTCTGTCATTGTGTCATTGATGACTGTTGACGGTCTCAGCCCCCATGGGTGTTGTTTGTCTGCACATGGCCAAAGGAATGTTTCATTTGCACTGCAGTATTTGGCTCCCCCAATTTATGTTGCAATGGGACACATACACTACTTTGCCACAGATGAGTTTTTGGTTCTGTGACCAGGAATGATCCATGCAGTTTGGCAGTTGCAGCTCTTTCTTTGTTAACAATTACCTTTTGGTCACTGTGATGATGAGGGTGTAGACCCCATTGCCACAATGGTCAAAATGTGCTTCAGCTATGGACCCCACACTTACCTTTTGGTCACTGTGATGATGGGGGTTTAGACCCCATTGCCACAATGGTCAAAATGTGCTTCAGCTATGGACCCCACACTTGCCTTTTGGTCACTGTGATGATGGGGGTTTAGACCCCATTGCCACAATGGTCAAAATGTGCTTCAGCTATGGACCCCACACTTGCCTTTTGGTCACTGTGATGATGGGGGTTTAGACCCCATTGCCACAATGGTCAAAATGTGCTTCAGCTATGGACCCCACACTTGCCTTTTGGTCACTGTGATGATGGGGGTTTAGACCCCATTGCCACAATGGTCAAAATGTGCTTCAGCTATGGACCCCACACTTGCCTTTTGGTCACTGTGATGATGGGGGTTTAGGCCCCATTGCCACAATGGTCATGGGCTGCTTGCATTGTGGGTGCCACACACATATATGTGTGGCACATGTGCTAGGGGGTCACATTGTATGTTCAATGTCATGTTCGGTGTTGTAGGCATTTGACACAGCCTGCTCACACGCTTGTCATGGTGGTGGGGGATGTCTTAATCTTGCATTCCCTAGGTTGTGGTGTGCTTGTTGTGTCATGCATTGTCCATCCTATGAGTGGGGGTGGTAGTAGTGGTAGGCATCCAGCCCCCTGGCTAAGGGTGGTAGTAGTGGTAGGCTTCCTGCCCCCTGGCTAAGGGTGGTAGTAGTGGTGGGCATCCTGCCCCCCTGGGTGAGGGTGGTAGTAGTGGTGGGCATCCTGCCCCCTGGCTAAGGGTGGTAGTAGTGGTAGGCATCCTGCCCCCTGGCTAAGGGTGGTAGTAGTGGTGGGCATCCTGCCCCCCTGGGTGAGGGTGGTAGTAGTGGTAGGCATCCAGCCCCCTGGCTGAGGGTGGTAGTAGTGGTAGGCATCCTGCCCCCTGGCTAAGGGTGGTAGTAGTGGTGGGCATCCTGCCCCCTGGGTGAGGGTGGTAGTAGTGGTGGGCATCCTGCCCCCTGGCTAAGGGTGGTAGTAGTGGTGGGCATCCTGCCCCCCTGGGTGAGGGTGGTAGTAGTGGTGGGCATCCTGCCCCCTGGCTAAGGGTGGTAGTAGTGGTAGGCATCCAGCCCGCCCTGGGTGAGGGTGGTAGTAGTGGTGGGCATCCTGCCCCCGTGGGTGAGGGTGGTAGTAGTGGTGGGCATCCTGCCCCCCTGGGTGAGGGTGGTAGTAGTGGTGGGCATCCTGCCCCCCTGGGTGAGGGTGGTAGTAGTGGTAGGCATCCTGCCCCCCTGGCTAAGGGTGGTAGTAGTGGTGGGCATCCTGCCCCCTGGGTGAGGGTGGTAGTAGTGGTGGGCATCCTGCCCCCCTGGGTGAGGGTGGTAGTAGTGGTAGGCATCCTGCCCCCTGGCTAAGGGTGGTAGTAGTGGTAGGCATCCAGCCCCCTGGCTGAGGGTGGTAGTAGTGGTAGGCATCCAGCCCCCTGGCTAAGGGTGGTAGTAGTGGTAGGCATCCTGCCCCCCTGGGTGAGGGTGGTAGTAGTGGTGGGCATCCTGCCCCCTGGCTGAGGGTGGTAGTAGTGGTAGGCATCCTGCCCCCGTGGGTGAGGGTGGTAGTAGTGGTGGGCATCCTGCCCCCCTGGGTGAGGGTGGTAGTAGTGGTGGGCATCCTGCCCCCCTGGGTGAGGGTGGTAGTAGTGGTAGGCATCCTGCCCCCGTGGGTGAGGGTGGTAGTAGTGGTGGGCATCCTGCCCCCCTGGGTGAGGGTGGTAGTAGTGGTGGGCATCCTGCCCCCTGGGTGAGGGTGGTAGTAGTGGTAGGCATCCTGCCCCCTGGGTGAGGGTGGTAGTAGTGGTGGGCATCCTGCCCCCCTGGGTGAGGGTGGTAGTAGTGGTGGGCATCCTGCCCCCCTGGGTGAGGGTGGTAGTAGTGGTAGGCATCCTGCCCCCTGGCTAAGGGTGGTAGTAGTGGTGGGCATCCTGCCCCCTGGGTGAGGGTGGTAGTAGTGGTAGGCATCCTGCCCCCTGGCTAAGGGTGGTAGTAGTGGTGGGCATCCTGCCCCCCTGGGTGAGGGTGGTAGTAGTGGTAGGCATCCAGCCCCCTGGCTAAGGGTGGTAGTGGTAGGCATCCAGCCCGCCCTGGGTGAGGGTGGTAGTAGTGGTAGGCATCCAGCCCCCTGGCTAAGGGTGGTAGTAGTGGTGGGCATCCTGCCCCCCTGGGTGAGGGTGGTAGTAGTGGTGGGCATCCTGCCCCCCTGGGTGAGGGTGGTAGTAGTGGTGGGCATCCTGCCCCCCTGGGTGACGGTGGTAGTAGTGGTGGGCATCCTGCCCCCTGGCTAAGGGTGGTAGTAGTGGTGGGCATCCTGCCCCCCTGGGTGAGGGTGGTAGTAGTGGTGGGCATCCTGCCCCCTGGGTGAGGGTGGTAGTAGTGGTAGGCATCCTGCCCCCTGGCTAAGGGTGGTAGTAGTGGTGGGCATCCTGCCCCCCTGGGTGAGGGTGGTAGTAGTGGTGGGCATCCTGCCCCCCTGGGTGAGGGTGGTAGTAGTGGTAGGCATCCTGCCCCCTGGCTAAGGGTGGTAGTAGTGGTGGGCATCCTGCCCCCTGGCTAAGGGTGGTAGTGGTGGTGGGCATCCAGCCCCCCTGGGTTGGGGTGGTGGCGCGCATTCAGGCCCCTGTGTGCATATGTGGCATTGGTGATGGGCATCCCGCCCCTATGGTGCTGCTGTTGCAAGTATATTCAGATTCCCAGTGTATGTGTGTGATGTGTCGTGTACGTGTTGTATGTGTTTTGTGGTTGGTGTCTGACTTACCTTCTGCGCCGTACGCGTCCGTGCCTGTTCCGGTAGTAGATGTAGAATATTGGTATGATCGGGACGAAGGGATTCATGGTTGGTTCGTGTCGTTCGTCCTTCTCGTTGCTTCGCGTCGTCCTCGTCGCTTGGCTTCGTCCTCGTCGCTTCGCTTCGTCCTCGTCGCTTCGCGTCGTCCTCGTCTGTGCTGTGTTCGTCTCGTAGCCGTGGATCGTGTTGTGGCGCGATTCGGAGCTTATGTGCGCCTCTCCCGGATGCTTTGACGTGCCGTGCGTAGCGACGGGTTCGGCGCGTACGGAAAGCGCATCGTACTTGTCCGGCCGGACGGGGCTGCATTTTCCCTTCCGTGCGACTCGATTCGGCGTTTCCGGATTCGCCTCGGTCGGAGAACAGGACCTGGTTTGGGTGAGTACGGCTCGGCCGGAATTTTTGCTGTTGTGCGCATCGTACTTGCTCGTTCGGTGTGCTGTACGGATCGGTCGGGAAACTGGCTTTCGCATGGCTTTTTCCCGACCGAATAGTATTGGGTGCGCCTCCGACCGAGATCGGAATCGACCCCTTAGTGTTTCTTCCACGGAGATTATCTGTCTTTCGATATCTCCAACTGCACCAGTTAAATAGTTAAGCAAGGTCATATTAGCTTTCCTGTTTTTACTTGGTATTTTCGGTGTATGGCTCGCTGTCTGCTTTCTTTTTCCCATGGTACTAATAGTCTGATTGACTACTACAACTAGAGCTCAGTATCCTCAATGAGCTCAACCCGTTCCCTAGCTCTCCCACACAAAATATAAAGTGCAGAGTGCTTATTCTAGAATGATATCAGGCCCCAAGAAAGAAAGTACAAATATAATTTGTTGCCTCAAAATTTCAATAGTCCTCAGATTAAAAATAAAATAAATTAACAATTTTAAATGGCGGTACGATATTAAAAATACGGTTAAAGTGCAATGTGCTAGGTATAGGGTGACCAGATTCTCAAAACAAAAAACGGGGACAGGTCATAGACATAGAAGTAGGACTAAGGTTTGCAGTAACCATCGACATAAAAGTAGGACTATTTGACAGCTGTCATAGACATAGAAAAAGGACTACAATGGCAGCTCCCTCCACAGACCGAGATGAAGCATTACAGACGACAAATCAGAGGTACATTGTTTTTACATTCTGTGTGGGAAACTGGCTATAGAAATTCAAACCCTTAAATAATTCCCCATTATTATAAAGAACCCATTAAAATAACTTCAAATTTATGCAGGAGTTTGCCAAGGTCATCACCGGGCCTTATGTATAATAAGTTGTCCTCCTCACAGAGCCTGTGTCGGGAGGAGTGACAGGCTTAGTGAGGTTCGAAGAATACAAATGCATCAAACTGCACATGCTGGGAGTCCAGCGAATTAAAGATGAAGGGGGAGTAAATGGTCTACCTTCTCTACAGCTTGGAAAATCACGTTATCAGTGGTTGGCTTTCTCTTCAGTGACCAACTGTTCTAAACTCATACACAACAAGCATTGGCATAGCCAATAGGTCTCGCTTTGGGACCTTATAAGTATTTAGTTATGCAGCACAATATCCTTGGTGCAATAACATCAACTGTTGCATGTCTAAAAACTTATAAGGTCCCAAAGGCGAGACCTATTGACTATGCCAATGCTTGTTTTTAGAGGCCTGGCATGCAGTTTTAAATGTAGGCTGGTAAGAAAGGTGCCAACCCGAGGGGCAAGGTCTAGAGAGAAATAAGATAGGAAGAGAGGTGAGTTATAATGAGATAGCACAAATAGAAAGGTGAAGCACAGAATGACAGGTGAGGTAAACAAAGTAGCGAGGCAGGTAGAGCCGGTGGGATGAAAAATAGAAAGATATGAGAAGTAGCGAAAAGAGGTGCAGATGAGGTAGAGAGATGAGGCTAATACAGAGTAAGTGCGAGGGAGAATTAGAGAATGGTGAAATAGGGAGAGAGAGAGACAGAGGTAAGACAGATGTATTAAACGAGCGAGACATTGGAAGCAGAGAGAGTGAACGGAAACAGTGAAGGAGATAGTAAGAGAGATGAAAGCAAAGGGAGTGATAGATGGAGTGGAAGAGGTAGGGAGAGCATTGTAGAGAGAAAGAAATAAAATAATGGGAAAGGCGAGGGAAAGAGGACATCAATAAAAAGAGAGACAGAAGGCCAATAGGTGATGTAAATTGAGAGTCTAGACAGTGTATGAGAGGTGGGGAAGAGAGAGATGAGGCAGTGAGCTGTGAGGCAGAGCGAGAAATAAAAGAGAATGGTGAGGTAGAAAGAGGCATGCGAGAGGTAGAGAAAGGTAAGGTATAGATGGCAAAAATGATAGAAAGGGTAAGATAAAGAGATGAAATTAAGAGGGAGGGGAAGTAAATGGAAGAGAAATGAAGGGGGATGAGATGCAAACAGAGCAGCAAGATGCAGAAAGAAGAGAAAGTAGAGAGAGGGGCACTTGAGGAGAAGAGAGGGGCAGAGAGCTGACCGAGAGCTAGAGATAGGATCGGAGAGAGGTGGCAAGTTGAGGTCATGAGCGGTAAGTGCTGTGGGGCACTGAGGTTTATTGAAAGAGAGGTGTGACGTACAGAGAAAGAAGACAAGGACTGGAGAAAGTGTCCACACTGAACTAGAGGTTGGTGATCACCCTAAATATATTTATTAAAATAAAGCATTAAGAGAGTGCACTTTTACGGATTTCAGAGTGTGCACCATCTTGCATTGCTTTTATTTTAGAGCTTTGAGGTTTCAAGAAACTAGCTTTCGAATGTATAATTATGTGACAGAATTGTACAATGACGTCACACGTTAGATGCGCTTCATTTGGACCTCAGAGCAAGATCTGGAGGTAATATCGGTGGCTGTATTTATGTTGCCTCTGAGCATTACCTCCGGTTTGTAGAAAATGGAATGGGAAAATGTGAATAACCTGCGGTATCTCCAGCGCTCTATGATGCGGTGTAATTGCGTGCCTGACGCCTTGGCCGTATTACCACCATTATTTAAATGCGGTAAAACATATAGTGTCTCCTAAAGGGTGGGTGTGCCAGACGTCTGCTGCCAAACAAAGGTCAAACGCGAACAGCACAGGCACAAACAAAATACCTGAGAGACACCCATACTAACAATCAGAGATGGGCAAAACCTCCAACAAGAAATATCATATATATCAAGATATCAACTACTACAAACATAATACCGAGAAAGGACTGAAGCTCAGAGTGAGACAAACACAAGCTCCAAATAAAAGCAGAAAAACATGAAAAGCACAAGAAGTGTCAAATATATTAACTTAGACTTATGGATGGCTGCACACGTTTAAATATAACATCTGACAATCAAGCAGCATTACAGTATTCTGCAGTGTTGTTATACACGTCAAATAATCAAAAGTGCCCAAAAGAGTCAGTCCCAACAAAAATATAAGAAAAAGTCATTTAGGCAGAAGAGCCAGTGATAAGAGTCCCACAGAAAATCCAAAGATCGTAAAACAAAAAATGAAATCCACCGAGTGTTGCAATTAAACAATGAGAGATGAACGAAGAAATCATAATAACCCAAAGTAACAAACCACACACCCATGTGATAAAAGAAATAGTCAAAATGAGTTGAAAGAACTGGCAACTCTATAACGCAAGCAATTCTATTCTATAAATACCTTATATTAAAAGTTGTATTTCAGCAAGTACACCCTTTCTTCTCACATATATCAATAGTCGAGGGTATGAAAAAAGCCATCCAAGTTTGTTAGCGTTGGTATTTCATGCCTGCTAGAATTAAATGCAACGTTAAAAAATAAAACTCTCAGGGTTAAAATACTTACGTTCCGGGCTTGCAGGCTGGGAGGGCAAGTCTTGTGTGGCTTCAGAGGATCCTGGATGAGGCAGCTCTGATGCCGAGGCAGGGTCCCGACGGTGCTGGTAGGGCTGGGGAAGCCTCACGAAGCTGCTGCTGGATTCTGTTGTAGTCCGAGACTGTCCGACCCTCGCTCGCTTTAAGGCAGAGCAGGGTCACACTGGAATCTTGCTGCAGGCCGTAAAATAAGGGTCATGCCGGTCACAGGTGGTTCTAACCAGCTGCACGATGACGTAGGTTGCGCTGCGGCTGCGTGGACAAAGAGAAGGGAAATCCCGAGAGAAAATGTCTCTCTTCAAAGGATTTCCCTTCCTGCTACAGCGCTCACCTCCGTGACGTCACACACGCAGTGCAAACAGAGCATGCGCGCAACCGGAACAGTGAAAAACCGGGACATTTCTGTCTTTAACCCGGACACTGTTCTAAAACGGGGACATTTGACTCACTTGGAGTAAAGTGTCGGGACACGGGGACACTTCACCAAAAACGGGAACCGTCCGGGGAAAACCGGGACGTCTGGTCACCCTAGCTAGGTATAGATTTAAAAACAGTTCAAAGTGCAAGAACAAGAACTGTTCAAAGTCACAAATAAATGTCAGAATAAGTGACTATGGACCTTGCCTCGTTAAATGCGATATAGCCGAAAACGGCTAAAGGAGCACTCAAGCTTGAAAAGTCGCGATACCTCTCAGTCAATTCCTGTTGAGGGACGAAGTCCGAGATATTAGGGAGGTAGCCCTGCCCTGCCTCTTCCTGTCAATGATGGGCAAGGACGGGCCCGCCCTTGGCCCGGGCGCCGCCCACGCGTGTCCCGCGCTGCGGGAGGTGCTGGATGCTCTTATTGCGCCTCCGGGCGCAAGTGCGGCGTCAGGGGGATGTCAAGGCTGCTAGGGCTGCTGGGGAGTGTAGTTTCAAGCCGTTCCCCTCACGGCGCGTTAGAGAGAGTAACAGCCGTTCCCCTCACGGCGCCTGTTGATGTGGAAATGAGCCGTTCCCTTCACGGCTTTCGCGCGTCCTGCGCTGCGGGAGGTGCTGGATGCTCTTATTGCGCCTCTGGGCGCAAGTGCGGCGTCAGGGGGATGTCAAGGCTGCTAGGGCTGCTGGAGAGTGCAGTTTCAAGCCGTTCCCTCACGGCGCGTTAGAGAGAGTAACAGCCGTTCCCTCACGGCGCCTGTTGATGTGGAAATGAGCCGTTCCCTTCACGGCTTTCGCGCGCCCGCGCTGCGGGAGGTGCTGGATGCTCTTATTGCGCCTCCGGGCGCAAGTGCGGCGTCAGGGGATGTCAAGGCTGCTAGGGCTGCTGGGGAGTGTAGTTTCAAGCCGTTCCCCTCACGGCGCGTTAGAGAGAGTAACAGCCGTTCCCCTCACGGCGCCTGTTGATGTGGAAATGAGCCGTTCCCTTCACGGCTTTCGCGCGTCCCGCGCTGCGGGAGGTGCTGGATGCTCTTATTGCGCCTCCGGGCGCAAGTGCGGCGTCAGGGGGATGTCAAGGCTGCTAGGGCTGCTGGGGAGTGTAGTCTCAAGCTGTTCCCCTCACGGCGCGTTAGAGAGAGTAACAGCCGTTCCCCTCACGGCGCCTGTTGATGTGGAAATGAGCCGTTCCCTTCACGGCTTTCGTAATCAACCTTGATGGTGACAAATTCAACTGAACGTACAAGAATGTGATGGTCTGATTACTGATTGTGTGCATGAATTGTATCCGTGTATTCCTTTGATTCAGTTCTCTGATGTTCTTTTCCAAGATTCCTCTGTAACCCTTCCAGATGAAGGAGATGTCATCAGTGTATCTGAAGGAAACCACTAGGTTTTCTTGCCATGCCTGTGTGGAATAAATATATTGGCCCTCGAATTTGGCCATTAAAATATTGGCGTAGCTTGGGGCTCCTTAAAAACCCATAGAGGTACCATTCTTTTGCAAATAAAAAGCACCATCCCAAGCAAGATAACTGTGATACAAACAAAAATGAAGTAGTTCCAGGATAAAAACCTTGTTTGCACAGCTATTCTCTTGTTGTAGTAGTGTCCATTCCACTGCCTCTATACCCTCCTTGTGAGGTATCGAGGTGTACAATGCTGTCACATCAATTGTACAAAGCCACCATGTGTTGGATTCAGGAATTGGTATTTTTTCCAATTGTTTCTATAGTGTCCCGTATATAGGATTTCAATTTCAGTATAGATGGTTGTAAGAACGTATCTAGAAACTTCCCTCTCTGTTTTACTGACATATATCGAGCCGCACGGGCACTTGGTGCCGTATACCAAGGGCTGTGTGTTGCAGTCAGAGGAATGCCTGAATTTATGGATTGTCCATTTTTGGGTGAACACCTGTATCCCCCACAATCACATTGTTACAGTGTATGCGGTTCTGGCATTTTCTGGTCCCAGGTGAGGAGATGGGCCTGCACTTAAGTTATGCGGAGCAAGACGCAATGCACTTATCATCACTTTACTGCACTACAGGGTCATTTTTAGGTATCGCCTAGCGCAGCGCGCATGCGCTGCTCTAGGAAGAGGGCCTCTTGGAATCACTTCAGACTTCCAAGAGACTTCCATGGCCTAGGGGTCTCGGGAGCGAGCAGCGGCACGTGCAGGGAGGCTTCTGCATTCCTGTGCCCGACCCCACCATTTGTCTTGAGCGCATCGCGGCCGCGCTTCATTTGACTTACATAAACAAATGCTCCATGTTTGCACCCCCTCCCACCGAGCTCTCTCACACAGCTGGTTCGGCTGCTTGTTTTAATTAGCAGCTTATTCTCTCATGCACCCGAGCTCTCGGTTTCCTGGGGTCTGGTATCTGTCTCATATTGCCCCTTCTGCCATTTGCTCTTTCCCTCTTCCTTTGTCTCTCTGCTACCGCTGTTTCCTTCTAGCCGTCCCCTCTCGCCTTTCCTGGTTTCTCGCTCCGTGCCGGGGTTGTTGTGCAGATTCTTTTCTCATGACTCCCAGGCCACACGATCATGAGAGGGCCCGGAGTCCCCTGGGTCTGCCGGGGTTAGTCACGCTGCAGATGAAGGGCTGAGTCACTGCAGCTCGGCGTGCTTGGTGATAATATTTACCAACACAGCTCAGCGAGGCTCTATTTCTAGCGCAGGGAGCGGAATGGAAAGAGACACGAGGCGTCCTTTCCTGAAACTTACAACTTGTCCGCTCATGACCGGCGACCAGCTTTCTCTTTCGCTTCTCCAGACCACCGCTCTATGGTAATGTGATCATTTCCATGGATACGTACATTCTAATACCACTATTTAATGCTACATATTAAAGAGAACAAATTCGTAATTGATCAGATCACCTTAGAGCCACACCCAGGGGAATTATTCCAATAGGTTGCACATGATTATTGTTTCGTTAAGCAATATTTCCCTCGACCCCTTGGGCATCTAGTTTTGTCCTTATTTTTCTTAAACACTAATATTAGGTGCATCCCTTGTCACAGGTTTCCAAGTTCCTCATTCTGCCTGTCTTTCCTTGTCTCCTCACTTTCCCTATCTGTTTCCCCTCTCATTTCGTTCGTCCCTTTCAGGGTTTCTCCTTCCTAATCATTTTCTATCCCAATCTCTTCCCTTCTCCGGTCTCTCACTTGCCCATATCTCCTTCTCTCCCAGGCATCCCTATTCTGGCATATTTCTCTTCCTCATCTCTTGCCCCTTATGCTTCTCTTTATATCCTTTTTCTCGTTATCCCTTTCCCCTGTTCTCTTATTTTATGCTCTCTTCTGCTTCCTTTCAGCCCCTCCTTTTCTTTTCTTTCATTCCATTCCTCCCTCTACTATATTTCTCGCTTTTCCTCTACTCCCTACACAATCCACCCACTCAAAAGAGTACACACAGAGCTAGGACGAGACAAGCACTGTGTTAAAAAAAAATCCAAGCCTTTGACCCCATTCAACCTTTGGCCTCTGGTGCCACTGCACCTGCTGCACCATAGATAGCTGTGTCCCTGCTCTGCCAGCCTTGTGGCATTCGTACTCTGTGCACACTTAGGATCTCTTAGGGTTCAGTCACACTCCACCTCCCAGGGTCTCTCAGAGAGGGGGGCCTTCCCATTCTTTACACTACTGGGTCTACATAAGAGATGTGGCTACCACATTCTGCCTGCTAAGGCCTCTCATTCCCATTCTATGGGCACTCGCAGCTTCTCAAGAACCGACAGACCCTCCTTCTGTGCGCTATAGGCAGGGCCGGACTGGGAACCCAAAGCAGCCCAAACAACAACCATTGGCAAAGCCAATAGCCCTAGCTTGTTGTACGTGTAATGTTACTTGTTGTATCTGTATTATACATCTGTATGCAAAGACAGAAGCAGCAAAATACTAGTTTGGCGGCACACTATGCTAAGTACAGATTTTTAGCCTGCGTATATTTAAGCCACGCCCTTAATTACATCTTCTCCCCACTCACCCTGTTGCTTCTCCCCTGCAATATTGCCAAAATGTTGAGTGTGTGGGCATGCTAATAGGGGATAATCTGCTGCATGGCTAAACTTATAAGGTCCCAAAGGCGAGACCTATTGGCTATGCCAATGCTTGTTCATCTCTCAGGGAAATCAGGGGGAAACATGGCGGCTGGCTAACGTCCGTCGCGCGACCCCGCAAACCCGGAGAGAGAGAATTGCAGTAATGGGAGGATTCGGCGGACCTCGACAGATTTACACCTGCATGATCTGAAATCATAATAATCGGCATTTCGTCGGACATTTTCTTTCTTCGTTAAAACGAAAGGAGACTTACCACACATGGGTGTAGACTTTGAGTCTCGCAGCGGAGGAGTCTGGAGTAGAGCGGCGGCCCGCTGGAGGGAGACGCGGGCTGCCTCATTGCTGGTCGGATTCCGGGTGAGAGGAGGCAGCGTCAGCATCGGACGTGGTGAGTGGCCAGGAGAGACACGCCGGGACGGCTGCTGGGACGACAGCGACAGCAAGGTGGAAGACCAGGCGATCAGCCAGTCGACACCGGGAGAGAGTGGAGGCCCTGCAGAGGTGTGGATAGTTCGGAAGCAGATGGATGAGCCCCCCCGTATTGAGGTATCGATTGCGCCGGATGGTAGGCTGCAAGCGGGAGGAGAGAGTGCATTTCCCGATACGGCCATTGAGGTAGGCAAGTGTCTACAGGGGGAGTCCATGGACTGCAGGGGGTGACATATAGGGTGGATCTAGTAGCCGCAAATTTAACTAACGAATGTAGTATACTCGGGGAAGACCCGCCTGTGGAAAGAGTCTCCAGAGTCTTTGGAACGGGAGAAAGTATTGGACGAGACGCGCTAACTTCACAAAGTAAAAGCAGGTATCTTTTGCGCTCGCTTCCGGAGTCAGCTCGAAGAGGAGGAGGACAAGTTAACGGGAAGGGCGAAAGTGCGGAAATCTTGGCTCCAGCCCCGGTCACCACAAAGAAAAAAGGGGTAAAATCAGGAGGAAAACCTAAAAGGTGTGGCCCTAGGGTGACACGTAATTCAACAAAACCCCTTCCATCTTTACGCTCTTACTTTAAGATAATGGAGCAGATTGCAGCACCATCTGGGGAGGGGGGAAAGAGGGCAATATCTACTGCCCCAATACTATTGGAAAATAGATTTTCTGTTTTAGCGGAAAAACAGCAGGACAAGGAGGGACAGGGGGAAAATAGGATTGAGAGGGTAGAGGTGGATGAAGAAATAGAAAATCACTCTAGCGCTACATCATTTGATACTCGTGGGGCATCCTCTTCTCCCCCACTCAAAGATGTAGTATAAGAAACGAGAGCTTGGGAGATTCTGAGAATCAGCAACCCCCAATTACAGGCATGGTTTTAGTTGTAGGTGCTGAGACATGTGTTCCGATAGAGATTACCCCTCAACTAAGCTCAGTCGATGGAGAGGTGGTGGAAGGAGCAGTAGGAGGGGTAGAGTCTCAGGTAGAAAAAATGTTCCGGAGTCTAAGACAAGACATCTTGAAAAAATTTGAGATTTCGGAAACAAACCAGAAAGGAATCCAGGATAAATGCGAGACTCTAGAAGGAAAAATAGATGGTATAGCACAACGGACTGGCATATTGGAAGGGGAAGTGAAGGCGCTTTCGGAGGTCGTAACTGAAAATTCAGGTGAATTAGAAAAACTAAAAAGACAGAATAGAGTATTGGAGGAAGACATGGAGAGGCTGGAGATGCAGGCAAGGCGTAACAATCTAAGACTTCTCCAGGTACCAGAAGGCTCTGAGAAGGGAGACATTAAAGCATACATCTGTAAACTATTAAGAGAAGGGGTCTTGAGAGATAGACCGGACATAGAATTGGAGAATGAGATCCAAAGAGTCCATAGGGATCCGTTTAGATTGAATTCAGCAAGGAAGGCGCCGAGAAGAATATTGATTAATTTTCAAACATATGCAGTGAAGGAATTGGTGTTGGGAAGAGCTTTGAAAGAGGGAGTACAAAAATATGAAGGGTTTAGCTATCAAATAAGGTCGGATCTGGGCAGGAGAACAGCACACAGGCAGTGGGAGCTGGGATCCCGAATGAGTGAGCTTCGTAGTAAGGGTGCCCAGGTGCAGATGAGATTCCCTGCATTGCTGAAAATAATGTGGCGCAACAAGATGTATAATTTTCAAACTTCAGAAGAAGTGGATCTCTTCCTGGTACAGATGGAGGGTTGAGCATTTTTTTAGCATCTTTTTTTGATACATTTAGATATAGTTGTGTTATAATGAGATAGCAGATAAGGCGGAAATTGTAAAAAAAAATTAAAAAAATAAATAAATAAGTAAATGCACACACACAGGATGGTATATAGGGTCTATATAGACGCCGTTTTCATTTTTATTTTTGTATTTAGAATTTCTTTCTCTTCGGGGATGGGGGGGGGTCACAAAGGGCGGAATACAGTGCCCAGGGAGTAAAAAGGGGGTTTCCCGTGGGGGAGGGAGGGCACAGGGTGAGGGGAGCATAGGGACAAAAAGAAAAAAAAATGTCCTCAAGATGCTGAACTCAAAAGGGGAAATGAATAAGCATAGTAGGGTAAAGGATTCATGCAGAAGGAGCCGGAAAGATGTGGGGAACTGTGGGGAAAGTAGAAAAATAGTAGAGTATGGATAATTATAAAAAAATATGTTTTTTGACATGGAACGTAAACGGTCTAAGGGGTGGAAAAAAGGCATGTAGGGTGCTAGAATTTTTAAAGCAAAGTGATGTACAAATCATTCTCCTACAAGAGACGCATCTAGAGAGGGAGGAGTGTAGACAACTTTTTAGTACAGCACGTTGGGCCCAAGAGGTTTTGTGTTCAGATCAAAGGGGAAGTTCAAGGGGCGTGGCTATTATTATAAGGAGAAATTACGGAATTCGAGTATTGAAATATGAGACAGATACTACAGGGGGATGGTTAGTAGCCACAATATTAATACAAGATAAGCCCCTGGTGTGTGCTGTGTACTATGGGCCGAACGAGGACAATCAGGACCCTTTAGTAAAGTTGGAAATCTGTCTGTTAGAAATAGAAGCACCTATAATCTTAGGAGGAGATTTTAATTTAGTTCTTAATAAGGAGCTAGATAGAACGTCACGTGTGAAGTATGTTACCCCACCAAAAGCTTTTGCCAGATTAAAAAGCATGATACAAGAATTTAATTTGGTAGATATTTGGCGTATTAAGAACAAGGAACTACGGGATTTTACTTATTATAGCAAAAAATATAGACATCACTCCCGCATTGACTTTTTTCTTGTAGATCAAGTTTTATATACGGATATAGAAACAGTATCACATATTCCAGCAGTCTTATCCGATCATTCCGGAGTGGTAATGTCTGTGAATTTTTATCAAAAGCAAGGGCCAAGAAGGTGGACGTTAGATAGGACCGTATTACTAGATGAAATTGTAATTAGAGAGTTGGGAAAGAAAACCGAGGAATATTTCTTAACTAATATAGGCTCTGCGAGCGAGCAACTTGTCTGGGATGCCTTTAAGGCCTATTTACGGGGAATATTGACATCTATAACCAGGGGGAAAAGAAAGTTATCAAAACAGGAGGAGGAGTGTAAAATAAGGGAGATTAAGAAGAAAGAGAGAGATCTACAGAAGGCCTCCTTAGATGGTGCTATGAATATATCCCTTTTGGCGAAAGATTTAGAAAATTTGCAGGTAAAATTCCAGGCGCAATTGGATAAGAAATTACTTGACAAATGGAAGGCTAGTAAGCTTCAGCATTTTGCGTATGGGGAGAAATGTAGCTCTTTATTAGCATGGAAGGTGAAAACAGATAGAGCCAGGAACACAATAAAATGTTTGAAGAGTAGAGAGGCAGGGGAGGAGCTATGCGCAAATGAAGAAATTGGCCGGGAGGCTAGTGAGTTTATGAGTGAGCTATATAAGGAGACTGTATTTCCTAATCAAGAAAGGATTGAGAATTGGTTAAGACAGACTAGGCTCCCACAGCTGGATGAAGAGCAAAGGAGATATTTGGAAAGAGAGATAACAGAAGAGGAGGTCAGTATCCAGTGTAGAAAGATGGCGAGGGGAAAAGCAGCAGGACCAGATGGCCTTCCGGTGGAAGTATATCTTTGCATATTAGAATATATAGTACCTGCTCTAACCTCTATGTGTAATAGGTTATATAGTAGGGGAGAAAGTATCCCCACTACTTGGTCTGAAGCTACCATTACTTTAATTTTAAAACCCAATAAAGATCCGCTAAAGGTTGATTCGTATAGACCTATATCCCTTTTAAATGCGGATTACAAGATCTATTCCGGAATTATGGCATTGAGAGTGTCTAAGGTGATAAAAGGGGTTGTGTATCCGGATCAGAGGGATTTATTCCTGGGAGGCAACTTAATGAGCTAACCTTCCAGATGATAGGAGTAGTGGATATGGCAGAAGAAAAAAAATCCCCCTGACGGTAGTGGCAGTAGATGCTGCCAAAGCATTCGATCAAGTGAATTGGCAGTATCTGTGGGAGGTCTTAATCTGTTTTAATTTCCCCAAAAATATGGTGGAGGCAGTAAAAAATCTGTATCAAAATCCCAGGGCTAAAGTGTTGATCAATGGAGATTTAACAAATTGGATCAGTATAACTAGAGGGACAAGGCAAGGTTGTCCCCTGCCTCCGCTCTTATTTAACCTATATATAGAGCCTTTCGCTAACTTAATCAGGGCAGACACTGAGATCCTTCCTATTAATTTTAATGGGTTCGAAGTAAAACTAGGATTATATGCTGATGATTTGATTGTATACACTATTAATCCCCAGGAGGCGATACCCATTTTAATGAGAAGGGCAGAAGAATTTGGCTCACTTTCTGGGTATAGGGTTAACACAGATAAAACTGAGATCATGCAATGGAATCAGAGAACAAATATTTCAGGGATCAAAACTCAAATGCGATATTTGGGTGTGACAATCACACAAAAGTTAGAGGATATCACAAGGGTGAATTGGAAGAAAGTGAGTCAAGAGATATCGAGTTTATTGTTAAAATGGGCGAATTTACCATTAACCATCTACGGCAGGGTAAATCTTATAAAAATGGTTATACTCCCGAAAGCTACTTTTCTTTTTAATTCCATCCCCCTAACTTTTAGGAAAGAGGATATAGCTAAAGTACAGGGAAAAATTGGGAGTTTCATATGGGCGTCAAAGGGACCCAGGATTGCATGGAGGAAGTTGAGAGGAAAACTTGGGGCAGGAGGATTAGCATTACCCGATCTGCTTGCTTATTGTTATGCCTTCCACTTTAAAAACTTTCGTATGTTGGCAAATAAGCCCGATAGGTCATCGTTGGGCTTATTATTTTCTGCAATGCTTGGGGATGTTAGCCAGGGCCAGCACTATTTTCTTTTTAAGTATGGAGACCCGAAGTTCTTCAAAAAGGTCAGATTGAAAGTTTTAAATACTGCGTTGAGAACATGGATGTATGTCCGGAAAAACTGCGATTCACATATTATTCTGCACGGGCACCTATTTGGGAATCTCCAGGTACCCCGAATGCCTGAAAGATAAATTGAGCCAACCATTAAAAGCAGGGGGTATATTTTACTGGGCAGATCTTATGAAGGATAACAGATTAGTGAGTTGGGAAACACTCAGCAACCTGACCAGGGGGAAATTGACAAGGTTCAAATACTATCAATTAGGCTCCTGGTGGGTAACCCAAAAATGGACGCACGAGGAGGAAGATTTGAAGCTAGATCAGCTTGCAAGAACAGACGATTGGAAAAAGGAAATTTCCTTCTGGTATTGGTCCTTCGTGGAAGCAGAGGATACGCTTAGTACGGACATTAGAAACCTATGGGGCGAAGAATTTAGGGAGGAGGAAGCCAAGACTCTGTGGACGGATTCTTTCGATATGTTACGAGTAGTTGTAAAACCTGCCTCACTAAAACGAAATCATCTGTTTACTGTTCACAGAGTTTATTGGTCCCCGTGGAAGTTGTCGAAGGTTACTGGTAATCAATATTGTTGCCCAAGATGCAAGCATGAAGAAGCAGATGACTTGCATATGTTTCTAGAATGCCCAAAGATTACGCAATATTGGTTGGACGTATGTAATTTTCTAGGAGATGTTCGGGGAAAAAAGATGAAGGTAAGCCCACATTTAATATTTTTTGGGCTTACGCAAGAAGAAGGGATGAAGAAGGAGGTGGGTTCTATGTTTACCTTCTATGTAGTAATATTGGCAAGACGCGAAATATGTATTAAGTGGAAATCTGAAAATTCACCGACCTTTGCTGAATGTTTAAAGAGTGTTATATCAGCAAGTGAATCAGATATGGCCTGTGATCCAGAAAGTAGAGACAAGATCTGGACCTTACTGTTGGAATGGAGAGAAAGGACAAGCGGGTCCAATGATTAAGCCTAAAAGTGCTGGCGGTTCTGGTCTCTCTAAGGGGCGTACAGGTAGAAGTGGAGATGGGACCAGAAACAGCATCCCTCTTAGAGAGTACTCCCTCTCCTCTCAGACGGTCTTCACACGGAATGTAGAGATAGAGGAGGAGACTCAGTATGAGAGTTGGCAAAATGAGGACAAAAAAAAAAAAATGCTTGTTCATCTGGTGGCTAGGACGGATTCTCATTAGGCACATTTTATTTCTTTTTTTCTTCGCATGCGCTTAAAGCACACAGTATGTTTTTCAAAACTCGGGCAATTCCATTTTTGTTATATTATGTTAGTTGATTTTGTAAAGCGCTCGAATGCCCAGAAGGGCGTGTTGGCGCTAGCTGAGTGCGAAAAGTCCACGAGTCAGAATTTTAGGTGGAATCAAAAAGCCAAGTTTTGAGGGCCTTCCGAAAGGCCAAGAGACTGGCACACAGTTCTCTTGCGCTGATATTTCTTTATCTTTTCTGCTCCCCCTACAAACTGCCCAAATTGACCCCGATGCTTCTCATTTCATTTTGTAGTTATCCCTGATGAAGGGTCCTTTTCCGAAATGCATTGGGTTATGACATCTATTTTTGGCATATCAAGATTGCTTCAGTGATACATTTTGCTATCAAGATTTTACAAGTGTGAAGGAACATTTATATAAGCATCACAAAAGTTGACTGCATTATTTTTCTAAATATCCTGTTTGGAACAGTGGAAAGCAACAGTCTTGAAGAGGAATTTGTTGATCAAGAAAGGATGGGACTAAAAGACGGGTTATATTATAAGCCTACGGGCCTTTAACGTTGTGCTCTTTGGATCTGGCCCACCTTTATGGACCAGTTGTTCATGAATGTATACACGAGCTTTGGCAGAGCTTGTACCATTGCCGCATACTGAATTTTGTTTATATTTGGGTAACCATTGTGATTCATTTTGATTTGGTTTATTGAATGTTAAAGATTGCAAAGTCACAGTGTGCATTATAACATATTTGACAACAGGACATACGAACTACCATATTTCCGAATAACATCTAATCAAGCCAGATAGCACAGCTTGTGCTGGTAATCTGGAATGTTTAGCATTTTCTTATACATGCAAGGTTGTGTCAAAAATGATTCCCTAGGTATTTGTAAGATCGTACAGTTTCTAATGTTAAGTTAAGAAAGGACGATGAAAAAATAGGTTGCATATCACCTAATGCCATTACCTTGGATTTAAATGTGTTTATGATTAATCTGTTTGCTTCACAGTAAGTCTGTGGGGTATACACCTGCCTTTGTATCCCTATTGGAGTATGATCACAAATGACATGTTCATCAGCATATAGAAGAGCGTTCACTTGGACACTATTAATTACCAGAGGGTTGCAGGTTCCTTTCTTTATGCCTAAAGGTAGTTTGTGAAAAAACAGCGAAACAAAATAAGTGCCAATACACATCCCTGTTTAAATCCATTATGTGTAATGACTTTTTCACCCCTTTTTCTACCTATGACTCTTGCCTAGGTGTTTGTGTGAAGTGGGATGAGAAGTTTAAGCCAGGTAGGATATTTAACCTTTTAAGGTTAGCCCAAAGAAGTCCAGAGGTCCACTACATCCAAGGTGGATTTAAAAACCACACAACATGCATATAAATTGCCTTGAGAAACTGCCATTAAAAACATGTAGCTTTCTGCAAAAATATAATCAGCGGTTGACTGCCCCGATCTAAACCATGCTTGAGACATGGGTATTGTAGGAAGGTAGGATCCTTCTGCATGGGTACCCCCACTTTTTGCCTGGTTGTCAGTGAAGCAGCCATATACTAATATAGAGGGGCATTACGCGACTGCATGATGACCATCTTGAAAACGGCTGCAACAAACCCTATCATGTTTGGTGTCAAACATGTTGGAATCATACCCCCACACCAGTAACCAGTGTGGGAGGTATGATTCCACCCGTCAGAAGCACCCTTCGTGGGGCTCCTGGTGTTCCCGGTACCAGCCTTCTAGTCCCGGACAGCACAAAATGGTTGCTGCCGACCAGAGACACATTTCTGCCCTCCTGTTGCTGAGCCAAGCTCGAGCAGGGAAAGGCAGGACAATAGGCATCCTGTCACAGGGAGGTGTGACCACCTCCCAGACAGGATTTAGTGTATTAGGGCTGGATGGGTGCGCTTGCCAGCGACTGAAAGTCTACATGAGGGGCAATAGTCCAGTTCAAACCAGTCCTGGTAGCCATTGGCTCCCGCTCTGGCGCGAAACTGGACAAAGGACATGGGAGTAACCTCCTCCCTGTCCAGACCCTCCCCTGGGAGGGTGCCCTGAATCTTCCCAACCGTTTCCTTAGGGTACTTAAGGGCTTACCTGGCTGTAGGACCTTAGATTCGTCGTGGACAAGATTCAGAACTGAAACCACTGCATTTCGACTGTCTGGGCACTATGGACTTTGCTGGACTGCGTTTGGGCCTGACTTCGTGTCCCTCTCAGTCTGCTGCATCGTCTGTGCCTGTGCACCATTCAGGATCCGTGCAGGACCTGTGGAGCATCCAAGACACCTGAAGATAATCTCCCTTGGAGTGAAGGAGTCACTCCCCTGCATTCGCAGGCACCGCAACACTGCTGACCGGTCTGCTGACCCCGAGCTCCTACGGACTCCGAAGGGTTCAACAACACAGGAGGTGGGTTCCTATGTCCCTCGAGGCCTGAGCTGCCCTCTCACCGAGTTTGTGGCCAGCATCCCTCGTGGGAGCTGCATTACCCGAACCACTGAGCACCACGTACTTTTGCAAGTGCATGTGCTTGTTGACAATTCTGTGACAAGAGCATTGGCCCAACCTCTGGCAACTTCTCCCACAAAGATCTTCAACCACCTTGCACTGTGTGCTCCGTGGCCTGTTGTTTTGTGAAGCTGCTCGAGGTCCTCTCGCGACTCCTGTGCCTCCGGCCTGTGGGTCCAATTGAGGGTCATCTATGTTTTCCTTGGGCTCCCCTGATTGCTCCGGGCTTCCCCCGACTCCCCTGGTTGTAGTGAGTCTCCTGAACCTTGCTGGTCCGAACCGTACACTTTCTTGACCTCCTGCGTGGGTTGCTTTTGCCAAGGCTTGTTGGTGCTCCAGCCGGACACCGACCCCTCAGCACTCGACATCCTTCGTGGGACAGCTCGTATTTGGCTCCTGGTTGTCCTCAGCGTCGCCTGGTCCCCGCAGCTGCAGAGTCAAGATCACCGTCAACTATCCTGAAGCACCCGACATTGGTGGGCACTTGTCTACCGAGCCCCTGGTCACTCTCAAGTGGCCCAGACTCTGTCCCCTCTGCTTTCAGGTACTCCTCGACAAGAATCCACATTTGGATTCCAACAGACACTTTCTCCTCTTCCAGCAGCGGCACTTTCTCGAAGTCCTCCATTGGGTTCGTAGGCGGTTTCCGACGCCACTTCACACCTATGCAGCCGACTCCCATGGGATAGGTAACTTGGGTACTTCGGTATCCACGGGTGGGGTAGCTCTCCAACCTTCTGTCTTCCACGGGGTTTCTTTGAAGTCCACTGGGAAGGGTCCTTAATCCTTAAAAATCCAACCGCAACTTACACATAGACTTGTACGGAGCACGCGGTCGTGTTCACAAACTGCACTTGCACTCCGTGGGGTCCCTATCTACTCACCTTGGGTGGTTCCTTGGGGTCCCAGCAATGCTACGTCCTGTTGACATTGTCCTGACTCGAGTCGTGGTTCTTATACCACTTTCTTAGTATATGGTTTGGCCCCCCCTGGGCCACTGTGTATTAGTGCTATTTACTGCCATTTCTTTGCTGAAGTATTGTGTGCTTTGTGTCTATCTCCGTGTGGGAGATACTGTAACGTACTAGATAGTGTGATATAATAAATACATATTTTTAGGTCTCGCCTAGCGTTGCTGCGCACATGCGCAGCTCGCTCGGCGAGATTTATTGCTAAGGAGGACTTTGAGAGAAGGGCTTGAAGCCCCGCCCCTCATTTCCATTGGCTTGCGTCACCGTTTATGGTAAACGGTGGCCTGCCATTGGAAATAAGCTTTCTGGGGTGCCTCCTTTTCACTTTTTTGTCCGGCCCATCCGGACTGGATCGCCTGCTTCACTGCTGTCGTGAAGCAGTTTCTTATCGCAAGAGGGGTGTTATGTAAACAAGCCATGCGATCCAGTCCGGATGGGCCGTCTCAAAAGGAGACAGGCCGCCGCGTGTTTATTTTTGCAACGCGCTTTCACTTTAAAGTGAAAGCGCGATGCAAAAATAAACAGCACTGCCTTCCCACAATGGCCAGCGCTTGTTTTTCCCTGCAGACAGGCCTTCCGGGGTAATAACAAGGGTTGCGGCTCGCGGCCGCGCCGAATAAGCGTCAGACAGCATAATAGTCTAAAGAAGAAAAGGCCCGGAGCACTAACGTGAAAGAAGAACTGCCCACCACATGCAGCAAAAATCACCAAAGGTCATTTCATGGTAGCAATTGTGACACGAAATTGGTGGTCATGCTACCTGCCTAATACTCCGCACAGCTTTCCAAATGACGGGCCCCTCGCCACGGCTGTCATTAAGTGCTTTCATCATAATAAACTGTAAACTGTTGGCTTTATGAATTTGCAGTCGGCTTCAGCTGTTCGTCGGGCGGCGCTGCAGCGCCTTAAGTGTGACGAGGCCTATTAGGAACTGCAACCATGCTTCAGGCCCACTTGTCGTCCCCGCTCCCGGGGTGATTGCGGCCTATTAAACGGCATCTGGGAAGATGTTCCTTCGTGCAATCTCCGATCAAGAGCTTTTTTTCGGGCTCTGACCTGCATTTCCTTCGAGACTTCCTCTGAGGAGTTTTATAAGAGCAGGGCTGCAGAGGGTTTACGGCCACTTCTGATTAATACCTTTTCAGGTTTTTTTTCTAGCAACTCTCCGGCTGCTGCTGTACGGGGAGAAAGCTTTCATTGTTCGTAAGGTGCTTATTTGTGACCTTTTCTCAGCTCCCTGGTCCCCCATAACTTGGCCTCTCTGAAACCTCCGGGTGTGTGTAACAGCTTTTCGTGGTAAGACTTCCGCAGAAGGGGACATGCAGCTCCCCCCCCCTTCACCTTCTGACGTCACACTCCGCAATGGCAACTCGGGCTGCTCCAAAATAAACAGAACCATGTATAATTGTTGCCGTCGTCCTAAAGGTTTCACAGTCAAATTGTACTTTTTTATGGCCGTTGTGCACGCGAAATATTTAAGTGTTGCAGAGTAACTCAGAAGTGCGAGCGTTGCGTGTGCATAACGCATGTTTATCGTCGCTCAGCTGTGGACCTGAGGCATTGAATTACATTTTTCAGGTTTTTCGTCAAGGAGCTCTGACTAATTAAGGCGTAAAATGGATAAGTGAAGAAAGCACGCCATTCTGCGCAGAAGTGAGATACGTGTGTAGCTAGCAGCACCTGATGACGCGCCGCCGCTGGTGAGCACAGCGGCAGTGGTGAACACAAAGATAAGCACTCCAAGTAAAAAAACATGCATGATACATATATATTCAGTGTGCATCGTCCTCCCCGCCTCTGGTCCTCAACACAACAGACTGCTCAAACTCACAGCAAAAACGTCCACCCTCAGACTATGCATTGCAACGGGGACATTAGCTTAAGCACACTAGTGGTGCTCGGTCAATACACAGCCAAGTACACAACTCTAAGGCATGGACTACTAAAGACACACGTCAGATAGACATTCACAACACACACAACATACAACAGCTTCTCCACCGGCAGAATCCATGCTCGTTTTCCACCTAGCTGTGTTGTCCCTATCTAAGGACAGTGCTTTAAATGGGCCGGTACTGTCAGGTACGGAGTACCTGCACCTATTTATTTTGAAAGGGAGAGTACCCGCACTTCTCAGCAGAGGTGCAGTACTTTTAATTGGCAAGTACCGGCACTTCTCAGAAGCAGGTACTTCGGTACAATATACCTGTGCTTCTATTTTCCAATTTCAAGCACTAAGGGACTATTGCCCTGCGACAGACCGGCATTTTTTTAAAACTTGCACTTTCCCCCTTATAAATGTCATTTCTTTATCTTCTGACCAAAATGGTTCGGTGAGGCAGGAAAGCAAAGTCAGTATGTATCGGAGCGGGAGACAGCGTGAAGTAGCCTCAAGGAAGAGAGAGCGGAGGACCCTTGTAACACTCTAACGTGACAGCAAAGAGAGGTGCCTGCTGCGTGTTACTGTGAAGAAGGGGGCACCTCCAGAGCAGGCTTAAGCTACATGCACTAGGTATGGGCAAAGGAAGTAGGGGGGCTGCAGCACCTCAAAAATAAGGTTCGGGGTTCAGAAAATGCTGGAACAATAACAAGCATTTGCCATGCAATTGGTCTCGCATTTACGCGACTTTAAGCTATTGACATTCTAAATAACAATACCTTTTATTTATGTTTTGGTTTTTAAAACATAAATAAAAGGCATTGTCATTTACAACGCCAATAGCTCAAACTCTCACAAGGGCGAGACCTATTGCATTGCAAATGCTTGTTTATAACTACTGTGTGGTTCTCTTTTCCTTTAATCTATACTATAAGAATGCATTCTAGTAAAACGAGCTGCTTTACACTCCTTCAAGACTAAGCCTGAAGGCTGCTCTCCACAGCTACCACTTGGATAGCTTTCTAAGGTTGTCTGAGACCTCTTAAATCACCATAAGGGTTGTCTGGACTGGTGCAATGTGCCTGCTTTAATTAGTGGACATCATATACCAGGCCAGCTTCTCACAGGTATTAAAAAGGTGGTTGCTGCCCAAGTGTCCACTTCTCCAAACAGTGTGCAAGCAAATATTTTAAAAGATGAGTCTAACAAGGGCATTAGGCGATGTGTAGCTTGGTAGTCAGTGTTTCCTCTTTTGAAAATTGGTATTATCAAAGAACCAAGCTAAGACTATGGAACCCTCCCTGTTTTCTGTATATATTTATAATAGGGCCATACATTAGGATCTTTCTTGTAGGCCATCTTGGAATCCCATTAGGCCCTACTTGCCTGAATCATGCAAATCATCTTTTCAATTTCTTTGGGACTAATCGGTTGCCAGTCAAGACCCTTGTCGTGCAGTACCAAGTGTACAGGCCCATTAATCAGTACAGTTGATGGAGCATATCATTTGCTCAAGTGTAATTCCGACTGTGAGCTCAGGATTTCCGAGGGACTATCATTTCTTGACACAGTGAAGCCATCATCCGCTAGTTTCAAAAATAACTTTTGGTCTTTGTAAGTGAGGACATCATACATCTTCTGCCAGTTAATGGACTCAGCAGACTTCTTTTTCCTTTTGAGTAACAATTTGTAATCTTTAGTCAGTGATTTATATACCTTTTGTAACTGTGTTGTATCTTCATCAGATCTACTGTTACAACCATACGTGATTTGTTGCAATGCCCTCCTTAACTACCTGTACTCAATCCCTAGCGGCTGTTTTAAGGCGGCCATGATCTCCTCAGACCCATCTAGCTACCTACCCCAACCAATTTACTGCACAGCCCAGCCAACACTTGGTCCAGCCAGTTTTCATACTAACCAAAGAGGCTATACTGTTGACTTGGAAAAGAGACTTAAATGGGTTCCCATAGAGTAATATGGTAACCGCTGCTCCCATTGACAGTGATAGAAAAGTGAAATCTGTTTTTTGTCCATTTTTTGTTGTTAATCTTTCCCAAAGCATTTAGTGGTAAAAGTCATATTTATCAAAAGTCATTTTACCTGACCTGTTAAGTATTGTGCATCTAAATCTGGTTGTAATTGTGCTTATCGAAGTCTGCCTCTTCAGTAACTCCCGCAGAGTATTTGATAGCGCAGAACTCCAAGAAGCACCAGAGAACTAGACAGAACGTTTTCATTGCAGACCATCATATTAGCCATGAGGAGATACAAACAGAAAATATTCTGTTTGTTGGTTCTGGGTAAAAACCAAATTACAGAAACCAGTAAGTGACGGGAAAATGAGACTGAGACAGGAAGCTGTACATTTAACTTTCACATAACACAGTTTTTAAGATCACACATAT
This sequence comes from Calotriton arnoldi, assembly GCA_963921515.1. Lineage (NCBI taxonomy): Eukaryota > Metazoa > Chordata > Amphibia > Caudata > Salamandridae > Calotriton > Calotriton arnoldi. Next base: position 801,061 of record CAWUFW010006217.1, read on the forward strand.
TTGCGATGGTTTACAAACATTTACAAGCTGAGGCAGGGAAAGATAAAGTAATTTATCAGCAGTAAACTATTTTGTCATGTGCCAAAGCTAGGTTTAGAACTCAGGCATCTGATGAGAGGGTAACACAGTTCAGGACCAAAGCACAGCCCTTCTAGGCCTTTTCAGATGATCCAAGAACTCACTGGAGCTAGGCACCATTATAAGAGGGAGGCAGGGCCAGATTGAAATAATAGTTTGCACTTGCCTGGTTACTTTCATGGACCTCAGTCTGCATCATCAGCAGTTGTGCCAGCCTTTACTAGAGGCGTGGCCACGAAAATGACCTCTTTGTCTCTGTAATTCTGGTGGGGTTCAGGAAAGGTTTGTGTTCCTTCTGTCTAATGTTTTCGCAGAATTTCTGTTAATGTCACCATTAAATCCCAAAACAGAGGTATTTAGCTCTTGTCACAAAATGTCCAGCTTCCACATTAGCCATCTGGCACAGGTTCTCAAAATTGGGCTTCTAAGCACTAGGAAGCATCTGTAATGGGCTTTATAAAGGGCACTTCAGAGATCTTGGAGTCTCCCACTCACTTTACTCTTTACGGGAGCCTCCTCTCAATGTAAGCTCCTCTTCAAGATGTCTAGGACCACAGCATAATAAAATTTGGAAAAACGCAGGGTACAGAAAAGTAGGGTCTGCTTAATATTCCATAGGCACTGGAGACTGCCTTGCTCAGCCCTAATACAGAGGTTTTTTCAGCATGCAGAAACAGCTCATGCTGAAGGGAGACGGATAGCTGCAGACTAGTACGGGTTGGAATGGCCAAAGTTTAGCACTCTGTAGGCACAACTGACTGTGTGATTGGCTGGTCTTTCATAAACTCAAGTAACTAAACCTACATAATGAGACATCGCCTCGAACTTCAGAATAGATTAAAGGTACACTAAGCTCGCAAGGTGGCGCGATGAGTTAACGCTCCCTGATGACATATGTTGTAGTCATCATATCTCTCTGAGCACTTTACACCTGTTAACCAGGAGTAAAGTGCCTGTACTCCCCCTTTCAACATGATGAAATTGGGATACCCCTAGTTTACATATTTAACTTACCCATAAGTTCCTACTACATGGTAGGAAAAAGTACCCAGGGCCTAATTAGTTAAATGTCACAAGTAAACTGCAGCACCCATTGTGCTATACAGTACAGTGACAGTGTAAACATGACAGCAGGCCTACCCTCTGTAGCCTGGCTGTGCAGGTTTAAACTGCAAATTCGGCCTGTCAAAATAACCCCTTTTGACAGGTCTAAACCCTCCTTTTCAATAATAATATCACCCCTAAGTAGGCCTTACTGCCCAGAAGAAGGGTGCATGGTATGTAAAAGTAGGCAATGTAAAAGGTTAATGTTAAACATGTCATTACAGTGAAAATTCAATAAAAACTATTTCCACTGTAGCAGGGTTGGTTGCTTCATGGAAGAGCATTTGGATACAATATTACATTTAATAATGTTATCTGCAGCTAAGAAGCAGCTACAGATTTCATTTGTGGACTTTATAAAAATTACAAGCCCATTTCACTGGTGAAGTTGGATTTGTAATACATATTTTGGAAAAGGTGCTTTTAGAAAGTTACCTTTTGCCTGCCAAAAGCCATTGGAGGCCCATTTCCATGAGCCCAACTGTCACCTGGCAGTTGAATTGCTTCTTTGAAGAGATGTGAACTTGATCCCAGATCTAGACAAAGGTCTTGGGTGTGGGGAGGCGTCCTGTTCCTCTGACAGGATGAGAATCTAGATTGTGCTAAGGAACTTAATTAACTTCAAATAGATCTCGCCTATGCCAGGGGAAGCCTCTTTGAAGTTAATTAAGAGCCTGACACCTGGGCAGGGCCCTTTTCTTTCCCCCAGACAGGCAGGCTCTATTCCAAGTGGGCGAGGGGCTCCCCCCAGATCTGGTATAGAGTGACAAGAAAGTAGGGGGGGGTTGCGCATTTCCCTGGTCACTCCACTGGTGTAGGCACAGAGGTTCTGCACAAGAGGAAAATGAATTTACCATCTTGGACTTAGGCAGAATGGCACACTGTGGGATTGCTTGCAGAAGAGCACACAGGAAATGCTACAAAAGTGGGTAGGGTCACACCTGGGAACTTTTACCTCATTGGTTAGGGAGTGGACAAGGGTTTCCCTTAACCACAGGCTGGTGCCAGTACCCTACTTAGAAGACTTTCCGGCCCTTTAGAACAGAAGAGGACTGGCTGTGACCTGAGAACAGCCTAGAAGACTGGACCTGCTCTCCCCACTGTACCCAGGACAATGACGTGGACTGAGCTACTTTTCAAGCTACAGGGACACACCAAACTACAAGAGCCCTTTCCTTTGACTTCTCAGCTGACCAGTTCCAACTGGAACTGCCTTTGACCCTGGTGCTGGCCTCTGCTGAAGTGAGTCTTGACCCCCAAGTGCTGTCCCCAAGGTCCTGGACCCTTGGCTGATGTCTAAGTGTACTCCTCCTAACATATGCAGATATCTGGGACTTAAAAATGTCTTGCCATCAAAGCCCTCTAGAGGATTGGGACTAAACTGACAATCTGATCTGATGAAGGTACGTTGCCCCTGTGCCAAAGATTCAGGTTGCTCTCGCTCAGAGCTTTTTTGTAGCAGTAAATCTGATTCACCGGGATCTCACAGAGAAGATATCCAGCCTTGTGGACCCCTCTTCAGCTACAGCCTGCAGCCTTGCCCCACTGGAAGAATGCGAACACCAAAAAAGTTATCACGTGCGAAAGTAGAAGTCTGCACCAGATGAAGGAGCGAAACATATTTAGCCGATGAGGGACCTCCTCTAGGCAAGAAATTAAAATGTCTCCCGCTCTGATTTTCCCCCCAATAGTTGACGACTTCACTGAGACCTCGTCCAGCGGCAAGCCAAGGACGTGGAGCAATGTTAAGCCATAGCCTGTAGTATTGTCCCGCTGAGGATTTTTGAATTCCATTTCAGAGACTAAGGGGCCGATTTATTTCTTGTTGGTCTAGATACTCCATCGCAACTCTGTACCGCCAAAATAATGGTCTGCCCACATCTAAACCACAGATTTAGACCACACTTGGAGAGGTCAGAACACATCAGCACAAAGAGGTTAGGCATTTCAGCACAAAGAATTTGAATTCATTCAACCAATAAGGCACTATTGGAATTAAAATGGCAACTACTTCAGCACAACACGTCCTGTGTCTTTACCTCCCTCTGAGACATTCTTATATACATATATTCAATCAATCAATCAGGCAGGTAAAGCGCAACTACTCATCCTTGAGGGTCTCAAGGTTCCGGGGGAGGGGAAGGGGGGCAGCTCTATTGAGAGCTGGGGTCATCCGAAGAGCCAGGTCTTGAGGTCCTTTCTGAACTGGGGCAATGTGGGAGCTTGCTGGAGATGGAGGGGGAGGTCGTTCCAGGCCTTGGCTGCGAGGTAGGAGAAGGACTTTCCTCCTGTTCTGGTCTTGTAGATGCATGGGACGGTGGCCAGAGAGAGATTGGCTGATCGGAGGTGTCTTTTGGGTGTGTGGAAGGAGAGGTTGTTGTTCAGGTATGTGGGTCCGGTGTTGTGAAGGGCCTTGTATGCATGGGTGAGGAGTTTGAAGGTTACTCTTCTTTTGACTGGGAGCCAGTGGAGATCGCGGAGGTGTTGGGTGATTTGACTGCGATGGGGGATGTCGAGGATTAGTCTGGCTGCGGTGTTCTGGACGGTCTGGAGTTTGCGAAGGAGTTTCTTGTTGATTCCAGTGTAGAGAGTGTTGCCGTAGTCCAGTCTGCTGCTGATGAGGGAGTGTGTGACAGTCTTTCTGGATTCGGATGGGATCCATCTGAACGTCTTTCGAAACATGCGGAGGTTGTTGAAGCAGGTCGAGGATACGTCGTTGATCTGGCGGTTCATTGTAAGTGATGAGTCTTGTATGATGCCGAGGTTTCGTGCGTGGTCCGTCGGGGTGGGGGATTTCCGAGGGCGGGGGGCCGCCAGGAGTCATCCCATGCGGAGGGGGTGGAACAAGGATGAGGACTTCTGTTTTCTCAGAGTTGAGTTTCAGGCAGCTGTTCTTCATCTAGGTGGCGACAGCTTTCATCCCTTCTTGGAAGTTGTGTTTGGTGATGTTGGATTTGTTGGTGATATTGTAATTGTATTTATATAGTGCTTACTACCCGATACGAGGTGATGAAGCGCTTTTTGGTGAGTAGCATGTTACTACGGAACCCAAAAAGGGTTAGCAGTGAATTAGTATAGGGAAGTATGAATTAATTTGAGTGGTGGACATGTGATTCTGTTAGTTGGGTTGAAAAGGATAATGGAGGGATAGAAGAGGGAAGAATCTAGAAAGTGTTTATTGGGAAATCATAGTAGTAGGCGAAGGTTTGGGATGATTAAGGAGAGATGGAGGAGGGAAGAGTCTCTAGAAATGGATTAGGGAGGTCTTAGTATTAACATGAGGTCTCAGATGAGTCTAAGGAGGGATAAATGAGGGAAGAATTTAGAAAGGGTTGTTTGGGAGATCTTAGTAGTAAAATGAGGTTTGGGCTGATGCAAGGAAGGATAAGAGGACAGAAGAGTTTAGAAAGAGTTATTTTTGAGTAGTAGAATGGGTTATTTTGGAGATCATAGCAGTAGAACGAGGTTCGGGATGAGTCCGAGAGTGGAGATAGAGGATTTACTGAGAGAATTATAGGGTAAAACATGCGGGTAGTGCATTGGAGGGACGCAAATGTGTTTTTTTTAACAGTAGGAGTAAAGTAATAAATATATAGGTACATATGTACATGGAAGGTAAACATGTATAAGGAAGGTAATCTATAAAGATTAAGTTGTATTTAATAAACTCAGACTTTCAAGTGTTGATGTAGTTTAAGATAATTTATTTGTGGGTGTATCTTTTTTTTCCAATAATTCAATAGTGAAGCAATAGTAGATAAATAGTTATATCATTTACATATTGTGATAGATACACGGAAACCATAAGTATCTAATCAAATATCTTATATGAAAACTATGCAGTGATCTAAATACATGTTAAGCATAGAATAATATAACCATAAGTTACTATATGCACATTTGTTAAGCAGACCTAAAGAATATCTATATATTCATAAACATAATTACTATACATATTTATACAAAGAAATACACATATCTAGATACATACACATAATCAAACTAAATGCTTATATACACAGGGATATGCTGAACATTTTTGTTTGAGTATGTTGGCTATGTAGGGAAGAGCCAACTCTTGAGTAGTCTTATGGAGATAAGATAGTTAGCCGTGGATCTTATCTTTGGGGGTAATGAATTCCATAGTTTGGCTGCTTGAACAGAGAAGAATGTACCACCTAAGGTTTTATTCTTGTACAGTGGGATTTTGAGGCGAGGTGCCAATCTGGAGTGAAAGCTCCTTTGCTGAATGTATTTGGTGATTTTATTCCTGATACAAAGAGGCCCTGTTCCATGTATTGCTTTGTGGGTGATACAAAGCAGCTTGAAAGTTGATCTTCTGGCAACCGGTAGCCAATATAGGGCTCTCAAGGCAGGGGAGATGTGAGCTTGTGACTTTACATGTAGGAGGAGTCTGGAAGCAGAGTTCGGAATCCGTTGTAGTCTTTTCATAGTTGATAAAGATCATCCTTGGTAAAGCCCATTGGTGTAATCAAGTTTAGACAGTACAAGAGAGATAGTAGCTTAGACCTTGTGTGGAAATCCCAGGTGGAGGAAGATGTGTCGCAGAGTTTTCATAAGAATGAAGCTTGAGCTTGCTAATTTGTCCACTTGGGCATTCTTTGATAGCTTGGAGTCTATGGTAATTTCACTGGACTCTGACAATAATGTGAATATCCTGTGCTGCTCGATCGACGATCGCGCTGTATAGATCTGCTGGCCCCACCACCTCTGCTCCTCTCCTCCATCTGTGGCAGGGGGTTATATGCCTTGTAGTTCCTCAGTGCAAAGGGCATGTTTGAGCTTTGTAAGTTAAGAAATGCCCAGGAGGTATGCTAAATTCTTCCACAAAGTCCTTGAGGGTAAGGAGGGAAGCATCAGCAAAGATGTCACCCAGCATCTTCACCCCCTGGTGTTGTATATTTCCTAGGGTGTCCATAAACGGGCTTTCCAGACTCATGTCCTTATATAGGCACAATTCGCCTTGCCCTTATATAGGCATAAAATCCCAGACCTTATTTAGGCATAAACCATGCACTCCAAATACAGGCATGGATTCCGACATCCGTCCACCCTAGCCTCACAACGAGTTCATGAAAAACAGACCCTTAGGCTGCGGGAGTTTCCCTTGCCCAGGATTATTGATTTCTTCAAGGACTCATATATTATGCATGAACCATTATTCCTTAGGGGTTCATTCATGACGTCTTTCGCTGCCCAACTCACGTCAATGCTAACATTTTCAGGTATAAATATACCTTCCCAAACCCCTGTAAATCAGAGGAGACCTCGACTTCAGAGGAGCCCGATTCCCGGCCGGACGCACTGAGAAGACGCTGTCATTCCTGCACGCAGAGAGTCCAGCTTCCAGTGATCTAACTTCCCTTGCGGGGTGTTGGAGTTCGAGTCTGGGAAAGAGATTCCTACCTCTCTCATTCTTCAGGTATGGAGCAGACTAGAACCTAGAGGGACTCTTGGCATACTGAACTCTTGGCATACTAAGCTTAACATACTCTTAGTATGCTCTAGTCAGGATTACACACCTACTTCTACTTCTCCCTACACCTAGGATAGGTTAGGAACACTGGGGTAGAACTAGGCTAGAAACGCATCGTATGAGTACTCGCATTTTTAGGCTGTGTCATTTTATGTAAATGCATATATGCTGAAAAGATAATGCTAACGCAGTATTATTTATTTCTACTGCTCACTCTGTACATTATTTATCTCGCATACTGTCTTGTGATCGTAACAGCACATTTAACTTACAACAGAAACAAGACTGTTCAATAAATCCTTTATTGAAACGCCCGTCTGTTATTTCTGTGTAACTTTGAGAGTAACCGAAACATGCACGACTGAGCTGAGTGAAATAGTTATCTATTGTTTCTACGACTCTGGGACACGTCCTGATTCTGTAAGGGAAACACAGTGGTCATGTTTTGTGGCTGCCAGAAACTACTCCCTTCTTCTCGTCAAGAAGTTTCTAGTGGCCTCTGAGCTAGCTGGCACAAGTAATTAAGTTTAATATACTCGATAGGGACATACCGACCTTAGTCCTATGTCAAACCTATAGGATATATTATTCCAATGCGCAGAGCCTATTAGGGAAATAAAAGCTACACTACATGGCGCCCAACGGTTTGGTTAGGCAGTAATTCAACGTTAGATACTGAGTAACTCAGCCGTGCTATTTTCTCTCAAAGACCCCTACCCATATACTCCAAAAGACGTCTGGAGTGGGCAGGGTTAGGTATCCACCAAGGCTACATAGGGAAGCACCCTATATATTAGCTATTTGGTTTGCTCAACGTTGAAGGATTCAGTGTTCCAAAATATTGTGCACCTTATCTTTGTTTCCTTGAAACTTGTTCTACATTTTTCATAAAACAAAATGACTGAAGACACCGGAAACGGTGGAGCTGCGGCTGATCCAGCCCAAGCAGCACTTTTTAACAATACAGGTTTAAATGAAACCGAGGAGGGTGTCATCGACATCGCTCCAAACTTAAGAAGAGCCATTACTCTAAAACTTATAAAACATGGCCTATCACCGAGAGGAGGTAGAGCAGTTTTCGTGATTGAGGCACATGAATCATTTCAGACAGAGGTATTCTATTCATGGGTAATATTTCCTGAATCCAATTCAGTAACTCACACATTTCACTTCTACAAAGAAGATGAACAACCAGAGGAATACATTCCTTTCGAGGATATAGAAATTCCATTAACATACCAAGATCATCGGCTCTGGTTTAAAGGCGCCCTAAAACATCACAGAAACATAACCAGGCTCGGTCCACTAGGTAGACCAGGAGCAACATGGCCGATTCTAGCCGGCTATACACCTCATCCCGACATCGAAATAATGTCAAATGAGGAACTACTTACTCAACTCACAGAGTTAATAAAAATCTACAGACAATTGGTTCAATATGTCATGCGGACTTTTACAGTCCAACCACCATTAACAATTCCAAATCAAACCCCCCACCAGGGGAATACTTTAAAAATTACACCACAGACTCTATACGCAGTCATGGGTAAAATGCCCACTAAGCGGGAGCAAATTCCGTTTTGGATAGCTCAAAAAAATTACTCAAATCGAAGCAGTATTTCCAAATACTAGCCCACATGCGAAACACAGAATCCTAACCATCAGTTTACCGATGGGGATCACACCACAACTGGAAGAATGCACCACTTGGGGCTCAGTCTTTGCTGCCATCTATACTAAAACACACGGCATTCCGTCAATTGCGGTAATACCTGACGTCCTAAAACAAATTCAAAACGAATACGGGGCAGAGCCTGCTTTAAATTTAGGTATGAAATTACTGAAAAATTTCGACCAGGTCTCAACAATAATATTATCTAATATTAAAGGGGAGGCAGCAGCAGTGGCGATCCGACAAAAACTAAGGGAATTTGATGTTACAGAACATCAAACAGAGCTACCCAGAATAATAGAACAATCTTATGCAGAATTAGGCAGAGATCGTTTGGGTGAAAGACCAGTGAAGCCGGAGCTATCTGAAAGTCCTGAGAAGGACTCAATTAAACAAACTCCTACATCTTCTAAAAAGAAGTGGGAGTCTACTAAACAAAATTCAAATGAGAAAGGTACTCAATCCCGAGGTAGGTCTCCTCAAAAGGAGCCCTCTGAAAGGAGGTATAACCTCAGGAATAGGGATAATTTGAGAAAACCTGATAGGTATCAAGATACTGATACACGTTCCTCTCGTCCCTTTCAGGTCTCATCACAGACTTCGGAAAGAAGAGGACGAACAGAACATAGAGAAGAACGCGTGAAATCGAAAGACGACAAACACGCTCCAAAAAATAAAGCAAAACCTCAATTCTCCAAAAAGAAAGTAGCAGGTCTGAAAGTAAGACATGCCGAGAATACTGAGAACACAACTCAAGAACGGAGAATGGGCTCAGACAATGCTGGACAGTGCAGCAGAAGTCACAATAGCTCGCCAGAACCTGAAGGAACTTCTGGAGATAGTGGACTTGAATGAGTACATTACAGTAGAGACTGTAGACACCAGGGTTAGTACTCCACAAAAGTTATTTGACATAACACTCCGGATGGAGGGAGACAAACCTAGACAGGTTAAAGCACTCTTTTGGGAAAGACTATCAAAGGGTTATGACATACTTCTAGCAGAAAAGGACTGGCCACCACAATTTGTCAGGGAGTGCCCACACGGCGAGGACATTATTATGCCTGCCTTCTCCAATCACATACCAATTCACCTAAAATATACATATGCCAGAAAATGGGCAGTGGCCCAGGCTCCAGCATTATATGAAAATCATGTAGGATGGGATGAGGACTCCCCTCACCATAAAATAAATCTGAAACATGAACCAACTGCACAACGGCAGTACCCAATAAAGCAAGAAGCTAAAAAACAGGTCAGGGAGATCTTAGATCAACTTGAATATCAAGGGGTGATTGAAACATGCACCTCCTCAATGAACAATCCTTTGTTTCCTGTCTCCAAACCAGACAATACATATCGTCTAGTTTTGGACTACAGACATTTAAACACTTGTTCTAAAACTTTTGCAGTACAAAATGCACATAGCACAGCATTAATGAATAACATTGTGTGTAAAAAATACAAAACAACATTAGACATCTCAAATGGTTTCTTTTGTCAAAATATAGCACCTGAAAGTAGGTACTTAACGGCATTCTCCATAATGGGGACCCAGCGTCACTTTTGTCGACTCCCACAAGGGTTCAAGAACAGCTCAGGTTTATTCTCAGCGAGGGTAACGGAGTTACTACAAATCTATGACAACGAGGCATTGTCCTATGTCGATGACATCTATCTGACAGACGATGACTTGGAAAAACACTTGAACAGGGTGAGCACCAATATATTGGGATTCGCCTCTGAGGGCTACAAGTTCAACTTTAAAAAGTCCCGAATTGCTTATCTCAATGTCCTATTTCTAGGATATGAGCTTTCAAGTGAAGGCAAGAGCTTGGCAGCTAACTTTCTAGAGAAATGTGCGCTGCTCCAACCTCCAAAGACGCTCAAAAACTTACAATCCATTCTGGGTTTCCTAAATTTTGGAAGAACATACATACTAAACTATGCAGAAAGGGTTAAAAATCTCTACGCATTAATTAAACCTGATTTTTCAATCAAAAACTGGACAAACGAACACACAGAAATTTTGCGTTCACTTCAGGCTAACATGTTAGCAACAAATCACTTACAAACACGCGTAAGTCAAAGAAATTTGGTGATTCGAATAATTTCGGGTCAATATGGATTCACCTACTTAACCTTCAATGAGGGTGAGAAAGTACCAATCGCGTACAAATCACATTTGTACACACAAGCGGAAATGCGATTCAGTTCTACTGAAAAAATTCTAACAGCAGTTCAAACAGCTGTAGCAAAAGAAAGAGCCTTAGCCCAAGGGAAACGCATTATTGTCGTAACCCCGGTACCAGCTTTAGAAGCGGTCACAAAAGCAAGCATTCCAAATGCTAAAGCACTACATCCGAGATGGATACAATGGGTTAATTCTCTTGCTGCACCTGATGTTGAATATGTTTTTGATCCAGATTTAAAAACACAAACATTTCTCCAATATGAACAAGAATGTCCTCTGCCCACTGAGATTCTGCCTCTCGATCAGTATGAATTCATAATTTACACTGACGGATCCGCACAGCCCGCAACAGGGAGTAAGCAAGCTTACAGTGCAGCGTGTGCTATCGTTAAAGGTCGCATGCGAAATGGCATCTTCAGACCTATGGTCACAAAAACTCAATCACTAGGTGATTGTACAGCTCAGCGAGCTGAACTACAGGCATTCAAACTGGCACTTGAGAGTACGGATCGAGAATTCCTCACACTAATCGTGTGCGATTCCTTTTACTGTGTTCAGTCGTATAATGACTATATACGAACCTGGCTTGAAAATGGTTTCAAAGATGCGAAAGGTGGCACAATAAAGCACAAACTGCTTTGGGAACAAGTAGTTCAGTTGAAAAACGAACTACCAAAGGCTCACGTGATTCACACACTGAGTCATCAGCGTGATGGCGTTCACGTTGCAAGGAATTCATTGGCTGACGAAGCCGCAAAGGGGGCTGTTCAGACGGCTTCCGTAGCTGCGATCACTCGTTCAAAAACAAAAATAGACGGTGAGATAATGTTGGCTGTCAATGCTTCAAGCAAAGGCAGCAGTGCAGCGTTACCAAAAAACTTTCCACTCAAGTACTCTTATGTAATTGATGAGAACAACGTTCCTTTTGCTCGAATCCCTGGAGTGGGGGATAGGGTAATACCAAACAAGGAACGCAGATTAGGACTAATCCTAGCAGCACACGAAGGGATAGCTTCTGCCCATGCAGGTGTTTCTGCAACAGTATCTTTACTCAAGCAAAGATATTGGTGGCCTGGCATTAGAAAACAAACAAAGAACTATGTTTTAGAATGTGAAATTTGCCAACAGATGAAAGTCTCCACAGTGAAATGTCCTGCGCAGACACCCCTGTTAATTTCAGATAAACCATTAGCTTGTGTTTACCTTGACCACTGCGGTCCCTTACACAGGGACGGTAATTATAAATATATCATGGTAGCAGTGGATTCATGCTCTAGGTTCCTATGGTTATGGCCTCAGCGCTCAGCTGACGCTTGAACTGTTATAAAAGATTTGCGAGTCTTTATCGGCACATACGCAATAGGCACGCTACATTCTGACCAGGGTCCTGCGTTTAGCTCTAGGGCTTACAAGGAGGCCATGGCCAGTCTGGGCGTTGCATTGCGGTACTCCTCTCCATTCCATCCTGAGGGAAATTCTGTTGTGGAAAGGAAAAACCGGGACATAAAGCAGTCTATAACAGCTAGGGTATTAGGTTCGGGTGATGGGTGGGTCAAACACCTCAATAGCGTACAGCGCGCTCTCAACAATCTGCCAAGAAGTTCTCTAGGGGGGGTCACTCCATATGAGGTCCTATTTGGGACAAGAATGTGGGTTCCAGACTTAGAACACGTAGGCACAGTGGTGGAAAATAAACCCTTTGATATCAAAGATCGTTTGGCTGTTTTACAGGATCTTAACAAATTAAGAACGAAACAAAGCAACGTATCCCTACAGCCAACCACCACTGGGGAAATATCGGCGGTCCCAGCAAGGCCTGTCTGGATTCCGAAAGTTGGGGATCTAGTCAGAGAAAAAATTGCGGACAAGAAGGAATTTGGACTTTCTTACAGACAACCGGTACCTGTTCTAGCTGTTCAAGGAACAAGGACAGTACTTCTGCCGCCCCTTGCTGGAAGAAAGGAGAAAAGATTTGTGTCCATCGACCTGATCAAACCACAGTATGTGGCCAATACTAAATAGTAGGCCTCGTGGACTCCGACCCAGTAGCAGACGCACTCCTCTCGCTACTATTCAAGAGGTTCAGACTGAAAGACTGATCACGATCGAGAATTCAGCTGTAACAAATGAAGGACTAAGCAACCAAGCTATGGAACTCATCCCTCTTGAAAAACAAGTAACAGTTCGTCCAAATACACCTGTCTACACCAACGTGACACGTGATGAACTGTCTCCTGTGATTTCAACAAATCCTGATGCAATTCCAACAATTGACAGAACTGCTTCTGGCTATTTCATTGACTTTGATACGTTCTCAGAAGATCCAAGTGAACCTGAAACGACGCCAGCATCATTCAAACTTAAGCAGCAAGTACAAGACTTTATTCACTTTTTGAAAAAGACTTATCTGGTTTCTCCATGGATTGAACTCTGGATTACATCTGGACTTTTTGTTTTCCTGCTCTGGCTAGCTTTGGTAACAACAGTAAGCGTGCTTATAAGTGGCAGATACATCCATGTGAACACTGAAGGAAAAGATGTAAACGTACTTTTGAAACCTCATAAATCTTCCCATCGTGAAGCAAGAGACTTGTCATCAGTGAACATCACAGCTGTTCCTATACACGATGGTATAGTGTGGGACAAAACAGATTTTGATATATTCGGTCCAACGGAAGAATTGAACATTCCACATTTGTTTAAAATTTCACTAAGTGATTTAATTACGTCCAGTACCTATTCTGATGATTGGGACTTGGAGACTGTGACTGATATAATGTTTGATCTAGAAAAATCTGCTGCATTTTCTAAAAATGAATATTTAGAGGGTTCATCAGACTATGAAGAACTGTATTGTTATAACCACTATGGTCATCATTATTTGCATAAAACTGCATATCCAAGAAATGTGTTTATGTTTAACCAATGGGAACATTGTCATACACCACCACAAGGTAGTTCAAAAACTTTTGCTAGTAAGTTTCCATATTTTTCAGAATACAATACATCTGACCCAGAAACGTTTTACTATAGAAATATAAACAAAACAGGTCTGAAAATTATGTTAACAAATACGAAACAGATTTACTCTGCAGCATTTATTGCCCAACTGTCTACACAGGGTTTCGACTTATGGAAAGACACAATTGAGACAAAAACTGTCTGGGGTAGTAAAGATTGGCAAGTACAGGGTATAGAAGCTTTGTTTAGAGCCTGTATCATCCCTGAACAAATACTGTTTTTGAATGACACCGTCCAACAAACATCTTGTCTTGGATTAGCCAAGATCAAAGAGATGAAATCACCTTCTGTGCCAACACCTGCCAGTGATAATAATACAAAGGCAGTGGTGACAGTTGACAATATACTACAATTCAACAGATCTGATCCAAATTGGAAGAAATGGTTGATCTGGCCCATAGACACAAACAACTGTCAGGAAAGGTTCTTGAACAAAACTCAGGGCTTTACTATACATAGGCCAGACCCAAGATATGTCCAAAGACAACATCCGGGGGTAGTAACAACATACAGTGTAGGAAAATTATGCCTCGATTGGCTGCATAAATCTACACTACAGGATGTGAAACAACACTTATCCTTACTTGCAGATGACGCAGATCTTAGGGAATTCTTGCTTGGACCAAGAAAACCGCGTCAAAAACGTTTCATATATGCCGGCATTTATGCTGCTTATAATGAAGCATGGAAAGTGTCACAGATAGAGGCCGCAGAACGAATACGTGAACTTGATCGTATTAATTTAGAGAAAACACTCTCTGTGGTCGACAATGGGTTAACAACTTTGTCCTCCAGAATATATTCATTGGATGGCATTGTATCCTCTGCTATCGACATTCTAGAACAAGATTTGGCTATGTTACAACAAGGTCAATCCCAATTACGTTCTATAGTGTTATTGAGCTGGACGCTGCAATCTTTGCGAGCGGGCTATGTGCCTTGGCGTTTCATCAACACAACGGCTCGGTTTGCAGAATACAATCTAACTGATAAACAGATCGAAATGGCACAGAGAGGAGCAAGGTATACAGTGCTAAGCATTGAAAAACTGGAGAAATTACCATTCACAGTGGCAGAAAAACCAGCTACAGAATGGCTTATTCATGGCAAAATAACACTACCTGTGACTACTTTTCAGTTTCAGTATTGCCTCAGACAAATGCAAGCAGGCAAATATGAAAGGTTGGGTAAGGAATACATTAAGACATCTTGGGATTTACCGTATACACATAGATGTTGGAGTGGGGATCGTGAAGTGTTTCTTAGCGGTACCAACTGTAAACTTGCACTGACCGGTTCACTTATGTGTCAGGACATTTCTTTACACGGGGCTTGTAATGGTTCTGTGGCAAATTTGTCTTGCCATCAGCAGGGTACACCAGCTGCTGTGATTAATCCAACGTTCGGACAACTTTCTAACGGGAGTTACCTCATGTTGAATGATCAGAGTTGCTGTGGAATGTTGCCAGGCATCCCATATCTAGTAACGGTCAACTCCAGGGTCACTTGCTGTATGCAAGTATTGTTTCCCCAATAGACACAGTCAGGGAGTCGCCTCTATGGCCTTCGCTGAACGTCTCTTTTTATAAGATTTGATACTTTGAGCAGAATGAAAGCCATGCTTTTACAGCAAACAGTGCCTTTGACCTCGGCCAAAGAAACCTATGATCTACAAGTAGCAAGGACTTCGGCTGAGATACAGACTTTAATACGTACAAACTGCCCTATACATTTTGTAGAAATGATATCACGTATCTTTAACATGTCAGATACGACCGGAATTGTACATGTATTTAAGAGCATTTGCTCCGGTCTGTTAGCACCTTTCCAGGCTATACTTGGAATCATCCCCAACTTTGCACATTCGGTGTTTGGTGGCATACCATTAATTCTCGCACTTGTTGCCGGAATTTTATTAATCTTTCTGCTATTGCGCTATGGCCAGCCTATTCGCAGACATCACTCCGAGCGAAATGGAAAAAGCTCTCCTTGAAAGAAAGTGCCGTGAGCGAATAGTACAGCTATTGGGCATGACTCGTCTACGGGACCTTAATACAACTTGGTTCCTGTCATTCCGACCAATCTGGCAAGATTGCATCTTACCTGTTCTACGATGCCTGCTATGCGGTGAAGAATGCGTGTTGGACGCTTGTCTAACATATCCATCAGCCACGCCAAAGGATGTCGATACTTTGCTGGTCCCGATAACGGCCCATGCTCTGTGTTGTCCCCAGAGGCTACCAATCCTGATGTCAGCATTCATTGAGATCTCACAGACGCTTCCGGCAGCTGCTGAGGTACGAGAGACAACTCCAGGCACACAGGTAACAACGGACGCGAACATTGCTGCAGCGGCCTATGCTGAGAGCGATGCTTCACATCTTTGTGCGGTCAATCTCTTACACGAGGTGTTTCAACTTACACCAACGACAGAGGATGATGTTTTGTCTATTGAAATAGATGATCTCATGTTTACACCAGACCCGTAAACTGACTCTGATTCAGCATACTGTGTTCCAGAGATGCAGTAACAATTTGGCCTTCATTTTTCAAAACTTGGAACTCTACCAAATTTGAACTTTTGTCCCATTTTTCCGAACGAAAATGGCACTTCAATCTGCTTAAAGTAGAACTAGCCTTATAATACGGACTTGGCAGTACTTCCAGGGACACTTAGTCATCTTGTGTGTCTAGAACACTTCATTTAATTTTTATGACAGGAAATGACTTTGATTTTGAACAAACTTCTCGATCATTTTTGTCTTGTGTAAATATTGCTTTTATGTTTCATTCCGATTGCATTTATTCCGAACTTTATGCTGGAAATGAAAAACATTGCTTAATGATGTACAGACACCTTTGCATTTTTAATATGTCTTTTAATGCTTTTAGGATATGTTTTTATATGCAGTACTCCATTTTAATGTTTTAGCATTTTATATGTTTAGCATTTTAGTATTATCGTACACACGAAAGAGGAGTGGGTGTTGTATATTTCCTAGGGTGTCCATAAACGGGCTTTCCAGACTCATGTCCTTATATAGGCACAATTCGCCTTGCCCTTATATAGGCATAAAATCCCAGACCTTATTTAGGCATAAACCATGCACTCCAAATACAGGCATGGATTCCGACATCCGTCCACCCTAGCCTCACAACGAGTTCATGAAAAAACAGACCCTTAGGCTGCGGGAGTTTCCCTTGCCCAGGATTATTGATTTCTTCAAAGACTCATATATTACGCATGAACCATTATTCCTTAGGGGTTCATTCATGACGTCTTTTGCTGCCCAACTCACGTCAATGCTAACATTTTCAGGTATAAATATACCTTCCCAAACCCCTGTAAATCAGAGGAGACCTGGACTTCAGAGGAGCCCGATTCCCGGCCGGACGCACTGAGAAGACGCTGTCATTCCTGAACGCAGAGAGTCCAGCTTCCAGTGATCTAACTTCCCTTGCGGGGTGTTGGAGTTCGAGTCTGGGAAAGAGATTCCTACCTCTCTCCTTCTTCAGGTATGGAGCAGACTAGAACCTAGAGGGACTCTTGGCATACTGAACTCTTGGCATACTAAGCTTAACATACTCTTAGTATACTCTAGTCAGGATTACATCACCTACTTCTACTTCTCCCTACACCTAGGATAGGTTAGGAACACTGGGGTAGAACTAGGCTAGAAACGCATCGTATGAGTACTCGCATTTTTAGGCTGTGTCATTTTATGTAAATGCATATATGCTGAAAAGATAATGCTAACGCAGTATTATTTATTTCTACTGCTCACTCTGTACATTATTTATCTCGCATACTGTCTTGTGATCGTAACAGCACATTTAACTTACAACAGAAACAAGACTGTTCAATAAATCCTTTATTGAAACGCCGTCTGTTATTTCTGTGTAACTTTGAGAGTAACCGAAACATGCACGACTGAGCTGAGTGAAATAGTTATCTATTGTTTCTACGACTCTGGGACACGTCCTGATTCTGTAAGGGAAACACAGTGGTCATGTTTTGCGGCTGCCAGAAACTACTCCCTTCTTGTCGTCAAGAAGTTTCTAGTGGCCTCTGAGCTAGCTGGCACAAGTAATTAAGTTTAATATACTCGATAGGGACATACCGACCTTAGTCCTATGTCAAACCTATAAGATATATTATTCCAATGCGCAGAGCCTATTAGGGAAATAGGAGCTACACTACACTGGGAGTGGCAGTGTTTAAGGTTGGCGAAGGCGATAGCGTAGCAGCTTGTAGTATACTAAGAAGCGGAGTGGCTGGTGCCTACGGAAGGGTTTGCTTAGTGACACCAAGAGCTCTCCAAAAGCATACGTATGCAACCCGGGTTAGCCGAGCCTGAGGGAGCGAGTTGCAACCCACCGGGCAGACGTATCAAAGCACTCCAGGTAAAGGGTAGGATGAAAGTGCCGTTGTGGTGTCGCCTAGATTAATGTCGGCAAACAACTGGCATAGCCACTAGGACTGGGAGGCAAGATAATAGTGCTTGACGTTAGGTACTTTTAGGCCCAGCGCCAAAGCTTCACCAGCGCTACCCTGTCTCTGCCCTTGCTCCTTATCAATTTGCCTAGCAATGCGTCTAAGGAGTGAAAGAATGCAGCAGATAGGTGGAATGGCAGGTTGTCAAAATAGTAAAGCAGACGGGGAGCATTGTCATCTTCGAGAGAGCAATCCTGCAAATCACAGCGAGCAGTAGACTACGCCAGAATGCCACCCAGCCCTGAAGCGCAGAGATGGCTCTTGTTACGTTCCCGTAAAGCAGATCACTATTGGAGTGGTATATATGGATCCTAAATATTTAAATGTGTGGCACTGCCAGCTAAGAGTGGTCCCCTCAGTTATTAACAGCGTCTCAACAGTCGAGGGGTTGAGAAAAAACACACAAGACTTCTGCCAGTTAACCCACAGGCCAGACGCTTCTTGGAACTCATGGAGGGCCACTGCCAAGTCCTGACATCCAGCTCCTACATCCCTAAGGTACAGAAGCAGGTCATCTGCACACCGAGATACAGCTTGTACTCTGTCTCCGACAGGGATACTCCACTCTGCCCCCCCCCGATATCACAGCCAGAAAGCCAGGGGTTTTATTGCCAAGGCAAAGAGAAGGGGGTGAGAGAGGACCCCTGTCTGGTGCCCCTATGTATGAGGGCAGGATGTTATATGTGGCAGCCTGTGCCGAAGGATTTGTTTAAAGGAATTGAATAAGATTCACTATGCGATGCCCAAATCCCAGGCAGTAGAGCACCTCCAACAGGTAACTCCAGTTCAGGGAGTCAAAGACCTTCTCCAAATCCAGCACCGAACAGGCCGCTGTAGGATGGTGTGAAGAGGCAAACTCCATAATATGAAAAAGCTGACGTAGGTTTAAAGACATGCTACGGCCTGGGATAAACCTGTTTTGGTTGGGATGAAACAGGAGGGGCAGTAGAAGCAGCAATCGGTCTGCTGCCTTGCTTAGGATCATATAATCTGTGTTTAATATTGTTACGAGTCAGTGGGAGGACAACTCTGTTGTGTCTCTTCCGGGTTTGGGAATGGAGAACAGTAACGACTCACGCAAAGAGGGAGGCAACTGCTCCTCTTCAAGCACTGCGCTAAATAAATTCAAGTTTCAGAGCAAAAACATCAATGTAACCGTGGTAGAACTCATAAGGGACCCCATCAGGACCAATGCACTTAGATTCTTTACAGCCCTTTCAGTTAAAGTAGGTTGTCACCCTACTCTTTACTTTTTGCGTCATGCTCCTGACAAGTCAGAGCAACGCCGAACCACAAAGCAGCCCTCACCACCTACGGTAGTCTATGTGCACAGCTACCATCCTATGTAGCAGGGGAGCAACACTAGGATGCTGTTCCCTGTGTTCGCCCTGTGTGCGACATGGCCAGCTACATATAACACAAAAACACTTGAACAACAAAGTAATGACCTGATACAACTGTAAGCCTCTTTCTCCAGAATTGTCAAAAAGGGTATTCTGTACCTTTTTTTTACAGAATTTCTATTTGTACCGTTATTTTTAACATCGATAAAACACCCATCTTCGACCAACCACGTTTCTGCATTCTTTTGATTTCCCGCATTGTATTAGCCTTTGCCATGTGTCTGTCAGGGTTGGATTGGGAAGACGGGCAGTCGGGCATTAGACGATGGGCCAGTGCCTAAGGCTGACACGTGGGCCATTTTTTTCAGGGCCTCTGCTTCATTCCTCCCCGGCCAGGCCATCGCACCGAGGCTATGGTGGGGAAGGGAATGAGTCTGAGAATCAGACTTTCTGGGGACCACGTGTTGCTCTGCCTGTTGGGTCATTTTCACCTCGCCTCACCCCGACACTTCCCCTGCAGGGCCATCACATTCAGGCAATGGTGGGGGAGGGTTAGAGTATGCTGTAGCTTCGCTGGAGGGCCAGGTGATTTTGTGGCTATGGGCCATCTATACATCAGCCCCTCCTGAAGCAGCAAGAGCTCTGTGCTTTTTCTTGACCCCTTCTCTGCCAAGTCATCGCTCTGAGGCAATAGGGGGCTGGGGAAGGGCTGAGCGTTGTGATTGGTCTGAGCGCCGTGGTTCGGCGCTCAGACAGGAACTGGGGGCCTGGGCATGTTCACCATGCAGGCTGAAATGCAGCATGCATGAGGAACAGGGAAAGTGCGCATGAATGTTTTCGGCGGCCTGAGAGGGCCAGCCAGAAAGTCATTGCGCACTTAGGAGGCTTCCACCACTCCTGCCCTGCTCTGCAGCCCCGCCCCATCACGCAAAGTTTCCGCAGCAGGAGGACAGAATAAAATGATAACAACATTACGTTATTATAATTTTATTTTTTCCTTTTTTTACTGCTTCAAGGCAGTGGGACGACGCTCCTCCGCCTTAGTGGAGGAGCCGCCACTGTGTACGCCTCATCCTACTTTAACACTACCCACCAATAAACCCTAAAATTTCCTTTACATCTGTGGTATGCTGCATGCTGCAGCATGCAGCTGGTTCTTTTGCTGATGTCATCCTGGTTTCCCAGGTGATGGAATGTATCAGTTCAAGAGACCAGGACTGTTGTCTTGACTGGATGTGGAGCTGTGGATGGGTTTTTCTTTAGAGAAATAAACCTGAATTTCTCCTGCATACCTGCCTCCTTGCATGATCCTTTCGCCAATCTAGGATCTTACTCTGGCGTAGTCGGCTACAGGATACAAATTTCTCCAACGAAAGAAGAACTCAACAAGCCCCCCAACTACATCTTCAATTCTAAATGATCTTCACATGGTAGTATGTCTACCTCAGGTACTGTTCTCTTATTTGTTTTAATATTGGACTGCAACTTAAGCGAGTAACTTGGTCTCATTGTCACTCAAAAGCCCAGGCACTGGATTTTTTTTTTATTGTCTGGATTACCTGCTTTGACACTAATGCGTACTGTGACTTTAGTGGGAAAATCCACATTGTTCTTTGGATGTGCGTGAGGGTGCTGCGCTGTCTGCCTCTGTGCTTCGCTTCCTGCTTTTCCCTGAAGGTGTCATTGACTTTATTGCGTTGGATTTCGTTTTAATCTTAGCTATTGAGGGGTTAAGAGCGCATTTGACCAGGCTGACTTCAGTCTAATGAAGAGTCGTCTTTTTATGAGGCTTTTTGGCTTGTATTTGGACATTGTTACTTCTACATCATTCATATAACGAGCTTCCCTGCGCCTGCTTATTTTTAAAATAAGTCTTACCTCGCGCAGTTCTCTCGAGCGCCTCTCCTCATCTAAGCTTCTGGAATCCTCGTTTTGTGTTGGAATCACCTTCCTGCAGACCCTCTGCCTCCATTGTGTGTGAATCCACGGAATCCGTATGTGCGTCACAGAAAGCACGCAGTCACGTCTTTGATCCTGCGTGACCGCCATCTTGGATTCACCTCTTCCACCTATTGAAACGCGGCTTGCCACTTCTGTGACAAGCACACATTTGTATTGGTTTCACTTATGTGCACTAGTGTTTTGGTGATCATTGCTGCGTGTCAACATCTGTGACACGCACACACATATAGAACTTTTAATTTAGTTGCATTCTATTGTTGTATTCAGCGTGCCACTTCTGTGACACGCACACAAAATTGAGAGAACAACCACAAGTCATTTTGCTAACTTTGGATGATTTCAACTACACAAATTGAAAGGCTGTTTGCCACGTCTGTGACACGCACACATTGCAGATTTATATTACTCATAGCCTATTGTGTTTTGATCAGCGTGCCACTTCTGTGACACGCACACATCTTTGTTGTACAACGTAATTTCTCTCCTTCTGCGTGAATATACAATTTGTGATACTCACTGTTGATACATTGCTTTAATTTATTCTTTTCTTACAGGTCACTTTATATAGTGTGCCACTACTGTGACACGCACACATTTAACTCAGAACTCGTCAGTTTTAACTTTCACCATGCAGAATGTTACAGCTCCTCCCTTCTTCCTCATGGCACCTGGGGAACCACCAGTTAAGTGGCAGAAATGGAAAAAGGTGTTTGAGCGCTATGCCAAGGTTTGTGGAGTCAGTCTCAGCGCTGAACGCAGATCGTCTCTTTTGCTTCACTGTTTGGGATCCGAAGGGCAAGATGTTTTTGATCATCTCCCCGAACTCAGTGATGCAGAGGGAGAGATTTGAATGAGTTTGAGATATGTATGAAAAAACTGGACAAACACTACTTGCCTAAAGTTAGCACTATATTGGAGAGGTATCAATTTGCCAA
Source organism: Calotriton arnoldi (assembly GCA_963921515.1). NCBI lineage: Eukaryota > Metazoa > Chordata > Amphibia > Caudata > Salamandridae > Calotriton > Calotriton arnoldi. Next base: position 823,362 of record CAWUFW010006217.1, read on the forward strand.
AAGGTCTCAAAACGAAGGTGAAAGTGTTGAGGCTTACATCACTCAACTCAGAAAGCTCGCTTCATCTTGCAAGTTTGCAGGATTGTTGGATGACAGGATTAGAGACCAATTTATGTTTGGTTGCAATATTGAGAAGATTCGTGAAGAACTTTGGTTGAGAGATGAACCTTGATTAGATGAAGTAGTTCAAGTGGCAAAAAGGGTGGAACATTCCATCAAGTGTGTTGACACTATAAAGAAGGATAAACTAGATAAGCAAACTACTGTTCAACTGGTTAAGGATGAAGTGAAAGCCATGTCTAAACCTGATAGTGTCCCTAAAACTAAAAGGAAACCTGTTTTATACAAATGTTTTAGATGTGATAAATTAGGACATTTAGCTAATGACAAAAAATGTCCTGCTTTAAATGTGATTTGTTCTAAATGTAAAAAAAGGGGCATCTTTCTGTTGTTTGTAAAACCAAGATTCCCTCTTCTAATGTTAAAAGTGTGGAGGCTGAAATATCTGAGGAGGACTTTGTCTGTGGTCAGATAGTTGTTCAAGTAGATTCTGGTTTACAACATAAGTCTTGTCCTCTCGATGACATCATGGTAGGAGGCGAACCCACCAGAGTTTTATTCGACTCTGGTGCCAAGATCACCATAGTTTCCAGAATTTTCTATCAGGACAAGTTGGCTCACAAAATTTCTCTTTTTAAGCCTGATATACGCCCCTTAGCATATGGTGGGGAAGCCATTCCATTGCGTGGATACTTCAATGGACTCATTGAGTACAAGGACAGGTACACTTCTGGCAAAATATATGTATCGGAAAAAGGGGACAGCATAATTAGCTGGTTCCACCAAGGAGATTTAGGCGTCATGTTGGATCCAGGCAGCAGTTGTCCCATAAAACTTAAGGAAAGGGTTAATGCTATTTATGAACAACCTGGTCTTGATATTGCAAATAAGGTCAAACAAAGTTTTCCCACTGTTTTTAGAGATGAACTTGGGTGCCTCAAGGGGTTTAAACTTAACATACATCTACGTCCTGACTCTCAATCCTCTTGTTGCAAGGTGAGAAATGTACCGTTGTCGGTGAGAGATGAAATGAGAGATGAATTGGACAAACTTAAGAAGGGTGGTATTATTGAGGAAGTAGAGGGGACGGATTGGTTGGCTCCGGTGGTCGCAGCCCGCAAGGCCAATGGATCCCTTTGTCTATGTGTAGACTTGAGACAACTCAATAAATGTGTAGTGGTAGATCGTTATCCCCTACCTAATATTTCTGAGCTGTTGGTATTATTGGCAGGAGCTAAGGTTTTCAGCACCATTGATTTAGCTTCGGCTTATCACCAAATTGAACTTGATGAAGCTTCAAGAGACTATACAGCATTTATAACACCTTTTGGGACATTTAGGTTTGTTAGGATGCCGTTTTGTCTGGTGTCGGTGGCATCCGTCTTTCAGCGAGTTATGGACAAGCTTCTTAGAGATTGCAAAGGTGTATGTGTCTACCAAGACAATATCCTGGTGTTTGGGAACGATCATAAGGAACATGAGGATCGTCTGTTCAGCGTTTTGGGTAAATTGAGTGAAGCAAACCTCACTATTAAAGCAGAAAAGTGTCAATTTGGAACCTCCTCTATTCACTATTTAGGACATACAGTCTCAGGTGAGGGTATTGCCCCTAAGGCTAATCTTGTTGACACCATCACTGGCATGTCTGCTCCTACCTCTAGGGCGGAACTCATGAAGGTCTTTGGTATGATTGAATATTATAATAAATTTATTGAGAACTTTGCCGAGAACAGTTTTTGTATGAGATCTCTCTTGAGGAAAGGGGTAGATTTCAAGTGGTCTAAAGAGTGTGGTCTTGAATTTGAGGCTCTTAAGAAAAACTCAGTAGTGCCCCTAAACTGAAAAGTTTTGATCCCTCTAAGACTTCTGTGATCACAACGGATGCCAGTCTTAAAGGTTTGGGTGCTGTTCTTCAGCAGGAAGGTGAGGGGGGAATGCAAACCATTATGTTTCTCTCTCGTTGTCTCAAAGATGCTGAATCTCGCTATTCCATTATCGAACGGGAGGCCTTGGCAGTATTCTGGGCTGTAAAGAAACTTAAAAGGTTTTTGTGGGGTACTAAATTTTTGATAAGGACTGATCACAAGCCCCTCTGTGAAACCTTCAAGAAAAGGGGGATAGATATGGTGTCTAGCAGAATAACAAAGTGGGTCATAGCTCTTCAGGAGTATGATTTTGACATAAAATACATTCCTGGCATAGAGAATGGTATAGTTGACACCCTCTCTAGACTTGTAGAAAAGGTTGAAAATGACATACAAGATGAGGATTTTGATGATAATGATATTCAAGTTTGTGTTGTTGAGGATGGGATTATTGATGAACATCAGTGGCGTATAGAACTATCCACTGATCCTGTCCTTTCTGAGGTTGTGTCTCTCATTCAGAATGGTAGGCACTCTAAGAAGCAAGCATCTGGAGAGGCTAGCAAGTTTTGGGGTATTAAAGATGAGATGTCTGTGTGCGATGGGGTTCTTCTACGTGGTACAAAACTGGTTCCTCCTTTTAAACTTCGTCAAACTTTAATTGACCTGGCACACAAGTCACATGCTGGGATGTCAAGAACTAAGGAAAGACTTTGTTCTTCCTACTGGTGGCCAGGACTGGATTTACATGTTGAGAGAGTTATTAGGGATTGTATTGTGTGTTCCATGAGTGATAAGTCAAAGAGTACAACGGTTCAACCTATGGTGGTAAGAGAACTTTCGTCTGGGCCCTGGAAGGATGTTGCATTGGATATACTTGGGCCGATTCACTCTAATGGTCAACAAATGTTTATTTTGGTCCTTATGGATCATTTCTCTAGGTGGCCTGAAGTTCATTTTACTGTTACTATAGAGACTGGACAAGTTATCAAATTCTTAGAATCTCTCATGGCCAAAGAGGGTTATCCTGAAACCATTCTTACTGATAATGGTGTTCAATTAGTTTCACGTGAAATGGAAGCATTTCTTAAAAGTCGTGGGATCAGGCACAAGAGATGTTCTCTTTATCACCCAGAGACAAATGGAATGGTAGAAAGGTTCAATAGGGTGTTGAAGGAAACTATCTCTTGGGCTAAGAGTGCTGGTCTTAATTGGAAGGAAGAAGTTCTTTAAAAAGTTGAAAAGTATAGGCTGACACCACACAGCACTACTGGAAAGTCGCCTTTTGCTCTTTTTAGAGGTAGGCCTCCCTGTACATTGGTTGAGCCCTCTTGGGTTAGACACCTTGAAGGTTCTGCCTCTCTCTCTTCATCTGAGAAAGTCATCCCTGACTGGCGCAAAAGAGAAGAAGCTAAATGCTTATCCAGAAAGTCATACTTTGACTCTAAGAAATCCACTAAAGAAACCAAGGTTTTGGTTGGTGATTTGGTTGTCATCAAGCAACCTGGTACCAAGGTCAAGTTTTCCAAGCCCATACGAGTTATAAAGGTGTTCAAAAATGCTGTCAGAACTCAAGACCATAGGGTTTGGAATTTAAACAGAGTCTGTTTGTACAAAGGGGGAAAAGAATGTGGTGATCAATCTGTAATTTGTAAAGATGCTGGTACTGTTTCTGGTTCTCCACGCATCTCTTCTAGGAATGTTAGAAGGCCAAGCTATTTAAAAGATTTTGTATCTTGAATGTTACGTTCTTCTTTCTTTATTGTCCTTCTCTCTGGCTCTCTTTTCTTTTTTTTGTTAACGGGTGAAGGTGTGTGGTATGCTGCATGCTGCAGCATGCAGATGGTTCTTTTGCTGATGTCATCCTGGTTTCCCAGGTGATGGAATGTATCAGTTCAAGTGACCAGGACTGTTGTCTTGACTGGATGTGGAGCTGTGGATGGGTTCTTCTTTAGAGAAATAAACCTGAATTTCTCCTGCATACCTGCCTCCTTGCGTGATCCTTTCGCCAATCTAGGATCTTACAACATCCTTTTACCATTACCTACCCTTAAACCATAAAATTGCCCATACCACCCTTTACCACTACCCAACCCTAAACCCTAAAAGTGCCCTTATCTCCCTTTACCACTACACACCCATAACCCGGAATTACCCATACATCCCTTTATCACTACCCACCCCAACCCCTAAAAATGGTCCATTCCTCCCTTTACAGCTACCCACCCAATAACCCTAAAATTACCCTTACCTCCCTTGACCATTACCCTCCCCAAAACCCTACATTTTGCCTTAACATTATTTGTTATACATAACACACACACTCACACTTACCTTAAATATACTTACCATGCGTCGTAAAGGCACCTACATGTTTAAGGTATTGGCTGGTAAAGGCATGCGTGGTCAAGGCATGCGTGGTAAAGGAATCACGTGGTAAAGACTGCTTCCTGCAGGGAGAAAGAGGAGGAAAGAGGGTTTAGGCAAGAGTGAAGGTTGAAGAAAGTAGACATTTCCTTGTTTTCAGTCACCAGCCAGTGGCATTGTCCCATTTATACCCCCAGACACACTGGACTGATGGGCAGCTTTAAGTTTTTTGCATGATAGCAAGGGAAGAGGTGTATTTATTATTATTTTATTTATTTATGCGTTTTTATATAGCGCGGACTTTACCCGAAGGTGTCAGAGCGCTTCACAATAGGAACAGGGACGTTACATGAGGAGAAAATTACCATGTTCTAAAACCAATTATAAACATAATGGTATTAATAGCCAGGACAGCACTAGTTCATATTTTTGTCAACCTTATGCAGTGTCAGGCAGGAAAAAAAATGTATAGCAACTGTACCATTTTCATTAACTATTAGTTTCTCTTATACACAGCGCTTAGAAAATGCTAGATGAGAGCAGAGGGGAGGAGGATCACGTAAGGCTCCAAGTTTGGTTTCGCTCAGGGAGCTTTCGGAGCAAAGGGCGGCCCTGCTTACTCTCCCCGCTATGCAAAATGGCCATGGTCTTGAAATTGCATTCAATTTGTTTCTGTAGTCTTTCTTTTATGACTCTGTTCGTTTTTGTGTACCGGCTTTTTGGCGCGTTTGTTTCAGAACTTGCATGTCGGGAAGTGTAGTTTTTGGCATTTAAAGAGCCCAAATGACGCGTGCACGCGCATTATCTAGTTTAATGTGTCGCGCATGCGTAGTGAGGGAAACAACGGTACGCTGCCTGCTCGAGTACAGCAGGAATGTGTAGCTCGCAACCCACTGGCGCATGCGCGCTTGCTATTGGCCTGTGCTCCATCTGAGCTTCGGGCTTCGGGCTGGATTTGTGTTGCTCTCCGTGTCAGAAAGCGAAGAACTTCAGGGCTACCAGCCTGGAGGGGTATCGTGTTGTGCCAGGTGAGAGCGAGGCCTGTGAGGATGGAGAGGACGGTGGGGCAAGGAAAGGAGGAGGAGAGTGAATGAGAAAGAATAACCGATGAGATAACTGAGATATCAAAACAACGAGGAGAGATTCAGGCAGGAGCGAGGGACGGACGGGAGCATGGGTGTTTTGTCTGTAGGATATGAAGCTGTAGACAATGCTAGTCTGCCAGTGATGAGTGGGAGCTCAGGCCCGGGAGAGGAATATGGAAGGAGAGGGAGAAATGTGGAGAATGGCTAGTTATAGAGCAGGGATCTCCAACCTTTTAATTAATAAGAGCTAAATAAGTTTATTAAACAGAATGACGGCATTATTATTTATCAGAAAAGATTGCATTAGTGGCCACCCTCTATTACCAGCCATGATCACTTCAGTGCAGGATTGCCAGCAGCAATGTAAACAAGAATTGGCAGAGCCAATAGGTCTCGCCTATGCGAGAGCTATTGGCTTTGGCAAGTTGTTTGCCATGTTGAACACCATTGTGGTTGGTGTTCACATGGCTAAAAGTTACTGGCATTGAGTGGGGGTGGAATGGAGTGGGCTGGATTGGGGTAGAGTGGAGTGGGTTAGATTGTGGTAGATTGGAGTGGGGGAATTGGGTAGATTAGTATGGTATATTGGAGTGGGGTAGATAGAATTGGGGTAGATGGGGGTTGAGTGTGATAGATTGGGATGAAGTGGGGTAGAGTGGAGTAGATTGGTGTAGATTAGAGTGGGGTAGAGTGGAGTAGATTGGTGTAGATTAGAGTGGGGTAGTTTGGAGTCTGGTGCATAAGGGTAGGGTAGATTGGGGTAGAGTGGGATATATTGAGGTAGAGTGGGATATATTGGTGTACATTTGAGTGATATATTGGGGTAGAGTGGGGTGGATTGTGGCACATTGGAGTGGGGTACATTGGGTGGAATATTGTAGGGTGGAATGGAATGGAGTCGGGGTAGGTTGGGGTAGTTTGGGTGGGGTGCATTGAAGTAGGGTATTGTGGGGTGTGATAGATTAGAGTGGGGTGGAGTACGGTAGATTTGAATGGCGTGTGGCAGATTAGAGTGAAGTAGGGTAAATGGGGTAGAGTGGAATAGAGTGTGGTAGATTAGGGTGGAGTGGGGTAGATTTGGTGGATTGGAGTTGGATAGGGTGGGGAGGAGTTGGATAGATTGGAGTGGAGTGAGATGGATTGGGGAAGAGTGGAGTGGGGTAGTTTGGAGTGTACTGGGATAGATTGGGTGTATTAAAGTGGGGTAGATTGGGGTGGGGTAGATTGGGGTGGGGTAGATTGGGGTGGATTGAAGTCGAGTGGGTTAGATTGGAGTGGAATAGAATGGGGTTGAGTGTGGTAGATTGGGGTGGGGTAAATTGGGTGTATTGGAGTGTGGTGGAGTGGGGTAGATTAGAGTGGAGAGGAGTTGGATAGATTCCAGGGGAGAGTGGGGTAGTTTGGAGTGGAGTGCAGTAGATTGGAGTGGAGTGGATTGGATTGGGGTAGATTGGAATGGGGTAGAGTGCGGTAGATCGGGATGGGGTGGGGTGGGGTAAAGAGAGTGGGGTAGATTGGAGTGGAGTGGGGTAAGTGGAGTGGAGGGGCTTGGAGAGAGTGGCTTAGAGAGAGTGGCTTAGATTGGAGGGGCATGGATTCAAGTGGCATGTAGTATTGTAGAATGGAGTGACGTGGCAAGGAGTGGAAGGGCATGGAGTGGAGTGGAGTGGCGTTGTGTGCAGTATGCATGGTGTGGTAGAGAACTGCCATTACAGACAACACATTTTCAATTGAAATGACCATTACATTTGCACCAAAATACGGTTTTACTGCACACAAACGATATTGTGTGCAAATGTCATCAACTGCACACAAACGATATTGTGTGCAAATGTCATCAACTGCACACAAACGATATTGTGTGCAAATGTCATCACGTAATGTATTGGTGTGTATTGATTGTATTCAAATATTTGTTTCCACCACACTTCGGTATTGCAAAAAAATGGCTTCATTTGTACTAATACTGATATATTCTGAAACATCAGCACAGTTCCTTTTTAGGTCAAGCCTGGGCAGCGCATGCACTGATCTGTGAAGCATGCTGTATTCAGGTATGGACTTGAACCTCCGCTCATCTTTTCAATTGGCTACTGTTACTGTCCTTTCAAAATCTTTGCTTTTGATTCATGAATAGGCTTAGTGGTACCTCCTTAGTACCGCCTTGTCTGCATTTGTAACCTCCTATGAGGACTGGACTTTTTACTAGTGTTGTTAAACAGTCTCTTTTATCTACAGTATGCGAGCACTATTTTCTTTAATGATTTCCCGCTATTCCACCCTGTAGTGCTTTCCTACAATGCAGCATGTCGCCCGCTTTTATATATTTATTTTTAGTAATGGCGGCTGGTCCGCCTTTAACTATAGTGGCTGTGCTTCTTTATTTTATTTGCCAGCGCGGCCCGAGTTAACTATAGCAGCTGCGCTCCGGAACGTTTGCGTGTTTTTTTGTGTTTTTGTTTTTGTGGTGAAAGTGCCCCATACCGTGCTTTCACTTTAATGGCGGTCGCGCCCCTTTCTTTAAACACGCCTCGCGGTAAGCTGAATACGGCGAGCAGCGTCTAAAGAAAGGGACGCGACCACCATTAAAGTGGTTTTGCATTTGCAAAACTTTGAGCTATTGCCATTATAAATGACAATGCCTTTTATTATACATCCTACACCCTCTCCTCTTACATGGATACTCAGCAGGATTGTTACATAAATTCACTCACTTTGAAGTCCGAGAAGGAAAATTAAACACCAAGCTCCCTCAGAAGACAACGTGACATTGGACCTCTGTCTTTAAATGCACAGCAAATGTGACACGATGAGTACAAGATATAAAGGCCTGTTCACAGAAACGAAGTTTGTGGAAGTATACAGTAAACAAGGTTTAGGCAACGGGGGCGGGGGGGCGAGCTAAAGCTGGTCAGCCTAAAACAAATTAAAGCCAGCAAATGGAAAGCCAGAAAATGTGAGTTAAAATCCACAAAGCCAGTGGACAAAATGCATTCCTAGATCAGCTTTCTGAAAGTCCACAAGATGTCTTAAGCAAATCGTAGGCTTCGGCCTATAAAGGCTTTGTGAATTTAGAATGCCTCTACAGAGGCAATACATAACAGCCACAGCTGCAAGGCCTCTGGCAACAAGGTTACCCCCCCAAGGTAGAAATATTAGTGATAAGTCTCCCAGTGCTGCATTATTTATCATTCAAATATCAGTATGTAGTATGCTAGCCTTTGAACAATATCTTTATAATGTTAAACTCGAAACTGTTAGTTCCACAACACAATTAGTTGTAAGCTAATAAGCATAGTGGGCTCTAAACTTCACTCAGATGATTTTGCAGCTCTGTAGAGGAGACCAGATGCAATGGAAAAGGAGGGACATTAGCTTGGGGAAGTTAAGGTGAGAAAGAAATAGGAAAGGAATTAGAGTGGCAGAGCTATTAGGATTTCCAGGTCATTTAGCCGATGTTTCTTTGCGTTGCATCACTTGTAGTTCTGAATTTACAACAGGATTAGCGGGACTGTAGTTCTGTGACACTTGAGAGCTTGATATTGATGGAAGGGGGCAGTGTGAGAGGATGGTTGGGAAACTAACATGTATTCATGTAGCGTAGCATATGCTGGTTATTTGACCTTAGCACTTAGTGCAGATATCAGTTTAAGGTTGTGCTTCATCTAGTATAATTTTGTCATTCGGTGTGTGTGTGTCTGGGGGAAGGGGTGTTGTTTTCAAACCACATTGATGCGGGTTGTTGGTTTGAAGGTTGCAGATTATCCTCTGACAGGTGTTTCATAAGCTCCATGGTGTCTCACTGCCTCTAAGAGTCTGTGTTGTACACCCGTCCAAAGGCCTTCACTCTCCGGCATTCCCAGAGCGCGTGTAGCAGTGCGCCCCGTTGTCCGCATTCCCTCAGGCAATGATCCAAGTCAATCACACCCATGCTGTGGAGCCTCATGCGTATGAAGTATGCCCGATGCAGCAGTTTCAGATGTATCAACCGGATACCCCCCGAATGGCGACCTCTCCGGGATATCTACAAGCCGCCCCCATTCATCATCCTCTAATCTGCTGAAGTCTCCCTCCCATTTATGTCGTAGCTTCTGTCACTGGCCTGACTATTAGTGAGAATCGTGGAGTACAGCTGAGATATTGCGTCTTTATCTAGTGTAGCACCCAACACCTGCTATTGCAGTGGGTTCTCTTTTTTTAAGCCCTGACACTGGGTAATCCGTCGTGTTAGGATAGACTTGACCTTTAAGTAGCATAGAAATTGTCCCCCTGGCGTGTCATATTGACTCTGTAAGTCCGTGAACGTCAGCCCCCCTATGTCTCTCACCTTCGAGATGCCAACAGTGTCATATTACCGGTACCAACACCCCACGTAGCTCTGCCAACGCAGTTGAGTCCCACAGCGGTGTCTCAAGCATCAGTCTGCCTGCCCAGCGCAACCTGTGTGTTGCACGTCTCCAGGTCCAGACCATCATAGCTGCCGGCTCTGGGAGGGTTGTCAGTCTCCCCGTACCATAGAGCCACCCCGTATAGCCGTGCAGCTCCCATGCCCTTCTGTCAACCATCAAGGCTGGATCCCTTTGTTCTTTATAGAACCAGACGTTAACCACCAACAGGCCGGCCAACCAGTAATATATACGTAGGTCCGGTAAGGCGATACCCCCGTCCATTGTCTCTCTCGTCAGAGTCCCAAGGGCAATCCGTGGCGTGCCTCCTATCCCGCAAAAGGGTTCTAACCTCTGCCTCTACCACCCAGGTCGTCTGTTGTGCCCTTCCAAACGATCTAGGTGGTTGTGTGTCTTAGTCTTTCTAGTGCATTGTTTGTGAATTTTCTCTTCTCATCTGAAGCCATATTGTCAAATTGGGGCCCCTATTGCAGACCGTGACAGTTTGCTATGTTACATAAAAATACGATGTCCCCAATGCAGACACAAACTCTTGCCTGTGCTGGGGAGAGCACGCTATAACTGTGCTTTTTTTTAAGACACAGGGAGAAAGAGTGAGTTTCCCAGAATCACAAGGTGTTGAGCCGAGGCCAGGATCTAAACCTCTTTCCCCAGTGCCAAAGTTGGCAGCTCTAGCCATACGGCCACATCACCTCCTTCCTTTTACTTAGCATTACCAGTATCATTATCCTAAAGAAGCAGCATGGTAACGTACAACCCGCTGCAGTAGGAAGACAAGGTTGTAGATTGGAGTGGATGAATGGTTGCTCCTTTTTTTTATGTATTTGTCATCAGGTAGGGCCCATGCTCTGCTCGATTTGAGTTCTAGGGTCCAAAAGGACCCCGAGGTGAGCCAGAGCTAGACATCTGACTCGAGCCTTCAAGTGCTTATCCGTATCTAGTGATACTGAAGGTCTTTACCAATTTGGGTGCATGTCAGCTGAACAATTAGTATGAGCATTTCCTGGCATGATGTAGGAAGGTAGGATCCTTCTAGCATGGTTACCCCCACCTTTTCTGGTGTCAGTGTGTTTTTGACTAGTCTGATTGTGATGCTGCTAATTAGGACCCCAGTCTCTGTGCTTCTTCCCTAAATTGGACATGGTGAGTACTTACATACACCCCATATTGGCTACTGGTGTACCCTTATATGTCCCTAGTATATGGTACTAAAGTACCCATGGCATAGTTACACCAGGGTTCCCCCATGGACTGAACCATGTATTATGCCACCCCTGGGAGACCCACTCAAATTGTGACTACAGGCCTGCCATTGCAGCCTGTGTAAGCTGGTGCTAGCATCTCTTACGACAGATATACGTTTCCTTATATCTGAGGTCACTACACTTAAAACCTATAAGTCACCCCTAAGGCAGGCCTTTCAATTCTGAAGGCAGGGTTCCCGTTTATAAGTGTGAGGGTGCCCCTGCATGAGCAGGACACCCCTACAATCCAGAGTCCATTCTCCTGGGTTGTAAGTGCATCAGCCATTACGATATATAGAGTGGCCATGAGTCATTACGTGATGGCTAACTCTAAACTGGCTGTAACGAACCCTGTTGTGTTTGGTATCAAACATGTTGGAATCATACCCCAACACCATAAACGGTGTTGGAGGTATCATTCCATGCACTGTGGTGCCCCTCCGTAAGGGCCTCAGTGCTCCGGGTACCAATCCTCCGGACCTGGACAGCAAACTGTGGCTGCTGCTGACCAGAGACACGATTCTGCCCTCCTGCTGCTGAGCCAAGCTCGAGCAGGGGAAGGCAGGACAATAGGTTTCCTGTCCCAGGGAGGTGTAACCATCTCCCAGACAGGATTTAGTGTATTGGGACAGGGTGGGGGCTCTTGACAGTGCCACTAGACTGCTTTGAAGGGCACATTTGGTGCCCTCCTTTTATACTCCAGTTGGAACCAGTTCAGGGAGCTGTTGGCTCCCGCTCTGGCGCGAAACTGGACAAAGGACATGGGAGTATCCTCCCCACTGTCCAGCCCCTCCTGTGTGAGGGACCCCTGAATCGTCCCAACCCTTTCCTTAGGGTACTTAAGGGCTTACCTGAGGGTGGTTCCTTAGATTCGTCGTGGGACAAGATTCAGATCCGAAACCACTTCATCTTCAACCGTCTGGGCACTTTGGACTTCGCTGGACTTTGCTTTGGGAACCGAGACTGCAACTGGGAAGACTCCTCCTGCTTCTGGTCTCGTCGTCCTGCCAGTCTTCTGTATTATCTATGCCTGTGCTCCATACCGGTTCTTCACACGGCCTGTGGACATCCAAGACACCCAGAGGAATCTCCCCTGCAGTGAAGAGTCACTCCCTTGCATCTGCAGGTATTGCAACGAAGCTGACTGGTCTGCTCTTCCTGAGGTCCCACGGACTCCGAAAGGTTCAGCAACACAGGTGATGGTTCTGCAACTCTCTCAAGGCCTGCACTGTCTTCACAGCAAGTTTGAAGCCAGTATCCTTTGTCGTAACCGCTGGAGCAGTACCCCTTTGCACGGTATCGACTTGCCATTGCCAAGGCTTGTTGACTCTCTTCACCAGAGATCTTCGGGCTCCAAGAAGCTCCAGCATCTCTTGCAACCAAGATCTTCGTCCTCACCACATCCTCTGCACCGTGGGCCTGTATCATTGGTGAGCTGCTCGAGGTCCTCTTGCCACTCCTGTGCCTTGGGCCTGTGGGTCCTCTTGGCTGTCTTCTTTGGCTCCAGTGTGTTCCCCTGTTTGCTCGGGGCCTACTCTGACTTACCTGCTTGTGGTGAGTCCCTTGGACCTTGCTGGTTCTGACATTGCACCTTTTTCGTCTGCTACGTTTGTTGCCGTTGCCAAGGCTTGTTGGTGCCCCTGCCGGACACCGACCCCCTGGCTCTCGACATCCGATGCGGGACAGCTCATGAATTGTCCTGGTCTTTCACAGCATGCCTGGTCCGCACAGCTGCGGCGCCAAGGTCACGTTAACTCTCCTGCATCTTCTGACCTCGGTGGGCATTCGTCTTTTCCGTGCCTCCTGGTCACTCCTGAGTGGCATAGACTCTGTCCCCTCTGCTTGCAGGTACTTCTCATCCTGAATCCACCTTTGCGTTCCACCGGACTCTTTCACCTTCTTCGCCAGTGGCATCTTTACAGAAGTTCCCCATTGTGGTCTAAGGTGGTTTCCAACGTCACTTCGCACCTATGCACCTGGCTTCCCTGGTGTAGGTATCCTGGTTCCTGGGGTATCCACGGGTGGAGTGACTCTCCAACCTTCCATCTTCCACTGGGTTTCTTCAGGGTCCTCTGGGAAGGGTCCTTCTACTTTAAAACTGCGACTTACCCATTGATTTGTATTGAGCACGTTGTAGTGTTCCCACTCTGCACGCAGCCTCCTTGGGGTTCTTGGGTACTTACCTTGGGTGGTTCCTTGGGTCCCCAGCTCTTCTACGTCTTCTGGGTCCAGTCTTGACTTAGGTCGTGGTTAGCATTCCACTTTATTATATTAGTGTATGGTTTAGTCGCTCCCTGGAGACCACTGTGTATTTGTGCTACTAAAGTATTTGTGTATTGTGATTATATCTCCAAGTAGGAGATATTGCAATGTGTTAGTGAGTGTTTATAATAAATACATATTTTTTATAACTACACTGTGTGGTTCTTTTTCACTTAACCTACACTATATGATTAGTACTGGTAAAACAAGCTGCTTTACACTCCTTCTGTACTAAGCCTGAAGGCTGCTCTCCACAGCTACCGCTTTCTGTGGTTGTCTAAGACCTCTAAAATCACCATAAGGGTTGTCTGGATTAGTGCAGGGTGCGTCACTTAAATAAGTGTGCACCATATACTAAGCTGGCCTCCTACACATGAGCTGTGTGTATGAGATGAATGAGAAGACCGGTTTGAGTATTTACTGTTATGGTAGATACTAATGTGAGGCAACTATAAGGTATATCTTAACTATGCTTTATGTGCATACTTAGTTTTTACTAATGTGTTCTTTTGGATTTTAATTGTGTGCACTGTGAGTTCCAGTTATAAGTCATATCCTGGCAGTTTTGCACATCTATGTGTGTTCTGTAAGAGTGTGTGGTTTGTTTATTTCTGTTTGTGTTGTCAGCTTATTATTGCCCAGCTATATGCTGTATCTAAACTGTGTTGGCAGGGTTTAAAGTACACTGTCCAATGCGTTGTGGTGAGTGCTTGTTGCTGATGGGAAATGATTACGCTCTTATTTATTGCTTACATGCTCTGTACTGCCTAATGTTGACTGTTGGTGGATGATGAAGGCCTGTAGATGTTCTGAAGCTGCTGGGCTGCGATTTGTACCTTTTGGGAGTCAGACATATCTTCCCCTGCCAATTCAGTGTAAATTGACTAGTCTATCAATGTGCAGAGTACAAAGTAGGCATTTAGTATGTCTAGATTGTGCTCGCATTGGCTGTTGGTACCTCCTTCTTCCCTCTTCAGGAAAAAAACACTACAACTCCTCATTCCTACGTTTTCAGAGTGGCGTAAGCAAAAATCTGTGTATGCTTATAAGTAAGGTTGTTGTTCAGTTGCTCGGAACCAACTGAGTTACAGTACATAGCTTAACAGGATGGTTGAGCAAAATAAAAGTATTAACCAGAGGAGGGTAATGAAGTAAGAACAAGGTATAGACAGGGACACTGGCATTATGCAATATTGCAGTGTTTTCTGCATAATGATGGATTTACCTCATTGCCACATAATACAACATATGATGCAATTTTTGCAGATTTCAGTAAAAAAATATTCTAGCTCAAACGTATCAAAAGTTAATTAAAAAAGAAGCCACACATGGTGCAGCATAGTAGCAGATCCTTTCCAGAGGTTAACTGGTCACCTTTTAGTTTCTGATTGCTGTAGTCCAGTGTCCAGAAATTATTAATCATTACATCACATAATTTGCTTTTCTTTGCTGCATAATCTTGCCTTTCCTCATTCTTTGGTCCTCCTTTGGTGCATAACTCCTGTGGATTGGAAAGAATGGAGCAGTAAACTAGATAGATAAAATGCTGAGTAGAGGTTATGGGGAGGATTGTGTGGAAAAACGGGGAGACTGAAGGCCGAAAGATAAAAGTGCATAGAGGGAAATTGATGCATGAGGGTGCGGGTGGAATGAGGAAGATGAAATCGGAAGGCAAGAATCTGGAAAGCAGACAAAAGTGTAGAGAAATAGATGAGTGAGAAAAAAGAATGGGATAAGAGCACAGTTAGCGGAGACAGGATGGAGTGTAGTGAAGAAGGTAAAAGGGAAAGGATGAAAACATTGAAGAATGATTGAAGGGGAGAAGATGGGACACAGCAACCGAGTTCGATTAGGTCAAAACTGGTAGGGTGAGGAGTGAAAGGATGTTAAAGGGAAAAGATAATGGAGAAAGAATAAAAGCAATGAATAGGAGGAAGGTAGAGAAACATGGATACGATTAGTGGAGGGCAAGGTGCAGAGGGAGAAAGATAATTAGAAGGATAATGAGGTATTAGAGGTGGCCAGTGAAAAGAACTGTTGCATATTCCATAAGCATTTGGTATTCTAGAATCCTTAATACCAATCTGTGCATCGTTTTCTGGAACTACTTGCATAATTTTGTGTATTTTTCATAGTGTATTTATTTTTCTGCCAGGTAGCTGGGTAAGGTATCCTGTTTTGTGTGCTATGTTTTTACAGAGACATACATTGTGCTCCACTCCTTGCCTATCTTGTGGGTTTGCATTAAAAATACAATTAAAGGGGTAGAACAAAAATAAGTGGAAAATTACATTTTGAGAAAAGTAGAATATTCAAAAAAGGTTAAAAAAAATCATGAGCAAGTGCATGGTAACGTAGAGGTCTTAGGTTCATTTTAAGTTATATTTAAGGCTAGAGTGAAGTATGGTATGATGGATGATGTAAGGTGAATGGTTTAGGGTACAAGTTAGGGATAGGATTGGGGGATGTTGTATCGTTAGTACCATGGTTGAAATAGCGACTTCCTGATATATCATGGCTGTTATATCAACTCCTAAAATTGAAAGTAAAATTTAATTGTAAATCTTCACTTACGTTGGTGATATTTTGGTCATTTTCTATCTTTATGGTGATATTTTGACATACAACAGGATTGGAGTAGGATTTGGAGTAAGAGAGTATTTTATGGCTAGTTTAATATAAGGGACTGGATTATGTGATTAGAGTAGGGGAAAGTGTAGGGTACAGTGTTATGGTTAAGTTTTTAAGTAAGGATTACTGTTATAATTTGGGCGTAGATTAGCTTTAGCATAAGAGATGGGGTTTGAGGGGCAGAGTCAACTGTAGAAGAGTTAGCAGTTCTACTTTTGGGCTCCCGGCCAGCTGGCTGTAAGGGTTATTAATTCTGTTGGAACTGCACTAAAGTTTGCAACCTCAAGAGAAGGACTACTGCAGTTTCTGTCCTCAACCCCAAAAGGTGGCAAAAATGCAGCAAAAACACAGTATTAAACATCATAATTGGCTCTGTGGGAAATAAGCGCAATGCACCAATCAAAAATCGCGAATGTTAAAGAACACCTAGTGCTGGTGTAATTACAAAGTGGCTTGGGCAGAGAGGTGGCACCTTCTTTGGCTGCTATTGTGTGGCCTTTGAGTGGGCCCTTTTCCAGTGAGCTACCCAGATCTGGGAGACCCTCTCCCCAACAGTGAAGATAGAACCGTGCAGCGTCACAGCCACACAAGGAGAAACATGTCTGGGCAATTCATGCATTTTCCTCTCCCTCGCCCCTGTACTGTACAGAATTCAGTAATGTGGAAACACAAGAAACCTGCCCCTAAAAGGCTACTGTGCAGCTCTTTTTGACGGCTGAACTAGTGTGAGGTAACTACTAGAGCAGTGGAGACTGGACCCAGGGGCAAAGGAATATCTTTTGAGCCAAAGGAAGATTTAGCTGAGAAGGCTCCCAGTCAGTGGCCCATTTGACTGCAGCTATCTTCCCCAGTTCATTTTGGAGGGCCAAAGGAGCAAGGACACACGTGAGGCAAATGTAATGTCCTAAAGGAGTATTCGTACTGTATGAGCAGACAGTAGTGACCTATATAGAGTGCATACTTGGTTGAACTTGCAGTGCAAGGCTGAGACTGGTTGAATCCATTTGACCTGGGTATGGGTTCAGACTAGGGACAATATAACTGACCAAGGCATATTACATCATGGAGAAAACCAAATCAGCCAAGCAGATATCATTGTCGCTGGTAGATTTCTCCTAACAACATTCCGAAAAAGAGCAAGCATTAGCACATGCATGATGAAAGAAATGCATTGCTCTGGAATTAGCACTAACCCTGGTAAGCTAGGCAGTATAGCAAAGGCCATCACAGTCTTAAAAAAGCACTAGAGTTGAAGATCAACAGAGTGTCAATAGATCTGGGGCTCCTAATAGAAGACCAGCGCAAAAAAACATAACGAGTAACCAATGTCGAAAACTTGTCTCAGTCCTTGCAGGAACAGAACTTCAACAAATGCAGGACCTTTTAGACTCGGTCCACTCCCTAGGGGCCTTGCAGAACACGCAGTGGGCCACAACCGCTCCAGCAACATAAATGTACAAACAGTAAAAACCTAGTTTTGTTACCTTGTCTGGCTTGAACCCATACTTTAACTGAATTCCAGGTCACTTGAAGTTCCCCCTGGGCACCAACCTCACCCTTAGGGAATGTGTTGCTAAAAAGAAATATGGCCTGGTATCAACTCTTTCTTCTAAAGAAAGTGAAACATTTCCTCCAGAAAGCGACTTCATAACTGCTGTTTAAAGCTCATCTACTATTCTATCTGTATGGTGGTAATGCCCTGCTCCGTGGTCTCCCAGACTCCATACTGACACTCGATAAGGGCATCCATCAATCTTTAGCACATCTCATCCAGGACCTCAAGCAACATGACCACATCACTCCCATCTTGATGCATATATGTGGTATTTCAGAAGCACAAACTTAGGGAAAATGTAGAGGGCCAAAGACGGGCATAAAGTCAACAAGTGATAGGTTAGAGAGCTGGTGTGTGGACTGTTACTGCAGTTTGATGTAGTGTTCTAGTTTTCTTTAATGAGGTGCGTCTTCAACTCTTTCCTTAATTGGAGCAGCTTTGGGGCAGGCCTGATGGATACGGAGATGTTGTTCCAGATCCTGGGTGCACGCATGGAAAAGGCCTGCTGTTTCTCGTACTGTTATGTTTCATATAGGTACCCTAATATAGGCCGGGAAATATCATACACCTTCACCATCTCCCTTATACTACACAGTAACGAGCCTTTAGGATTGAACCTTTACCTAGTTCTAGTCCTGAGCACAGAAGGAGGGTTTTCCCTGAACAATAGCGTCCTATAACTCCATCAATAGACTCGTACAGTATGAATGAATATTCATTAGGGTTCCTGGAAACCAGGCAGGGGCTACACATCACCTGCATAATATCTACGTACAAGGTTCATCCCATACGTCATCCTCAAATCCAACAATGGCTAATACAAGAAACAAGGGACAAAGAAACCCTAGATACTTTTTGTATAAATACAGCACATCTTGCTAGGGTTGGGGGAGGAGACCGAGACTTCCAGGCAGACACACTGACCAGAGACGCTGAGGCTCCTGCATGCAGACGCTCCAGCTGACAGTGGTCTAACACATCCCTCGCGGGGTGTCCATCTCGAGACCAGGACGGGGTCCCACACTCTCTCACTTCAGGTAATGGGGTTAGACTAAATCCTAGAGGGCTTCTTGGCTTCACACCTAATCACACTACACTTAGGTACATCTAGATAGGCATCGTAGGAGTACGCGCATTTTTATCAGGCATTTTATATTCATGTATGTATTCATGATTATTGCAACATGGTAGAACTATACTATCCTTTTATTTTTACTGTACTGCTAATCAAATATATCTGCTACTGTCTAACGGTTGTTGCAGCACATCTATTTTACACTAGAAGAACAACTGTGCAATAAATTCTTATTGCAACACGCCCGACTGTTTCTTCTGTGTAACTATCTGAGACCGAATAAGTGAGCACGAGTGACTGAGCGAAAAGTAGTATATTGTTTCCACGAACCTGGGGGATCAGGGTCGTCATGTTCTGTGGTTGCCAGAAACTATTCTCTCCCCGATAAGAGGAGATTCTAGTGGTACTGTGAGCTAGCTAAAACAGAAAGTTTAACCTTCTCGGTGGGGGTGTTCAGAGTCAGTCTGCCACCAGTCCCACAGTTTGTTATCCAAAACGCGCAGATCCTGTATGGGTAATATGGGAACTACACGACAGTACGAGGGCTTTATGAGCGAGATGGTCCCAGGCTGTCCTGGGTGCATGCATGGAAAAGGCCTGCTGCTTCTCGTACGAGGGCTTTATGAGCGAGATGGTCCCAGGCTGTCTTTGATTTTTGGCAAAGTGTTTCTTGAGGTGGCATTCTGTGAAGGGTAGGGTTCAAATCAGTCATGGTTCATGTCATTGAGCCAGGTTTGTACTGTTTCTTGTTTTTGCAAATAACAGAAATTCTGTCTTGGGTTGAGATTCAGGTAGGCACTGGACATCCAGGTCTGAAGGATGTGCAGGCAGTGTCTGAGGTGTTGATGAGACTTTCAAGTAAGAGTTGTGTACCATTGGCATATTGGTGAGTTTTGATGCTGTTACCTGCAAGTAGAACACCAAGCTTTTCTATGTAGATGTTGAAAGGGGACAGTATGGAACCCTGGGAGATTCCCATGTGATAGAGGACGTTTGTCACCTGGGAGTCCCCATGCGAATAAACTGATGATGATTGGAAAGTTAGAAGAAGAACCAATGAAGGGCTTTGCTTGTGATCTCATTTGAGACTCCAGGGTGTTTGAGGGTGGGATGGTCAACTGTGCTGAGAGGTACAGCAGTATCAGGAGGCAGAGGTCATCTTCAGCTGTGGTCACTAGTGCTCAGTAGGTAAGATTCAAGATTTAGCCTCCCCTCAAATGAAGAGTACACATAGCTTTACTACAAGAATCCTATCTGCTAGCCCTGCAAGGGGAGAGATTGCAGCACCGTTGGCAAGGCCAACTCTTCTGTATGGGTTTCTCGTCATAAGCCAATAAGCCAGAGGGGTTGAAATATGGATCAGAGCCATGCTCCAGTGTGTTGCTAATCTGATACAGGAAGACAAAGGCTCTCCGTGTCTTGGTTGAAGGGAAATTAGACGGTATCATCCCATTAGTTCCGGGATGCCTTTATGCCTATTCTGCAGAAAAACCTTAGTTGCGTTCCTTATTGGCCAACCAAATGAGAGGCTGGCTCAATCTCCTTTTCTTCCTGGGTATGAGCTTTAACATTGTTCTCAACGTGGATCTTGATCATTCCCATCCACTGCATCCCTATGCCCTAATAGGCAGAACAGCAAGGTTATTGAAAACTTGGCTAGATAGTTGGTCTCTGGTTGACTGTTAGCGGTGCAAAAACTCATGGGTAGGGAGTATTCCTTTCATTCACTTGTGTATGAAGTGAATACAGGGTTGGACCAAATTGTATCTTCAAAGCCATTACAGGCATTGATGGGCCAGATGGAATGCTCCTATATAACCATATCAGACCATAATCTATTGATAGTAGGTTTGCAACTAAACAGGCATACACCCATTACCTTTATGGAAGGTACAAAGAACTTTTTGGCAGAGCCAGCCTTTTGGGGATCTTTCAGAGGTTGTTATTTAAATATATATAGCGCAAAACGAATCGCCCCCGGGCTGGTCTCTCGGCGCTGTAGCACATTAACAGGAAGGAGTAATATGGAAGAATCAGAAGAGCTAGGTTTAAAAAAGTTTTTGGAATAAGGTTGTCAGGGCAGGACCGTATATGTACGGGTAGTCTGTTCCAGTGGTGGGGAGCTAGGTATGAGAATGATCTTCTCCGTATCTGGCCGTATGCATCCAACGAGGGCGTAGCAGAGATTGCCCATTGGACCTTAGGCTGAGTGCGGTTGTAGCTAGAGGGGGCCGTTTCCAGATAGCGACTTGTGCTCTAGGCAGAGGAGTTTGAAGAGGGCACGCCTTTTTATTGGTAGCGAACGCAGAGGTTTGAGTGTTAGGCTCGGGGTAGGTGCGGGGTGGAAGGTTGCATATAAGGCGAGCAGCATTATTTTGTTTTTAGGTTTGAGAGGAGCATGAAAAGCCTAAACTGCAAGCTGTCATGTCAGCTCTTGAAGTGTTGCCCTTGACCGTCGGAGGTATTACAAACCGCAGCTTGCAGTTAAAAGACAGTTAAAAGACAAGGAGTCAGCCCTGTGCTCCTGGCAGGGGCTTGAGTGATGGCCACCATATTGGGGCCTGCCTCGGGAAGTTTGGTGCTAGAGTGAGGCCGCCCCTTGAGTGGTGGCACGGCTGAGAGTGGTGAGGCTTGCAGAGGCATCTTGATGCGCACGCCTGGTGGGCCTGGCCAGGGCCTCCTCTAAACTTTGATTTTGCAAACTTTGTGATTTTACGGCCTGGCTGTAACTCCCTTACATCTGATGGCGGGGGCACTGACCGTCTGTCTCTACGCAGGCCCCATTACTGTGGCCCTTCTGTGGTTAAGTGGTCCACAGGGGCAGGAAATTATCCAGCTCTTGCCCTGGTAAGCCCCTATTTTCTATTTTATATGGAACTTTTGAGGATTGTTTGGAGCCAGGGACTCGGACTACCCTACTAGGCTGAGCACTAGCCATCCGGAACCAGGCTTGGGAACCACGCCTTCTCCTATAGTTGAATGTATGACGTTACTACGCCATCCATTACCCCGCAGTAGGTTACAACGCGGACGTTACATCATCCGCGTTGTTACCACGCATGGCTTTACATCGCAAGTCGTTTCTATGACTTGCGCTAGATGGCGCGCTGGACTTAGGAAAGGTATAAATTACTATTCCTACTCCAGTTAGCGCAACAGCAGGGAATGTGTTGGATTTAAAATCCAACACATTCCCTGGTGTTGCGCGCCATCTAGCGCAAGTCGTAGAAACGACTTGCGATGTAATGCCATGCGTGGTAACAACGCGGACGATGTAACGTCCGCGTTGTAACCTACCCGCGTGATATTACCAGTGTTTGTAAATGCTGTTTCCCCCTATAGTTACATCCATGCCCAACCGGCGAACTAGGCAACAAGTAATTGGAGACTAGTGGGGGTCACTGACTTCTGAACTTATCTCTGAGTCAGTTGGTGGCACAAAATGACCTGGTCAACATCATGGCCGCAAAGAAAGGGGAAGGGAGCGCGCCCATAACGAAGGAGGATTTCTGGTCAGGTCTGGCTGACATACACTTTAAAATTGCCAACATGGTAACTACACAATTACAGGTGTTGCTCAGATATGAAACGACAAGTGGCATTTGGCAAAACAGGAACAAGTTGGTTTAATTAAACGCTGCTGCCGGGAAGCCTGGAGAGTGTGTTTCTGCTCAAAATCGCTTGGTGTTCAACGTTTTTGCCGCTGTTATATACAGTTCATGAGATATAATGAACAGTTTTCCACATTCCAAAAAGCATCTCAGTTGTAAATCAACAAGCGCGGGCATCTGATAACGATACAGGTGGCTCTCGACCTCGGGGAGAGCTAGTGTCAGGGAGTGCAGATGTCCGGCATGAGGAGTGCGTGATTACTACCTGTGGTGTGCCTGCCGTGTCCTGATTGGTACAGTGTACTCAACTACATGTGGTATCTAGCTTTCTGATATTTCTGGAGACCGTGAATCTTGGGTCCAATTATCTTTGACTTGTTTGTGGTTCAACTGTCTATCTGTGGAATCGATCAGGATTTTCCCTGGGTGCGTGTTTGCCTTTGGTTTATTGGGGACCCCGCCTGTGACCTGTTACTCCATAGGCATGGGCATGGGTCGCAGGACCTGCCTGACCACATACTTCTGACTCTGGTTGATGGAGAAGTCACCTTGGGTGAATCCGATAGCAATGCTGTGAGTTCATCGGAATTCCTAAAAATAATATGGCAGCCACTGATATCATTTTTATCGACATTGTCAACATTGCGCATACAGTGGTCCTCTTGTACATTGGTATCGTTCTTTCTGGTATTGCTTTGGACCGAACGTACATTGTCATTGTTCCTATTGGCAACAATGCTGAGATCCCGATTGTGCGAGTGCATAGAGTTGGAGCGCCCAAGCCGACCCACGGCTCCAGGCCACAAGGTATCATTGCCAAAGTGGTCTCCTCTCAGCTGAAATATAGAATCATGAGAGAGGCAAAGAAAAGTGACCAGCTTCTTATCAGGTAACACCGTATTGAAATATACAATTACCTCTCCCAGGCCATGTTGAATATACGGTGCACCTTGACCCCAGTAACGGTGAAGTTGCACAGGCGACAGACCAGCCGATGGGCCTTCCCTTTCACCCTGTGGTTCCAGTTGAACAACAGATCTCATACAATACAAACCCCAGAGGAAGCACAGGAGATCCTGGGACCCTCTCAAGAATGCCCTGAGACTCCCGTGAAGGAAGGGACAACAGGAGCAACCAAGGGAGCGATGGGAGAAAGTTACCACTCCTAGACGATCACATTGCAAGTAACCTAGTGACAGTCTGACAGAAGACCCTTGTAGGAAGCTTATGCGGAGGATCTGCGGATGGGGGACCTTGGTGACTGATTCGAGGCCCCGTGGACGAATGGGGGGCATTCTCCACATTCCTTGTCTTCTACTCATCATTTCAAAGGGCTTGATGGCCTTGTCATGTCATGCCCTGTTCTCTCATTGAAGTGGGCCTAATGACAGTTCCTAATCGGGGTAGGCTGAGGACTGAGATGCAATGGAGGGTTGGTTAGCCCCTCAACTGGTAAGATGACGACTTTTATTAATATGGGGGTGGGGGTGGAGGGTTGGTGGTAGCCGAAGGGGGTTAGTGGTTTACAGCACGTGCAGCTCCTTCACTAGGGTGGAGGAGTGTCGCCGCACTTTTTTCTCGCAGTGCGAGAAGCAGAAACATAAAATGGTAATAACTACCATTTTATGTTTCTGCTTCTCGCACTGCGAGAAAGTAGAAGGGTATGGTTGAGGGCGGGTGGGCGGGGCTGCTCTGCCTGCAGGGCTGGGCAGGGGAGGAGTGGTGTGCCCACTCCTGAGTGAGCATGACTGGTTTGGTCGGCCCTCTGGGGCCGCCCAAAACAGTCATGCGCACTCTGCCCTTTCTCCATGCAGGCTGCAATGCAGCCTACATGGAGAAAATGGCCTCCCCGTAAGCCCCTGGCTGGGCGGCGTCCCCACCAATCACAACGCTGCCTTTGCAGCGTTGTGATTGGCTGAGGGGAGGGGAGTGAGGCTGCCTGCTTCCTGTTCCTGTCGGAGGCAGGAGAGCAGGAGCCCGAGCTGAGAAAAGGCGGGACCCGGCCGGCGGATAGGTACGTTTTTTAAATTAATTATTAAATTTACCCCCACCCACGATTAATGCCAGCCACGACTGGGTTACAGCGCAACTCATCCCGGCGCGAGAAATGTATCTGTTCCATTACTGGCGGGTGGATTTTCCCCAGGAATTGACGGGTTGGGAGGTGGGGAAGGCTGTAGAGGGGAGAGGGGTTTGCATGATGGGTGGGGTGGGGGAGGAACGTTTTGTTCAAACTTTGCATAGGACCGCTATGTGTCATCTTATCAGTGGGCAAGTGGAGGGGACTACTCCTCGAACAGACTATATGGGAGACCCAGTACTTGCAACTTATTCTATACTTTAGTAGAATGGTATGGTTGATATCTTGGAATGTTAACAGCCTTAATTCCCCAATCAAGCGCGATACAAGAAAATCACCTCGACATTGTCTGTTTCCAAGAGACGCATTTGAGGCCGCGCAACACCTATCTTATGCAACATAAATTATCCCCTCATGATTCTTCGCCTGTGTGAAGAAAAAAAAAAAGGGGTGATGATCACATTACATAAAGAGTTCTGCTATGATTTAACACGAGTGCTTAAGAATAAAGAGGAGGGGAGGTATATATATTTGGAAGGCCTCCATAGGGGAAAGCTATACAACTTACTCGATGTCTATGCCCCAAAGCAGAATTAGGACCTCTTTCTTTCTTAATCTACTGAGTGCACTTGGTGAATGGGACTCCGGGATTTTGTTCTGGGTTGGGGATTTCAACCTGGTCCCTGATGGAACATTAGATAGACATCCCCTGAATTGGTTCCTGCTTGGCTTCATGTCTGGAGCTGCTTCAGGGTCTGAAGGGCTATGTCTTGGTGGACCTCTGGCGCAGTGTGTACCCAGATGAAAAGGACTATGCATTTTTCTCCCATGCGCACAGATCTTACTCGCGTTTAGAAAAAATGTGTGGGGAACACAGGATATAAGGGAAGTCACGTAGTCCATTTATCTCTGTGGAATAGCAATAACTGACCATGCAATGGTTTTCTGGGAGGGTTCACATTGGACTAGTCCCACTCAGCCCCCAGTCTGGAGATTCGATAAATCCTTACTGAAAGACAGGGTTTCCAGTCAGGAACTCAGTACGGCGATCACACAGTACTTTCAGGAAAATGGTACAAGGGGCATTAGTTCCAACACTTTATGGGATGCCTTTTAAGGCGGTCTTTAGGAGATGTTGTATTGCAGAGAAAGTGCGCTTGCGACAAATAGGGTAAGGCATAGCGCTACTCTGGAAGCTGAGATTGCTCAGGCTCCGGAGCGCCATAGGAAATCAGGCTCCCTTAGAGATTTGTGAGACATGGTCACCCTTAAGGGCCAATTAAATCTCTGGGAGATGGAAAAATCAGAGAAAGCATTACTAGGAATGCACCGAAAGTTTTATAAATAAGCCAATAAGACAGACTCTTTATCAGAACTTCGGTTATGGGTGCAGGCAATCTCCTGAAAAATACCTACCTTGCGGGGTTGCGAGTACAAGATCCTGGAAGATGATCGTGACGAATAGCGGGCGTACCAGGACTGCTACTCCTCGCTTTATCTGCAAGACTTAATGTCCCTGGAGGAATTAGAGAACTTTATAGCACAAGCCAGCCTCCCTAGGCTCTTGAAGGCCAGTAGCGACCACATGGAGGAGTTAATGGCGGAGGTTGCAAAAGCTGTTTCAGACTTGCATCCAAATAAATCACCGGCGCCAGATGGTCTCATAAATCGTGTATACAAATTTTGTAAACTTACATTGATCCCACATTTGTTCAATTCCTTCTCATCCTCATGGACTTTCTTTCCCTCAATGGCTGCAGCGAACATCACGCTGATCCTGAAGCCCAGAAAACCAGCAGAGGACTGTGGGGCTTATAGGCCCATAGCCCTGTTAAACTTTGATATTAAAATTTTCACAAAGATCCTTGTGAAATGAAGCTTACCGCACTTACCATATTTAATCGACCCAGACCAATATGAGTTTGTGACGCATAGGCAGGCAGCAGACATTAGGAGGGTACTACTTTTAAACGAAAAGGCCAACTATCGGGGGATCTCAATGTTAATACTGTCACTTGATGCCGAAAAGACGTTTGACAGAGTCGGTTGGCCCTTTCTCACTAAGGTACCGCAGGCGGTGGGCTTCGACTCACCGCATGCTGACTTGGCTGAGCGCTAGTTGCCAGACACCAAAAGCTTGGGTCAAAGTTAATGGGGAGAGATCGGAGGAGATCTCCCTCCTTCGAGGGACCAGACAGTGCTGCCCGCTCTTGCTGTTGTTGTTTGTACTAGCAGTCAAGCCTCTCGTAGCTACCATTAGGGGACAATCTGGAATACAGGAAATTACCTTAGCCGAGGAACAACATGTCATACACTTATTTGCAGACGATATCCTCCTGTCCCTGATGGACACTCTGCAATCAATTTCCAAGGTGCCCGAGTTACTGGGAACATTTATTACAGTGTCCGGCTTCAAGGTGAACCTGGTCAAATCAGAGATTTTGACATGGGGCTCTTGCTTGATACGAAGAGTAAGCAGACTACCATGGCTCTGTTTAAGTGAGTACCAGCGAAAAAACTGAAATAACCAGGAGTGTATCTTACACCACGGCACTGCCTGTTATACACAGCCAATTATCCCTGCGACCATAACGCCATCCAAACTGACCTTTACAAATGGCAGAGGCTCTGTCTCCTGGCTCAACAAAGTGACAGTCATAAAGCAGAACATGTTCCCTCGCGTACTTTATCTACTTCAAGCACTGCCTGTCACCTTTCCGCTGAGGGACACCTTCTGCAACAAGACATAGATAGCTTTATCTGGGCCAGGAAGAAGGTTCAGGTCTCGAAGACTGTTATGAGATCCCCTAGGTGATCTGGTGGCCTTGACTACCAGACCTCCGCAAATACTATCGGGTGGCCCAGCTATGCGTTTTCTTCGAAAGGTCCCTATATGAGACTGAGCGCCACTTGGTGCATATGGATGCATCGGTCATTGGAAGGGCCCCTTGGGCAATCCCCTGGCTCCCCAAGACCGCCAGACCGGAGGTATGCTACTTCTCAAAAATTCTTAAGACTCCCTTCACCATAAAGGATAGACTTACCAGGGGTGATGGGCTAATGACTTTTCCATCCCCATTTACACTTGTGTTCGGTAATGCAGAGTTTTCCCCAGGGACACTTAAAGGGGAATTTGCACACTGGGACAAAAGGGGATGCAGGATGCTTAGGGACTTATTCAGGGGTGAGAGTATTAAAGACCTTTTGAAGTGTCAACAGGAATTTCACCTTCTGGAAATAGAGTGCATGAGATACCTACAACTGCGACATTTGGTACTACACCCAATTAATAAATCACCAGCCTCTCGGCCGCTATCTGTTTGAAAAAAGTGGCAGCTATTACCTGGTAAATGTGGTCCTAAGGGCCTAATATCTGCAATCTATGCTCTTCTTGCTAAACTCACTCCTGACAAGGATTGGCCCTACATGAGACAGTGGACGCAGATTCTAGGCCGTCTCATTCCTAGGGAGTCCTGGGAGAGGCTCTGGGATGATTTCCCTTCACTTTCAAAGAGCGTGCAGAATAGGGAAACAATGTACAAGGTCATGACACTCTGGTACATCACACGTATGAAGCTGCAACAAATGTTTGAAACATCGGAGGGTTTATATTGGAGGTGGTGTGGCCAACAAATGTGGGTTATTTACTCATGTGGTGGACTTGCCCTAGTCTGATAACGTTCTGAAAAGAAATCCTGAGTCACATTAAGGGGGTGTGGGGATAGTCATTGCTGCCTGACCCAGCCACTATATTCCTGGGCCTTAAGCTGATGAGCATGACAGCATTGACCACAGTAGATTAGAGGATCCTAACCAACATGTTACTCGCAACGAAGCAATTGCTAGCGTTGTAATGGAAAACCCCGATGAAACCCTCCACACAGGATTGGGTCAGCAAATTATGGACTCTTAATAGCTATGGAAAAATTGACATGGTCCCTTGTAGATAAAGAACATACTTTGAAACACAATGGCATCCGTTAATTGATTATTTAGTGAATAATGGTCCATATTATGGTTGCCCAAGATCTTTGAGGTCCTTACATTTGGGTGTCTAATGGGGAACCTTTGGTTTGATACTGTGTTGTGTGTCTCATTGATGAAGCATAAGACAATTTGGTTTATTCGGGTCTCTGTGATGTATCTTATTGCCACTTTTTCCTTGTGCTGTTAATGGTCCACTGTGACTCTGATCTATGGTTTAGGGGGAGGGGAGGGGAGGGTGGGGTGTAGTTTTTTTTTTTTGTAGCAATGAGAACTCAATAAAAATGTCTTGAGAAAAAGAAAGACAAGGAGTCGTAAGCTTACTGGTGTGGGTTGATTAGTGGAACAAAAAGCTGCCTGGAGGTGAATAATTGATGCTTCCATGCCATGGTATGCGACCATCCAATATGGAGAAAGTGGGAAATGCGTTGCCTGCAACACATGGAACACAATTTGAAACATCTGTACAGATGTCCCTCCGAATAGTCCCCACCCACCCCTTTGATACAGACTTGTCCGAGTCCAGCTCTTCCTCCCTCTACTCCTCCTTTGAGCCAAGCAGTATAGCGAATGAGTTTTGCTCTATGTGGTGTTCCTGATGCAGTGTGGTGTAACATCCTCTAAGATTGTTGTTTTGTTTGTTTTGCAGGCTGAACCACGACCTGGGCATGCAAGAGAGGAGTCCGCAATCCAAGCGGTCTGAGAGCCACTTAGTTCCTCTCTTGATTGCATGGAAGTTCCTGGTAGCCAGAATCCAGGGATTTCAGCACATAATTACCACATGAGGCTGCCTACAGCTCCCGGCCCACCCTCAAGTCAGCAGGCTGCACCGACTGGGCAGATGCCTGAACAGTGGCCTCCAGGCATGCAGCCAGACAACCTGGCAGGCCTTGGCTGGGCAGATGCCTCTATGTGTGCCGGCAGCCAGCACCAGCCTGGGCCTCGCTCTCATTTCTGGGGCTCAGCATCCACCCCTTGGAGGCAGGAGATACCCAGCACTATGCCCTGGGCTGGCCGGCGTCCCGGGATGGTGAGCTTCACTGGTGTGCCACCATGGTGAGTATTGTTAGCACGATTGTGGTTGGCAGTATAAATGAAGTCTTGGTTTAAAACCAAGGAAAATGCACTGCCAGGAATCGGTAAGGTTGTATTTCCATATATCTACTCTTGGCAACCTCCTTTCCTCTTCTTGTATAAAACCCTGTTCTTTCCTCAGAGGCGCAACGTCTCTAGTTTTTTCCAAATCCCCGTAAGGCATAGAATACTCTTATTTCTCCCTGTTGAAGTGCAGAGATAGGCTACCCCTTCCACTCTTGGTGTCCCCCGCTTACTCCGTGACAGTTCCTAGCTTTCACATACTAAACGGAATTTGCATGTTCAAGCAAAGATAAATTGATCTTTTGTATATAAGATGGAGTGTGCTGTGTGGAAAAGCATAATCATGCGAAGATGTTTTTAAAATTTGTGTAAAAGTAACAATATGAAAACAAACCTCTATTCAATATTGACACAAAAGCCTGACTTTTAAAAGGCAAAATAAAATCTGTCTACAATATAAGAAGCTGAAGAAAAAGCAAACCTGCGAAGACAAAAAAGTAAGGTTGTGTGGTTGAGTAGTGTTGTGCAGGGTGCGGGGCACGGTCTGTGGAGCATGGTTGAGGTTGTGGATTGTGAGGTTATGGCTCTGTAGCCAGTGGATGAGGGTGTACATCATGCTATGTAGAGTATGGCTCAGGGTTTACCAAGTATGTGTGGGAGTCGTTGAATGTGGTTTGATGTGCTATATGTGGCCCAGGATACAGAAAGTGTTTGGGTGTCCTGTGGAGATGAATGTGTGCAGATCATGGATGGGAGGGGTGTTGGTGCAGAGCAAGGCTGGGAGGGTTGTTGGTGCAGAACAAGGCTGGGAATTTGAAGAGGGTAGCTAAGGTTTTAAAGTGTGTGGCCTGCTGATGCTGAAAGTCTGCTGCATTTGGATTTAAGGTGTACAACTACTTGTGGCTGATGGCACTTCCTGCTGCTATAGCTTTGCAGGCTCATTAATGTGAAACATGCTTCTTGGATACCATTGCCTGGAGCCCAGCATTCTATCAGAAGAATATAATTTCTAATACTGCAGTCTGAGCATATAGTTAGACAAATGTAACTATATTGAGTATAGCAATACCAAATGAAAGATGTGAGTTCTGTAGTGTACAGTGAGCCAGAATTATATGAACATAGGGAAAGACAGGAAAAAAAAGTCTGGGTCTGTGACATGACCACCGAAGATATGGGGTTACAATAAAACAGGACAAGAGCTTGGTGAGCCGATAGAAAGATTTGTAAGAAAGGCAAAAGAGCTTAGTTTGCAGTGGGACAGAAGTAAAACCAGTCAAGGGACATCATGTAACAAGATGCAGTCACACCATTTCAGATCACTATGCTCGGTCACACAATATCAGATCGCTGTGCTCGGTGGGGGGGTGTCTGTGCCGATCCGCTCTTTTTTTTTTTTCTTTCACTGACGCTTGGACCTTTCTGAAACCCCATAAGAATATTATATACCTTCTGCCCGAGAAATTGGTCCTTGGTTATTTCTAAATCTGGAGGGGGGGATTAAAGCTGCATTCTCTTTCCTAATCATTATTTAGTGGCACTGGATCCTGTACGGAATCCGGCATGATTGCTCCTCTCCATCAGTGATTGCGGTTAGAAAACCCTCCTTATAAAGCTCTCAACCTCGAGAAATGTGTCCTTGATTATGTTAAATCTGAAGGGGAAGGTTTTTAAATTGCATTCTCTTTCCCCATCACATAGTTCCCTGCACTAAGCTGTCCTCACCAAAGAGTCACATACCAAGAAGAGAACGACAGTCAGTTTTTATGTAGCTATTCTGTAAATCTTCCTCGGTTAAAAAAGTCCTACTCTTAGGAGAATGAGGCAGTGATGCAGTAGTCAAACATTAAAAATGCTGTTACAGGGTTATTATTTTTAAAGAGCTTCTCTCAACAGGAAACTTCTACTTCTACGCGGCAGGCGTCTGAAGGTAAATGTTTTTATTCAGTGTGATTAGAATTATTTTATTACAATTTCAACTCTTAGTATAGAGAGGCACACGAAGACACATTTTAGGACAAAAAGATCTAAAGGATGTAGTTGTTAGCTTTGGGTCTCTTAACAAGCTATGTGAGGGAGTATTGCTGGAGGAGGATTGTGCAGTAACTAGCTGGTGAGGTTATCATTAAGTCCTGGATTAGGTATCGAACTAAAATGATAATTTATAGAAAAATTAGAGATAGGTGGTATCAAGGTAATTATGAACTGAAAGCCTTTTATGAGGTTTGCCCATGTGCTGTCTTCATGCGTGAATGACCACTGTATGGGAAAAGGTAGTTATTAAAATGCCCAGAGTGTAATAGTCTCCGGTTTCATAACTTACCTCCCTAAAGCTAGCTCTCCGCGGGTGCATAGTCACCCACGACTGTTGAACACTCTTTAGCCTACACTTGCCTGGGGCTTAGCTACTAAGCAGGCTTGCTTGAGAACCATGAAAGATGGCTAATTATAGGCTCTCAAGGATGTCTAAGGTGACATTTTCACAAATGAGCTGGATTTAAATATCATTGCATGACTCTCCACAGACGTCTGATTTATATGGAACAGATGGCAAAGAAAGTAAAGTAACAGATATCACTATGCATAGAAAACAAACCCTGTCCTAGAGAGGAGGCTCTTGGTGACCTAGAAGCAAAGGACATTTGTAGGTTCCTCTGATTTAGTGAGAATGACCTTGACTCTGAGAGGTACTGCTAATAATTGTTTTATGGTGGTAGTAGATCTTTGCATTGGAGGGATGAGTACGTCCACAGCTGCCAGTCATCTTTATCCAGCTGTCACTTTTGTACCATGTTGCATCCTCTGTCGAGCTAAGTGGAAAGAGTTGTCTCAGGTCTCACTCTGACCAGCCACTTTCTCTTGCAGCTCAAATTCCCCCCCGGACAGGACGAGGCCCGTGGCGATCACCTGCAAGAGGAGGCTGGAGAAGGGCGAGGAGTGAGTGCCTTCCTCTCTGGAAAGAGTGATGTGAGAGTGTGCTCTAAGGAAGACATCTACTGACATAGTCCCTTTGAACAGCTTTTTTATGCACAGCTTCAGACCCACTGCATACAGATACACCCTCAAAGACAGCTCAGTTGACTCCAAGTAGGCGAGCATACACGTGCACAGCTTAGAGCTTCCCGAGTTGTCCCCCGAGCAATGCTCTTACACACTTTTAAAAAAATTTTTTTTTTTAACAACTCACATCTCTATGTTCTGGGTATTTAAGTAATATCCTGCTATACTGCCTTAGGTGTCCATATTAAAAAAAAAAAAAAACATGACCCTACACATGCACCATTAGCCGCACTCACTCAATCACACACAGCGCTACCCTGGGGTACGTTGAATTATCATTCATAGCTTGTTGTCTCTTTGAAAAACCTTGATACCTGATCCTCCTGTATCTTCTGTCCCTCACCCCTCAGAGAGCCTACCAGCAAACATTTCCTGACTGAGGACATGATGGCTGATCACTTCAACTGCCTAAGCCTGGAGAATGACCATGCTTATGGCACCACCGGTTTCCCTTCTCGGGGGCGCCCAGAAAGCAAGTGGCATCAGTGGTTATCAGATTACACACGGTTCCAGGAGCTGGAGGGACGGTAAGAAGAGCCCTAATATGTCTATTAGTTCCCATAGACCACATACTTCAAGATGTGAGCTTTGTGATGGAGTTGGTGATAGTAGGCATAGTAAAAATGTTCCCAGTTAGTGGTACCATTTGAAACTTGTCTCATACAAATGTTCCTCCTATCGCAGTACAGTGTGTGCTGTGGTGCTAAATCCACCCTAAACCAGTTTTCATTAAGAGGACATTTTAATATACAGACGGGAAAGTTTGCTGTAAGTGACCGACATGTGCTGTAATTGGCTCAGAAAGAAATTTTATTTATACATTTTCAGTAACTTACTTGGGTGTTGTCTTTCCTTTCCTTGTTCCATAATTATATAAAATATACGTTTACTCTTCACAAAAACACTATGAAATATTTCACATATTTGGGAACATTTTGTAGTTATTTTTTGTTGCTTGTGTCCTTGTCGCTTATCTCAGAAAGGTCACTAGTGTAATATTAATATATTTATATTTTAAATCCATGTATTACATTTTTCTTACAGTTCAAGAAAACATTAACCATTACATTAATTGCATTTATGCGTCATGTATAGTAGATCACATTCAGTATTCTAAATTGAGCAGAACATCAACCAGTCTTGGTAAAAAAAGATATTTATGACCCAAGGAATGGGAACAGTAGTCTGGTTCAACAGCATGTGCACCTCATTGATGCTTAGGGTCGTGAGTGAGAGCCCACAAGCAGGAATTGAGAGGCTGGGAGGCAGAATTCCTGTGTCAGTCTGGATAGTGGGACAGGCTGTTGCGTGTGGTATAGGTCCCCCACCATTATTATTCCAGCTTCAGTGCAGTGGGACAATGGTGAAGCTGTATAATAATTCTCTGTAACTGAAAGCCCTTCCACTGGGATAGTAGGTGCATACAAAGGAAAAGGTGCTGTTTTACGCAGACATCTCACCCAGCATTTCAAGGCAACTGCCTCTAGCGCATTGGATACTCTCATCCCCCACGCAGGATTTAGGAGACGTGCCTCCAATTCACCCCTGGCTGTTGTCGCCCCAAACTGGCCCGGTTCTTGAGCAAGCCCACCATTAAACCATCTGGCAATTAACTGAATCGTTGCAGTCAAGTAGTAAAGTTCAAATTCACAGAGGCCCAAGCCATCCTCCTTGAATGGAAGCTGCAAGGTCCTCAAGGCCTCCTCTATGTCTATGTGCAGCACATATGAAATCCTTAAGGGGGGCCTCCAGGGCCATAAACCAGTCTGGCGGCAGCCACATAGGTTAGTTGCCAAAATAATGGTGCAAACTAGGTAGAGCCACCATTTTGATCAGTTCAACTCTGCCCATCACTGATAACTTGAGAGAGAGCCAAAACTCCATACTGCCGTTCAGTGACTGCAAAGCCTACCCAAGATTTCCTGCAAAAAGATTGTCGGTCCTCTGGTAAATTCTCAGCTCTGAATAGCAAAACGTATCTTGTTCCCAGGTGGAACCCCAGGGGCGAAAACTCCCAGACCCCAACCCCATTATTGTAGAGCCCTGATAACATACCAAACTCCTGGTGGCACTCAATTGTGGAAGGCAGCCCCACCCCAGCATCCCTTAAAAATAACATGTCATCTGCATAAAGTTAAATTACGTGTGCAGCATCTGCAAGTGGGATTCCCTGATAGTTGCTTGTGGGTAATCATCAAAGGTTTCTATTGCTAGGCGATAAGCATGGGGGGCAGTGTGCAACCTTGTCTAGTCCCACGATAAATCAAGTACCTAGCCAAAATCATCCAGTCAGTTTATAGCCTAGCCGAAGGGCTAGTATATAATCGTTTAATCCACCAAATCTATGCTTCCACCCCCTGGTGTAATATATGCCTCATGTGAAGTTGACCTATATCCATGTGCAGGACCTGATTGTAATTTGCTGTATGCCCTGTTTCTTGCAGCTTGCAGCCTGACCAGTCTACAGTCGATGAGAAAGCCAAGGAGGACACTGTTTTAGTAGAAGGGGAATACACGATGGGGGACACGCCGGTGCTTACCGTTTCACCTGAGCTGCAGGAGAGTCTACGAGATGCTGGCCCTGGGAGTATTCTGCCAGAGAGTGTGCTCCGTTCCATGTGAGTCCTTTTAATTCCAACTGCGTGGTATATGAATTTCTTAGAGTAGAGAGTCATCTTTTCACACACAGTCGTGCTGAGAATTCCATTTGCAAGTGGTTTTCCCTGGCGGAGAAGGAGCAGGTTTATAAAGTGCTAGCTAGCACTTTGCAAGCATCTTCATTTGGACTTCCAGCTAGTCATTCTTTCTCATCTCATCATTTCTGTTGTGGAAATGAAACAACAGAGGGCACTTACTTTGTCTTTACAGAACTGAGGTCAGGTAATTTTGCACCACTTGCTGAACCTTATGGATGGTGTTGATATGGTACCAGAATATTCTAACCAGAATATTGACTGACAGGAATGTTGTGTCCCAAGTATCATTTACAAAATAATCCCTCATTGGAGTCAGTAACAGAAAATCCACACCTAATGGGACGATGTTTTTACACACAATATTTAGGGCGTGAAATATCTGTTAGTCAATATTTTTTCGTAGAATAATCTGACAAGCAAACATTGTAATTACCCCCCCGCTCACCATTAATTGTTTACTCAGTCTTTATTTGCCCATTTGCATTGTCTGTATCCACCCTGCTGTGTTGTCTTAGGTTTGTAGTCTGGGCCGAAGAGGTTTTATGTCGTTGCTATGATCTAAATGACTGCATTAGTAAGGAGCTCCGGCCAACATGATGCATGGTGATGGTTGTGTATATAAGGACAGTGCCGGAGACTCTACCTTTCCTGAGCCTGTTTCCCTCATCCTTAGAAATCACATGGGGTGAGGTCAAGACAACCAAAAAGTGATGGATGGAAACATGTAAACATGTTGTCAACACTTCTAAACCACTGATCATTTTTCTTGGTAGAATGTCATTCCATCATTTCTTTACCTTCCTGCCCCATGACAGAAGGAGGCCATCCTGCTAAGATGGAAGTCTGGAACACATAGAGGAAGACATTGTCATTGTCCTGTGTATTTATTAGGCATATACAAGCTGTATTATAAGTAGGTCTTCTGGTTTTACAGTATTTATTGTTTTGAGATTTCCATCTGTATTTATCTATATATATTCTTTATCATATTATATTCAAGTATATTTTCACGTTTACTTAGCTAATATTTGTACGCTCACACTTTGTAGATTTTTAGTGCACAAAATAATACTCACCCAAAATCATTAATATTGAAGTACTAAAACTTCTGCACATCTGAAACTGTTAAAAACATAAGTAGAAAATCATCCTTTGTAGGTCTCGCAGACCTAGCGCTGGAGCGCGCATGCGCTCCTCGCTCTGCGAGGTTTATTGTCATCGATAAGCTTTGAGAAGGGGACTTGAAGCCCCGCCCATCATTTCCATTGGCTGACGTCATCATTTATGGTAAACGCTGGCCTCCGATTAGAAATGAGGCTTTTTTGTTACCGCCCTGTCTCCTTTTGGCCCCGCCCACCCGGACTGGATCTCTTACTTGCGGCGTTAGACTGTCTCTTTTAATTAGTTGGTAGGCACTTTCTTTTTGTCTTTCATCAACGAAGCGCGATGCTGCAGCGCTATGCCCTCTAAATGGTATATTGTTTTGGGATTTCTTTAATGAGCGCGGCGCACGCTAGGGACACCGCGCTCACTTTATATTTTCGCAGCGCGCCGCGCTCGGTTTATTTATATAATTTTTAACTTGTCAATATGCTTGAAATGCCCTCGTGCTCTTTGTGTTCTGGCGCGGTCCGGACGTAGCCATGCACTGCTATTCTGTTTTTTTGGGAACTGCCCGAGCGCACAGTTGCTTTTTGCACACAGAAAACCATATATATTCATACACCGTGTAATAAGTTTTTTTTACGCTTTCATCGCAATATTTTGCCTGGGTGGGTGTTTAGTCTTCATATATGTATGTGTATTTAGCTATGTTAATATATCTCCAGGCACATATATGAATATACAACATACTCAATACTAGTCACGTGTATGCATACATACGCTGCACATAAGCCAGAATTCCATGGGCAGCTGTGCATTGCATGACAGGCGTACGTGCCATGTTCCAGGTTAGAACTATATAAATGCAGTTAAAGTACAATGACAATATACGTATGTACGCCTGACTGTGTGCTCCAGTTGAAGCGTGCATGACGGTGTACATTCGTCTCCGAGTCCTGGCCTCTTCTCCGCACGGTCGTCTCGGGTGCTCCCGGGGCTCACGGCGCTAGTTTTCAGCCGTCATTGTCTGTGTCAGGGACGCGCTCCGCCGATACCGCCCACTACAAATGCATTGAATCCGGCTCGTCAGTGTAGACTTACGGGGGCCGCCCCGACTGCAAGGCACAGAGCTGCGTTAAACCACGGGGGAAAGGTGCGAGTGGGGGAGGGGTGCTTCTGTTAACACGTAGGGGTTGAAGCGCCTAGCGAGGCAACCAGTCTCACCGAAAGCACGGAAACAAACAGAAATCAAGATTGCGTTTGTTAAATACATTTTTAATCGTTTTTTCAGGTTTACCCAATATAAAATAGGGGCCAAAGACAGCTTGTAGGGATTTTTAAGTGATAAACCAAGATTTTGTCCCCTACGCATTCATAAACTCTGATCGTAGTCGTCTGTTTGGGGGTGTTTATTCTTGGAGAGTGAACTTTATTCCCTATACAAAATGTAGACTTTTTTTTATTTATTAATTTATTTTCCCGGTCGCATTGAACTATAGTCTGCGATAGTATAAGCCAAGTTCGATATCTGTGCACGGGAACCCTGATATTTCTCAAAACCTGTGCTCCTCGACACATTCTTTCTCTGCAAACTCCCTGGTTAATGTTTAGCCTGCTGGTCCTGTGTAGACTTATGTGCGCCTAGAATCCGTCTGGCAGGCCGCTAAGTGCAATACTAGTGGATGTTTACTGTGAAACCCCGTATGCAGTAAGGTGTACATGCGATACTTCATCTGTACAGTCTGTGGCTGTAAATGGCGAGGCCTCCACATACACACATCATCTGTCCCTGCCCTGTCTGGTCATGGGTGGTGGAGGTCGCCGGTCCCCGCTGATTTCTCAGCACAGAAGCTAGTACATTTCTGTGGTCGGTTTAACCAACAGGTCTCAGTAACGGCCAGTAGGCCCGGTTCACTAACCGGTGAGGGCGTTTCTTTGCACGCAGGTGCTCTGAAGCCACCCGAGGGCCTTCGTGAAACCCTGTTGGAAAATCGCAAAATACCGCTGTCTACGCAAAACCTTCGAACCGTGTTTTTTCTTAAATACCACTGGGTGGATAAGAGAAATTGCGCGAGTGTTTATTGCATTTTTTGTTTAACAGAACAGGAACTTCACTACACACCACATACACTCCATAACACATGGATAAAAGACATTGTCATTTACAACGCCAATAGCTCTAACTTAAGCAATTGCGAGACCTATTGCATTTCCAATGCTTGTTAACACCTGCCAATGTGCATGGCCTGCCAGTCAAAATTAAAAGTGCAGTGCGACTTTAAAAAAAAAAAATCACATTTTTGTATCTTTTTTCATTTTTGAAAATAAATGCCGACAGGGAAACAGATGGTTTTCTACATGTATTTGTGTAAGAATCAGCACAAATGCAAAACTGCTGGATTAATTTTAAGTAACTGGTAAAAGACGGCACCAGGAGCAGATCTTGTAGGATGCTCAGTCTTGGTCTCTGTCAACAGACACGTCATCTGGCTACACAGCTTTGCACTGCATCACAATGATTATTTAGGCAAGTAGGTTACCGCAGCACCATATGACAAATCAGTATTGACAATCACCAAATTCCAGTGCTGAATTTACTTAGAAATTCAGGCAACTCCTGGTGTGATGGAGAGAAGGAAACGGGGGAAACGGCGTGAATGACTACAGGTGTTCATGGAACATGGTCATTCTATTGACTCTATTTGTATTTTCATCATTTTCCCTTTCTTGAGGTCTCAGCCTGGCCTCTGTGCATTGTCAGGAAGCTTGGTTGAAAATACTTTGATGCAGCAGTTAGTGAAAACAGAATTATATCCACTGGGATAGAGCACATAGTAAGTAAAGAGTTTATTTCAGTTAATTAAAACCAAATGCATATTGCAAACAGTTGAATAATAAAACCTTTTTGCAGCTAACATAGACATTATGGCATTCAGACCAAAGAATTAACATTAAAACTTTGTGACAAGAGTTGTGCATCAATATAGGCATCAATATTTAAAATACTTAAAGTGCATAAATAGATTGCAATCCATCACAGAGGAATGGGTCTGAAAGGCTGACTCTCTGGGACTCCAGCAATTATTGACTGGGAAATCCCAAAAGTCATATGTGATCTAGACCAAAGGCAGCCTTGACATGTGAAGACAAAGAACGCCCATTCTAGCACACAACAATGGCCCAGTGCAAACAATATTATTCGGAAAAGGTAAAGAAATGTACTAAGAAGTGTTGACTCCAGCCTTCCTCATACATGATGGCCGAGGAGAGCAAGGTCGCAAGTTGGAAAGGTGGCTGCAGCTAGGTGAAGGATGAGCGATTATTCCTCATCCCATAGCCGCTATTGATGGTATTTTTATCCTATTTAGTGTACCCAATAATGAAGGATAATCCTTGGGTATACCTTAAGTATTTTTATCTTTTTTCTGGATCCCGGGTATAATTAAGTTTATATTTATTTAAGAACTTTGAGAAATGGTTGAGTCCGCCATGGTGGTAGCTACCTACCATGGTGTGGATAATTGCCTATAATGAAGCATGCCACA
Source organism: Calotriton arnoldi (assembly GCA_963921515.1). Lineage (NCBI taxonomy): Eukaryota > Metazoa > Chordata > Amphibia > Caudata > Salamandridae > Calotriton > Calotriton arnoldi. Next base: position 863,090 of record CAWUFW010006217.1, read on the forward strand.
ATAAGTTATGGGTGAGGTGATTTTTCCAAAATCTTTTGGGATTCCAGCTGATTGCCTAGTTGATGCTTGTTGAGCAATTACCAATCTTGACAGTCCTAGAGCAGATTTCAATTAAAGTTACTGATGACAATCTCTTGAATATTGCTGAAATGAGCCAATAGATCTCTGAGGTAATATTCAATTTTTTGACACTTGTTGACTTCCCTTTCAGTGCGGGATTAAGGTAAAAGTTTATCAGAATTAACAGGCCAACATTGGAGCCCAAGTCCCAGCTATCAATCTTTATGCTCCGAAGATTGTAATTGTTGGATTTCACGTCTGTTATTTTGTAGTCCTTTGAAATGATTACATATATTGATAAACTGCCCTTTCCGTGCCCTTTATTTTTTAAATTATTGCATATATAGATAAACTGCCCTTTGTGTGCCGTTTGTTTTTCGTTTTTTTCTGCAGGTGCAAAGAATTCATAGTATTGGGTCTTCCGTTTTGTTCCACGATTCTTGGATGTAAATAATATCAAGTAATTTCAAGTAGGACAAAGCTCCAAGGTCCGAGTGGAATTTTCCCATGCCAGCAACACTCCAGATAGCATGGATACTTGTCTTTTGCTTATTTTATTCCATGCTCCGTGAGGTCCCTGGATGGGCTGGTGTAATTAGTGACTAGAATTTGTTTAGAGAGCAGTGGCAATCCATCCCAAATTGTCTTCTTTTCCTTTATCAGGCAGGTTCGGTTAACCGTTTCATCCTTGAGCCTTGTGCCAGGAAATTGGGAGTAGAGCGATGTTAGAACATTGACATAAAGGACTAGGCCAACTGCGTTTTTTAGAATTGAAAGTTTGAAATTCGATTCTGTGATGGGTGATGCTTGTCCTGAATGAGCTCTGTCGTTATTTGCCAGGAGAATTGTTGTATAGCAAGCATTAGTTGGCTGTGTCACTAAAATACCCCAATCCTCAAAGATCTTATGTTTCTCAATTATTAGTCTTGCTGCTTCTCCCTATGTCTGTGTGAACAATGGCATCTTATTTTTGTGTCCAGAATTGAACACAAGCGAAACTTTATTGCTGCAATATTGGTAGATGTCAGTTGCATTAAATTTTGATGAGCCGCTAACAGTGTGACTATATTACCTCTATTTAGAGTATATTTAATGTTTAAGTCCTATTCTGGGTGCAAGATTGTAATTTGTTTATTCTCACTGGTCTCCATTTTCGCTGAGTTATTAAAGCTTGAGCTGTCCATGGATAGCACTGAGGTCCTTTCAGTATATATAATTTTTTGCAACTTGTATATTGATCCCTAAAGTTATATTGATCTTACTAACTGTGAGGGGGAGTGGACCCTTCTAATACATCTGAGTGACATCCATTGTTTGTGCTTGTTGTTGACTGGGCAACCAACTGCTCTCACCACCAACTTTGCATTGTGTGAAGGATTGATGTGGTTGTTAGACAGTGGTAGGATCCATTGAAATACCCTGCCCTGTCTCAATGGGTGAGGCAGCAGTTTGGCTGGTGGTTGTTAGTGGAAGTGTTTCTATTGGTTCTTATAGGTCCTTGAAATCTCTGGAGAAAGTTGCTGCTTCTGGCTTATTTGCTAGTGATGATTTAAAAATTGGAAAGAATTTAGCTAGGTCGGACTTTTGCCTTTCCAGTATTGATTTTCTTCTTTTGTATATTTTTCTTAACCTTTATCTTTTGCGCCTGGACAAGGTTGAGAGTGATTCATTGTTGGAGGGTTAGGAAGCAATATCGCTATTATCATGTTCCTATTTGTCGATTCTTTAAAGAGTATTATTTGTGAGCCCGGTCACATTTGTGTCTGAAACTACAACTTTGGGGGCGGGCGTAGGCGCATGAATTTCAGCAAGGTGAATTGTGGTGCGGCTGTTGCCCTGAATGCTTACAGGCTCCAGTGTAGTTTCTAGTATAGGCTTATATTTTGTAACTTTTGTTGTCAGTGGAGCTTCTACAATTGGAGAGGCATAAATTTGACAAGCAGTAACTTGTTCATTTTTTCGGGTTCTTCTTGGACTAAGGCACTGACAATTGAGGGCAGAGTAGTTAGTATTTTCTAAGAGCAGTGCACAGACACATTCCTGTTGAGATGTGAGACTTTTCTTCTGAGCATTTGTTAAGGGTTCCCTTATATGGGAGCGTATTATAATTGTGAAAAGTTTTCTAAATGCTTCCACCTTGACTCACCGACCACACTGCAGAAGCCACACCCGTCGCTGCAAGAAGTGGAAACTGCCAACCTCCCTGCTTTGCTTGAGACACCTCCCTACGCTAGACTAACCGAAAGGCTACACAGGCGAACAGTCTAGCGTTGAGTTGGATGCCAAGTGGAGGGTGGTGAAACGCAGGAGCCCTGTTGTATGCAGGTGGTGCAAATGGCTGTTCCTGAGTGTTGGTCGGTTGGTAGCGTTCAGAGCCACAAGGGCCACTGATAAAGTCAGGCCCCACTTCGTTAGCTCCAAAGTGGAGTGATCAGCAGCCGGGAAGCTCTGTACTCACTGACTGGCAGGTAGTAGTGGGCAGGCTAGGAGCGCAAGCTACATCAGCCTCCAGGCCAACTGCCTCCACACTCAACCGCTACCTGCTAGGAGCCTGAGCGCCGGAGCAGGAGCCTTGGGCTTTCTACTCTACTGCTTTCAACCCCATGTGAGGCTGGTGCCGCTGATTATTGCTGTGTTCACTTCCCTGTCCTGCGTCCTCTGTCCGACCATTGCAATGCTAGAACTGCTGGGACGGAGCAGATTGTCCAGGCCCAGGTAGATTCCCAGAACATGTTGGAAGAGGAGTAGAGTGATACTCATCATATAATAGAGGTTCCTTGCAACATTGCATAATGCCAGGTCCCCATGCTTTCTCTGTGGTTTCACAACGTATTGGTCAATTTAATAAGTTCTCTTGATAACTGTCTCCAATCAAGGAAAAAGAACAGTATTTCAACAATTTAAAATAGGAAGTGGGTACCCTTCCCTTCCACATCCCCGGAGGCATCAAAAGAAGACAATGAACTGGAAGCAAAGTCTTAAGACAAAACTTCTGGAGTACAGCAGGGTTGGTCAGCAAGTTGAACTGAAACTCCTTCTTGATTAAAACTGTAATGAAAGCACACTTAATTGAATGATTGATCAATAGAAGATAAACAGTTGATTCTTTTCAGCTATGCAATAACATCAGCGTCAAGGCTGCACCCGGTATGAGTGGTCCTGCAGCTACCTCCCACCTAATCTGGTTAACAGCTTCTGCCTACCTCATGCTCCAACCCCTCCCTTCCACTCCTGAAGGAACATATGCCTTTGTGAGTTGCCCTCATCCTCAAAACGACCTTTCCTGCGATCTCTGCCCACCAGCTCCTGCAGAGCTCTGGCTGTTTGGTGCTCATATGTCTTCCTTCCCCCGACTCCTCCACTGCCGAGCCCCTCATCCCGTTAAATATGCAGATATTTTTTAAACAAAAATCTCAATACTCTCATAATGATGCAGTTCAAACATTTTTACTCCATTTGGACTGTATTTGTCTTGTGTTTTGAGCATTTATTTAAAATGTATTTTTTTAACTGTCATGTCAGTTGTTAAGATTAGTTTGAATTACATTTATAATAGTGCGCAAGAATAATGCTTAGTATTAAAACACTATAAAAACACAAGTTAAAAATAATTGAAACAGTCAACCTAGAGTGTGAAGTTTACCTGGCGTCAGAGTTGTTGCTGTCGCAAAGCTCTGGAAAGGTTTTCATGGGCCGTAGTTCTTGAGGAGACTTGCTTGGCTGTGTGTGTATGGCTTCAAGCAGGAAGCCCTAGCAGCAGTCATCAATATGACATGCACTAGAGGCACACAGTATGGAAGCACAGTGGACGAGGCTCTCCAAACCATGAAAAACAAAAAATGAGACCTCAAGATCCACAGGAGCCCTTCAATTCAAGGGGCCTTTTAGGAGACCACCATACCCTAGGAAAAGACCCCCAGAGGAGGTGGGGTTCAACCAGTGGTTTTGCACGCCTCTTTCATGCCACAGCTTTCCTCCCACAGTACACCAGTGCAGAGGCACTACAGCCATGTACCAAGACAACCCTTTCATGGCAGAGCGGGAGATAAAGGATCAACTTCGCGGAGGGCAAGCTCTCCAGCAAGTAACTCAGTGCTAGCTCCCAACCTAACACCTGGGGGGGTTAGAATCTGAGGTTTCCTCCAACAATGGAACATCATCACCTCAGACAAGTGGATTTTAAACATTATCCAACATGGATAGTGTATTAAATTACTAAAGCAACAAACAAACATCAGACCAGAATCAAAGGTGACCAACAACGAGGAACAAAGTCGCCTCAGAACAGGAGGTAGTGAATGTTTGCGCAAACTGGTGACTGAAAAGATTCAAGCAAGAGAGAGAGGTCAGGAAGTATATTTTGTTTACTTCCTTATACCAAAGCTAGTCAAAACTTTAAAACGTTTCTTACAACTGAGGGTCTTAAACAAGTACAGCAAAACTCCAAAATGTATGATGACAACTTTGCAAGCGGTCATTCCACAACTGCGAAAAGGAGACTACAGGACAACTATAGACCAGAAGGATGCATACCTGCTTGTACCGATGAACAGCGGACACAAGAAATTCCTGAGGTTAATCGTGGGAGAGGTACATTAGTATTTCAGAATTTTGCCATTTGGAATAAAATTTGATACCAGGGTGTTTTCAATATGGCTAGCCTCTGTGGCGGCTCACCTAACGAGAAACGGGATTCATAAATACCCACACTTGGATGACTGGTTGATCAAATCAAAGATGTTCAAAAAAATATCAAGTCAGTATAAACACCACAATACAAACTGTACACCATTTTGGTTTCCCCATATGCTTCGAAAAATCTTCCCCCACTGCACAGAAAAAAGATATTCTTGGAAGCAAGGCTACACTTCAGAGAAGCTAAAGCCTGCCCAGGGCAGAAGAGAATCATGGCATTGACATAAGTTTGCCTTTCCCAGAAGGGGTAAGCTCGGACTGTGATGACAGTAGGGTAATTGATGGGCATGATGGCTTCTTGCATACCTCTAATTCCCAACACAAGACTGCGCATGAGAGCACTACAGGAGTGGCTACAAAGACAGTGGTCACAGGTGACTGGGAGTTGGGAGGATGTAGTGGTTGTAATAGACATGAGTCCACTGAGAGTTACAATGGTGAAACAAACATTGTGATAGGCAGAGCATGCAAACACCCAACTCCCACTGTAACCATCATAATGGATGCCTCACACACTGGGTGAGGGGCCCATATGGCCAAACTAAAGATCAGGGAGGTATGTAAAGCCCACAAGATGCTGTAAAGCTCATAAATGTGTTGAAACTCAAGATGGGTTTTGTAGCACTGAAAGCCTTTTAAACACAGATAAAGGGAAGAACAGTAAGAGTCCAGTCCAATAACACGACAACCATGTTTTGCTTCAACAAACAAGGGAGTACAAGGTCATATGTCCGGTCCACAGTAGCACAGGAGATTTGGACATGGGCCATACAGAGACAAATCACAAGACAATGCCAGAAGTACAAAACACAGAGACAGTCAAGTTAATTAGGCAAGTAAGCACCTCACACAAGTGGGAGCTGAAACATGTGGTAGGCATGATATTCAAAAGGTGAGAGACGGCATCAATATACTTCTTTCCGACCCACAAAATGTCAAAGCTTTACAGCCGGATTCCCAAACCACTCGTCACCGGGGAAATGCCTTGTTGATTAAATAGTCAGGGACATTTGTATACGCTTTTCACTCCAATACGTTTGATACCATTAGTAACCGAGACATGCAAGCAAACAACCATGACACTAGTTTATTCACTTGCAGTGTTTGGTGTTTCAAATCCAGATAATTGAGAAGAGGCTTTGTTCATTTGAAGGCTGGTGATGTTTTGGGGGAGTTCTATAGGGGGTTCAGTTGGGATTCAATCTGGCTGGCTGAATTGTATTGCTCTCTCAAAATGGCAAAAACTAATTTAAAATGAAAAAACTACTTGGACACTATTCTTAATCTACCCCCCAGTGGGCAAGACAGACTTGGTTGTCTGTCCTAGTGGACAGGGTACCAACACTGCCAGTGCATCAGGCTCTACTAATGATGCAAGGAGGTAAGTGTTCCATCTGAAACCACACACACACACAGCTTGGAGAATCTGGACACCTACTTTTATTTGAAAGAACAATGGATGTGTTTAGGGAAGCTAGAAGACCATCCACAAGGCAGTGCTATGCCGCAAAATGGAACACATTCAGACAGTGGTGCATCAGGGGAGTGCCTGAAATCTACTGGGTGCAGGACACAACCATACTTAAATACCTCACTTATCTGCTTAATGAAGGCCTCTCCTGCACTTCGCTAAAAGTACATTAAGCAGCCTTAGTGGCTTACTCAAGCAGTTTAATTAGCAGAAATGTGTTCCAGACACAAATCATTAAGAGTTTTCTGGAAGATGCAAAGAGATTGCTGCCACTGAGGTCGGCACCCACACCAAGGTGGAACCTTAATATAGTGCTTACCCAACTCATTTAACCACCTTTTGAGCCAAAACACAGTGCAGAGCTACATTTCTTTTTACCTTAAAGATGGCCTTTTTGGTGACTGTTGTAGCCTTACAATGAGCTAGCGAACTGCACACACACTCAGTGCAAGGTACCTAAAAGTCCACATAGAAAGAGTTGTAATGCAAGCAAACCTACACTTTCTTCCAAAGTTGGTCTCATCTTTCCAGGTTAATCTAACTGTACTGCCTTTTTGATACAATCTAAATCTCGAGTAGTGCAGGATCCTCATGCAGTAGACATCAGAAGAGCTGTAATGTATTACATTCAGGAAACAAAAATGATCTTTTTCACATGCCTCAAAATGCCTACCAGTAAGCAAGATCGATTGTCCAGGCAATCCAAAGATGCCTTGTCAGTAGGAGTTATGTTGGAAGCAAAACCACAAACACTCTCCACAAGAAAAAAGGGAGCAACACTCCATCGCTAATGTCTCCATTACGGGTATATGTAGGGCAGCCACATGGTCCTATACACACAACTTTACCAGACACTACTTTATGGATATCAGAGGTGGGACAGAAAGTACTAAAACACCTGTTTGCAAATGCAATCTCATTGTAACCCAACCTCTCCATAGGGTAAAACCGCTACAGAGTCAATGCACAGCATGTGAATCCAGAAAAGATTCACTCTGCAAAACAAATGGTTACTTACCTCTAGGAGTAATTTTGCAGCTTGAACAATTTTCTGGATTCACATGCAACCCTCCCTATTTCCCAATAGATGATAAATATTTACAACAGGGGAAAGGAGAAGGAGTTGGATCAAAGGAAGAAGCCACAGCAGAGAATCACAAAAAAATAATTTAAAAATTGCGATTATGTAGAAGGGCTTCTAGGGTGTGTACATATGACATAATTCATGGAGGGACATAACATTAAATGGTCGATGACGATGGTTCAAAGCAGAAAGAAAACCTAGTCCAGATCCAACCACTAAATGGCAGAATAATGCACAGCATGTGAATCCAGAAAATTCTTCAAGCTGGAGAACTTCTCCCTGTCGTCAGGCCGGGAACCCTTGTAGGCAGTGTTGACATAGCAGTGCCCATTTATACAGCAGGCAGCAAGGAAACCCTCAGAACTCTGCCCTTGCCTGTACAGTTTTATCTTTGGTTTCTGGTGCAATCTGCTCCTTGGGAATCCTCGCACCTCCACTAACAGAAAAGGGGCAGAAAAAAAAATCTACATACTTTCCTATTTGTGGCTGGCTGAGCCCTTGGAATCATCCATATGACTGACATCCCTTCTAAGGCAAAAGCCATATTTAAACCATGTTAAAACTCTATCCAGAAGGTTTTACCATGATGACCCCATAGAAAGATGTTTATAGGTCTACTGTGCCAACATTGAGGTGGCCTTGTGGCAAGAGACTTAGATGTTCCAGAAGTTTAGTCACAAGATTCTCAATGACATAGATGTGAGGGTCTTACAAATTCTGATTGAGATGTTGCCTGATGGAAGGTCAACCAAAAGTGCTCCCGCAAATAACACAAAAAAGTGCATGTTGGAGCCTCAACCACAAAGAACTATGGTCTCTCCTACCCCTCAGCAATCTGAGGCTGTTTCTAAGGTGCGGACTTCTTCGATGGATGGAAAGATCGTAGCAAACGTGTCAAAATCGTAGAGCTTTCCTACTTCAATAGAATATTCTATCTTCAGCTTCAAAGGAACTACTTCTACCTGTAAAGGTGCCATTGTTGACAGCAAGTAAGTCCTAGTTGACAATGAAACATACTAAAGGCTCATCAATGAGAGACGGTAAACTGGCTTAGTCGTAACAACATCTCCCTCATCGTTGACGGATTGCCCTTCATTGACAGCTATCGAGATGACATTGTGAATAGTAACTACATTGATGGTGACAGTGCCATCTGCTACATTGTTGACACGCTCAACAACCCCTTCCTTTATTCCTCCATCAACGATGCAACAGACAACATCTCAGTCGATTATATCTCTGTTAATGGTACTGCTAATCACCTTCTCGTTGACTATTCCACTTTCAACCTCACCTGTTAATGCTATGTTTTTCCCAGTTATTTCCCAGCATCTTTTAGCTTCCACTCTACCCTTAGTGTGGTCATTTTTGCAAATTAATATTTCTCCAGTAGTTCCGCCTCAAATCCTAGAGGAACCTCCACCAGAAGGCGGCAAAATCAGTAGCCTGGAAAGTGACCATGAAGAGACTATCCTAGGGTCTGAATTTGACTTTGACAAAATAGATCTGGATTACCAAGTGACAAACCCAGGCAAGCTTGACATGAAACCAAGTCACTCAGATGATGAACAACCTTCTGGTCACCTGTTGGGTTCTGGTACTATGCCTCCTTAACAGCAATCCGATGTGCTACAGGTACAGTGGATTTCCTGGAATCTCTTTAATACATCCTGGAAAGGTTTTATCATTGCTTAACCCCTGCTTGGGTATTATGCTCTATCAGCTCCTTAAAGTCAGCCACCCCGACCAGTACCTTAGTAGAAGCAAGAACTCCAGGAGAGGAGGAAGCATTTCCAATAGCTTTGACTACAACTTTGCTACTCCCTCTGTTGAACCACCATACAAGTGTCCACGTTTTGCACCACAAGTGTTGAATGAAAACAGTTTTCTGACTCTGTTTATGATCAAGATTATGATGTTAACATTTCTGATGATGAGGCATAAAATAAGAACCGCGTCTTACCAGAGGCCAAAGTGATCAGCCAAGTCCTGGGCCCCAGTCCAGAGACTCACCCCAGATGATATACATCAATTTCATTTCCTCATTGACCGAGCTTCTCAAACTTGTGGAGAAAACTTCTTTCCTTTTTGACTTCCGTGACAAATCCAGATGTTCAATCGGAGCCTGTTCACTGCTTGATCACTTGTGGGAAGACTGCTTACTATATATGAAAAACCCTGCAATGGGTATAAGCTCTGTAACAAACTGAACAAAAAATACAAACCTTTTGAATTGCACTGGCCTGCGTTCTCAAACAGCTCATAACAGACTATGGATTCAGTAATGATCACGAAATCCCTTATCACTATGTCTGGTATCACCAGACAAAGAAGGTCGATGCTCGTATACAATGGGCAAGAATATTAAGGCATTTCCTTCTATGGCAGAGAAAATCTCCTAACGGCAGTGCCAGTCTGATGTGAAATGACAGATAACTCTGGAATGACATATCAGCCTATATTGAAAAACTGCTGGCAGACTGTAAAGAACAAGCCACGGCTATTCTTCATGAAGGAGAACTGGTAGCACTGATTGACGTTTCCCTAGACATTTCCAACAGCGGCATCAGGCAGACAGCCACAGTAGAAGTATTACACTGCTGTATATGGTTATAGCAAAAGGAACAAATGATGGACGGAATGCTGAGCAATGCAAGCATTCACCCCCAGTCACAAAGATCTGGGTTTAATCCATCGTTCTTTTGCTCACCCTGACCCCTCCGGTTGGACCCAGCAATATGCAAATCAGTCTTGACCCTGCTCCTCATGGGAACAGTCCAGCCCGAACTGCCAAGCCAGTTTCTCCCTGGGCCGGAAACGAGCATCGTGGGACTGGTTTTGGGGCATCACCTCATTAGCCAGGCTAGCTTGAATCAAGTGGCGCAGTGAGCACGGGACCCACGTCTGGGCATACCCTTCCCACTTAGGGCGACAAAGTTTGATGTCCAGCATGGACAATACCATAGAATGGGAGATGGAATGCAACAACTTTAACAATTGACTCCCCTCTCAACCTGTTTTCGCCACTCTGGTCAGTGTCAAATTCCCTCTTTACAGAAGTAGGTGGTAGCTCTTTCTATTCTCTGGTGAGGAATCTATGCATATGCTTTTCCGTGAGTCCCTTTTTTACTAACATTACGCTGAAGACTCTTATGCAAGCTGATCTTAATTGCCATGGCTTGAGCCAGGCAATCTTGGTTCACGGAGCAGTTGAACCTGTCAGTAGATGCCCCTATGCAATTCAAGGTGAACTTGTATATACTTACCAGGGATAACAGGCAGGTTCTCCACCATGGTCTATCATCACTTCACCTCAACTTCTTGGCTGCTGCAGACTTAGAGTTTTGAGCATGCCTCCTCAATGTCCAGTCATTTTGGCTGTAGAAAGATCGAGTTCCACCATCAGGACGTACTCCTCAAAATGGGATATGCATTGGATATGGGCAGCAAATGCCAATCTGACTCCGCTAACTATGCGTTCACACAAGATTTTACTGTATCTTTTGCACCTGGCTCATTCTGGTTTGAAACATTCCTTCCTCTGTTCAAGACCATTTGGCTGCAGTATCAAGATACCAAAGAACTCTAACAATGCCACCTCTTTTTTCCACAAAAAGCAGGCAAAGTCTTTGCAAGTAAAGTTTGAGCACATTCCACTTGATGCTTAGGGAAGCAATTGCTGATCTCTTTGCTTGAATGCCTATCGCCGAAATCTGTAAAGAAGCGACTTGGTCATCTAAACATGCCTTTGTAAAGCATTACTGCCTCAATGTCCAGAAGACGTCAAAAGTGGCAGTAGGATAAGCAGCACTACATAACATGTTTAATTAAGGTGAGCCTGTTACTGCTTCTTGAGAGTACATTTATGAAACTGTTACGGTAGTCGTTATTCAAGCATGTGAATCTGTGAAATATCCAATGTTGGAGAAGAAATGGTTACTTACCTTAACTCCAGTTCTCCATCATTGGCATCTTTCATAGATTCGCGTGCTTCCGCCAACCTTCACAGTAATTAGGCCTTCTTTCAGCTGTTGCATTTGGCCTGCTGTGAAAATCTGAGCAGCTCAGCCACTGTGAGGAGTTGGAGCTTTGAGTTCCATTTGCTTTGTCTGGATTCACGTCACACAATGAGGTGAATGTGCTGCATATAGTCTATGGCTGTTTTCAAAGTTACTTGAGTGTACAGATATATGTTAACATTGACTATAAGGGTTTCTGGGCTACTGATAGGGGACTAATCAAGCCTTGAATCTATAAAAAGATGCCAGTGTTGAAGAACTGCAGTTAAGGTAAGTAACCATTTCATCTTAACTTGTATTTTGTAGAGGGAGGCTTGAATGTAGTGATGTATCTATGTATCCAGACCCCACCTCAAGGGAGATGTGTAATGAAGCTGGAACACCGGATGAAGTAAAGCAGAAGAGGGTTTATTTCAATAAGTTTAAGTTAAGGCGTAACGACGTCCTATCCACACAGCGCCAGCAGCAACTGACCTGTGGGAATTCTCGGGACACTTGAACTCGGTCAAAGCTCTAGAACAGAACCTAATGACACGCACATAATGACACGCAGGTCATTACACACCTTCCCCCTTCACACTTGAAAAGCAAAGAAAAGGATGAGAAAGAAAAGAGTATTTGAGAAAGAAAGAAAGAAACAAGAAACGAAATAACATCAATGAAGAACATAATCATGCAGTTTCACCGGAATCTTTCCAGTACGAGAACTCTTTCGCAAATCAGGTAATATTTTGGAACGGTCAATCAATACGGGGTGAATTTTGTTACGCACAGGAGCGATTCTGTTCAAGTTCCAGATGCGACCATCTTCCAACTTAACAGCATTCTGGAAAAGTTTTATTACCACATAAGGAGAAGAGAATTTAGAGACTCCAGCACACCTCTGCGGAAGACGTACACGCACACAATCACCAACTTTCACACAAGTGCGAGAGACTGCGTGTCTTGTGTCAAAATACTCTTTCCTTTTTTCAGCCTTTAAATTTTGCCCAGCTCACCAGGAGGCTACATCATGACCCACCTCAGGGGGAACTATGCTACGGCCTGGAGCAGGACACACATCCCAACCAACACTCTCACTTTTGTCTCTCATCCATGCTTGAAACATCAGGGTATTGGGCTTCCGCCCACGAAAAGTTCGAAAGGAACTTCATTGGTGGTAGAATGAGGGGTGAGACGGTAGATGTTAACTCGTTCCACCACCTCAGACTTCCAGTCTTTATTTTGAGCTTTGGCTAGTTGGATGGATTCTTTTAACACTCGGTTAAACCTCTCCACCATCCCATTGGTCTCGGGATGATAGAGAGCGCACCGCTTATGTTTTACCCCTATTTTGGACAAAAACTCCTCCATCTCTCTCGAGACCAGTTGAACTCCATTGTCGGTAAGAAGACAGTCAGGGAATCCCTCTCGAGAGAAGATTTCATCAAGGAATTTAGTGACGTCTCTAGTTTCAATGCTGTGAGTGAACTTAATCTCTGGCCACCTGGAGAACATGTCCATTAAAACTAAAACGTATGTCTGTCCGGAGCTACTAGAAATGGGACCCAAAAGATCCAATGCTACATCCTGCCAACAACGACCAGGGCCCTCACGCACAACCATGGGTTGAACTCTAGTTTTATAGACTTTGTCCGAAGCATTACACTCAGAGCAATCTCTCACCATTCGCTCAACTAGAAGATCAATTCCAGGCCACCAAAAGTGTAATCTAATCCTTTCTTTTGTCTTGGAGATGCCCTGGTGCCCTTGATGTGCTTGTTGCACGATTTTAAGTCTAACGGAGAGGGGTGGAACCAGCTTGGTACCTCTCCAAAGCAACCCAGAAGAGACAGACAGCTCATGTCGCACATTCCAAAACTTCCGCGTCTCCTCACTCAAACTTCTAATGCCACCCCCAACCGTTAATCACTAACTTACAGACTTCGAGAATAACGAAATCACTTTCAATGGCAGATTTCCATTCTCCCTCACTCAAGACTCCAGCAGTGACCTCACACACTTTGTAATCATCGTCCTCCCACGAGTCTCCAGACGTATCAAGGGTGTGAATAAGATCACTCCTGACAAGGCGGGAAAGACAATCGGAGACCTTATTTTGAGCACCAGGAATATGATGTACCACAAAATCATAGTCCTGAAGTGCAACAATCCACCTGGCGATCCTTGAAGATACAGCTTCCAGGCTCTTTTTAGTGAATAAGCCTTTCAAAGGTTTGTGATCAGAGTGTACAGTGAAAGGACTACCCCATAGAAACTTCTTCAGTTTCTTAATTGCCCAAAAGATACATAGAGTTTCTTTTTCTATGACAGAGTATTGTATTTCAGGGCCCACCAATGCTCGTGACAAAAACATAACTGTAATCTCCTGACCATCCTTCACCTGTTTAAGGACAGCCCCTAGACCCTTGGAGCTAGCATCAGTGGTGAGGATTGAAATAGCAGAAGTGTCAAAACTCTTTAGAGAGGGAGCCTTACCCAAAGCCCCCTTTACATCATCAAATTCTGCTTGACATTGTTGTGACCACATGAACTTCACACCCTTCTTGAGAAGGGCCATGAGAGTGAAAGTGCGAGAAGCGAATTGGGGAACAAACTTGTTATAATATTCGGCCATGCCGAGAAAGGTGACTAACTCATCCCTGGATTGAGGCACAGGAAGATTCTCAATAGTCGACACTAAGTGATCTCTAGGTTTGACACCTTCTCTAGATAATTTATGTCCCAAGTAGTCAATTTCCTTGAGGTTAAATTTGCATTTGTTCTCGCGCAGAGTCAAACCGCGAGACTTGAAACACTTCAGAACCGCTCTGAGTCTCATCATGTAGCTCTTGTGAAGAACCATGTACCAGTACATCATCCTGGTAAATCTTAACGCCAGGTAGTCCTCGTAAAACATCTTCCATAGCTCTCTGGAAGTCGGAGGCTGCAGAATTAAGACCGAAAGGAAGTCTTGTAAATTTAAAAGTGCCAAAAGGTGTTATAAATGCAGTGAGGTCCATCGAGTCTGTGTCAATTTTGATCTGATGATACGCGGCTCTGAGATCCAATGTGGAGAAGACCTCGGCTCCGCCTAATTGTGTCAGCATTTCCGCAATATTTGGGAGAGGATACCTGTCGGCTATAACAGAACGATTGAGTGCCCGCAAGTCCACACAAAGCCTCCCCTCACCAGAGGCCTTTCGTGCAAGTACAACGGGAGCCAACCACTCACTCGCCTCAGTTTTGACGATAATTCCTTCTTTTAGTAACTTCTGCAGTTCCTTCTCCATGGACTCCCTCATGGCTAGTGGTACACTACGCACCTTGCAAGTAACCGGGATAGCATCCGGTTTCAAATAAATCTTATGCATATACCCAGACAAACACCCAAGCTTTTCGCTGAAAACTTCTTTGAATTCACTCCGTAGATCATTGACCTGAACAACATTGGATGGTTCAGATGTACTAAGAGACTCAAGGGGTGAGGAACACAGATCTTCCTTCAAGACAATACAAGGATCTCCACCAGGAATTAACATGACTCCCAAATCTGCTTGGTGAAACCAACTTATTATGCTGTCTCCCTTTAAGGAGATGTATATTTTCCCAGCAGTAAGTTTATTCTTGTATTCTATGTCACCCTCGAAATATCCAAACAACTTAATAGGTTGACCACCATAAGCGAGTGGCCTAATGTCAGGCTTGAATACTTTCACCTTACCCACCAAGGTTGAGTCATAAAAACACTTCGGTACTAGAGTTATCTTTGCCCCAGAGTCAAAGAGCATTTTAACTGGATGACCACTTATTTGGACACTTTCAATTGGATTTTTGCTTGTATTCAAAGCTGTTTGACTCAACACTTCTCCACAATGTAACTCATCTGGGTCGGACTCTGACTCATTTTGAATCCACACTTCCTTCACCCGTTTGTTGTTCTTGAATTTAGGCACTCTGCAAGCTTTTGCTACGTGACCAATTCTACCACATTTGAGACATTTAGCACTCAAAGCAGGGCATGACTTGTCATTAGCCAAATGATTAGGACTATCGCAGCGGTAGCATCTCCCAGTAAAGGTTTTTAGCCCATGAAGACTGGGGTTCATGTTGCTTGAAAGTCTTAGTTTGGGACTCGTTTTGTTTGAGCATCTTAGAGTTAGTTACAACTTGTACCTTACCATTAGTGGTGTTAAGAGAGCCGTTTTCTTTTTCATGACCTCCACGCAAGCAAGAGAATGTTCAATGCGTTTAGCTATTAAGATGACTTCATCAAGTTTGGGATCATCTTTTTGCCAGAGTTCATCTTTCACCTTTTCAATTGCACAACCTAACATAAATTGATCACGTTTGCGTTCTTCAAGTGAGCTTTCAAACTTACAAGTTGAAGCCAGCTTCCACAGATGGGTAACGTAAACCTCCACGGACTCTTTAGGTTGTTGCAATCTTTTCCCAAAGTGATAACGTTCTAGGATAGTGCTGACCTTGGGAAGATAATGTTTGTCAAGTTTCATCAAGCAGATTTCAAATTCATTAAGGCTGTTGGATTCAGTGTCATCAAGGTCAGGTAGATGTTCGAAAACTTCTTGGCCCTCTGAGCCTAGGCAGTGCAAAAGTAAGGCTGATTTCCGTTCTGCACTTAAAGACACTCCGCACACCCTAGCGTAGTTGAGGAAGACCTTCCATTTCGACCAGCGGATGGAAGGCTCACCAGGATTTGATAGAAAAAAGGGTGGAGGAGTGATGTTCTGCATTTTAGAGAAAGAGGTGTGAGTTCTTTCAATGTTAATAGTCAGGCTACGTAATAAATGGTGTGCCTATCACAGTGAGGCTCAATAAGTAAACTAAGGTATGCTTCAAGGTGTATAAAACTAGTTGGGTTAGAGAAGTCAGAAAAAATTTTTTTTTGATGACGTCAAGATTTGATGACGATCATAAGTGGAAGAGGGAGATAGACAGTATGTCAAACAGTGGCTATCCCCGTGAAATCAAGGTTACTGACTGTAATGTGTCAAGTTGCAAAGCTGTGCCTACCAGCGTAAAATGAGCAGTATGGCAAGTAGTGCCCAACAGGGAGAAATAACATAAGGCCAGTAATTGTAAGTAATTGTAAGCTGTTATCAGTGTAAAACAGGCAGTATAATAAGTTGTGTCCATCAACATGAAATGGAAAATAAATGAATGTCCTTTAGGGTAGGACAGGCCTCATAGAATTTTATTTAATAGTTGTGCCCATTAGCGTTAGAAGAGCTTCTTCTGATGTAGGTAGGTAAATAGTAGATAAATAGGCTGTATGGAGTAGATAAATAGGCTGTGCCCATCAGCGTTTGAGGAGCGTGGTCACAATATTATACTAAAAAAAAATAGGTGAATATGTCCAAGGCGAAGAAATTTAAACAATGCTGTGCCCGTCAGCGTAAAACGAGCTTGTGAGATGTTGAAAGAAGCTGTGCCCGTCAGCGTGCAGGGCTTTGTAATATGTGGGGGGAAAAAAAAAAAAATTTCAAACTAAGCTGTGCCCGTCAGCGTAAAGCGGGCTTGTAGTGTTCAAAAGGAAGCTGTGCCCGTCAGCGTGTAGAGCACTGTAATATGTTAAAGAAAGCTGTGCCCGTCAGCGTGTAGGGCTTCCTTTTGTCAAAGTAAGGAATTGCTCACAGGGGAAAAAGACGCGCCGGTGCGGTATTGTGAGAGGCTTCTCAGTAGCGTCGTGTGTTGCTTAGCAACGCTGTCGGAGAAGAGCTTCCTGAAAGGGAACGTCAGACGCTGTTAACGTGCAGGAGCGTCAGACTTGTTGGTGTCATGGAGGAATGGCCGAGAGTATGCGTGAGGCAAGGCAGGCTCGAGGGTTCCTCGTGGGAAATCGGCGGCAGGGTAAGTCGGAAATTTTGATTTAAATCCGCCGAAAAGTCTAGGTTACAATACCTTAGTCATGAAGGGGAGTAGAAGAGGCAATATTATGGCGCAGGGAGGAACTCCACGTGTGTTAGGACGTCTTCTTAGGTAGGTCAGCAAACACGCAGCTGAGGGTTCATCCCATCCTCGTCGCCAGTGTAATGAAGCTGGAACACCGGATGAAGTAAAGCAGAAGAGGGTTTATTTCAATAAGTTTAAGTTAAGGCGTAACAACGTCCTATCCACACAGCGCCAGCAGCAACTGACCTGTGGGAATTCTCGGGACACTTGAACTCGGTCAAAGCTCTAGAACAGAACCTAATGACACGCACATAATGACACGCAGGTCATTACAAGATGCTTTTTTGATGGACATTGCTCAAGGCCTTTTCAACCCAAGTGGTGAGGAAACTGGTCAATAAAAGACAACATTCATTTTGACACAAACGTTCCACATTTAATGGTGCTTTGTAGACCTTGTTTAGCTCTCCAAACTGCCACACAGGAAGTCTTGGTGCGGGACAGATCTCCTCTACGGGGTGTTAGGCAAGATCCTTCATCTCAGCTTGATTGACTGCCTACTCAGAACTGGGTACTCAGAACCTGTCAAACAGCCAGCTAGGTTTTCTAGAGGATTGCTTGAGTATTGCAGTAACTTTTCACAAGATCAGCTTTCAGAGAGATGTCCTACATCTGCTAGATTGAAAAATTTGGTGGGTCAGAAAATGAATGTGCCAAGAAGGTTCTGTTTGTCTAATTCTGACCATCAACTTTCATTGATTAGAAACCCATTTGGCAATCATTATTGCACATTGCAAATGTCCATCCCTGAACTGCGACCCAGACTAATTGCCAGTGGCTGAGATTAATCCAAGCAATGCACACGTCACTTTTTTGTTTTCCTTAGTTCAATGCCCTAAGTGCGACGGTTAAGCTCAGACTTGGGTCCCGTGCTCTGATATTGGACTGAAGCTGCGCCCTACTAGGTAGGCCCAAATAGGCCAAAACCAGCCTGTGGTTGCTTGCTTTCCCATTCAGATCGGACTTAGCCTATCAGTTTAGGCTAGACTGTTCCCTTTGGGGCAGGACCAAGGCTGATTTTCATATGGTTGGTCCCTGTCTTAGGTGGCATGGTGGGCAAAAGAATGATGGATTAGAATGCGGCCCAGAGTAAGGACCAGTAGCTGAGATTAATTCAAACAATCCACCCATCACTTTTTATTTTCCTCAAATATTATTTTTGGGCATCGTGTAGACGTCATTGATGGAGTTTATGAAGTTTCGCCAAAGACTGAACCTTTTCTGGCAGGTGAGTAGACTGTCTTTCACTTGAATTGAGTACCTCCAAACGTTTTTGCTTTGTTCCTGAAGTTTTAGACAGTAGATTATGTAGCTGGACCAAGTTAGGGCAATCTAGCTATCCTTCACGATCCTTTCACAGGGTATTGCCTCTATTGTTCTCCTTTATTTAATATCTCCCTTTTCCTGTGATGTTTGGTGTTGTGACGTTGCTAGTCATCTTGGTGTGCTGCTTGCTGTGTATGTGTATGTTTTACTGTGATCATAACAGTTGTTTCAACAATAAAAAACATTCAGACTTCAGCTGTGTCCAGCAATTTCTGTGAACGGGGCCTGGCCTTTGGCCCGGTCATGACCAAGGACACAGTGTATCCTCCCCAACCATTGGTTAACACCGGGAAGCATTCTTTAAACTGTGTGTGTGTGTGTCTGTGTGTGCTTGCTCACCCACAGATATGTTGCCTTTCTGCCATACAGATATTTTGCCTTTGGGCAAGGTATCAGGATTTCACACATAGGGGGGCCCACTTGCTAGGGATCTCAATCCCCCAGCACCCATGTCTCTGTATTGGCAAAACATGTTGGTGATGAGGACACTACCACTCAGCTTTGGCACCTTGACCTCTCAGCCAGGCCTGGGAACTTTAAAGGCTCATGGTGGGTAGGCAGCTCCCATGTGCCAAGAATTAAGCTCCCAGCCCCTAAGGGTGCAACTTCCTGATGGTATTTCTGTGTCTCTGCCAGTGGGATTTTATTTGTGATTTTCATTTTGCTTTTTAAATAGGTTTGAGAAGCAGCATTGGTATTCCTTTCTTTTAGTATTTCAAAAACGATCACACAGATTCACTCCAAACAACAAATGGATTTCAAGTTACACCTTGCCCTGTTCATGTTCACCAAAGTTATACATGTTTTTAAAAAAAATAATCTGTTCCTGTGGAAATGATACGACTGTACACACCCCATTGCTACTCATCACTAAAGTTGCACTGACTCAGATCATTGTAGAAGTATATGGATAGAATGAGCAATATGACAAAGTGCACACTGGTTTCCAAGGTGTACTTCTGTAACACAGTGAATGTGTCAGTAGTCATGTTACAGTTTACGATGTCATGCTTGACTAAAGTTTGGCTATGTTCATTAGTACTTTCATTAGCAGTGTTTTAAGTGTTTTTTTAAAGTCGCACGTTATGCAGAACTGTAAGTACTGAAGGATTTTAGGTTACACCATGTTGCACCTTGTTTAGTAATCCTTTAGTGCGAAGCCTTTAATTCAAAGTTTCTCATAGAGCCACAGAATTGTAACAAAAGTACACGTTTTAATAAACTTAAATTCTGTGTTCTATTTTCCCCAGGAGTCATCCATGCATGGAGCTTGTTCTGTGGAAGCCTCCTGGCAATCTGATCCATGAAGCCATTCGCACACTGACCCGGCAGCGGGACGGCTCCCGAGACCGGGATGGTTGCAATGGGCGGACGGTACCGCAGGTTGGTGCCAGCCGCTCCCTTTATGCCCACCATCTCAACACAGACAGCAGAGGAAGTTCACCGCGGAGGGGGGTCCTGCAAGACACTGAGGATGCAATGGAGCTCTGAGGGAGTGGGCAGTGCCTGAGATGGAGGCTCCTAACAATTCCTGTCCACTCTTGCCACCTATGACCGTACGGAAGGATGTGCATATGGCAAACTTTTCAGAATAATCCAGTGAAAACCATTTGGGCTCAAAGCATATCATTGGGATTGCTGGGGGTAAAAGGCTTGTTGATGCAAGTAACACTTAAGACCGAGAGAGTGTCTGTTTTGCAGAAGTATGAAGTATATGACTCTAAAAGATTAAGAAAGAGATAGTTATTACAGTGAGTAACATATTCTTACTGGTTACACTGAGGACTGAAGCCAGGCACTACAACCTTTACCAGCTGAGGAGTAATCTGTAAAGCCTTACTCTGCCAACAGCTTCTCCTTTCTGAGAGGTGCTACCGGACCCCTAATTAACTTAACATCCTTTATAATGAAATGGACAGCTATCCTTGGGACCTTTGGCTCTGTATCAGAGTAAAAGTTGCTGTTCTGGTTCCTCTTGAACACTTCCTCAGGGCCTTGCTACAAAAGATGTTTCCACCAGCTCCCATAGTTACTGTCCCAGCAGGTCTACCACGTTGGCAATCTTGCCAGATTATCCAAGTCCATTTTCATTGGGGCCGCCCTCATTACTCAGTCCATCTGATTACCTTCCCATAACTTTATCACATGGTGGTATCCTAAGCGCCCAAAATCTGTCTCTGTGGCTCTTCCACATGAACAGTTATAACCCCCTCTCCCCCAATGATGAGTCGGATCTCTTGGTACTTTTTGCGGTAGCCATCTTTGGTAGTGTACATAAAAGTGCATGTCACATTGACTTGCGACACAGGTGTGTTTGTGCTTGACTCTTGTAAGGTGTGAGTTGTTTTTATTTTTTTTACATTTTTATTTTGAATGTGAAGCCTGGGTGATTGCTTTATTCTGTTTCAACATAATGCTTGAGTGTTACCAATGTCTTAAAATAAAGAGGTTCTTGACCCACCAAAAACTGATGAGGAAACTGGAATTTGTGGTATTGTTTCTGGTAACATTGCTCAGAGCTCCAGCATTCTTCATCTCTCCCATTAGCACACCTTCATTTTGGATTAATTTTGAATGATTGCCATTGTGCTTTTTAAAAAAAATAGAAGAGCTGGCATTTGTAGGGAGTTTGGGTTTATAATTGCCTCCTCATTGTTTGCTATGTTCTCCTTAACAGGGCTCTTATCAGAGTTGCTTTCAAGCATGACAAGGAGCTGAATTTTTTATTTTTTATTTTTTTTTTAAACTCCTTTTTTATTAAACGTTGCTCATCATACAGTATTTAAAGCAATTGTTCAGTGTACACTTTAAGTAGAGCAGACAGCATTAAATACGTGACACGGACAGTCAGCAGAAACGAGCCTTCACGGTTTTCAGAAATCTGAAGCCCCCACAGGTTCCCCCCTTCTATTTCCGCGCCCACCCCCATATGCTCAATAAGCTCAGTAAGTATACCAGTTGTCCCACACCTTTTCTCATTTCCTAGGGCAGCCGCTGCTTTGGTAAGCCACTTGCTCCACCCGTGGCACCAATTCATGTCAAACTCCCTGTCTTCAACTTGAGGAGGCATCGCTGCGGCCCAAGCTTTCGCTATGTGATGCTTGGCTACCCCCGCCGCAACAACCAGCCAAATCTTCTAGTACCTTGGCCTTCCCGCCTCACCTGTGTCTTGCTTTACACTCCCAATCAAAAGAAATTCAGCGCTCCCAAGCAGAGGCACTTGGTAAAGCAAGAAAGCACCTGGAAAGGGGGCTCCACACTCATGAAATGCGGCACATCAAAAGACAGTTTTCAGAAAAAATCGCAGGGTTTATTAGTGCAACACTCTAACAGAAAGGCTTTCCCAGATGTCAAATGAATCGGGTAAAACAACATGCAAATGTAAATATACTTCCATATATGTGCAAGCAAATAATAATGAAACACTCACAAAATAATCAAATACTTTGGATAAAACAGAAGCAGATAATAATGGTAAAACACATGCGAATAATAAATATTTAAAAGTCAGATAATAATGAAACATTCACAAGTGAAATGCAAGGGAACAAAACCTAAGCAGATGATAATAATGGAACATTCACAAGTGACATGCAAGGGAACAAAACCTAAGCAAATGATAAATGTATAGGAGAATAACTGTATGCACATAAATATATAGTTAAGAACAGAAATACTTCACAGGCTGGTCACTCGGCACACAGACAAACACACGTGTTGAAATAACCAATTATCTATACATATATCTCAATACCAATGATAAAAAAAATACCTCACGGGCTGCAATATCTTCATCTTAGCCCTCACAAGACTGGGGGATTCCAAATTTCAGCCCTGGGGTCAAGAGACTTCTCAAGCCGGGAAATGCAGCACTGAGCAGATCCGTCCACCTCTCAGGAGAGAACCCCGTTTTCGAGCCAAGAAACCCCAGTTTTTATAATATTCTCAGTGCACAAAGACACCATCTACGTCAGAGAAACTTCCTGGTGCTGGCCAGGCTCCTGCAAGCCTTCAAAAGCAAAGAATTCCTTGCGCTCCCACACGACATGTTCCATCCCCTTATCAAAGTGAAGCTTTGGAAAGTAGAAAACATCTCAAAGAGTACAAAAACACTCTCAAAGAGGAAACCAATTCTGCACGCAAATGACCTGAATAACCATGAGTAACCTGGGGTCTGCTTGTATGTGCAGAACTCAAGCCAGACAGAGTCAGAATTCAAGATGGAGTTAGAGCAAGCTATAGTCAATAGTTAAAACTTCATTTCCCAATGTACATCATAATGCACATTTGTGCACAACTACCTACAGCACTACACTCCGAGACAGAGGTACATTCTACACATTTCTCTCTCTCTCGTGCTTTCAAATGCACATCCCACACGTTCTGTTCCAGGCAAGGCTGTTTTGCTTTGTGCTGAGGAGAAGGTAAATACTCCTACTCTGAAGCTATAAGGAGACACGAAATGAAATCACACGTCAAAATGCCAGTGCACAAAAAATGATGTCATACATTCAAGATGGAGTAAGTTAAAGCACAGAGTCAATAAAAATACTGGTAGTCAAAGGTCATCACATTATCCCCATACATATGAGTGCATATAGCACTACAACCTTTAATAGTCAATAGGAGTCATTTTGCATCTAAGGGAACCACTAGATCGAGTACCTGGGCCATTATCTGTACCATCTCTGCCTAGTAGAGGTGTATTACCGGACATCCTTGGAGGATGTGGAAAAAGGTACCCTCTTGCCCACAGCCCCGCAGACATAGTGCAGATTCCCCTCCCTCTGTCTTGTGGAGAAGCACTCTTGAATAGTATGATCTATGTATGATCCGTAGTTGTACTAGCCTAAAGCGAGGTTGTATCTCCTCCTCCCTTGAGATTGGCAAAGCCTCTGCCTGGTCATCATCTTCTAATGTCCCAGTGTCTCTTTCTCAGGCCTATCTCAGTGCCATCATAGGGGTCAGGGGAGTTGTTTACTATTTTCTTATATATAATGAAAAAGGCCTTATTTGCTAGTGGGTTTGTGAGGAGACGATCTTACAATGGCATCGCCTCAGGCAGCTGTTCCCCCTCCAGTAGGTGTCGCCTAAGGGCATGTCCCAGCTGTAGGTGCCTAAAATGCTTAGTCTCCACCATCTCATGTTCTATTTGCAGGACCTTGAATGTCACCAGTGATTGTCCCCTCCAGATGTCGCCCAGTCGCTCTATACCAGTCAGGGCACTCCTCGAGAAGCCTTGCAGACTACCCACCTCCCTCAAGAGGACACTGTCTCAGAGTGGGGTTTGGTCAGTCAGCTTTCCGTCCCATCCCAGATATTTTGTAGCCTCTCTCCACAGTCTCACCACCGTCTGAGTAGGCAGATCTCGCTCTCTGCTCATAGAGAACTGCTTGGTAGCCACTAAACTCCATTGTCTCTCAACCCTCATCGCTCTCAACCCAGGACGGACACCCACCTGCTGCAAGGCCGCCCCGAAGCGCACCCACGGTCCCTTCACCTGCCGGAACTGCAGCTTCTCCTGCCTCGAAGACGCCAAGACACCCGCCAGGCAGGAACCCAACCAGCTCCGATGCATCCTGCTCAACACCCGCTCCGCACGCAAGCACGCCATCGAGCTCTGGGACCTACTCGACACCACATCACCGGACGCCGCCTTCCTGACCGAGACCTGGATGAACGAGTCCTCCTCACCCGACATCGCCATAGCCATCCCCGACGGCTACAAGATCACCCGCAGAGACCGCACCAACGGAGTCGGAGGAGGAATCTCGATCGTCCACAAGAACACCATCAGGGTCTCGACCAGCGCCAATGACACCCTCAGCACCGCCGAACACATGCACTTCCAGATCCACACGGACCCCAAGACCACCGTAAGAGGCACCCTCATCTACAGACCACCCGGACCCCGACCACAATTCTGCAACTCCATCACCGACCTTATCAGCACGCACGCGCTGACCTCCACCGACTACATCCTCCTCGGAGACCTGAACTACCACCTGGAGAACAACAACGACAGCAACTCCTCCGCCCTGATCGACAACCTCTCCAACCTCGGATTGAAACAGCTCGTCACGACGCCGACCCACATTGCCGGACACACGCTCGACGCCATCTTCTCCTCAAGCCCCCACGTCGCCTTCAGCCACGCCTCCGAACTCACCTGGACCGACCACCGCTGCATCCATTTCACCTTCCGGAAGCCCGCCGCACACCACCGCACCCTACAGATCCCCCGCCGCTGCTGGAGCAAAATCAGCGAAGAACAGCTCCAGACAAACCTCGCTCTCAACCCACCCACCGACCCCACCAACCCCGACGATGCAGCACGCAACCTCAGACGCTGGATGGATGCCTGCGCCATCACCTTAGCCCCGCTGAAAAAACCAACCCACAAAGACACCAGCAAGAGAGCCAGCTGGTTCACCCCGGAACTCCTAGCATCTAAACGCACCTGCCGGAAACTGGAGAACAAATGGCTCAGCGAGAAGACGCCGGACAGCCATGCGGCCCACAAAGACGCCATCCGCAACCACCATCACCTCATCAGGACCGCCAAGAGGACTTCCTTCAAAGACCGCCTCGACAACAACGCACACAACAGCAAGGAGCTCTTCAACATCGTGAAGGAACTCTCCAACCCCAGCGCCAGTGCCAACGACATCCCGCCGTCGCAAGCCCTGTGCGATTCCCTCGCCACCTTCTTCCACCGCAAGATCGCCGACATCCACGACAGTTTCGACTCCCGGACGACCCAAACAAGGCCCCGACACGCCGGACCCACCGCATCCCATCGTCCACGACCCCCTGACAACCTGGGCCAACGTGAGCATCGAGGACACAATCAAGACCATGGGCTCAATCCACTCCGGCTCCCCGTCAGACCCTTTCCCGCACCACATCTTCAACAAAGCCGACAGCTCCATCGCACCCCACCTGCGCAACGTGATCAACCTCTCTTTCGAGACCGCGACCTTCCCTGAGAGCTGGAAACACACCGAGATCAACGCCCTACTTAAGAAACCCAAGGCGGACCCGAGCGACCTCAAGAACTTCCGGCCCATCTCCCTGCTTCCATTCCCAGCAAAGGTCATCGAGAAGATCGTCAACTCCCAGCTCACCCGCTACCTCGAAGACAACAGCATCCTGGACCCATCCCAGTCAGGATTCCGCAGCAACCACAGCACCGAGACCGCCCTCATCGCCGCCACCGACTACATCAGGATCCTGCTGGACAACGGCGAGACGGCGGCCCTCATCCTCCTAGACCTCTCCGCCGCTTTCGACACCGTCTGCCACTGCACACTACGCACCCGCCTCCTTGAAGCAGGGATCCGAGACAAGGCCATGGACTGGACCACCTCCTTCCTCTCCGACAGAACCCAGAGAGTGCGTCTCCCCCCGTTTCGATCCGAAGCCTCCAAGATGATCTGTGGCGTCCCCCAGGGATCCTCCCTCAGCCCGACGCTGTTCAACATCTACATGGCCCCACTCGCACGCATCGCCCGACAGCACGACCTCCACATCATCTCCTACGCCGACGACACGCAGCTGATCCTCTCCCTCACCAAGGACCCCATCACCGCCAAACCCAACCTCCACCATGGAATGAAGGCCGTCGCCGACTGGATGGAGAACAGCCGACTCAAGCTGAACACAGACAAGACGGAGATCCTCATCCTCGGGCCCCAACCCATCAGCATGGGACGACTCATGGTGGCCCTCATCGCTGGGGACCCCCCCGACTCCAACCGACCACGCACGCAACCTGGGAGTCATCCTCGACTCGAAACTCTCCATGACCAAACAAGTCAACGCAGTCTCCTCCACCTGCTTCAACACCCTCCGCATGCTACGCAAGATCAACAGATGGATCCCGACAGACACGAGGAAAACTGTCACCCAGGCACTCGTTAGCAGCAGACTCTACTACGGAAACGCCCTCTACGCTGGAGCCCCGACCAAACTCATCAACAGACTGCAAAGAATCCAGAACGCCTCTGCACGCCTGATCCTCGACGTCCCACGCCACAACCACATCACCCCCCACCTGAGAAACCTACACTGGCTCCCCGTCGACAAGAGAATCTCCTTCAAGCTCCTGATCCACGCACACAAGGCACTGCACAAAACCGGCCCAGCCTACCTCAACAGTCGACTCTCCTTCTACGTTCCCAACAGGAGGCTCCGCTCCGCAGACCTCTCCCTGGCAACCGTTCCACGCATCCAGAGAACCACCACCGGAGGCAGATCCTTCTCCCATCGCGCCGCCAAGACCTGGAACACCCTCCCCTCAACCTACGACAGACCGAAGACCTGCTGACCTTCAGGAGCCGACTCAAGACCTGGTTATTCAACCAGTAACAGCAGCACCCCCCCTCTTCCCCCAGCGCCTTGAGACCCTCGCGGGTAAGTAGTGCGCTTTACAAATCCTATGATTGATTGATTGTCAGCCCGGTATTCTGGTTCGCCATGATCCGCAAACACCCAATCATTAACCGCCACAAACTTTGTGGCCCAATAGTACTTAAGTATGTCGGGGACCACCAGTCCCCTGTCATAGACCCCTCTCTGGAGCTTAAGAATTGTGCTGTGCGAGCTGCTCTCGTTCTACAACAATAGCCTCACCTCATGGTCAGTCTTTAGAAAAATGTCTGGGGGAATCCTGTAAGGTGTATTTTGGAAAACATATGGGAGGCGTGGAAGGGTCATCATTTTGTATAAAGCAGCTCTGCCCATCAACGAGAGCAAAAGTGTTCTCCAATTTTTGACATCCCTGTGGAGTCTGTCTAGTTGCAGAAACAGATTTCTGCGCAAGAATTCGCTAGGGTCACGGGTGACCTAAACCCTGAGATATCGGAAGTCTTCCAGCACCAAAGGCGCCGTACATATGGAGAGGATCCTCTGGAGCCCTCCTGTCAGGGAGAAATTAAGGACTTCAGTTAATGCGATACCCCGAGTGATCCACAAAGATTCTGAAGATTTGCAATATTGCATCTATGGATCGGGTTGGTCGAGTGACGTGCCTTAGTAGGTCATCAGCGTAGATGGATAGTCGCTCCTCCCACCCCCCATCACTACAAACTCCCTGTATGAGTGGATCTTGGTGAACCCAAGCTGCCAGGGGCTCAAGTGCCAGCGCGAATATCACAGGGGACAGAGAATATCCTTGCTTTGTGCCTGTTTGCAAGGCGAAGACTCGTGACACAGCGTTGTTTACCCGCACTCTAGATAGTTGGCCCTGATACATGAGCTTCAATCAGCCACAGAATTTGAAGCCACAGCCCAGCCTAGTAGGAGTTACGAAGATGTAGATCCATGTGATACTGTTGAATGCCATTCTGGCATTCAAGGACATAAGCCCTGCCTGCTCAGCGTGAGGCATAGTCATCATGTGTAACTTCCCGTAGAGACGCTGTAGGTTTAAGCGGGTTACCCTGTGCAGCATAAAGCCGGATTCATCCGGATGGACCACTGATGTGATAACCCTCCGCAGTCTGGTGGCCAGGGCCTTAGACAGCATCTTAGCTTCCACGTTTAACAAAGATATAGGTCTATATGATCCACACTCGGCTGGTGGTTTGTCTTTCTTAGGGATAACATCTATGGTAGCAGTCCTATGATCCGCTGGTAAACCTCCCCCCTCTCTTGCTGTATGGAACTTGGCCAGCATGTGCTTTGCGATTATATCTACCATATTTTTATAAAGTTCTTCCCGAAGGTCGTTTGGCCCCACCGCCTTTCCTGGTTGGAATACTGTATCCCCAAAGCTATTTTAGCTACCGTCAAGGAGCTGAACTTTTGTGTGGGATTTCCTATCAAAGTTCCACAGGTCTCTGTACGCATGCAGCTGGTTATCTTGGGGGTGACCAATGCCATCTCGGGAAGCAAAGTGCTTCTTCATTATTAGCCAAACTGGATGACCACACGGATGATGCTTTGAAGGCCATAAAACCAGACACAGATGTGACACATTCTCTGGGTTCGGGAGGAGGGTGGGTTCTGGCATTTTTCCCAGCCTTGTGCCAAATTACAACAGACCACTTGCAGTACTGACAAATGAGATATGGACATGAGCTTTATATGGGATTGATCCTGATGGAAGGAGAAGGAAATGGACATGGCTGATTAGCTCAACGGGGAGTGCATGATCCATTGGACACAGGTAATGGGCTGTTCCGTAGGCATTAACATTGTATTGAGAGCGATTCTAATCTTTTACGCCAGATCAAGCTAACCACAAGGTCACCAATATACAAAGGACAGTTCCTCTCAAAAAAGATTTTCAGTTGTTGTGCCCAGTGGCACTGAAATCTGAGGCTTCATAAGCCCAAAAGAAGTCTTGTGATATCAGAGGTGGAAGAAAGCCTCCCATGTATCTACCCAAACTGTCTACTACTATCAGTTCAAAGTTTCTACTTGACTTTCATTTGTGGCTGCCACAGTGATGCCTCCAGTGAAGTGGTATCTCCCCTTGGAACCTAGGAGGAGTCAAATGGAGGGAGGCAGCAGATGCCACACACCTTGCACGTTGCACCCCTAGCATTTGCAACATACCATCCGACTTCTGCTGTAACATTGGTATTGCACATGCTATGAGTGAAATAGTCTCTAGGCACACTTCAACTGCCTTTTCTGCCTTCATAGTGGTTGAACTGGGAGGTTAGGTGGTGGGGCCTTCTGAAGGTAAATATGGTGGCTGACATATGATTTGAATTAGGGTGGCGAGCCTGATTTAGTATTAAGAAGCTTTAGATACTTGCTTTGAGCAAAGGAAACTGTTAGGGTAGACGCCTAGTTTAGTTCAGAGGTAATCTTGTGCCATTCAGGCGTTGAAATGTTGAGCAGAGCACTATTTACTTTGACAATTACATTCACAGGAAACTGACAATGAATATTCAATTCCTTAAGCCACGGAAAGGTTGAGCTCGTAATTTTTATACTTTATTAGAGCATGTCCTATGAGTGTTCCAGAAGCCTTGCATATAGTACTTTGACAGAGTTCAATTTTGCATTTAAAGGCGCCAGTGAGTGTTGTTTTATATAAGGGCTTTTGTAAAATGCACTTTTTGACATAACAATGCTTCATATGCTTGCTGAAGTTGTCATCTAAAAGGAAGCCTAGGTTCTTGGATGTTTTTTGCGTAGTAGCGGTGGCTGTAGAACGCAGTGTGGAATGAGTAGGTTGTCTGAGGAGATGAGGGTTTAGGCGAAGCAGTTAAGTGTTGGGTCCTTTTAATATGATGCTGTTGGTGAGTCATTATGAAGGCCTGTTTTATTTATTAGGTTTTTGTTTGCATACGGATGGAGGGATAGGCCTTGACATAAGATTTTCATGTGACCGAACATGTGTTTTGAAAATTAACTATTAAGCTAAGGGGGCCCAAGTGGGTTATCAGAGCAGTTGCTCATGATTTATTCTCGGTAGCTGTTGGAACGGATATGTTAAGTCTTTTGGCCCTTGACTGTGTTCAAGCAGCTTGAGGGGGCAGCCTTTGCCACCAGGGCTAGGATATCTCCCATTGTGAACAAGGTGGTTCCAATTTGGGGTTGAGGTAAGACATTGGACTACTTACTGATTGCCATTTCACTGGAGTTTAGCAATCACAGTGTTTTCTAATCTTTTAGACTTGCAGGAAGGGCCTGATGTGTAGCAAATATTTATTAGGGACTTCGGATTTAGACTTTTATTTAGGAGGAGTTCTTAAAGATTTGAAGAATGCGACTGGGGGATGGTGAAAGATATTAGTGCTTGTGGTATTAGATAAGAGGCTATATATAATGGTTGGAGCGGCATTGGCTGAAACGAAGAAGGCCATGTCCTATGTTATGCCTTTTACATTTTTAGTTGTAATTTTTTTCAAGTGAACTGGGTACCAAACCAAAGAGTCAATGCTTAAGGTGTTAACATTTCCAGTCACACCATCTGGAGTTCTTTCCTCTTGGGATTGAGTTATTGGCAAAGGTCCAGAAAAAGGAGCATTTGCCTTCAGTTACTATGCAAGTCCTGCTTCAGCTTGGCCTCCTTGGGCGAAACGGCAGTCATAAAAACTCTTGACTATTTTGTGTGTGCAACAGGCCGCTTCAATGAAGCAGGTGTGCATCACAGAATCTTTCCCTTGGCTCTCTCCTTTACAGACTAAAACAGGCCCTACTAAACAATTCTGTCCTAACGTCATTGCCGCCCCTTAAAGTATCTCACCCTCGAAACACTATCACACACAACCATGTTTAAGGTCCTGCAACCCCCAATCTTAACTTTTATTTCTTGCTGAAGTGTCTTCCATTCCCCCACCTACATTCCGCTACTTTGAAAGCTGCATTGCTCCCCTCAACTTGTAATCAGACTGTTTCTAAACTGAAACGTTTCTCAACATCGCCTAAAGCACCTGCCCATCAGCGACGGCATTTGTACAATATAACCAAAACCCCTGCGCCCCATATCCATTCTGACAGTTCTTCTCGGGGACACACATGCCCCATCATTCTAAAATTAGGGAGTGAGGGACCAAAATTCCTAAGCCTACAACTAACCACTGTGTCACTGGATTTCGTAAAATAGAGCCCACCCCATGTGACCTGCCTGCTTGTAAACCACCCCACCCTTCCTAAAGAAATCCACCAATAGTGTCTAGCAGTCTCCGTGCTGCACCATTGCACCCAAACCGACCAGGAGGCAGACCTCCCACTTGCCTGCCACCCAAACCCATTTTAAAAGAATAGGGTCTCAAGTCTGGATCCTTGAGGGCCACAATGATCGTACCAGTGCTGTTTCTGAGGATCGTTTCCTTATAGAGGGAAGCCTGTATGCACGCCTCTGAAGCTCGTGGCCATTGTGTTTGTTAGGTGATTCTCAAATAGCGCCTGCATTACTTCCACCACTGGGGCATCATGTAGCGTACCCAGGAATCACAACATTTTAATGTGAGCTGCGTCTTATTTTTTTTCTACGCTTTCACGCTACTGTCCAGGGACAGCAAAGCCCTTGATAGTTACCCATCAGAATCAGTCTGTCCTTTTATGTCCTCTTCCACCTGGCTCCTGTCCTCTACCTGCTGCACTCTCTAACATGCTTCCTTCATTGAAGATTCTGCTCCAGACACCTTTTGTCCCACCGTTGTCATATAGGGTTGCACTGCAGCTGATGGTTTTTCTATCTTGCCTATTTTTTTCTAACTCTTATTAAGCGCCTCCATATTCCTTCTCTGCACCGCCATTACAACACCACTTCAGAATCGCCCTCATTCTTCCTCTTCATTTGAGTCTTGGAAAAATCATTCCTATTTCTTTTCAGATGGTTGTGAGCTATGGAACAATGCTGGTGGAAACCCTGGTTTGCGCTTAAGTTGTTCTGCAAATGGGCACCATAAGGGCCTCAGAATCCTGTTAATCCTTCAGAACAATTCCCTACTCCTTACCGCTCGAGGCCCCGAACCCTTCCCGGGCTGCACGTGTCCTCGCTGGGACCAGTTTACCTCTGGTACTTCAGCACCCTGCTGACATCTTGTTTTCTATGCTGTGGATGAGAGGGATCAGCGTTGACAACCACAAACTTTGTAGTCATCCGCTCTCCAGCTATACTGGTGGTACTTCATCAGCTTCTCCGTCATGGTATGAACTGATTGTGAAAAGGAGCCCTTTACGCAGGTGGCGATACTCACAGAGTGGGAACAGATCATGGAGTGCAAAGGAGAGCAGACAAGTACTCTTGCCATCCGGCCCCCTCCACCTGCCCTTTTATATTTGGTGGTCTTGCTAAAAATAGCAATGTATACAATAACAATATTCCACAGAATCAACCTTTGATCATGATCAGATGACTTTCTTGTCAATCTCAGGTCCCTGCTTTGTATTGGTATCTTTCTGCCCTCTTTTGTGCTAGCTCCTTCTCTGGAGCATAGCTCTTTTACTCTTGCTCTGATTGGCTATGGTGTAGCCTTTCACTTCTGACCTCATTGGAACTACTTTGTGTATGTGGGCTTTTTTTTAATGTCATTGTCTGCTTACCACTTCTCTAAGATCAGGAATTGCTTTCCATTCCCTTCTTTCACCAGGAGATTTTTCCAATTTCAGAACCTCAAAACGTATTCCGTATTGGAACACACCAAAAATATAAACAGCCTACCTTTTTAAATTTTACGACCTTATTTCAAATGACTATTTAAATGGCCTGAATAAAGCTAAAATATATTGGTGAAAATAATTTTATGTGGATATTTGTGAAGAAAATTGCCATACCCTCCTGAGTAGTCCACGCCCAAGTTGTACTCAACAGAGAATAATAATGCATACCTATTGGACCACAATAAGATTGGTAAATTGAATATCAAGGAACACTTCAGTTGGAGATGCAGATCATCACAAGCCAGTCTCACACAGGTGCGTATTGTCTTGTGGCTGAGGTCCAGTCCCTGTAGGTTACTCTCTGCCCAGTGTCACTACAGGTCATAAATGTCTACTGGCCCTTTCCTTATTTTAGTCGGGTGAACAACCGTGGACAAAATCCAGGAAAGGCTCTTTACTTAAATTTTTTTGTCACATTGTCCCAAAATGCATTCAGGACTCCAATTCCTTGCAGGGTCCTGTAACTTTTCCCAGGTTGAAGGCAGGGTGGAGATTCCTGTTTACACAGTGCCCACACTCCCGTTAGATCACAGAATGCAAATCATGCCCAGGGATGCCCTTCATAAACCTCCACTTTGGAATCTGTGATGAAGCACTTTTCAAGTCACCGCTACTCAGAGCTTAGCCACCAATATCATTGAGTTTTAATTCCTCCTGTCCTTCAGCTGCCACTTGATTCCGTCAAAAGATGGTTATTTTTGCAGCTCGGCTAAAGTTTAAGTAGAAGTGAAGGTTTGCATTTTCATACTTGACCTTACATTTACAAATACCCCCTGTTAGAATTTGTCTCCCTCACAGTAGTTTACCTATCTAGCAGCGATGGCTGCAAAGCCTCTCTCAATAAAAGTGTGTTCAAAGTTTAGCTATGTCCAACCAAAAAGGGAAATAGCCTATCCGGAACGCCTCCATTTTGACCACTCTAGCATCACTTGGAAATGCACATTTCATACATCATGTCTGGATGGATCTTTAAACTTACCATTCTCGTAAATCTTATTTGGTTTCTTCCTTGAAGCATTTTGTAAGCTCGTGTACGGAAATGAGAATGTACGGCAATGCTCCATATCTGTTCATGACCTTTTGTGTCCTACTGGCCTGCTCCCCGAGCCTGGTCTGTTTATTTTTAACAATAATGGCCAGTGCAATCATTTTTTGGGCAAAAGTTGAAATGTAGATCTCCTGGATGTCAAGAATTATTTGTGTGAAGGTAGCATCTAGCGCTGGTGTGATGATATCTTTCAGAGAAAGACATTAAAAAATGTATATATTTTGTCAGAAATGGTCTGCTGTCTCTTGCAGGGCTACCGACTGTGTAGGGGGTCACTGTACGCCCCTGTTGAATTAATATTCGTTATGGATGAGGTTTTGCGACCTACTCTGAATCCATATTTTATGATGTGACTGATCAGCACATCAGTTGCATCACAAAATGTAACCCATGTAGCAATCCAGTCAGTCTGTAAAAACACAAACTGCATAGGAACCTGACCTTTAGGACATCGGGGACTGTGATTCTTCGTGTTGCCGCTGAAAGCGCCCTTGCCTAGTAAACGAAGACAGAATTATGCTGGTAGTATTCAATCACTTAGGCTTATCTTCTGTGAACTTGGCCAGTTGCTCCAGTTCTTACTATTGCCTTAGGCAAAGGCTGCAAGACTTAATCCAAATATAATTATATCCAATTTAGTAAAATAAGTACTTCGGATGTGGGGCTTAATGAAATGAAACTGAAAGATCAGTTGCACATCGGTATCATGGTTTTTGGAGAGATCCATGATATTGTATTATTTAAATTTGCAGACATTGGTTAATAAAACTATTATGGAAAGTCCAGAGGTGATGGACATCTCCAAAAATATCCAGAACATCAGAGCCTCTGGGTCCGCTATTTCTTGGACCTGTTTAATGTTAGGAACTCTGTTTTCACCCAGTTCACAGAAATAACTGTTTTTCATCAGAACTGTTTTGGAGAGGGCTTTATCTGGCTGGCTGATAACAGGATGTCATCTGCAAATGGTGTAATTTGTGTTCGGATGGATACTTCTAACTGTAGATCTTCACCTTGTGAATATCCCCAGATGCCAGACTGGATCTGTAAATTTGAAAGCAGTGCTCCTGCACACCGGTAGGTGGTGCTGTGTGACTCTGCATGATTCCGCGTCGGAAGTGATGAATGAAGCCATATATAAGCACCACCCATGCACACTGATGTCATTTCCTTTCTTTTTGCGTCTTCAGACGTGGATCCAGGGCTCCACTTTTTTTCCCCTTCACTTTTGAAGAGGTTTATTCGCTACAATTTTTTTTCCCAGTATGCAAGGGATGTCACTCCGTAAAACGGGTTTATGCCTTGCTCGAACTGTCGCAAACAGATGTCTGGGCAAGATCCCCACAAGGTGTGCCTTTGGTGTCTAGGTTCATCACATAATTCCAAGGCCTGGGATGACTGCACCCCAATTAACCTGAAAGCCTTCCGAGATCGCAAGATGAAGCTCTACATCGAGAAGCACCTGAATGCTCTGCACAGGTCCCACTCCAAAACAAAGTCAAGAGCATGGACCTGCTCCTGTTCCCACTCCCAGAGTCATTCCCAAGGCAGATCTTCCTCATAGTCCAAGAGCTCAGGTAAATCCAAAAAGAAACAGAAGAAGCCCAGGTGGAACTGGGCCCCTTCTCGCCACTCTCCGGGAAAGGTGAGAGTGCAGTACTGTGCCTTAGATCTCGCTTCCGTTCCAGAAATGAGCCGATTCCATCCCTCCCTGGTCCTGATGTAACAAGAGATCTGGGCCCATAAGCAAAATGGCAACAGGTCGAAGACTTTCATGAGACCATGCTGTGCATTTTCAGCATGCTTCTGTTTCCTTCTGGCTTGCCTTCGGGCCCCAAGGATCCACAGGGCCCTCCAGTCAGGTTACCATTGGCCGGTTCGCCCTCATTGCCATCTGGAGCCCTTTCACCTGCTTTGGGTTCCGTACTGGAGTCTGGCTGTCACCACAACCCACCTTGGCCTCACATATCTACTCCGGCTCAGATGCCACCGGCATAGAGCATCCGCAACTGATTGTACTGTGCGATTCTGAGGTGACATCAGCTCAACCAAGGCCACGTCCAGATCACAACCTATACTGAACCAGTTGGACACCGACACAATTCTTTTACTGCATGGTCACGCTCATACACTTCATCAGATCTTTGGCTCGTACCCTGATCAGAGCCAGCCATAATGAGATGACAGTTAAGGGAATGTAGAAGAATTTGCCTCACCCCCTAATGATGAGGACAACTAGTACATTGAATTATAGTAAGCTAGTGGATTGGACACCTTACTCGATACTGGATTTGTATCCTCCACTGGACCAGCCTCAGACGAAGGTCGTCCTTTGCAACCTTCACCTCTCCCCTGTGGAGGTTAAGACAAAAAATCTTACAGAGGTCCTACAAACAGGCCAGGCACCGTCCAAACCTCTTTAACCATTCAATGAGGCCCTCACTGACATGCTGTTTGGCACTTGGGCTGAGCAATGCTGTGCCCCTCCAGTCAACCGGCAAGTCGCCCGTTGCCATTGACCTGCCCCAGGTGACCCACATTTTTTAATTCAGCATCCAACACCTGAGGCTTTGGTGACGCAGGTGTCCACTAGTTAGTGCTTAATTTGAGCCGGTGGGGCCACCAGCACTTATTTTTCCCTATTAGATATTTACAGAGAGCAAGAGAGGGAAAAACACAAAAAGCAGAAAGATGGAGGAAGAGAAAGACGTGAAAACTGTCACAAAGGGAGAAAGCAGGAACCTGAAAGAATGAGATAAAGGGACAGAGAGTGTCTGGTGGTGGGTGGTGAAATAAATAGGCATGAGGTGGATTTAAGGCTACCAGTCTTGGTATGTGGCACCCAACATTTAATTGCACCAGCTGCGTTCTTGTGAGCAGAGCTTCGGGCACCTGCACTATTTCTTTTACAAATTAAGCACGCTACCAGTAGAGTAAAATCCAATGCCTTTCCACCCACCCCTCCCTAAGCCCCCTCCCCTCAACAGGGAAATCGAAATGAGTAGATAACTTTGGCAAGCAAATGTTCTCCTCAGCAAGTCTTGCTCTCCGATCTGTCAATGCAAGTTTCTATTGCTAGGTTGTTATTCCCACACTTTGGGACATGGTGTGTGAGATCTTACCTGCAGTCCCTAAAGACTTACAAGTTTCATTTGGTCAGATCATTCAAGATGATCGGTATGCAGCCAAATTTCTTATCCATTTGGGCCTGGATACCACAGATTGTCTAGACATGGCTATGGCTACTAGAGTGGTGCTTCAAATCCATGGATGGATGAGATCCACAGGTTTCTCATGGGATGTCCAGGTGTCCCTAATGCACATGCCCTTCGTCAGCTCCTGCCTTTTTGGCAAAAAGGCAGATTCAGCCCCAGTACGTTTTAGAGAGATGAACCAAGGCACATTCTCTTGGACTCTGTGCTTCAGTCAGACCCTCCAGCATTTCGCGATTCACGAAAAAATCGCGAAATCGGCTGAATAGCGCGATGGCCGCGATATTTACAATTGTTGCCGCGATATTTAGAAAAAAGTGTCTGCAAAACAAACAATGCCCGCTTATTGGCTGTAGGCGCACACGTCACTACGTGCCGCTGACCAGCCGTCCAATACCTGCTTCCTCCTGGCCAAGATCCAAGCCTTTAGCCTATGTGGCTTTGATCTGATCTGCAAATGCAGCACTCCTAACCTTCGGCTACTGGTGCCTCGCTCTGGCCAGTCCCACGTGAACAGGAGTTTTACTCTCATGACGCCAGAGACTAGGAGAGAGTGTCGGTCGGCTCAGGCTGCGGCAGGATGGTAGCAATTTCCTGCCGCCCGGGCATTTCCTGGCACTAATGTCTAGGGGAAGGTTGTTCAAGAAAGGGGTTAGGCGTGCCCTGGATAAGTAGGCTTCTCCTACAACAGCAGTCACAGTGGAAGGTGAGTGGAGCATGGACGAGAACTGAAACTGTACTGTAAGTAGTCAAAAGACGGGCACCCACCACCTCACTGTTTCATATGCCTGTCCATTCAAACACCAGAAGCTGCTAAAGTGTTCTTTCTGAATCTGAACATGCAAATACAAGATGTTCCAGCCGCGTAATATATCGTGGCAGTGGCCATCTTTAACACAGAGGAAAGAATTCATCACAGAAGCCAGAGTCTTGCTGCATTAGCAGCCTGGGCGCCATAATGTGGCTGCCTGTGGGTCTCAAGGACTCCTCTGCCTGGGCGCCATTATCCCGTCTCTTTTCATTTTCCATAGAGGGCGAGAAAGATTACGCATGGAATGTTAAGGAAAACTTATGGCTGGGTGACGAGTGCCTGGTGAGCACGCTCCATGTCGTACTGCCTTTTGTTGGTTTTATCCTTCATGTAACACTGCTTTTATTGTGGTGGCTCAGCAAAAGCTTGCCTTGTCAGAAAGCAGGATTAGGAGACGGCTGCTGATTGACCTGCAAGAAGTGTTTTGTGAATTTGGGCTTCTGTCCATGTCTGTGGATCAGAGAGTGGTCTGCGATCTGTCATCAACAGGGAGTCAATTTCAGTCACATCACCTGCTCTTCAGAAAACTCAGAAAAATTGACATGAGCAATGGAGGCAGTGGTACCCCGGCAGGGGTGCATACATGGGTGCTAGAACACCCCAGGGAGAAATAGGGCCCCCTCTCACGAGGTGAAGATTGGAGCTGTGCTTCCGTAGAGACGAAGACACTTTAAACATGCCAGTTTCACAGTGGAATACCCTGCTAAATCAGTTTACATATGAAAAGGAATGATTACGAATAAAATTAAGTGCCGCAATAATGCCGCTAAATTTCCACTTTTGTGCCGCTAAATTTCCACTTTTGTGCCGCTAAATTTGCAAATCTATGCCGCAATATCCTGGGGGGTCTGTTCAGTCCAGCAATTCCAGCAACAGTTTTGCCCTGTTGGGGGGATACGCCAGGAGTTTGGCGCAATGACAGCGTCAGTCCCCACCACTTGCACAATAGTCTCCCTAGGCCTTTTGAGGTTGGGATGTGTCAAGAAGACGACAACCGCAGCAATTAAAGACAGCATTCTTCCCAAGCTTCCTCCCCCCTGACTCCCGCAAAACCTCTTTAGTGAGCCTATAGAAGCCAGACTGTGGGAGGTAGCATCAACCACTTCCTGTAGGGATGGCAAGATATCACATCCGACAAGTGAGTTCTGCACATTGTCCATTGGGGCTTGCCCTACCATTTCTTTTCGATCCACTGCTCCTTCCACCTGCAGTGGAACGGCTGTCATGGACTACCTGCCCATTGTATGCTAGGTAGTTCAGGCCTGTTTGGCCAAAAAAGCCATTGAGAGGGTTCCAGCATCAAAAGTTATGACTGGTTGCTATTCCCATTTTTTTCTTTGTGCAAAAGAAGGGCAAATGCCTCTGTCCTACTTTAGACCTTTGACCTCTTGATGTCTTAACGCGCAAAGACAAATTCATGATGCTCACTTTGGCCTTGGTTCTTTCTACCCTGTATCCTACAGAATCATAGAGACTAGATGTTGACCGTGTACCTGCAGGATGCTTATTTATATATCCCTAGCTTGCCGGCCCACAGGTGCCACCTGCGGTTTAAGATGAGCCACCAGCACTTTCAGTTTGCCATGCTCTCCGGCCTTACCAGTGCCCCTTGGGTGTTCACAAAGGTTGTGGTGGTGGTTGCTGCCCTTCTTAGGGGGTCGGGGATACCAGCCTTCCCCACCTCGATCACTGGCTGTTGAATGCGGGCTTACCACAGTAGATCATGGACCACTTCCAGATGATTGAGAAACCCAATGATGTGAAGAAGTTCACCATCAACTTGCTGAAGTCATCCCTGACTTCTTCGCAGAGGCTTCCTTTCATTTGAGCTTTTTTGGATATGGTGCGCTTTTGAGCTTTTTCTTCGGACCAGTTAGTCCAGGACATTTGGGCTATGATCATGATGTTTCAGCCTCTATCCTGGGTCTCAGTGAGGATAGCTTTAAGGCTTCTCGGCCTACTAGACTCCTGCATTCTACTCGCTGATCATGTCAGTTGGCACATGTGAGCGTTACAGTGGACCCTGAAGTCTTAGTGGGCAGTGCATGAAGGGAAGCTACAGATTCCATCCAGGTAGTGGAAAAGACTGCTGAAGATCTGCAGTGGTGGCTCCTCAACCACAATTGGACCAGCAGCATATCCCTCTCCATAAGCCACCCAGAGCTGAAGGTAGTGAGGATGCATCAATACTGGGTTGGGGATGCTATCGGGAAAGGTGAAGATCAGGGGATCCTTGTCTCTGGCAGAGGAACGCCTCCACATGAATTTGTTAGAGTTGCGGGCAATTTGCTTTTCGTTGAAGACCTTCCTGTCTACCATCAAGGGAAGGCTGGTACAAGTTCTCGTGGACAATACCACTGCCATCTTGTACTGCAGCATGCAGGGTAGGGATAGGTTCACAGTCCTACAACAGGAAGATGTGTGCTGCTTGAGCTTGCCTGGACCATTAAGGGATTTCCCCAGCTCAGTTGGTGATGCCTATGGGATCACAATTGGCACCTGCATCTGGAAGTTGGCTTCTTCCAGTAGTGAGGAGAACCCTGGCTAGAACAGTTTGTCAGAACTGAAAATTCAGTGTCTGTTCTTTTGCATGCTAGAGTTCATAAGAAGGCTCTCTTTGAGATGAATTCTGGCTAGAGTGGAGCACGGGACTCCAATATATGCTTTCTGTTGCTACCTCTCCTGCTATGAGTTCTGATGAAGATCAGGAACAATCAGACCCAAGTCATCATAGAAGCACCAGATTTGGCCAGGAGGGTATGGTACCCGGAACTTCTGGGCCTGAGTGTTTCCTCTCTGATCAGTCTTCCACAATAGGAGGACCTACTGTCGCAGTAGCGGGCAGGGTTTTGTAACTGAGCCTGGGCAATCTGCACCTCCATGCGTGGAGAATGAGCAGCAGCAGTTGAGTACTTTTGATATCCCTCCAGAGGTCACTGAATCTGTATATGCAAGGCCCTCTGACAAATTTGTGATATGGTGTGGTAACTAGAAGTTGGCTCAGTTCAGGCAAGGTCGTACTTTGGGCACAGTTAAAGGTTACCTGTTGGCCATTTTTGCCTTTTTACTTTTACTGGACCTACCGTCCTTGTTGAAATCACCAGCTATACCTTTTCTAAAAGGTTTGCAGTATATGTTTGCACCCAAACCATCTGTAATGCCCCAGTTGGATTTCAATTTAGTCTTCACTTTTCTGATATGTAACCCTTTGAACCTATGCACTGTTGTCCATTGGAGCTACTCACCCTAAAAACTGTCTTCCTTGTGGCCAGAATATCCGCACTCCTAATGAGTGAACTTCAGGGCCTTTTGGTCCAGCCTCCCTATACCACGTTTTTTCAGACAAACTGGTGTTAACTAACAAGTTACTTACCTTCGGTAACGATATATCTGTAAGAGACATATATTAGTTATAGATTCCTTACCTTAGAATTACCCCCAGGCGTCCGACTGGATCCAGAGAACTTTTTTCGTAGCAGTACCCCTGCGCGTCGGTAGGTGGCGTCGGTTGACTCTGCGTTTGTCATCGGCCTCGTGATCGCCGGGATGACGTCGCGGTATCTACTTAGACGCCGCCTCTGCGCGCTGACGTCAGTTCTTTACACAACATTCCACGCCAGAAGCGCAGAGCCATGCAAGACACTGACCACTGTTGCAGAAAACTAGGGCCCTGAAAGGGAATCCCTAACTCTTGAAGTCAGTTCGCAGAACGGGGAGGATGGGTGGGGCGGTAAGGAATCTATAACTAATATGGGTCTCTTACAGATATATCGTTACCAAAGGTAAGTAACTTATTCATCTGAAAGAGACTATTAGTTATATATTCCTTACCTTAGAATTGATACCCCAGCAATACCAACCCCGGAGGTGGGTCTGCGAACTAAGTTCACACCAGAAAGTCCTGGAGAACAGAATGGACAAAGAAGCCGTCTCTCCAGACTTGAGTATCCAGGCAATAATGTTTAGTGAACGTGTGCAAAGATGCCCACGTGGCTGCCTGGCAGATATCACTAAGGGGGACTCCACGTCCCAAGGCAGTAGTGGCTGCCGTCACCCTGGTGGAATGTGCGGGCAGTCTTACTGGAGGCTCCTTTTCTGCCAGGGAATAACATATTTTAATGCAAAGGACGACCCATCTAGAGATGGTTCGTTTTTGCACGGCCCGACCTTTCTTGGCGCCCACATAGCCAACAAAGAGTTGATCGTCCACCCGGAATTATTTTGTGCGATCCAAATAGAATGATAACGCATGTTTTGGATCCAGATGGTGGAGTCGCTCCTCCTCCTTAGAAGGATGCGGGGGCGGGAAGAAGGTGGGCAAAGGGATGGTCTGTCCTATGTGGAAAGAGGTAACCACTTTGGGAAGAAAAGAAGGCCTAGTTCGAAGGACAAACTTGTCCGGACGGACAGCAAGGAAAGGAGGTTTGAAGATAAAGCCTGAAGCTCACTCACCCTGCGAGCAGAGGTGATGGCAACCAGAAGAGCAGTCTTTAAGGTCAAGAGGACAATTATGTAGCGCTCGAAAGGAGCACACATAAGGTAAGTTAAGACCAGATTCAAGTCCCACTGGGGCATTACAAAAGGAATAGGAGAAAAGAGGTGAGTAATGCCCTTAAGAAATCTATTTACAATAGGGGACTTGAAAAGAGAAGGCTGATCAGGAAGGTCGAAGAAAGGCCGAAATGGCCGAAAGATAGCCTTTAAGGGTGCCCAGGGCAGAACCCTCCTGGGCCAAGGATAGAATGAAGAGGAGAACCTCTGAAAGAGGGGCAGTTAGGGGATCCACAG
Source organism: Calotriton arnoldi (assembly GCA_963921515.1). Lineage (NCBI taxonomy): Eukaryota > Metazoa > Chordata > Amphibia > Caudata > Salamandridae > Calotriton > Calotriton arnoldi. Next base: position 905,686 of record CAWUFW010006217.1, read on the forward strand.
CCTTTGCTGTGCACCATGCCACAAATTTGTTCCATCTACAGGCGTATACCATTTTAGTGGAGGGACGCCTGGCTGCCAAGATAACATTACAGACTTCGGGAGGAAGGTCGAAAGCCGCTGACTGTCGCCGCTCAATCTCCACACAAGGAGGTGGAGGCTGGACAGGTTCAGGTGGAGGACCGTCCCCTGTTGCTGCGACAAAAGATCCTCCCGAAGAGGCAGTCTGATCGGAGTATCGATGGCCATGTTCAAGAGCTCAGGATTCCAGACTCTTCGTGCCCAGTCCGAAGCCACAAGAATGACTTGGGCCCGGTCGTGCTTGATCTTCTTCAGCACTTTGGGTAGAAGTGGTATAGGCGGAAAGGCGTATAGAAGACCTCAATTCCACTCACGACGAAAAGCGTCGCCGAGCGAGTGCCGCCTTGGAAATTCCAACGCGCAGAACTGCTGACGTGCGTTTTCTTCTGTGGTGAACAGATCTAACCAAGGCTCTCCCTACCGCTGAAAGAGACCTTGCACCACCTCCGAGTGAAGACACCATTCGTGATCCATCATGCACCTGCGGCTGAGTTCATCCTCCCTGGTGTTCAGGGAACCTGCCAGGTGTTGAACCACCAGGTACATGCCCTGGTGTTCCAGCCATGTCCAAAGACGAAGAGCCTCTTGACATAGGGTCCACGATCCCACCCTGCCCTGTTTGTTGCAGTACCACATGGCGGTGGTGTTGTCCGTGAACACCTGCACTACTCTTCCCTTGACAGAGGGAAGGAATGCTTTCAGTTCAAGACGAATTGCCCGGAGCTCCAGAAGGTTGATGTGGAGCCCGTACTCCGCCGGAGACCAGAGGCCTCTGATCTCCACCTCTCCCATGTGGCCGCCCCCATCCCAAAAGTGATGCATCTGTCACCACTGTGAACTCTGGTTGGGGAAGGGAGAGTGATCTGCCGTTGACCCAATCCTGGTTTGTTATCCACCACTGCAATTGGTGTGCAGTTCCCTCCGAGATCTGGACGCAATCGGAAAGATTCCCCTGATGCTGTGCCCACTGGAACTTAAGGTCCCACTGCAGAGCCCACATATGCCACCTGGCGTGATCCACCAGCAGGAGGCCATGAGGCCCATCAGCCTCAGGGTCATTCTCACCGAAACCCGGAATAGAGGCTAAAACATCGGAATCATAGCCCGAATATCCCGGACTCGCTGCTCGGGAGGATAAGCCCGAAACTGCGCCGTATCCAGAACCGCTCCGATGAAAAGGAGCTTCTGAGAGAGAGTCAGGTGTGACTTCGGTACATTGATAGTGAACCCCAGCAAATGCAGGAGGTCCGCCGTAGTCTGGAGATGGGAGACGACAGTCTGGGGAGAGCTCGCCTTTAACAGCCAGTCATCGAGATAGGGGAAGACTGGAACTCCTGATCTGCGCAGATGAGCTGCGACTACCGCCATCACTTTCGTGAACACCCGAGGGGCGCTGGTAAGGCCAAAAGGGAGCACGGTAAACTGAAAATGCTCGTGGCCTACCGTGAACCGTAGGTAATACCTGTGGGCTGGCAGGACGGGGATGTGGATATAGGCGTCCTGCAAGTCCAACGCTACCATCCAGTCTCCAGGGTCGAGAGCAGACAGAACCTGAGCCGATGTTAACATTTTGAACTTCTTCCGGAGGAAGCGGTTGACGTCCCTGAGGTCCAAGATAGGAAGCAGGCCTTTGTCCTTCTTGGGTACCAGGAAGTAGTGGGAGTAGCAACCACGACCTACTTCTGGCAGAGAGACGCGTTCGATAGCCCCCTTTGCCAAAAGGGCTGTAACTTCCTGGCGGAGAAGGGCCAAGTGATCCTCCGACATGCGATGGAGTGTTGGTGGCATGGATGGAGGGGTAGTCTCGAAGGGGAGGGAGTAGCCCCTTCAGACTATCTGCAAAACCCACCTGTCCGACGTGATGTTTCGCCACTGGGGAAGGTGATGGCGGATCCTGCCTCCCACTGGCAACTGGTGGCCCTGAAAGGTCTGACTAGGAAGGTTTGTAGGCTGCTGCAGAGGGCAGTGGTGGACTGGCCCACCCGCTGGCCCCCAGACCCACGGCGCTGGGTCCCACGTCCCCAGCCACGCAGAGGCTGGGCAGCTTGCGCAGGCCTGTGACTCTGGGTGGAACGTGGTGAGGCACCCTTTCCGTAGCCACGAAAGGGGCGAAAAGCAGAATGTGCGTGGCCAGAGGTGGTAGTGAGGCCCAAGGATCTGGCCGTAGCCCTAGAATCCTTGAAGCGCTCGAGCGCGCTGTCCTCCTTGTCGCCAAACAAGGGACGGCCATCAAAGGGCATGTCCAAAAGGGTCGATTGGACATCACCTGAGAACCCAGTGGACCTCAGCCAGGCGTAGCGTCTCAGGGCTACTGACGTTGTAATCATCCTGCCTAGCAAGTCGGCGGTGTCCAGCCCACATCGAATGGTGAACTTTGCTGCATCTCTCCCCTCTGCGACCGCACAGGAGAGTACGGCCCGGGCCTCCTCCGAGCACTGTGGCAGCACCTGTGCAACCGTGTCCCACACAGAGTGGGTGTAACGGCCCAAGAGGTATTCACCGACCGCAGTCCTAAGCTGGCGGAAGAAAACTTCTTCCCAAGATGGTCCAGCTTTTTGGATTCCCTATCTGAGGGAGCAGTAGGGAACGCGCCTTTGGATGTTGAGGCTTGGACCACCAAGCTCTCAGGGGTAGGGTGTTGGGAGAGGAAAATGGGGTCGCCCGGGGCTGGGCGGTGGCGTCGGGCAATCATCCTCTCCACAGGAGCCCCTGTGCTGGGCTTGGACCAAGTGCCCAGAAGGATGTCTGTGAGGGCCTCATTGAACGGCAGCAGGGGCTCCGAAGAGGATGCTGCTGGTTGAAGCACCTCAGTCTGGAGGTTGGTCCTGACTGCCACCGCAGGAAGCTCAAGGCCCAAGGCCTCAGCCGCCCTACGCAACACCGCAGCGTAGGAGACTCCCTCCTCCGTAGCCACGGTAGGGGGAGAAAGCATACCAAGGTCTGGGGATGTATCCAGACCACTGGCCTCACCGAGTTCCTCTCTCCAGTCTGGCTCTTCAAGCTGGTCTGCCAGAGGGTCAACAGACCCCTCCCAGTCCTCCTCACCCTCTCTGGCTGCCACTCAGGGCGATAAGGAACGCCAGGATAGAACAGTGGTACAAAAGTACCGGTCGGCGCCGGTACCGGCGTCGGTCGACGCCAGTCCGGTTCCATGTCCAAGTCGAGGGGGAGGCGGGGTCGACGCCGGCTGGGGACACAACCGGCGTCGGAGGGTGCATGGGCGTCGTCAATGGAGTTGGTGCCGGAGGAGGTGTCGTAAGGTCGACCGGCGCCGATCCGGATCCAGGCCTGGATCCCTGGGGGCCCTGCAGCGCCGGGGCCGGAGCCGCCGGCATCGAAGGCCTAGAACCCCCAGCCCAGTCCGCGGGGCCCGAAGGCGCGCTGGCAGAGTCGGGCTGCCCAAAGATGGAGTGGAGGGCTTCGTAAAATGTACGAAGTTGGGCAGGGGTCGCTCCAGCTCGAGGGAAGCTTGGAGCCGACCCAACAGGCAACGCGGGCGGAGCCAAAGGACGACTACCTTCTGCATCACGTGTCGCGTCGGCCAACGGACGGGGAGAAGGCGAAGAGCGACGATGCTTCTTCGCCTTCTTCTTGTGCTTCGACTTACACAAAGACTTCGAGGAGGAATGAGGTGGTGACTCCGCGACCGTTTCCGCGACCTCCCTCTCGACAGGGACCTCGAGCGGTGTGGAGCTGACTGACGGGCCTCCAGAAGCTTTCGGAACCTCTCCCACAAAGACTTCGGGCTCATGGCCCAACAGTCGGAGCACGACTTCGGGTCGTGGTCGCGCTCCAGGCACAAGAGGCACACAAGGTGTGGATCCGTAACCGACATCAACTTGTGACAGGAGTCACAAGGCTTGAAGCCGGTCCGACGATGGGACATCCCTACCTGCACCAGGAGTCAAACGACTCAAAAAGATGTTGACAAAAAGTCGAAAAAGAGTTAGTCAAAAAATAACCAAAGGTACCGCACTCTCCGGATCTGCGCTGGCTGGCGCGGAAAAAGAAAGAACTGATGTCAGCTCGCAGGGGCAGCGTCTAAGTAGATACCGCGACGTCGTCCCGGCGATCACGACGCCGGCGACTAACGCGGAGTCGACCGACGCCACCTACCGACGCGCAGGGGTACTGCTACGAAAAAAATTCTCCGGATCCAGTCTGACGCCTGGGGGTAATTCTAAGGCAAGGAATCTATAACTAATAGTCTCTTTCAGATGACTCGAGCTTTGTTCCTCCCGAAAGTAATTGTGCTTTTTCATGGTGGTCAAGTTGTCACCCTCCCAACATTCTTTGCTCCACCTCATCCCTCTGAAGAGGAAGAGCGACTCCATCGGTTGGACACCAAGAGAGCACTCAGCTTCTTCATCAATCACACCAAGCAACATCTGGTCGAGTGGACAGTCAGCTCTTTATAGGGTTCTCTGGAGCCAAGAAAGTATAGAAGCAGACTTTCTCCCCTTGGATAGTCGTCTGTTTAAAAATCTGCTACATATTGACCTAAAAGCAGCCTCCGGAAGGTCTGAGGGTTCACTCCACCAAAGGCAAGGCTGTCGCCACTGCGTCGGCAGAGTGCCTGTCCTGGACATCTTTCAGTCACCTACGTGCATACGTTCATTAAGCACGATTTCCTCGACTGCCTTGTCAGTCGAGATATGGACATTTTGCCCACTCTGTCCTTCAGGACTTTTTTGTTTGAACCATTCCAAAGACCAACTACCTTAGGAGGCACTGCTTTGTTATCTATTCCTATTCAGGAATTTGCTGTTAGAAGTATCCATCACAAGAACAAATTACTTAATTTTAGTAACTCTCTTTCTGGTGGATACTCTATCTAACCGCAGATTACTCACCCCCATCCCACTTCCCTGTTCAGTGGCATGGTCTCAAACCTCTAACAAGGTCCCGATTTAGGAATCTGCTAACTTTTTTAATTCATCAGTCTGATCCTCATTTGAGGGCATGGATGGATTAATGGAAGAAACTGATGTCTGAGCACGAGTGGCACTTATATGCAGCTCGGACCGTCACTTACGAAGTAGAATGATGCTGACATGGAGTTGCATGGTGCCACTCAATGGCTCGCAGGAGCACTGCTTTGAATAGTCCGGATCCAGTCTGGCACCGGGGCATATCCACAAGGTGAGGAATATGCGGTTAGTGTCCACCTGAAAATGCATTACTGAAAGCAATTAGCTTGTTCTTCCCCTCCAAGTGGGTTAATCAGCGTTCTCTTTATTTTGCTAATATGTGATAGCCACTGCTTCTCAAATTAAAGCAAACAATAGACAGCGAACACCAGCTTATCTCCCTTAACAGGTACCTGGGCTAACCCATCCTTCTCTTTCTGCATTGTTGCTTATAGCACCCTGTATCGCTACACTGGATTACTCTTGCTATTTGGATACGTGTCTGCCACACAAATGGCAGACAGCAAGCACTACTGAACTGCTAAAGGTTCACAAACTGCATCGCCACCACTACCTATACCCTTGCCAAGTCCAGCATTGAGGAACTGATTAGCTCCAGGCCTTCAAGCTTACCACTGCCCTCCAATCTCTCCTGTGCCATACCAGCACACATCTTGCACCTCAAATGACTTTGCAACCTACTCAACAAATGTCCAAATGACCTAGCCATTTCTTCCTCTTGACACTCCTGTCTTCAGCCACGTACTTGAGACCTGCCTCTCCCACAACTAACTGACCCTCACTACCTTCCTGTTAACCTAACCTACAGAACTTCACTCCATTTTTAGGTCTTGCCAACCAGACAGGTTGCAATAAACCACCTGTGGACCATATCAAAATCTTAGCAGCCCTTTGCTTACTTTTGGCTGGCCTAATTGCCGGTCATTTGCTTCCTTCATATTTGATGACTTGCCTTCCTCTTCTTGTGTGTTCCCTCCCATGGAGCATAGGCTCTGGACCATCCTTTTGATTGACTGACTGGTATCCTTTCACTGCACACATTTAGGGAACGACTTTTTTTCTTTAAGCACTCCTTGAGAGTGCATGTATTTCAGGATCTCTTCCTCACTGCCAAAGCTGCGCATCCCCCTCCCCGAGCACTCTGTGTTGCTCTCTCCTCTCCCCCTCCCTTGTGTGCTGCTTTTCGTTCCATCACTGCCCCCTCAGCCCATATGCTCAAAGTAGTCTCTCCTCCCCTACTCTGATTGCTTTCCTCCTCTTGGCTTTTTTTTTTTTTTTTAAGGTTGCTTCCCTCCCTCCCACTCCATTGTTCCCCCCACCTCTCATGGTCATTAACAAAAAAAAAAAAAAAAATACATCACACACACACACACACACACACACACACACACACACACACACACACACACACACACACACACACACACACACACACACACACACACACACACACACACACACACACACACACACACACACACACACACACACACACACACACACACACACACACACACACACACACACACACACACACACACACACACACACACACACACACACACACACACACACACACACACACACACACACACACACACACACACACACACACACACACACACACACACACACACACACACACACACACACACACACACACACACACACACACACACACACACACCCCCACCCACACCCCCCCCCCCGAATCGGTAAATAAAAAAAAAAACAAATGGCACCTACACAAATCAGGAGTGCGTGAACGTACATCGTCCAGCTTGTGCGTGTCTACTGAATGACTCGCATGGACTATGCGGGCATAGCATCATCTCACATTTTTTCTTTTTTTTTTATGATGCTACACAGCATCGGCAAACAGCATTTTGCTTTTTAGCGATGCTGCAAAGCAGCCCCAAAAGAATTGGCAAAGTCTATAGGTCACAAAATGAGACCAATTGACTTTGCCAATGATTGTTAAACTGGCTATTCTGTCCTGCGCCACCTCTGTTCAAACCAAATCATCACCTCCTATCTCATTACTCACCAGCACCTCTGACAAACGATCTAAATGAACAAACACAGGCAAAAACATATTCAAGCAATACCTTCTGTTAGGCCTCTTCATCCCCCTCCAACACTTTGGTAGTCAGACAACCACTTGTCTTTCTCCATACATATTTTGTTTTCTCTGTGGCTCTTGTAAGGCTGGCCTTTAAGAGACTTGTCTGTTGTCTCTGCACCAACAACCCTGTCTATCCCCTGCAATTTGGCGGTCAGGGATTTCACTCTAGAAAAGCTGCTTTCATTCGGGACTTCAAAGTTCACTACTTCTGACCGCTACACCACTTGCACCTGTCAGTCTCTGAGGTATGGCATGATGTGTCAAAAGCTGCGGTCAACTGTGTCAATTTAAGGATTGAGTGAAACACGATTGGCCTGGTACTGTTGCTTTTGTGCCAGTGGGCACTTATTTTGGGGGAACAGGGATTATTTAGGTATTGGCTGCTGCACGAGCAGGTGGTGTGGTGGAGGCCATTACTCGATTTCGCACTTGCATGAAAGACTGCCACTGCCCACACACTGGCAAACATACATCCGCCTGTTATCAACTGATGCGTTCAGCTGCACTCGCAATCAATGTGCACGAGCACATCCTTCCCTGTCTCTGCCAGCCTGCACCCACATAGCTTAGACCTGTGGACCCCCACTTTATCATTACTGGAACCTGGGGACCCACACTAAATTATTGCTAGGTTGCAGGGACCCTCACTGAGTCATTACTGGAAGCTGGGAACCCCGGCCTAAACATTTTTGATGATTAGAACTGAAAAACATACACAAAAAATACAGAAATAAGCATTTATCAAGCAAATACACAAATGATGAAATATTTTATTTAATTCACAAACAAATATAAAAAGAATCAAAATTTTAACGGGATGGTTGGAGCTTTTCTAAATTCAATTTAGGCCACTGTTCATCCATACTATATTCTGATTGTTGCACTTACACTGCTACGAATCAATCTGAGGATACCAACCTAATTTTTAGCCTCCAATTTCAAATTCCCTCATATTTACAGAATGTTTTAAAATGTTCTGTTTTAGATTTTGCTTTTTTATTAATTTGCACTCTTTTAATCTGTTAATATTATTTAATTTATGATGCAGTCACAGACCCCCTGTATAGGCTTTACGGACCCCCACGGGTCCTCCGACCACAGGTTCAGAACTACTGGCTTAGACTATCAAACAAACCTTCAGGGCGAGTGTAAATCTTTATGCCATTTGCATGGGCTTAGCTGTCACCCGGCAACACAGGGAGTACTTATTACGGGGAAAGCAGACTTGGGTTGCTTGTACTCTGTTTCAGGTAGGACCTTACCAGGCCTGGCAGTTCAGGCTGGACTGTTCTCATGAGGAGCAGTGTCAAGACTGATTTGCATATGGCAGGGTCCAGGCTGAGGTGACGGGTTTGGTGAAGAATGATGGATTAAGATGCGACCCGAGTGACTGTCAGCAGCTGACATTAATTTAAGCATTCCATCCATCACCTTGTTGTTGTTGCAGCTGACGGTCTAAGTGTGACAGGTATGCCCAGACACGGGTCCCATGCGCACTATGCCACTGTAACCATGCAATTACCTGGCTGACAAGCCCTAATAAGGATGAAACTGGTCCTGGGTTGGTTGCATTCAGTTTCAGGGAGGATATGGCCTGGCAGTTCGGGCTGGATTTTTTCCGTGATGAGCCAGGCAACACTGATTTGGCTGGGTCCAAGCTGAGGTGGAATGGTGGTTGACGCAAATGGATTGGGATGCGGGCCTGAGCGATTGCCGGTGGATGCGATCAATTTAAGTATTCCATCCATCACCTTGTTGTTGCAGTTGATGCCCTACGTGTAATGGATATACACAGACGGGGGTCCCATGCTCACTGTGCCACTGGAACCAAGCTATACCTGGCTGATGAGCCTAATGAGGGCAGAGCCGGTCCTGGGTTGCTTGTGTCCTGTTTCAGGATAGACCTGCCCTGTCAGTTCAGGCTGGACTGTTCCTGTGAGGAGCAGTGTCAAGACTGATTTGCATATGGCTGGGTCTAAGTTGAGGTGGCATGGTGTGCGAAGAACAATGGGCTGGGATGCGGCCCGAGCGATTGTCAGTGGTTAAGATGAATTCAAGCTTTCCATCCATCACCTTGATGTTGCATTTATTGCCCTAAGTGCTACTTGTTATCAAGATGTGGCTCCGGTTTTCACTGTGCCACTGGAGCCAAACTATAGCTGGCTGCGAGCCCCAATAAGGGGGAAAACGATGCTAGGTTTCTTGTATTCCATTTCAGGGAAGACCTGGCCTGGCAGTTTGAGCCGGACTGTTCCCATGGGGAGCAGGGTGAAGACTGATTTGCATATGGCTGGGTCAAGCTGAGGTGGCATTGTGGGCAAAGAACAATGGATTGGGATGTGGCCTGAGCAATTGCCTGTAGCTGAGAATAATTCAAGCATTCCATCCATTACCTGGTTGTTGACTTTGATACCCTCATTATAATTTGGCACACTTTAAAGCTTTGACCTTGGAATCCTCACCTGCAGTATATCCAACTTTTGGGAATGTTGGGATGGGAATGTCCCCTGTATGATATTCAGGCGTGAGTCTCTGTTCTAAGTGAACTAGCATTTTTTATTTTGGTTTCACCGTGCATGACCATCTTGAGTGGGGCTTTGTGGCCTGGAGGGGCACACATGGGTGCCTTCTTTTGTGAGCCCGACTACTGTCTGCATACCTGACTGTTAGAAACTGACCCATGTGGCAGTGTGAATTTCTATTTGCATGACGGGCCTTTTACCTGGCATTAGTGGATATTAGTTATTTAAACCAAATCAAAGACCGTGCAGTCAAGTACAACACACTTTTTACATCACACAGTTACATTGCCATTGAATGCACTTTAATTAAAACATTTACATCACAAACAAAAACAACACAGCATTCTTTAAAAATCTACTGTGCATTTTTTTTTAAAGTGAATCTCTTCAAGTTCTAACAAACGAACAGGCTGTGTCCTTTAGCCAACATTCTATTTGCATGATTAAGAATATAGGTGCCATTTATAGCACCTGATAAATAACAATACCATGAGATACATTATTTATCAGGTGCAATAAATAGCACCTATCATGACTTTGTGTGGAATAGCATACCTATTTTAGTGTTTAAAGCACCAAAATCTGGAGGATTCAGTAAATACCGCATGCTCTCCCCCATTAAATTTCATCAGGTTTGACCTGCCAAAATTGAATGACAGTTGAGGTATTTAACACATCTGAGAATTATATGTTGCTTTAAATACCTACCAACTCATATTTCCGACCCGTAAGTAAACGGGGGTTTACGCATGGGTCAGAATATACCGACCAACTTGTAATCAGGCCCTAAGTTGACATTCTGAAATTTCTTTCATGGTCACACAGCTAAGCAGTGCATGCACTTTTTCTATAATCAACAATGCCATCTACATTATTTAAAGGTAAATGAAAGTTATTCTTTAATATATCATTTTCGAATGGTATATATTTTGCAATTAAACAAGAAAACGCTTGTGCTCTTAATTAATTTTATGATTTGGAAATTATATTTCCCACCCTTTCCCCATATCATTTTAATAACCCGTTCTGAATAATTTTGAACAACAATTATACACTACTATATAAATTTATGTATTCTTATTAAATAAAAACAATTGTAAATAGTATTCATTTTGCAAAAATATTTTAAAACATTTTTTCCAAAATAATGTATTGTATTTAGGTTACTTCCCACCATTTGCTCCTATATAATTTTTAAATTATCAAAATAAATGTGATTTATAAAAAGAATTCCGGTTTTTAAATAAAATGTAATTAATATATTCTAATTAAATTACTTCTCACCCTTTGCCCTATATCACTTTAATAGCCTGTTGGTAAATAGAAGTAATTTGAAAAAGTGTAATTTAAATTAATTAAATAAGTTAATAAAATAATTGTTTTAAAAATAATGTATTCTAAATATATGGCTGCCCACCTTTTGTCCCATATCACTTTAATACCTATTCTTAAATAGAATGAAATTTGAAAGAACATCATTTTAAACTTACAACTTCTTGCAAAATATACTTTAAATGTAATTAATAAAAGTAAAGTAAAAAGGAATTGTTTTTTAAATAAAATGTAATTTAATTCATATATTCTAATAAAATGACTTCCTACCCTTTGCCCCATATCACTTTAATAACCTATCCGTAAATAGAATGAAATTTGAAAAATATAATTACCAGTACTTATGAACTCTAAAAGCAGTTATTTATAAGGAGTTCCGATAGTCAACACTGCCATCTATTGGTAAGCTACCTGTACTACGACTTCTTTTCAACAACTTTCATTACCATGTAAATAATTAAACATGGAATATAAAAGATGCGTTGCAACTATGAGTCATTGTAAAAGAGTCGTAGTAAAGGTAACATACTGCTATGAATATGCCTCCTTACATCGCATGCCTTTTCTCTGCATGCAATTACAACGCGGTCGTTACAACGACCGTGTTGTAACAACGCACACCATTACCCCGCAGGTCGTAACAATGACTTGCTCTGGGGGGGGCCGCTGGATGTTGGAATAGTATAATTTACTATTCCAACTCCAATATGTGCAACAGTAGGGAAGATGTTTGATTTTAAATCCAACACCTTCTGCACCCCCCGCAAGTCGTTGTTACAACTTGCGGGGTAATGGTATGCGTTGTTACAACGCGGTCGTTGTAACGACCGCGTTGTAATTACATGCGTTGAAAAGGATTCATGGTAAGCACTGTTTACCAGTCACGAATCTTCTGGAATGCACCAGACCAGGAGGAGTGGGAGGATGGAGACGGGGTCTCTTTAGAAATGCAACAGCAGCCACCTGTTAAGTTGTGTCCCTTTGTTCAAGTTAGGAACAGTGCTATTAGTTAGATGGAAAGTTTTAGAACTGGAGACTGTGGCCTATTTTTTAGTATAGTGTGGGCAGACTGCTGTCAACTGGGGCCTGCCGTTTGTCCCTTCAGAGTAGCGCCCCACAATAGATGGATGTAATGGGAAGACTGCTCCCTCCTTGTGCTAGTGTTCTGGGTTGCTCTGGCAGAGAACTTCGCAATGTCAGAAAGCACTAACCTTGTATTCTGGATCCAACAGGAGTGATGTATACTTCCACATTTCGCCATATCTGCTATCAACCAAACACACTTACAATATGTTAGAAGTCGACCCCGGTGGGTCTACTTGGAATTCCAAGTGCAATGGCATAAGAGAGAGAGAGAAGACAGACTGTAGCTCGCAACTCTGACTTGTCAGTTCGGCGTAGCAAGGACTCCAACTGGTCATAGTGATTGTCTAAAATGGATAAGACTTAAGGCCTCATATATGAGGAATTGGTATACGGCAGTGTCGCAAGTCTTCTTGCTGCGCTATGCCATTGTGAAAGGGCAGGAATGCACAGTATTTATGAAATGTGGTCGATTTCTGTCCTTTCCCCCTGCGCTGGTGCATAGTTTGCTGCCTAGCGCCAACGTAGGCATCCTAGGAATGGTGCCTTCGTTGCAGGCAGGATTGTTTTTTGTGCAATAAGGGGCACCTTCCTGCACAAAAACAATCCCAAGAGGCATTTTCCTCTTTCTATGTGTGTTGCAGAATGCAGCACACATGGAAGGAGGAAATAATGAGGAGAAATAAAAATATTACTCCTGCTCTGGGGAGGTGTAAGATTTTGGTTCTGCCCCAGGTTTACATGATTAAGTAAATCTGGGGCAACATCAAAATTCATGGGTGCCACATGTGAAAACCCAGCTTAACGCCCATGGAACGACTCCTTGACGCAGAGTAAGGCAAGGCAGCGACTTGCGCTGCTTTGTCTTACTCCTTTTCTATGAGGCCACACAGAGTGGCTTTTCGCTCCCCTCATAGATATGATTGAGAGGCTTACACCACCGGAGCAGCAAAAAAATGGATGCTCCAGCCTCGTAAATGAGGCCCTTAGTGTCTAGGAATTATACTGCATCTGAGTCTAGACATGCATTTATGAGCAACTATATACCTTCAGATTATCTCGTTAAGTGAAACATCTGATATTTCTAAAAACTTACACTGTAGATATATTTTTAACTCCTTATGCATATAATATGAATTGCCTCTAAGCATGGCCCGGAGATTGAGAAGCAAAATAAATTGAAACATGAAAGTTTTTGCTAAAGAGATGAATTAGAAGGCCTGCAAGCTCCCATCCTGGACTTCCTTCATGTTTATTTTTTGCAATTTTATATAGTGCGAACTCGGCCAGAAGGTATTGGAGCGCTTTACATGAACACCAGGTACATTACACAAGGACACATTAATATTTTATGCACAGGGAAATTAACTGATTTGCCTAGACTAACAGGATGTTGAGCTGACGCAGAGCCTCGAAACTTGGGGCATATTAACAATATTTTGGCATAGGGCAGTGCTGCAAGCCTTCTAGCTGCGCTACGTCAAAAGAAAAGGGCAGGAATGCACTGTATCTAGAATATAGGGTGCATTCCTGTCCTTTCTGCCAGCGCCGGCGCACCAACTGCAGCCGAGCACCAATGCAGGGACCCTTGCACCATGCCTGTGTTTTTGGCATGATTGTTTTTGTGGAGGAAGGGGCACCTTCCTGCACAAAAACAATCAAAGGAGGTGTTTTCCTTGTTCTGTGTGTGCTGCAGAACGCAGCACATGTGGAAGGAGGAAAAAACAAGGAGAAATGTGTAAACATTTCTCCTTGTTACGCCTGCTTTGGGAAGGCGTTAGTTTTGGCGCTGCCCCAGATTTACGCTATTTTGTCAATTCTGGTGCATTGTCAAAAACTATCGTTGTGGCGTGGGAACACCCACAGCAACAACCATGGAACGCCCCTTCCATGCAGAGTAAGACTTACTCCTTATTATTTACAAGGACATGAAAAGCCATGCAGGGTGGCTTTGCGTGGTCTTGTAAATATCGACCGGCACACTGCGCCTCTAGAGCGTCACAAAAGTGCCGCCCCTGTGATGTAAAGGTGCCCCAGGGGCATTTTAAATATGCCCTGGTTTCCAGCTCCAAAGTCGATCGCTCTGGCCGTTACCCACATCCTCTTTCCGATACTTGAACAAATCGTGCTCTTTTGAGTGCACTTTTTCTGAGCCCTCCAACGCACATAATGTCAATTTTAATATCAATGTGTGGTTCAAATTTACTACTCCAAAGTTCTTCCACTTCATGATGCAGAAGCCTTAGTAAAATTACTTGTAGGCTTTTTTCAAACACAGGAAGCATTTAATCTGCACGAATCTCGCTGTGCTATACTGCCCTCTGAGGACCGTATGGTACAACCGATTTAAATTCACCAGTTGGAAATGACGATCAAAACTGAACTTCGAGAAATCAGTAGCCTTTCCTTAGTTTGCCCTTCCTTAGGCTTTGAAAGTGCCGAGCATCCACCCCACTACAGTCCCCAGTCACTCTATACATCCAGGAAAATGATATGGAACATCCGAGATTCTATCACTCAACAGAGACGACAGATCTTCTTGTCACGTATCGTCAGCTAGTAAGAGGAGGGGCGTCTGGGAGATCATAGTCAACCAATGAGCTGCCGGGGCAAGTTGTTCCGGTAACAATGGTCTTACGGATCGGAACGTGTAACCATGGAAACTGTAAACAAGTGGCACCTGAGAAAAAGCTCGGAGAAGGGAGACCCTGAGGAAGGCGGGTCTAGAAAGCGAAGCAGATAAGCGAGCAACAAGAGTCCGCAGCACCTCGGAGTTCACTCGGCGAAGATCAGATAGCAACTTGCCATGTCTCATAGGTGCGTGCAGCGTGCTATGCTATATAACACAGAGACTGTGTCTGACTGAAGTGACCCCACCAATGATGTACCCCACTCCGGAACTGATCCCGCGGTCCTACTCTCCCTATAAATCCCCGCCTGACTATCCCAGCATTCAATGGGCGCTTAGCTAAAAAGCCACAAGTGCGTAAACATGTCACACATGACACGGGGCCATTTGCCAAGTGCTGGCGGAATTATTGACTGCCAGGCAACTCCTTTGTGGCAGAGTTGCCCTGATAGGTGGGGTGGTGGTGTTAAAAGGGGGAGGGGGGCTCTGCCTAGCTGAGCAGCGACACAAACGAGTATATTTGATATTGGCATTTGTCCATGTTACGTACAGAGCAAACTCGAAAGCTCCAGGGAATGGGTCCCATTACACTTTAAAAATGCACTGCCTGCCTTGCTGGGCATTGGTCGTGCTCCATGAATTATATTTTCCAACAGAACTGGCATCACGTTGCTTCCCGAGACTTGTAATTTAGCGTTAAACATAGTGCACACATGTATATAAATTGCAGCAGGTAAAGTGCCTTTGGCTGGATAAAAAGCCATGCATAACTGATGGTGATACTCGTGAGCTGGGGCTTCTTGGAGCTATGTGTAATAGCCAAGAATCCCTAAGTTCTAGGCAGAGGTGCTGCATTTTTCGATTACATGATTTATGCTAAAACAGTGGTTCTCAGCTGATAACGTCTTCGAGGTTAATGCATGGTACGCTTGTCTGGCATCAATAATTGGTTGTGTAAAGTCTATGCAGTGCTAAGGTACTACCTACTTTTTCCCACTTAAGTACTGAACGAAGAGGAGACCTCCACAGAGATTGCGTTGTTTTCATGTCCAAAGCTAGTACATTCGTACGATTTTCTGCAAATGATTGATATTCATTCCCGTGTTACTACATCCCTTATTTTCTTCTCCTACTTGAAGTCGTGGGAAGGCCTTGAGCAGGACATGGGATAGACAGACAGCTCCTTAATTTTTTGTAGAATCCCACAAAATACAGGAAGGTTGTCCAATATAGGCCTGAATCCCCAGAGGATTAACCTCTCCAGCACCCCACGGCTCACCTACTCCCCAGAACTACTCACTGACTCAACCCTAGCACATTCCTCGCCAGATCGTTCCTTTAAGAAATGGACCTTCCTTCCATGACCAATCAAGACTATTCTAGCCCCAGGGCTTGAAACAGAAATGCAAAAGTGTAAGTACTTAATATTCCATGGTACCCGAGTGCTGCTAAGAAGGGCAGATACTCTCCCTTTCAATATAAAGAAGTCAGGTACTGAGTACATGTGAGTAGCTGCCCATTTAAAGTACTGCGTAGCTACAAGCTGACTGACCCGCTGAAGGACATCCAAAGATTACTGGCCAGTATAGGTGCTGGTTACTTTTTAAGGGCTTGTCGTTGCTTTTTTTAAATTTTATTTTTTTAAATATCTTTATTTAGTTTTTTCCAACAATATAAACTCCCCGAAACCCGCCCCCCACCCTCCCAGGTCAGATAGGCTAAAAGTACAATTTCATCATTTCATAATCTCATAATTGCATAACTTTATAATTTCATAAACATGGTACATTATCCTCAAGATTGAATAATAACTCAACATACCATGTAATTAAACAGACTGCATAATAATATACCACTAGATATTGCTTTGGGATTGGCACCATTCTAGTAGAGGAGACCAGACTCTCAACCCCCTTTTACGCAGTTTCCTGCCTTTCCGTTTATAAATAGCAGCTTCCAAATTAGAAATTGCTAATAACCTAGCTAACCACTGATGGAAAGACGGTGCAATAGGATCCAGCCAAGCCTATACACAGTCTTAGCACTCCATGGCGATAAAAATAAGTTCATGACCTATTCTGGGATTACTCAGATCTGTGACACCCAATAGAATAACATCACTAGACAAAACTACATCACTTTGCAATACGGCAGACAGGAATTTCTCAATATTTTGCTTTAACGACGTCAGGCCATCACAAGAAGAATAAATATGTACACAATCAGCGTTAAATAACATGCATCTAGGGCAACAAGTCCCCTTGCCACTCCCCCATTTGGCGATTTTATCTGGAGTATAATATAAAAAAAAACATGTTTTATAAAATTGTGCTTGCAGTTTTGTGGACATAAGAATTGTTTGAGACATTAAATAGGCATAATTAAATTCATCGATAGTTATACCAATTTTCCCCTGCCACTTTTGTGATGTTTTCACCAAATCATCTGGAAACAATTCATTTAAAAGGGAATATATTCCCCCAATAGTGCTTTTTTTAATGTGAATTAATGTTTCCACTAAGGTTATTTTTTCGGGCGGAGCCCTTCCCCCCACCCTTCGTGATAAAAAGTCTCTAATTTGAAGATATTTAAAAAAATCCCGCCAGTCCAATTGAAAGTTTTCTTTTAATTCTTCAAAGGATTGAATCCCTACAGGGGAAAAGAGGCACCCTATATGAGTTATTCCTACTGCATTCCATTTGTTAATGCAATTATCTTTAAAAATATCCGGCAAAGCTGGGTTATCCCTTAGGGGAGTATAAAATGATACGCGTCCGATACCCAACATTCTTCTTACAACCTTCCAAACCTTAAACCCATTAATCAGTATTTTAAATTTCACTTTTTTATGGTAGCTATCATGTAAATGTCGCCAGAGATATCCGCAGCTTTTACTGCCCAAAATTAGCTGAAAAATAGATGGCGAGTCACCCCCAATTATAGTCTCCATCCCAATGTTCTGTAATAGCTCACTACTATAAAGCAACACAGATGCCCAATAATATGCTTTAAGGTTTGGGAGAGCTAATCCTCCTCTTTCTTTGGAAAGGGTCAAAAATTTATACGCTCGCCGGGGTTGTAGGGCTTGTCGTTGCTAATGTATTATAGCAGTGTTGTTATGGGGCCTTTGAATTGGATTGTCCTTTAAACTACTTTAAGAGTTAGTACTCCCAATTCTTCAAAAGTAGTTTTTTAGGGGAGTCGGAGTAGTAAGTTTGTATGCCACATATAGTTTGAAACCGAAACCAGTCCGAGCTAAACCTTATTAAAAAAGCAAAATGTGTTTTTATTCGCTCGGTGTTCTAAGTAATCCTTTCCCCCACTCCCTTTCTTCAAATTTGTATACTGCACCCCTACTCCCTCCTTGTCCAAGCTTTTTCCAATTCACCCAGTTATTTCTTCCAACTTATGTGCTTAATTTGTACCCACGAAAGGCTGCAAGGATAAAAGTGATACTATTTGAAAGCAAGTTGCTGACTGAATTACCACATACCGCCTAGTTAAGCTTTGATTGACAAATGGTAAGAGGTTAATGCTTAGCCTTGAGGGGTGCTAATATGTAAGTTGCTCTCAATAATTATATGGTCCAATCAGTGTTGGAGATTCATAAAAAAGAATAAACTTTTGTACACTTTTAGGTAAATGTTTCTTTCCGAATGCAAGGGTAATCTGACTTCTTATTTTAATTGTGGCTCAATGTTAGTGCATATGTGTTGGAGGGCACAGGAGTACTGTCGTGCTAGTTTAACTGTGTAGCACATGCATTTTCTTGCTTGCGCAATCACTTCAGATTGGTTTGTTTGTACATAGGCTGAGTCTTACTCGGTCTTTCAATGGGTGGGAAAGTATATCAGTGTCATTGTATGCCAGCCATTCAGTGGCACAGAGTGGGACGCCGGGTGCTTGCATTTATGATATGAAGTAAAACGAGATGCTGAGGGCAGTTGACGAAACTTGGAGTGTTGCATGTGAATCCAGCTGGGATCCTTGTCTCAGGAGAGCATTCAGTGGTATTTGCAGAGGTGGAATATTAGCATTGGTACAGGGAGGGGATTGTTGGACTCTCACTGACAAGACCCGAGGTTCTGACCTTCATAGCCTGGACTGCCAATGATTATGATCAGGGCAGTAAAAGTATGTGAAGGTTCACATACATGACCAAAGAGATGCAAATAAGGAATAGGCCATTTGGGGGTGGGAGAAGCACCTATTGCAATCTGATAGCATCATCAGTTCAACCAGAAGACTTGACTTCTTCCTCTCAACTTATAGTAACTGATGCTGGCAATGCTGGATCTCTTTGGCAAGGGAGACAGAGAGTGACTATTAGACCTGTCAGCCTTAGGGTGGTCTTCCGCCAAACTTCCTGCCTTCACCCTTCTATTTTTCTGAATTTGTTTGTGCTGGCTTTAGGGCTCTGTGCCCTTTAACACTGCTAACCAGTGCTAAAGTGCTTGTGCTCTCTCACTAAAACATGGTAAAATTGGCTTATACCTGATTGGCACATTTAATTTACTTATAAGTCCCTAGTAAGGTAGTATACCATATAGCCGGGGGTGGTAAATTAAATGCTACTAGTGGGCCTTCAGCACTTTTTGGGACACCCACCTAAGTAACCCTTTAAAATGTACCCCTGGTCTGCTAATTCGACTTGGCAATATAACCCCCTTGCCAAGCTTAAAGCTTATTACATATAAGTCACCCCTAAGGTAGGCCTTAGACAGCCGTCAGGACAGGGTGCATTGTAATTAAAAAGTTGGACATGTACTTTGAAGTTTTACATGCCCTGGTAGTGAAAAACTCCTAAATTTATTATGCACTACTGTGAGGCCTACCTCTCCCATAGGATAACATTGGGTAGCCTTATTACATTTAATAAGTGCTAACTGTTGATTGGGAGCAAGTAGGGAATTCATGTTTGGTGTCTGAGAAGTTGTAATTTAAAATCCTCTTTAATGGTAAAGTCGAATTTTAGATCACAATTTTGAAAATGGCACCTTTATAAAGCTGGCATTTTCCTGCCCTGACTATTTTGTGCCTGCAGCTCGTTCCTGTGTCACATGACTAAGTGTAGCTCACAGTTGGACTTTGTATGTTCCTCTCAGACAGCCACACAGTAGAGAGATTTTTTTAATTTTTTTTTTATTCTGAATCCTCATCTTACCAATAGACTTCTGCAGACTAAAGAGCCGTCATATCTTCTAACTGGGCAGCCTACGGCTAACTGCTCCAGTCTAGGTCGACCTGACCGGCCCTGATTTGTAGGGGCTTGGTATAATCATAGGACCCAGTTTGTGGAAGAAAAAAAAAAAAAAAAAGAAGAGGAGGGAAACTACAATGGTATACTATCGGATGCTTTCACATCGGAAGAATTAGCCTCAATTCTCTACCCCATTTTACTAGAGGCTGCCAGATGTTGAATAGGATTTCTCCATTCCCTTCTTGCTCTAATCTCGCCATGGCGAGCAAGGCTTTCAGCCAGTCTTCCCTATTTGGGGGAATGGGATCTTTCCACTTAATGCATAGTTCTCTTCGTGCTAAGAGAATCAGATATAACAACAGCCCCTTATCCGACTGTGATAGAAAAGAGTCGGATACATCATTACCCCCAAAAAACACCAGCTGAAGATTAACCTCTATACTGGTCTCAAAAATATCTGATAGAGAGTCTCCCACCTCCTTCCAGAAAGATCCAAATTCCAAACACTCAAAGAAGACATGTATATCATCCGCTAGAGGTAATCTGCACCTAGGACATTTCGGGGGAGGTGAAGGGGCAAACTTGGCTATTTTAGCTGGGGTGTAATACAACCTATTTGTTACAAAGAAATGATTCTTCTTTAAACTAGCTGATTTTATAGTCTTATACATCCTTTTTAATGAAAGCTCAAGAACAGCTTCAGCAACAGACTCAAGAGGGGTGTGTTTCCAAACCGATGATTGTGGTGGAATGTCCAAGTCCTCTGCTCGGAGAAGACTCGAGTACCACATAGATATTTCTTTCTTTTTTGGTTGAACATTTTGTAATGCACTCTCTAATTCCCATTCTCCCCTAGATTCACTCTTCTCTGCCTCATACCATGATCTAAGTTGTATAAACTTAAAATTTGAGAAGGCAGGACCTATCTTTGTTCTTAATACTTCCCAAGGAAGAATCCCGTCTTCATCCTTTAAATCATGCCATACAACCATACCTGCATGTTTAATTGTAGTTGCTAAACTATCTTGAAGACAGGGGGGTGCCGGGGGATTCCCAAATAGGGGCAAAATCGGAAAAATAACCCAACCCCCATCTTCGTCTAGCCTTATACCAAGTTTCCAAGGCTGATTTTAAAACCTTGAGGCGTACCCGTTTGAAGTACTTTGGAGCACCAAACTTATATAGAAAACCCCCTCCTCCACTCCCTCCTTCAGCCAAAACCATCTCCCCTAAAAGTCTGCCCCAAGATTTCTCATCCGGGTTCGAAAGCAGCATCCTAATACCTTTAAACTGAAAAGCAATTAAATAACAACTAATATCTGGGAGGGCCAATCCTCCTTTGTTCAACCTCCTCCTCAACTTCTTCCATGACATTCTGGCTCCTTTATTGCCCCAAATAAAACTCCCAATTTTCCCCTGTATTTTACCGATGTTCTTATTAGGAAAAGTCAAAGGAATGGCATTAAACAGATAAGTTACTTTGGGAAGAACAATCATCTTCACCAGATTGACCCTCCCATAGATCGTCAAAGGGAGATTCCCCACCTAGCGAAAAGTTGGTCAATTTCCTTTGTAACTTTCTCCAGATTAAGTAACGGAATTTTAGCTATATCATTGACGATTTTGATACCCAAATATTTAAATTCCTTGCTGATAGGACCACCCAAATAGTAGATATTCCAACACATTACTTCTGTTTTGGAAGAGTTGGCTAGATTCCCAGATATGGAACCAAATTCTACAGAGAGAGCTTCCAGCCGTGGAATAGACGCCTCAGGATCACTAGTGTAAATAATAATGTCATCTGCATATAATGCAATCTTACACTGATATGTTTGTGATCTAAATGGATGAATTGACTCATCCATTCTAATAGCTTGCGCCAAGGGCTCTATATATATGTTGAATAACAAGGGTGAAAGAGGACATCCTTGCCTGGTCCCCCTCTCTATATTAAAACTTCTAGTCAGCATACCATTCAACAAAATCTTTGCTGACGCTCCTAGATAACATTTCTTCAATATTTGTACGAAAGAGGGGCCAAAGCTCATTCTCTCTAATAGCTCCCAAAGGTAATTCCAACAAACTCTATCGAAAGCCTTGGCCGCGTCCAAGGCTACTACTGCCAAAGGATCAGATCTTACAACGGCCAGGTCGATGTTCCCGATTAATAATTGAGTTTGTTCCTGAATATACCTCCCGGCTATAAAGCCCTTCTGGTCAATATTGACCAGACTAGAAATTAACTTAGCAAGCCTCCCTGCCAAAATACCCATAAAAAACTTATAATCTGCATTCAGCAGGGAGATCGGGCGATAAGAATCAGCTACTTGTGGGTTCTTCCCTGGCTTCAATATCAAAACAATAGTGGCTTCCTTCCAGGAACTCTGGATCTCACCCCCAGATCTGTAGACTGAGTTAATAAAGTTTCCATTACCGGAACCACTTCATCCGACATTAATTTATACACTTCATTTGGGAGGGCATCTAACCCAGAAGCTTTATTTTTCTTTGATTTCTGAATTATGTCCCTAATCTCTTCTACAGAGATCGGTGCATCAAGAAGGGTCCGGCTATCCTCGTTTAACGTAGGCAAATGTTTACTCGCTAGCCAGGATTGTATTTTATCTTTAGTAGGGACCAGACTTTCCCTATAAAGACCCGAAAAGAGATTTAGAAGACAATTTTGTATATCTTCTATATTACTAGATCTATCCCCATTATTATTAATTATTAATTCATTGATATTATTTCTTGATCTATCAACCCTGGCCTTCCATGCCAACAAGGCCCCGGCCTTTTCCCCATACTCAAAATGCTGCATATTTCTAGTGTGCCATTGTGCCCTACACTTCTGATCTAATAAGGTTCTAACTTCCTGTCTGACCCCATCCAAGGCCATCTGAATTTGTGCCTCTCTATCATCACCCATCTGACCCAAACTATTCCTTTCTACTTCTAATTCTAAAATCTTCTTCTCTTTAACACGCAACTCCTGTGCTCTAGCCCTATTTTTTGACGAAATCAGACCGTGTAACCACCCTCTCAAACTTGCTTTAAACGCATCCCATACATATGCCATGGGTGCAGAGCCGATGTTCAAGATAAAATATTCTTTTGACAATGTTTTAATAGATTGAATTATTTCAAAATCTACCTACATCGCTCTGCTCAATGTCCATCTGGTTTGTAAGGTGCTCCCCTTTTTAAAGTATGTAAATAAAACTGGAGCATGATCTGAGAGATGACTAGGTAATACCTTTATCTCGGGCATATTACCAACTACATCTCTACTAACCAGAATATAATCAATTCTGGAGGCATGGTGATATTTTTTGCTATAGAAAGTGTATCCTTGCAGATCACCTTTTTAGCTCTCCATAAATCATCCAGAACTAAATCATGCAGCAAATTTTTCAAAGCCCGCCGTATTTTTGGTGCTCCAATTACCCGGCCCAGGTTAGACCTATCCTTAACAGGATCAAGCAAAACATTAAAATCACCCCCTATCAATAGGGGAGGGGATACTAATAACAATTTATCCTGCATTTTATAGATATGGGAAGGGTCATCTACATTACATTTTTGATACTACAGGGAGTCCCTTTTTTAATAACAATTGCTACCCCTTTACTAGCAATTAATTGCTGTGAGGAACAAAAACAATCTATCCATGAATTTTTAGAAAAAATCGAATGAAATTCTATATGGGTCAAATGTGTCTCTTGTAGCAAAAAGACCTGGGCTGGTGAAAGTTCTAAATATTTAAGTATCATCCTCTGTCTACGGGGGCACCTTAAGCCATTCACATTCCATGAAATAAAACAGAGTTTACTGTTTCTGTCAGAATTCCCTGCCATCATCTAAGGTGTCCCGACTCCCCCACCTTACGACTTTCTCCAGACATAAATAAGATGAGGATTACAATTTTTTTATATTTTCTCCCATCTGCTCCCCACCCTGTGGCCCTCTCCTCCCACCCAACCCCCCCGTGCCCCACTACTCCCTGAGGAACCCTCCCTTCCAATAGGTATTCGGTCAGCACTCCCTCGGGTAACATTTAACAATAGCTTAATAATACCACACTGGGAACCATATACTAAAGCACGCTTAGCCTCTTGGCCTTTCGGGCTCTATTTCCCTCCTAATCTCCCCTCCTGATCTTTTTTAATTTTAATTATTAGGGCATCTACTTCATCAGTTGATCGAACCATGTGCATATGATTATTCCACATCACACGCAATGTGGCTGGAAATCTCAATTGAGCCTTAGCACCAAGACCATTCAATTCATCTAACCTCTTCCCGAGTTCCCATTGCCTCGTTGCCGTGATATGAGAAATATCAGACCTGATGGAAAAGGCGAAAGGGTTAGAGTCCGACAGCGTAGAAGTAATCAAACCTTCTTTAAGAGCAGTAGTAAGAATCAGTTCCTTCACAGTATAGGACAAAAAGTTCACCAACATTTTCCGTGGCTTTTGTCTCCCTGGTTTCCTCCTAAAGGGGTCCCGATGTTCTCTTTGGATCTCATGAACTAAATCAATATCAGGAAAATTCCTTAATATTGTCCCTTTTAACAGGGAGACCACAAACCCCTTTATATCTGTCCCCTCAAGGTCTTCCAGAATATTCAGGAGCTTCAGATTATTTTTCCTTGAGTGGTTTTCCAGCCTCTCTAGGTCGTCCTTTAAATCCTTATTTTGGGCCGCTAAGTTCCTCAATTCATCCGAATTTGTTTGGATTGCCTCTTTTATTTTTGGGATCTCAGTCTCAATTGCGTCAGTCCTTATAGTGACTTCCTCCAATTTCTGAGCTAAGACCTCACACGACAATTTTATAGCAGACTGATTCGCCTCCGAGACAGCAAACCTATTAGCTAGCTCAGCTTGATTGGTCTCAGATTTTTTAAACCTATTGACCATCTCTTCTTTCATAATCGTTAATATCTCAACTAATGAATGATTTGGAGGGGGCAATATCTCATCTTCCCCCAATGTATGGGAAGAAATGTTATTACTAGCCCGAAGTTGAAAGACCTGATCTGGCACCTGCTCTTGTTCTGCAGCCGACTCAATCCCCTGGTCCTGCCCTTCTTGAACATTTAAGATAGAATATCTGTTGGAGATGCTCACCAATGGATGTATTTCATTCTCCACTCCTGTTGTGTCTCCCGAAGATATAGGGGGTCGTTTAGTGTCATTATCCTTCTCCTTAGAGGCAATTACCGAGACCACCATCTTTTTATCTTGATGTGATGGATTTTTTAGCTTAACTTTAAGCTCCGAAGGGGTCGTTTTTTGGGTCCCAATATCCATATTGCTAACTCGATCCACACTGCAATCCTGGACCTGTATTTCCTCTCTTACTGAACTGCCCTGGGTGGAACCCACAGGACTCCCGCCATTAGACATGACCCCTGATTTCCCACTTTTAAGGATATTAAATGTGGGAGTAGACACAGAGATAACCCGGTAATAGGATTTCAAAGATGGGGTAATTTTCGGTTTTTGGGGAAGTCTCTTACTCCCTCCTCTACTCTTGTTGACCCCTCTCCCTTTACTGGCAATCCCGCTATTCGATGTGGCCCCTATCTGTTTAGACTGTTTTTTTATTAATTTTGTTTCAGAAATGGGGGGAGAGATCTGGGAAGAGAAAATGGGCTGTGTGATGATCGTATTTGCGGATAAATGAGCCACTCTAGCCCTCAAGGTATATCTAGACAA
Source organism: Calotriton arnoldi (assembly GCA_963921515.1). Lineage (NCBI taxonomy): Eukaryota > Metazoa > Chordata > Amphibia > Caudata > Salamandridae > Calotriton > Calotriton arnoldi. The sequence continues at coordinate 931,309 of CAWUFW010006217.1, forward strand.
CTTTGGGGGAGAGGAGCCCTTATTGAGTTCCCCTGTCTCCATACGGCAAAGAGGTGCCCCCTCCTTACCTGAAGCCCAAGGGATAGAACTTATAGACCCAAGTTTCACAAGAAACTTTCCTGCTCTTATATTCCCAACAGAGCGCAGTTTTTTCTCCTGGATGCTATCACCATAGAAAAATCCACCATATATTCTCAAGCTCACCTTGCATTCGGGAGGGCAGCAAGGGGATAAGCTGGTATAACTAACTATGGCCGAGGGCTGTTTAACAAACACTCGGCGCTCTGTCCGCCATTCCTCCTCAGCCTCCTCCAGCTCCACTACATTGAGCCTTCTTCCCTCACAGGTCGCAGAGACCTCGTATACTTTGAAGCAGGTGCTGACTCTGCCCCCAATAACCCGGTACAGCAGGGAGGCTGCGTCTCGCCGTCTCTTTCCCCACGCCGCCTCTCTCCACTTCCAATGCTTCCAATGCTGCGCCTTCCACCCGTCACCGCAGGGAACCGCGTCCTCTGACCCGCGGACACCGCTGGAACCGGAAAACGGACTCCGCCGCATAGGAGCTACACCGGAGGGTAAGTAGAGGGAATTTCTGCCTCTATTACTCGGTCACATCACCATCGGCATAGGTCCCAATCAAGAAGAAAATACCCGAGGGAGCGTGGCCGCGACCGTTTAGCTTACGGCCGCCATGTTCCTCAAAACTAAAACATGGTAAAATTGGCTTATACTTGATTGGCACATTTAATTTACTTATAAGTCCCTAGTAAGGTAGTATATCATATAGCCGGGGGTGGTAAATTAAATGCTACTAGTGGGCCTTCAGCACTTTTTGGGACACCCACCTAAGTAACCCTTTAAAATGTACCCCTGGTCTGCTAATTCGACTTGGCAATATAACCCCCTTGCCAAGCTTAAAGCTTATTACATATAAGTCACCCCTAAGGTAGGCCTTAGACAGCCGACAGGACAGGGTGCATTGTAATTAAAAAGTTGGACATGTACTTTGAAGTTTTACATGCCCTGGTAGTGAAAAACTCCTAAATTCATTATGCACTACTGTGAGGCCTACCTCTCCCATAGGATAACATTGGGTAGCCTTATTACATTTAATAAGTGCTAACTGTTGATTGGGAGCAAGTAGGGAATTCATGTTTGGTGTCTGAGAAGTTGTAATTTAAAATCCTCTTTAATGGTAAAGTCGAATTTTAGATCACAATTTTGAAAATGGCATCTTTATAAAGCTGGCATTTTCCTGCCCTGACTATTTGGTGCCTGCAGCTCGTTCCTGTGTCACATGACTAAGTGTAGCTCACAGTTGGACTTTGTATGTTCCTCTCAGACAGCCACACAGTAGAGAGATTAGGTGTGCCTGTGTGGGCCATCATTTGTAGGAGGGGGAGGCGGAGCTGGGCACAGTCCCACTTACTAGTCAATAGACTGTGCCCTGCCTTCACACAAAGAATTTCACACCAGCCCATTGTGCCTGCAGCCAAACTGGAACCTTGCCAGGGGAGGCAGGATATTCCATGCACTTCAATAGGAATTCCTAGAAACTTCTCCTTCAAAGAAGGCACCAGGTATAAAAATATGACTCTCAGACCCACTCTTCATTACACATCTGGACCTGTGGAAGTCTCAGAAGAAGGACTGTTGTGCTGCTCTGCTGCAAGAAGGGCTGCTTTTCTACTGCAGTGCTACTCTGTTGCCCTGCTGCCTGGGTGAAAAGGAGTGGACCTGCATCTTGAACCTCGGACCACCAGAGTGACTCCAAGGGCTAGTTGAATGGCCTCCTGATCAGAGCCTCGGGGACAGAAAAGGCTCCTACCTTCTTGAACCTTTCACCTGGACTCTGCCTGCTGTGAGACCTAACCCCTCAAGTCGTGCCACCCCAGTCCTAGACCCTTAGAAGTGGGCCTGAAGGTACTTTGCCAGCTCAGCTGTGGTCCTTGCAGAATCAATGCAGTGCGATGCATCGCTCCGCAGCTCATTGCAACTGCCGTTGTGCAATGCACTTCAACACAGGACCGCGTATTGCAGACCCACAGCTCCTCGGAAACGCTGCTGTGCCACGCATCCGTGACGCAGGACCTTGAATCGCAGCCCCGCCGCTCCTCATAACTGCAAAAAGAACAATTAATGGACAGAATGCAGATAAATGTCATACATTCTCCCCAGTAAAGAGATCTGGGCCTAAATCCATCGTTTTTTTGCTCCCCATGCCATTCCAGTTTGAACCCAGCAATATGCAAATCAGTCTTGACACTGTGCCCAATGGGAACAGTCCAGCCTGAACTGCCAAGCCAGGTCCTCCCTAGACTGGAAACAAGCATCCTGGGACCTGATTTGCATATGGCTGGGCGTAAACTGGGGTGGCATGGTGAGCAAAAGAACAATGGATTTAACCCAGATCTTTTGACTGGGGGTGAATGTTTAATTTGCGCTGCATTCTGTCCATCATCTGTGTGTCTTTTGCCCTTAGTGCGTCGGGTATGCCCAGACGTAGGTCCCGGGCTCACTGTGCCACTTGATTCAAGCTAGCCTGGTTGATGAGAGGTTATGCCCCGGAACCGGTACCAGGATGCTTGTTTCCGGTCCAGGGAGGACCTGTCTTGGCAGTTCGGGCTGGACTGTTCCCATGAGGCACAGGGCCCAGACTGATGTGCATATGGGTGGGTCTAAACTGGGGTGGTATGGTGAGCAAAAGAACGATGGATTTAACCCAGATCTCTTGAATAGGGGTGAATGCTTGATTTGCTCTGCATTCCGTCCATCATCTGTGTGTCTTTTGCTTTCTTGCCCTAAGTGTGCCGGGTATGCCCAGACGTGGGTCCCAGGCTCACTGTGTCACTGGATTCAAGCTAGCCTGGTTGATGAGGTGTGATGCCTCGAAACCGGTCCCAGGATGCTTGTTTCCGGTCCAGGGAGGACCTGGCTTGGCAGTTTGGGCTGGACTGTTCCCATGAGGCACAGGGCCAAGACTGATTTGCATATGGCTGGGTATAAACTGGGGTGGCATGGTGAGCAAAAGAACAATGGATTTAACCCAGATCTCTTGACTGGGGCTGAATGTTTGATTTGCTCTGCATTCCGTCCATCATCTGTGTGTCTTTTGCTTTCTCGCCCTAAGTGCGCCGGGTATGCCCAGACGTGGGTCCTGGGCTCACTGTGCCACTGGATTCAAGCTAGCCTGGCTGATGAGGGGTGAAACCCCGAAACCGGTCCTAGGATGCTTGTTTCCAGTCCAGGGAGGACCTGGCCTGGCAGTTTGGGCTGGACTGTTCCCATAGGGCACAGGGCCAAGACTGATTTGCATATGGCTAGGTCTAAACTGGGGTGGCATTGTTATAGGGATTCTGCACACACACAGAGCTATGCACAGGATAATAGGACCTCGGAATATAGTGGTGAGCCAAACATAAACCTTAGCACCTAAAACCCCAACCCAACTAGCCTTAGCGTCCCATTAGCAACAATGTACCAATGATTAGACAACCCAGAACACGGTATCTCTCTCTCTCAGGACTCGCAGTAGCAAGAACACCCTTTCGTCACTCACTCATACCTGTCCACAACCGGCGTAAGAAGAGACACAGTATAGGTTAAAATGTTTATTTCAACATACGTGCTCTAAGATACAGTACACGTGACAGTACTATCAGCATAATGCATAAGAATAATATAATCAGCATAGTTACAACTCCATAGAATACTAACGGGGAAAGCATTTCATAAAGCAGGGGATAGAGGGCTTAATGACCTTTACCACCCTCCCCGTGCTAGTAGCTTTTGTATTATAAAAATAGAAGACCTCTGGGCTTTGACAAGCGAACCCCCATACCTCAGTCTCTAGATGCAAAGACTACATCAGCAGACAATCACAGCTCTTCTCCCTGGAAAGGTTTTCTTCAAGTCCCTCTCAAGAGGGAAAAACGCAATAATAAAAGCCCATCAATTTCCCCATGGCAGCTGTACATAGTGTTATGTCTAGGTGCGAGAGACTGGCCATATCAGCTAGAACCAGGGACGTGTTTTTTGACCTTGTAACTGTTGTTCAGACGGAGCCCAAAAGGAACAGGAGAAAAGGTGAGAAACAGAAAATGCAGACAGTTGTAAAATAACTTGGCAGGAGCAGAGGGCGACAGAACAACGGTGCAGAGTAACGTGCGCAAAAGACATCATGGCAGCCAGGCCTATGCCAATGTAGCCAGGCAGTCCAGGAGGCCACAAACCACAAGACACCCTCCCCTGGACAGTCCATCGGCCAAGACTAAGGACGAAGACAGAGTTCAAAACACCTGAGCAGAACAGAGGCGTCTCCAGTGGAAGGAGTGGAACGCGGCTAGGTAGCAAGAAGACAGTTAGCGAGGCAGTCCACGGACAGTGAACGGCAAATCAATCCAAAAACGTGGAAGTGCAGAAATATGCTATACCGTCCAAGAGGACATCATTGGAATCGTCAAAAAACGTAGACGCCATCCAGTCCAACAGGTCAAAGCTGCAGGAATGCTCCTCAGAGGACGGAGCATCCAAAAGCAATGCGGGACAGCTTGCGTGATATTCAATATAGCTTTGTTGTAGGAGACTCTGAGCAGCCGCCCAGATATCCCATTGTGCCAAAATCCCCAGTGCAGCCGCACGCGTCATGCAGCCTGCAACGGAACAGTCCCGTTTATGGGCCTCTAAGGGACCCATCAACCGAACGAAATCCGGAACAGACAACGACATATTGGAGAGGCAATAATCCATGGCCCAGGTGAAAGGGCAGCGAATGCAAGACATCACAGGTTGCACGCAAGTGAAACACGCAAAGCGAAAAGAAAGGGTATAGGACACACTCAGTGTCGCCAATGGCAGAACTCCGAAACCAGATAAAATGCGCCCACGGAGCAGCAGTAGGCGTCCGGGGTCGAGAAGGGCCCATCGAGGAGCAGCCATTGCGAAGGAAGCAGATCAACAGCAGTACACCAGCCGCCAAAGCAAGGATTAATGGAAAGCCACCAAAGACACTGGAAAAAATAGAATGAATAAACGCCGGTATCACACCAAAAATAGTTTGGAAAGAGGACACTAGACCGGACCCCACCACCTTAAAAAAATGCACTAGACCTTCGGTGTTAGATGCGTTAAAAATACGGTGAATTAATTCACTGAAATGTTGTGGGAGGTTAGTGTTCAAAAGGGCCTGTATTTCACTGTGGGTACTTGCCACGTGGAGATAAAATGTCTCCCGGGCGGAAGTGAGCATAACCTCCTCGTTCAATAATAGCGCCTTTATTCCGCTCAGTTTATTGAAATCCGCCTCCATAGTAGGAATGGAAGGCCAAATAGAATTATCTACAATGTCGTGAGGGGGAGGAAAAAGCACATTCTTGCAGCAGACAACCCTGTGCGATACAGTAACAATATAAGGGATGCCGGCCTGCATACCACAGCAATAGTCGTTATTTAAAAGCAAATAGCTACCATTAGTAAGCAAAGTAAAGGTAGGAGAAATAGTAGGAGCAGGAATGCCCTTTAACACACAAGCCAGATTCGGAGCGGAAACGTTACAAGCTCCGTGCAATTTAATATGTTTACAAACAAGGGAATGACCCACTGTAGAATCGCATGACTCCCCGTGAGAAAAACTTCCTTGTCATCTCTAAGGCATTTATACATAAAAGGGAGGGACCAAAGTTCATGCAGGAAGGCACTACCCAAAGGCTGGAAACGGCCCACAGGATAATGTTTCATGCATGAACTAAATTCAAACAAGGAAAAAGGCAATGCGATAACCCCATGAACTAGCCACACAGCAGAATCTATTTCCGCTACAGAGAATGGTAAGGGTTCCACTTTCTCGATATGTAACAGAGTGTAAACTGCATCTTTCATGGACATGAACTGCTGTTTGTCAGTTAAATTAAAAGGCAGAAATAAGGCAGTGGTGTTCAAAAAGTGCCAAGGAACCTTACCCAACTTAAGTGTTTGCAAAGTCCACGCAAATTGCATAACTGAACGTAATTGATTTTGACCATGATACAACACAGAAACATCATCTTGTACAATATCAACAACAGAGGACACAATATTCTCCAATGTGTAAATGCGGGAAGACAGGGTATTAATACTATTGTCAACAACAGCAAGCACCTTTTCCAAATTTGCTTGGTCTATTTCCCGTAAACGGGAAGCAGCCTCCATTTGCGATAGCTTCCAGAGTTCATTATAAGCTTCATAAATGAACCTCTTCGGTCGTGGACCACGAGGTCCCAATATAAAGTCGGACAGATCAATATTGCCTGAAAGGAGGGACAAATGTTGTTTAACAGAGTCTAGGGAAGAATGTTGCAACCATTGTTTACATAGTTTACCAACAGAATAGGTGGTGACAGTACAGGAGTTAGAAAACCTAGGATCTGGCTTGTCCTGAGTATAGCCAGAAACTGTGTCATGAAAACGCAGCTGGCACTCATTAGATGATATGGGCCAAGACAACCAAGGTGACTGAACAAGCGTAGACATATTAAACGAATTGTTCTGAAACAAAACCTGTAAAGTCGAAAGGGACATATTGAAGTGCGAACTGTGGTTTAGAGTGGAAGACAGGGATGGAATTGATGGTGCATTCATTTGTTTTGTAGTAGCCAGACCCCAACACGTAGTCTGATAGGTCGAAGCATTCAAAAACACCATCTGGGCTGGGATTAGGCAGGCACGGTGCAAGGCCTCGGTGCCTTGCACCTGCCAAGGCTTGGAGCCCCAGATTGACTTCAAATCCACAGTTTCCGTCCAGTATTCATAACCACCCACAGCCAAGGCCTTTAAAAAGGAGCTCGAATAAAGCAATTTAGTGTGGGTCAACATGAATTTCTGTGTGAAAGGGGCAGGTAATTTGAAATAATAGGACCCAGGGTTCGATCTATTAAAATCAGTGAAATAAGTAAATTTATTTCGAAGAGTCCGGGAGCTACCCGATAAAGGGTTTGGGCAATGTTCCCATTGAGTGTAGGTCACAGGGCTACGTAGTGCACTCGGTTTATGGACAAAATGGTTGCCCCAATGCTGGTAACAGTATAAATTGGCATAATTCGCAGAATTCATATACAAATCCTCAGCATTAAATGAAGCATAATATTTCAAATCAGCAAACAATGCTTCAACTGCATGCACATCGCAATCATCAGAATGAATATTACTTTGTACTACATCACCCATGGATACTCGAAGGACATTCGGTACATTAATAACTTCTGTTGGTCCATGAATTTGAAAATTTACTGCATCCCATACGATGCCATCAGCAACTGGAAAAGCTGAAATGTTCACCAATGTGTGGTCACGCTTCATGATGTGAGATGAGGAATGTGGAGCCAAAGTTCCAGCAACACTGTTCACAGCAGAGCGTTCAGGCAAATAGTGACCATTGATCAGTAGAAAAAACACTGTGACAAAGCCAATGGACATGAACAAAAAAATCAAGAAAAGTACCAACCAAATGTATGTCCAAGGGGGAATCAAAAAATTGTCTCTAAACCAGGATACAAAAATACTGAACTTGGACGGGACAATCGACGTGGTGGAATCCGAGTCAAAGGAATAACGTGTCGGACTCAGTGGCGTTGTTGGTAAATGAGCCACGGATTCTGTTTCGGGATAGGTATACTCGTTCTCGTCCATGCAGGGGGTAACTGGAGGTTCGAGTATACTTTCAGGCAAATCAGTCATCTCAATTGTAACATCAGTGACCGTTCGAGCAGGAGGGCCTCGAACACAAGTCCGGTAAATTGCAGGACAAGAGACCGCTGGTGTAACACTATTTAGGATCGGCCAGTTGTTGTAGCTTGACATTTTCCACTGAGATGTATCTGTTCTCCTTGCGACCAGGAAGCGGTGGTAAGATGACTGTACGTGTTCCCTTCAAACCCAGGACTGGAACCGGTGCACGATAAGAGGGGCCGAATTCTTTCTTGTTCTCCACCTTCTCTCGAACCCGGTCTCCAATCTTCGGAAGCCAGCCGGCAACCGGAATCTGCAGGGCAGTATCTGTGGCTGAAGGTAAATGTGCGTTTGCAAGTTTGTCTCGGGCTTCTTGTAAGTCCTGTAACATAGTAGAATGGTTATCTACATCAAATTTGGCGGGTTGCACCTCCATGTCTAGACCATCAAGGTCAGGCACAAACATTCTTATGCTAAAGAGCATTTCGTATGGGGTCCGCCCAGCCAGAGATCTTCTAGGGAGATTATTAAGTGCACGTTGTACGGTATACAAGTGGGCCAGCCAGTTCCTGCCAGTACCTAAGACCCTAGCTGTCAAGGATTGCTTTAAATCACGGTTCATTCGCTCCACAATTGAATTACCCTCAGGTCTGTATGGAGACGAAAACTTCACCCGTACCCCCAGTGAACCCATTGCGTCCTTGTACGCCTTAGAGGCAAACGCTGGACCTTGGTCAGAATGGAAGGTACCGCATGCGAAGATTCCCACAAAGACACGCAAATCCCTGATGACATTTCGAGCGTCAGCACTCCGTTGTGGCCAGACCCAGATGAAACGTGTGCACGAGTCCACTGCCACTAAGATATATTTATAGGCAGTGTCTGAGGAAAATGGACCGCAGTGATCCAAGTAAACACACCCAAAGGGTCTGTTTGAAATGTAGAGCGAGGTCTGTGGTGGTCGTGTGACCGTAGAAGGCTTAATCTGTTGACACACGTCACAAGAAAGCACATAAGTACGGGTGTCTTTATATAAACCACGCCACCAGTACCGCTGTTGCAAGATGGAAACGGTCGCAGACACTCCAGCATGTGCTGAAGCCATGCCTTCGTGTGCAGCCGTTATCAAGGAAAGTCTGCGATCCGCGTTGGGTATCAGCCGATCACCAACGTTTGGTATTGTTACATAAGGAGCCTGTTCGGGACCTAACTGATAAGAATATTTGGAAGGAAAACCCCTAGGGTAATTAGCACTTTCCTTTGTCGCAGCAATAGCTGCCAAAATATCAGTGTCAATTTTAGACATGGATCTGGTAACTGCTGCTACTGAACACGTGACTACTGCTGATCTGGCTGCTTCGTCTGCCAGACCGTTACCAACCGCGTGTGCGCCCACCCGCTGATGGCCTAGGGTGTGAACCACTTGTGTGAGTGGCAAACGTTGTCTCAATTCTGCCACCCGAACCCAAAGCATCTTATGCTTGATTGTGCTACCTTTAGCGTCTCTATAGTCATTTTGTGACCAAAAGAATAGATTGTCATTATATGATTGAACACAGTAATAAGAATCGCATACAATAAGTGTGGTCACATCCGGATTTACGAATTCAAGCGCAAGCACCAATGCGCGCAGCTCGGCCAATTGTGCAGTACTGTCCCCGAGTGTTTGAGTATGCACTACAGTGGACTTGAACTCTCCGTTCACAAAGGTACCTGCAACAATAGCACATGCGGCTGAATAAGCATGCTTGGACCCCGTGGCCGGTTGTGCCGAACCATCGGTGTAGATCACACAGTCGTAATCCTCAAGCGGCAGTAAAGACAGAGGAGGAGGATGAACAAATTCATACTGTAAAAACTCCTGAGTCTGTAGAGAAGAATCGAAAATGAATGTGACATCCGGAGACGTCAAAGAAGTTGCCCATTGTATCCAACGGGGATGCAAAGCTTTAGAATTCGGTACACTTGCCTTTGTCACTGCTTCTAGAGCAGGATAGGGTGTTACCACTAGAATGCGCTTTCCCTGTGCCAGTGCGCGCTCCTTCAGAATCGCCATTTGCACTGCAGTCAGAACTTTCTCCACCGATGAAAAGCGCAATTCTGCGGACGTGTACAGATGTCACTTGTATGCGATTGGTACTGTGTCACCCTCGTTAAAGGTTAAATACGTGAAACCCACTGCCCCCGGAATTATTCTAATCACCAGGTTTGTGTGGTTATCACGCGTCAACAGGTACCTAGACTCAAGAAGGTCTGTCTGCAAAGACTGCAGAATGGAGGAATGCTCCGGAAGCCAACAAGACTTCGAAAAGTTTGGTTGTATCAAGGCATACAAAGGCTTGATACACTGGGCGTATTCGGGAATATAAGTACGCCCGAAATTCAGAAAACCCAGCAAAGACTGAAGTTTTTTCAGAGTAGTAGGAGGGCACAAAAGTGCACATTTTTCCAAGAAGCGGGGGGCTAAGCCCTTACCCTCATTGTTGAGCTCGTAGCCCAAAAACAAAACTGTTAATTCAGCAATGTGTGATTTGGCAAAGTTAAACTTATAACCTAATACCGCAAACTCGAGAATAATGCGGTCCACTCTGGAAAGATGCGGGTATAACTCGTCGTCTGTCAGGTAAATATCATCGACGTACGAACATGCATCTGGGTCTATGCCGTCTAACAAAGAGACAACACGGGCAGCGAACACTCCTGGACTATTTTTGTAGCCCATAGGAGTCGCCTTAATTTGAACTGTTTACCACCGGAGGTAAAAGCACTCCATTGGCTACACTCCGTGGCTAAGTTGTGCGTGTAAAATCCATTGGATAGGTCAAGTGTCGTTTTATATTTTTTACGAACAAGACTGTCTACAAGCGCAGAACTGTGGGTATTTTGCACTGCAAAGGTCCGACAATGAGAGTTCAAATGCCGGTAATCCAATACTAGGCGGTACGATCCATCGGGTTTAGAAACCGCGAAAAGGGGATTATTCATGGGTGATACGCATGTTTCTATTACTCCCTGATATTCTAACTGCGTCAGAATTTCAGAAACGGGGCCTTTGGCTTCACGTTTAATGGGATATTGGGGTTGTGGCTGTGGTAGGGACCGTAAAGGTATCGCATGGGGGGGAGAATCTTCATCCCAACCCACGTGGTTACGGTATAACGCAGGAGCCAGGGACACAGCCCACTCAGCTGCAAGAGCCTCCGCTTTGTCCTTTGGGACATGTCGAGAAAAGCTTGGAAGGATTGCCTCCTCCCCTTTACGCGCAGCAAGTACGAATGGGGGTGGCCAGTCCGCCTCAGCTAACAAAATGTCATATGAAGAGGTCAGATTTTCCCAAAAAATCCCTTTTATTACACGCTGTATATCACCTTCAATTTGGATGACAATATTAAATAGTCTGTCAGGGGGTGCCACTCTGGTGTCTGCTGTTTCAACAGTAATGAATGTTTCAGTTGCTGTCACCTCCATATGAGGACGTAGCGCCTCCCGCACTATGGTAACTTCCGCGGGGCTGTCTAGGAGGGTTACTGCCCACGTCCAATTCAGGAGTCTCGTTCTCACCGTCTGTGGCATATTTCGCTGTTACAGCGGCAACTTTCTTCTTCTGAAATTGTGGGCGAGAACGTTGAAAGTCTTCTGTTTTTCCTCTGACCTGTTGTTGAGGTTGATCTCGTCCCTGGGTAGCCTCACGACCCCTTCCTCTATCCTGGCGATCCCCTCCACTGGCTTGCGAAGTTGTCTGTGCCTGTGAAGAACGAGGAGAACGCGTATCAGGGATCTGAAACCTATCCGGAGATTTAAGTCTCGCCCTATCGTGCAAATCATATGTGCGTTCAGAAGAGACAGAAACAGGGGATGCGCCTCGCGACCCCGGCTTCTTCTGTTGCTTACCCTGTTTTTTCATACTCCAGCTCTTTTTAGTAAAAACTGGTTTCTCATCTTTTTCAGATTGAGTTTTAGGTTGTTGTTGTTGTGTTTGTGTTTGTTGTTTTGCAAAAGGCTTATTGCCCAGGCTATTTCGGCCAATAGTTTTATAAGCCTGGGTTATAATTTTCGGTAATTCGCGCGGCTTGTCCAATTCTGGGACTAAAGCCAAAGCATTAGCTACTTGAAAGTTCACTGCATCGCCCTTGACATTCGCAAGGATCAGCTCAGCTACTACTTCGAACACTCCCACCAGTCTCATCCCTAATTCCACAGCCGCTTCAGGGCCATGTTCATCCTGTACTTTTTAATTACAGAGGGGAGAACCGTCATGGAAGGAGTGCCGAAACACTTCGAATAAACTGCTGCGAATACCCTACCCCAGTTGTTGCATGCTGTCAACTCGGGATTAAGTCTTTGGCAAACTAATTGTAAGAATTCTATGTTTATCCACCGGTGTTGTATTTGGAAAAACTGCCTCCAACTGGTCAAATTTTTCTGCAAGCCAATAAGGAAAATCATCCTTATTTTGTGGACGTTTGCCCATCACTGAGTTCACCATGACGGGACTTATGGTCACTCCGCCTGCAGCAGCTGGATGGCCCGCGACTCCAGGTGGGGCCCCTGGATGTTGCCTGTAACATATTGCACTAAAGCGCGATGCACTCGCACCAAAGCCGAATACATATTGCGCAGGTCAGCGACTGGTATTTGCATATATCGCGGATGTGGGGTGTACCCGGCCAAAACAGGCCAAGTGGCCCCGTCAATAGACAAGGGGCCTAAACGGACCGTTGTTACCGGTTGTGGGAGGGCGCCATCAAACCACACACGGTGCTGCCAAGCCGTGAGCGGTACTTCAAGATTAGTATAAGGTCTATATGCAGCAGGAACAACGGTGGGTTCATATTCATGGAACAGATTATCGTTCGCATCCACCGCTGGAAAGGTGATCCAAGAGTAGAATACTTCAAAGTGGAAAGCCGGATCGGCTTGAACCACAAAGATTAGTTCGACTCCCGTGTCCGGCACTCCATACACCCTTAAGTGATCACGGAGCGCTGTGCGGCTATGTGCCGCTATGTTTACACCCGCCATTACGATCGGGGTTGTTCGACAACCTAACAGTAGGCAGCACAATAGAGGGTTCGATTAAGAAACCTTTTAATAACTTCAAGCTTGAAAGAACCTACAAAAACGTCAATATAGGAGGTATTACCGTCACACACGCTTCCGGAAGCGTCCGTGAGGGTTGTTGTGGACAAGCACAAGCACTACTCAAGCGTCTCGCAGATAAGCAGCCCACTCGTTGGTCGCGCCATGTTATAGGGATTCTGCACACACACAGAGCTATGCACAGGATAATAGGACCTCGGAATATAGTGGTGAGCCAAACATAAACCTTAGCACCTAAAACCCCAACCCAACTAGCCTTAGCGTCCCATTAGCAACAATGTACCAATGATTAGACAACCCAGAACACGGTATCTCTCTCTCTCAGGACTCGCAGTAGCAAGAACACCCTTTCGTCACTCACTCATACCTGTCCACAACCGGCGTAAGAAGAGACACAGTATAGGTTAAAATGTTTATTTCAACATACGTGCTCTAAGATACAGTACACGTGACAGTATTATCAGCATAATGCATAAGAATAATATAATCAGCATAGTTACAACTCCATAGAATACTAACGGGAAAGCATTTCATAAAGCAGGGGATAGAGGGCTTAATGACCTTTACCACCCTCCCCGTGCTAGTAGCTTTTGTATTATAAAAATAGAAGACCTCTGGGCTTTGACAAGCGAACCCCCATACCTCAGTCTCTAGATGCAAAGACTACATCAGCAGACAATCACAGCTCTTCTCCCTGGAAAGGTTTTCTTCAAGTCCCTCTCAAGAGGGAAAACGCAATAATAAAAGCCCACCAATTTCCCCATGGCAGCTGTACATAGTGTTATGTCTAGGTGCGAGGGACTGGCCATATCAGCTAGAACCAGGGACGTGTTTTTCGACCTTGTAACTGTTGTTCAGACGGAGCCCAAAAGGAACAGGAGAAAAGGTGAGAAACAGAAAATGCAGACAGTTGTAAAATAACTTGGCAGGAGCAGAGGTCGACAGAACAACGGTGCAGAGTAACGTGCGCAAAAGACATCATGGCAGCCAGGCCTATGCCAACGTAGCCAGGCAGGCCAGGAGGCCACAAACCACAAGACAGCATGGTGAGCAAAAGAACGATGGATTTAACCCAGATCTCTTCACTGGGGGTGAATGTTTGATTTGCTCTGCATTCCGTCCATCATCTGTGTGTCTTTTGTTCCTCATAACTGTCACTGCTCTACTCATCCTCAACGTGGTATCTCGCAATGCTCTGCAACCAGGATTTAAGGCACTTTGAGGCATATGTACAAGGAGTTAACGTCGCCGTAGCGTCAATTTTTTTGACGATACAGCAGCTTTTTCTTTATCGCCGTATTTACAAGTTGCTGCTAACCGCAGTTAGCAGCAGTTTTCCGGCGTAAACGTGAATTTTTAGGATCGCCACTTCTGTTAGCGGGACTTAATGAAAATGAGATGCAAGGTAGGCGTTCCCGTGCAAAAACTGCTGCTAACCCCATTTTGCGATATTTACAAGGAATTCCTTGTATGGTGCAAAACCAAAAAAAACTGCCTCTAACTCCAGTTAGTGGCAGTTTTTTAAGACCAGAAAATAGCTGGTCTTAAAAAGTGTGCAAACACTTGGGCCCTCATTTCAGAAGGTTTTGGTGCTGGACAGCGCTGCAAGGAATGTTGCTGCGTTGCCCTGCAACAAAACTACAGGGCAGGAATGCGCACCATCAATAAGATAGGGTGCATTCCTGGGCCTCATTCATGAAAAGTGTTGCATCGCTGTGACAAAACAGCATTGCAACACTTTTCACTACGCCCTTCTTGCGACACCATGGATGCGCTGTATTCACTGTACGGCGCTCCATGTCGCAATTAATGACAGATACATCTGGAATCCTGACTTATCTGTCAGCGCTATGGTCACGCATTGCTGCAGTTGTGTCACAAGCATGATGCAACTCCAGCAATGCATGGGGCCAGCCTATCCCTGTGGCACTGCGTCACTGACGCAGTGGCGTCCTACAATTGTTGCAGTAAAATCTGATGGATTTCACTGCACTACTCCTATGAGTCTTTGTTGCGTGGAACGCCCACCCTGCATACATCATACCTGATGCAGGTATAATGTGGCACAGGGCTTCACAAGGTCACGCATATGCCTAGATGCGTCACTTTGCAAATATGGCGCAACGTGGTGCAAGAATCACACTGCAAGTACGTCAAGAAAGTGATGCACCGGCGGGGTGAAGCTGTCAGAAGGGGCTCATGAATAAGCCCCCCTGTCTTTTTCCCCTACGTTGGCGCACAATGGCTGCCATGCGCCAACGCAGGCACCCCTTGCGCCATGGTGCAAGGGTGACTGTGTTGCGGAGTTGATTGATGTTGTGGCTCCATCTCTTCTCGAGACGTCTGCAGTTGGTGCTGGACTAGTGGAGGGCGGAAGTGAACCAGTTGGCCTTCTTAGAGCGTTGTTTGCCTGGTCTTTTCTTGAGGGGTGCCAGGGTGTAGTGTTGTATTCCTCTTAGGGTGTCCATAAACGGGCTTTCCAGTATCATGTCCTTATATAGGCACAATTCACCCTGCCCTTATATAGGCATAAAATCCCAGCCCTTATTTAGGCATTAAACCGTGCACTCCAAATACAGGCATGGTCTCCGACATCCGTCCACCCTAACGTCACAACGAGTTCTTGAAGAACAGACCCTTAGGCTGCGGGAGTTTCCCTAGCCCAGGACTATTGATTTCTTCATGGTCTCATTTATTATGCATGAACCATTATTCCTTAGGGGTTCATTCATGACGTCTTGCGCTGTCCGACTCACGTCAATGCTAACAGTATGAGGTACCTTTCAGGTATAAATACACCTTCCCTAGCCCCTGTAAATCAGAGGAGACCTCGACTTCAGAGGAGCCCGTTTCCCGGCCGGACGCACTGAGAAGACGCTGTCATTCCTGCACGCAGAGAGTCCAGCTTCCAGTGATCTGACATCCCTTGCGGGGTGTTGGAGTTCGAGTCTGGCAAAGAGATTCCTACCTCTCTCATTCTTCAGGTATGGAGCTGACTAGAACCTAGAGGGACTCTTGGCATACTAGGCATACTAGGCTTAACATGCTCTTAGTATACTATAGTGAGGAATACTTCACCTACTTCATACCTCTCCCTACACCTAGGACAGGTTAGGTACATTGGGGTAGAACTAGGTTAGAAACGCATCGTATGAGTACTCGCATTTTTAGTCTGTGTCATTTTATGTAAATGCATATATGCTAAAAAGATAATGCTATCGCAGTATTATTTATTTCTACTGCTCACCGTGTACATTATTTATCTCGCATACTGTCTTGTGATCGTAACAGCACATTTTACTTACACCAGAAACAAGACTGTTCAATAAATCTTTTATTGAAACGCCCGTCTGTTCTTTCTGTGTAACTTTGAGGAAAACTAAGCATGCACGACTGAGCTGAGTGAAATAGTTATCTATTGTTTCCACGACTCTGGGACACGTTCTGATTCTAAAGGGAAACACAGTGATCATGTTTTGCGGCTGCCAGAAACTACTCCCTTCTTGTTGTCAAGGAGTTTCTAGTGGCCTCTGAGCTAGCTGGCACAAGTAATTAAGTTTAATATACTCGATAGGGACATACCGACCTCAGCCCTATGTCAAACCTATAGGGTATATTATTCCAATGCGCAGAGCCTATTAGGGAAATAGGAGCTACACTACATGACGCCCAACGGTTTGGTAAGGCAGTAATTCAACGTTAGATACTGAGTAACTCAGCCGTGCTTTTTCTCTCAGAGACCCCTACCCATATACTCCAAAAGACGTCTGGAGTGGGCAGGGTTAAGTATCCGCCACGGCTACATAGGGCAGTACCCTATATATTAGCTGTTTGGTTTGCTCAACGTTGAAGGATACAGTGTCCCAAAATATTGTGCACCTTATCTTTGTTTCCTTGAAACTTGTTCTACATTTTTCAAATTTAAAAAAAAAAAAAAAAAATGACCGAAGACGCTGGAAACTGTGTAGCTGCGGCTGATCCAGCCCAAGCAGCATTTTTTAACAATACCGGTTTAAATGAAGCCGAGGAGGGTGTCATAGACATCGCTCCAAACTTAAGAAGAGCCATTACTCTAAAACTTATAAAACATGGCCTACCACCAAGAGGAGGTAGAGCAGTTTTCGTGATAGAGGCACACGAATCCTTTCAGACAGAGGTATTCTATTCATGGGTAATATTTCCTGAATCCAATCCAGTAACACACAAGTTTCACTTCTACAAAGAAGATGATCCACCAGAGGAATACATTCCTTTCGAGGATATAGAAATTCCATTAACATACCAGGAGCATCAGCTCTGGTTTAAAGGCGCCCTAAAACATCACAAAAACATTACCAGGCTCGGTCCACTAGGTAGACCAGGAGCAACATGGCCGATTCTAGCCGGCTACACACCTCATCCTGAACTTGATATAATGTCAGATGAGGAACTACTTACTCAACTCACAGAGTTAATAAAAATTTACAGATAATTGGTCCAATATGTCATGCGGACTTTCACAGTCCAACCACCATTAACAATTCCAAATCAAACCCCTCACCAGGGGAACACTCTAAAAATTACACCACAGACTCTATACGCAGTCATGGGTAAAATGCCCACAAAACGTGAACAAATTCCATTCTGGATAGCTCAAAAAATTACTCAAATCGAAGCAGTATTTCCAAATACTAGCCCGCATGAGAAACACAGAATACTGACAATCAGTTTACCAATGGGGATCACACCACAACTGGAAGACTGCACCACTTGGGGCTCAGTCTTTGCTGCCATCTATACTAAAACACACAGCATTTCGTCAATTGCGGTAATACCTGATGTCCTAAAACAAATTCAAAATGAATACGGGGCAGAGCCTGCTCTGAATTTAGGTATGAAATTACTGAAAAATTTCGACCAGGTCTCAACAATAATATTATCTAATATTAAAGGGGAGGCAGCAGCAGTGGCGATCCACCAAAAATTAAGGGAATTTGATGTTACAGAACATCAAACTGAGCTACCCAGAATTATAGAACAATCTTATGCAGAATTAGGCAGAGATAGTTTGGGTGGAAGACCAGTGAAACCAAAACTATCAGAAAGTCCTGAGAAGGACTCTATTAAACAAACTCCTACATCTTCTAAAAAGAAGTGGGAGACTAATAAACAAAATTCAAACGAGAAACGTTCTCAATCCTGAGGTAGGTCTCCTCAAAAGGAGCCCTCTGAAAGGAGGTATAACCTCAGGAATAGGGATAATTTGAAAAAACCTGATGGGTATCAAGATACTGATACACGTTCCTCTCGTCCCTTTCAGATCTCATCACAGACTTCGGAAAGAAGAGGCGATCAGAACATAGAGAAGAACGCGTGAAATCGAAAGACGACAAACACGCTCCTAAAACTAAAACAAAACCTCAATTCTCCAAAAAGAAAGTAGCAGGTCTGAAGATCAGACATGCCGAGAATACTGAGAACACAACTCAAGAACGGAGAATGGGCTCAGACAATGCTGTACAGTGCAGCAGAAGTCACAATAGCTCGCCAGAACCTGAAGGAACTTCTGGAGATAGTGGACTTGAATGAGTACATTACAGTAGAGACTGTAGACACCAGGGTTAGTACTCCACAAAAGTTATATGACATAACACTCCGGATGGAGGGAGATAAACCTAGACAGGTGAAAGCACTTTTTTGGGAAAGACTATCAAAGGGCTATGACCTACTTCTAGCAGAAAAGGACTGGCCACCACAATTTGTCAGGGAGTGCCCACACGGCGAGGACATTATTATGCCTGCCTTCTCCAACCATATACCAATGCATCTAAGATATACATATGCCAGGAAATGGGCAGTGGCCCAGGCCACAGCATTATATAAAAATCATGTAGGATGGGACGAGGACTCGCCTCACCATAAAATACATCTGAAACATGAACCAACTGCACAACGGCAGTATCCAATTAAGCAAGAAGCTAAAAAACAGGTCAGGGAGATCTTAGATCAACTTGAATATCAAGGGGTGATTGAAACATGCACCTCCTCAATGAACAATCCTTTGTTTCCTGTCTCCAAACCAGACAATACATATCGTCTAGTTTTGGACTACAGACACTTAAACACTTGTTCTAAAACTTTTGCAGTGCAAAATGCACATAGCACAGCATTAATGAATAACATTGTGCGTAAAAAATACAAAACAACATTAGATATCTCAAATGGTTTCTTTTGTCAAAACATAGCACCTGAAAGCAGGTACTTAACAGCATTCTCCATAATGGGGACCCAGCGTCACTTTTGTCGACTCCCACAAGGGTTCAAGAACAGCCCAGGTTTATTCTCAGCGAGGGTAACGGAGTTACTACAAATTTATGACAATGAGGCATTGTCCTATGTCGATGACATCTATCTGACAGACGATGACCTAGACAAACACTTGAACAGGGTGAGCACCATTATACTGGGATTCGCCTCTGAGGGCTACAAGTTCAACTTTAAAAAGTCCCGAATTGCCCATCTCAATGTCCTATTTTTGGGATATGAGCTTTCAAGTGAAGGCAAGAGCTTGGCAGCTAACTTTCTAGAGAAATGTGCGCTGCTCCAACCTCCAAAAACGCTAAAAAACCTACAATCCATCCTGGGTTTCCTAAACTTTGGAAGAACATACATTCTAAATTATGCAGAAAGGGTTAAACCTCTCTACGCATTAATCAAACCTGATTTTTCAATCAAAAATTGGACAAAGGAACACACAGAAATCTTGCGTTCACTACAGGCTAACATGTTCGCAACAAATCACTTACAAACACGCGTAAGTCAAAGAAATTTAGTGATCCGAATAATTTCGGGTCAATGTGGATTCACCTACTTAACCTTCAATGAGGGTGAGAAGATACCAATCGCATACAAATCCCATTTGTACACACAAGCGGAAATGCGCTTCAGTTCAACTGAAAAAATTCTGACAGCAGTTCAAACCGCAGTAGCAAAAAAAAGAGCCTTAGCCCAAGGGAAACGCATTATTGTCGTAACCCTGGTACCAGCTTTAGAAGCGGTCACAAAAGCAAGCATTCCTAATGCCAAAGCATTACATCCAAGATGGATACAATGGGTTAATTCTCTTGCTGCAACAGATGTTGAATATGTTTTTGATCCAGATTTAAAAACACAAGCATTCCTGCAATATGAACAAGAATGTCCTCTGCCTACTGAAATTCTGCCTCTTGATCAGTACGAATTCATAATTTACACTGACGGATCCGCACAGCCCGCAATAGGGAGTAAGCAAGCTTACAGTGCAGCATGTGCAATCGTTAAAGGTCGCATGCGAAATGGCATCTTCAGACCCATGGTCATAAAAACTCAATCGCTAGGAGATTGCACAGCTCAGCGAGCTGAACTACAAGCATTCAAACTGGCACTTGAAAGTACAGATCGAGAATTCCCCACACTAATAGTGTGCGATTCCTTTTACTGTGTTCAGTCGTATAATGACTATATACAAAACTCGCTTGAAAATGGTTTCAAAGATGCGAAAGGTGGCACAATAAAGCACAAAATGCTTTGGGAACAAGTAGTTCAGTTGAAAAACGAACTACCAAAGGCTCACGTGATTCACACACTGAGTCATCAACGTGATGGCGTTCACGTTGCAGGGAATTCATTGGCTGACGAAGCCGCAAAGGGGGCTGTTCAGACGGCTTCCGTAGCTGCGATCACTCGTTCAAAAACAAAAAAATAGACGGTGAGATAATGTTGGCTGTCAATGCATCAAGCAAAGGCAGCAGTGCAGCGTTACCAAAAAAGTTTCCACTCAAGTACTCTTATGTAATTGATGCGAACAACGTTCCTTTTGCTCGAATCCCTGGAGTGGGGGATAGGGTAATTCCAAACAAGGAACGCAGATTAGGACTAATCCTAGCAGCACTCGAAGGGATAGCTTCTGCCCATGCAGGTGTTTCAGCGACAGTATCTTTACTCAAGCAAAGATATTGGTGGCCTGGCATTCGGAAACAAACTAAAAACTATGTTTTAGAATGTAATATTTGCCAACAGATGAAAGTCTCAACAGTGAAACGTCCTGCGCAGACACCCCTATTAATTTCAGACAAACCATTAGCTTGTGTTTACCTGGACCACTGCGGTCCCTTGCAAAGGGACGGTAATTATAAATATATCATGGTTGCAGTGGATTCATGCTCTAGGTTCCTATGGTTATGGCCTCAGCGCTCGACTGACGCTTGAACTGTTATAAAAGATTTGCGAGTCTTTATCGGCATATACGCAATAGGCACGCTACATTCTGACCAGGGTCCTGCGTTTAGCTCTAGGGCTTACAAAGAAGCCATGGCCAGTCTGGGCGTTGCATTGCGGTACTCCTCTCCATTCCATCCTGAGGGAAATTCTGTTGTGGAAAGGAAAAACCGGGACATAAAGCAGTCTATAACAGGTAGGGTATTAGGTTCGGGTGATGGGTGGGTCAAACACCTTAGTGGGGTTCAGCACTCATTGAACAACCTGCCAAGAAGTTCTCTAGGGGGGGTCACTCCATATGAGGTCCTATTTGGGACAAGAATGTGGGTACCAGACCTTGAACACGTAGGCACAGTGGTGGAAAATAAACTGTTTGATATCAAAGATCGTTTGGCTGTTTTACAGGAACTAAACAAGTTAAGAACGAAACAAAGCAACGTATTCCTACAGCCAACCACCACTGGGGAAACATCGGCGGTCCCAGCAAGGCCTGTCTGGATTCCAAAAGTTGGGGATCTAGTCAGAGAAAAAATTGCGGACAAGAAGGAATTTGGACCTTCTTACAGACAACCAGTACCTGTTCTAGCAGTTCAAGGAACAAGAACAGTACTTCTGCCGCCCCTTGCTGGAAGAAAGGAGAAAAGATTTGTGTCCATCGACCTCATCAAACCACAGTATGTGGCCAATACTAAATAGTAGGCCTCGTGGACTCCGACCTAGTAGCAGACGCACTCCTCTCGCTACTATCCAAGAGGTTCAGACTGAAAGACTGATAACCATCGAGAATTCAGCTGTAACAAATGAAGGACTAAGCAACCAAGCTATGGAACTCATCCCTCTTGACAACCAAGTAACAGTTCGTCCAAATACACCTGTCTACACCAACGTGGCAAGTGATGAACTGGTTCCAGTGATTTCTACAAATCCTGATGCAATTCCAACAATTGATAGAACTGCTTCTGGCTATTTCATTAACTTTGATACGTTCTCAGAAGATCCGAGTGAACCTGAAACGACGCCAGCATCACTGAAATTCAAGCAGCAAGTACAAGACTTTCTTCATTTTCTGAAAAAGACTTATCTGGTTTCTCCGTGGATTGAACTCTGGATTACATCTGGACTTTTTGTTTTCCTGCTCTGGCTAGCTTTGGTAACAACTGTGAGCGTGCTTATAAGTGGCAGATACATCCATGTGAACACTGAAGGAAAAGACGTGAACGTACTTTTGAAACCTCATAAATCTTCCCATCGTGAAGCAAGAGACTTGTCATCAGTGAACATCACAGCCGTTCCTATACAGGATGGTATAGTGTGGGACAAAACGGATTATGATATTTTCGGCCCGACGGAACAATTGAACATTCCACATTTGTTTAAAATTTCACTAAGTGATCTAATTACGTCCAGTACCTATTCAGATGATTGGGACTTTGAGACTGTGAATGACATAATGTTTGACCTAGAAAAATCTGCTGCATTTTCTAAAAATGAATATTTAGAGGGTTCATCAGACTATGAACAAATGTATTGTTATAACCACTATGGTCATCATTATTTGCATAAATCTGCATATCCAAGAAATGTGTTTATGTTTAACCAATGGGAACATTGTCCTACACCACCACACGGTAGTTCAAAAACATTTGCTAACAAATTTCCATATTTTTCAGGTCACAATATATCTGATCCAGAAACGTTTTACTATAAAAATGTAAACAAGACAGGACTGAAAATTATGTTAACAAATACTAAACAGATTTACTCTGCATTATTTAATGCCCAACTGTCTAGACAGGGTTTCGACTTTTGGAAAGACACAATAGACACAAAAACTGTCTGGGGTACTAAAGATTGGCAAGTGCAGGGGATAGAAGCTTTATTTAGAGCCTGTATCATCCCTGAACAAATAATGTTTTTGAATGAAACTATCCAACAAACGTCTTGTGTTGGATTAGCCAAGATAAAAGAAATGAACACACCTTCTGTGCCAACACCTGCCAGTGATAATGATACAAAGGCAGTGGTGACAGTTGACAATATACTACAACTCAACAGATCTAATACTGATTGGAACAAATGGTTGATCTGGCCCACAGACACGAATAACTGTCATGAAAGATTCCTGAATAAAACTCAGGGCTTTACTATTAATAGACAAGACCCAAGATACGTCCAAAGACAACATCCGGGGGTAGTAACAACATACAGTGTAGGAAAATTATGCCTCGATTGGCTGCATAAATCTACACTACAGGATGTGAAACAACACTTAACCTTACTTAAAGAGGACGCAGACCTTAGGGAATTCTTGCTTGGACCAAGAAAACTGCGTCAAAAACGTTTCATATATGCCGGCATTTATGCTGCCTATAATGAAGCATGGAAAGTGTCACAGATGGAGGCTGCAGAACGAATACGTGAACTTGATCGTATTAATTTAGAGAAAACACTCTCTGTGGTCGACAATGGGTTAACAACTTTGTCCTCCAGAATATATTCATTGGATGGCATTGTATCCTCTGCTATTGACATTCTAGAACAAGATTTGGCGATGTTACAACAAGGCCAGTCTCAATTACGTTCTATAGTGTTATTAAGCTGGACGCTGCAATCTTTGCGAGCGGGCTATGTGCCTTGGCGTTTCATCAACACAACGGCTCTGTTTGCAGAATACAATCTAACTGATAAACAGATCGAATTGGCACAAAGAGGAGCAAAGTATACAGTGCTGAGCATTGAAAAACTGGAAAAGTTACCATTCACAGTGGCAGAAAAACCAGCTACAGAATGGCTTATTCATGGCAAAATAACATTACCTGTGAGTACTTTTCAGTTTCAGTATTGCCTCAGACAAATGTAAGCAGGCAAATATGAAAGGTTGGGTAAGGAATACATTAAGACATCTTGGGATTTACCGTATACATATAGATGTTGGAGTGGGGATCGTGAAGTGTTTTTGAGCGGTACACACTGTAAAAGTGCACTGAGCGGTTCACTTATATGTCAGGACATTTCTTTACACGGGCTTGTATTGGTTCTGTGGCAAATTTGTCTTGCCATCAGCATGGTACACCAGCTGCTGTGATTAATCCAACGTTTGGACAACTTTCGAATGGGAGTTACCTCATGTTGAATGATCAGAGCTGCTGTGGATTGTTGCCAGGCATCCCATATCTAGTAACGGTCAACTCCAGGGTCACTTGCTGTATGCAAGTATTGTTTCCCCCAATAGACACAGTCAGGGAGTCGCCTCTATGGCCTTCGCTGAACGTCTCTTTTATAAGATTTGATACTTTGAGCAGAATGAAAGCCATGCTTTTACAGCAAACAGTGCCTTTGACCTCGGCCAAGGAAACTTATGATCTACAAGTAGCAAGGACTTCGGCTGAGATACAGACTTTAATACGTACAAACTGCCCTATACATTTCGTAGAAATGATAACACGTATCTTCAACATGTCTGATACAAGTGGCATTATACATGTATTTAAGAGCATCTGTACCGGTCTGTTAGCACCTTTCCAGGCAATACTCGGAATCATCCCGAACTTTGCACATTCGGTGTTTGGTGGCATACCATTAATTCTAGCACTTGTTGCCGGAATTCTATTTCTCTTCCTGCTATTGCGTTATGGCCAGCCTATTCGCAGACATCACTCCGAGCGAAATGGAGAAAGCTCTCCTTGAACGAAAGTGCCGTGAGCGAATAGTACAGCTATTGGGCATGACTCGTCTACGGGACCTTAATACAACTTGGTTCCTGTCATTCAGACCAATCTGGCAAGATTGCATCTTACCTGTTCTACGATGCCTGCTATGCGGTGAAGAATGCTGTCTAACATTTCCATCAGCTACGCCAACGGATGTCGATACTTTGCTGGTCCCGATAACGGCCCATGCTCTGTGTTGTCCCCAGAGGCTACCAATCCTGATGTCTGCATTCATTGAGATCTCACAGACGCTTCCGGCTGCTGCTGAGGTACGAGAAAGATCTACAGGCACACAGGTAACAACGGACACAAACTTTGCTGCGGCACCCTATGCTGGAAGCGAAGCTTCACATCTCTGTGCAATTAATCTACTACACGAGGTGTTCCAACTGACACCAACTACAGTGGATGATGTTTTGTCTATAGACATAGATGATCTCATGTTTACACCAGACCCGTAAACTGACTCTGATTCAGCATACAGTGTTCCAGAGATGCAGTAACAATTTGGCCTTCATTTTTCAAAAGCTTGGAACTCTACCAAATTTGAACTTTTGTCCCATTTTTTCGAACGAAAATGGCACTTCAATCTGCTTAAAGTAGAACTAGCCTTATAGTACAGACTTCACGGTACTTCCAGGGACACTTAGTCATCTTGAGTGTCTACAACAGTTCATTAATTTTCAAGACATGAAATGACTTTGATTTTTAAGAAACTTATCGATCATTTTTTTGTCACATGTAAATATTACTGCTTCTTTCATTTCATATTGCATTTCATTTTAAATATATGCCTGAAATGAAAAGCAATGCTTAATATGTACAGTACCTTTTGCATTTTTAAATATGTTTTTTAATGCTTTTAGGAAATATTTTTTAATATGCAGTACTCCATTTTAATGTTTAGCATTTTAATATGTTTAGCATTTTAGTATTATCGTACACACGAAAGTGGAGTGGGTGTTGTATTCCTCTTAGGGTGTCCATAAACGGACTTTCCAGTATCATGTCCTTATATAGGCACAATTCGCCCTACCCTTATATAGGCATAAAATCCCAGCCCTTATTTAGGCATTAAACCGTGCACTCCAAATACAGGCATGGTCTCCGACATCCGTCCACCCTAACGTCACAACGAGTTCTTGAAGAACAGACCCTTAGGCTGCGGGAGTTTCCCTAGCCCAGGACTATTGATTTCTTCAAGGTCTCATTTATTATGCATGAACCATTATTCCTTAGGGGTTCATTCATGACGTCTTTCGCTGTCCGACTCACGTCAATGCTAACAGTATGAGGTACCTTTCAGGTATAAATACACCTTCCCTAGCCCCTGTAAATCAGAGGAGACCTCGACTTCAGAGGAGCCCGTTTCCCGGCTGGACGCACTGAGAAGACGCTGTCATTCCTGCATGCAGAGAGTCCAGCTTCCAGTGATCTGACTTCCCTTGCGGGGTGTTGGAGTTCGAGTCTGGCAAAGAGATTCCTACCTCTCTCATTCTTCAGGTATGGAGCTGACTAGAACCTAGAGGGACTCTTGGCATACTAGGCATACTAGGCTTAACATGCTCTTAGTATACTATAGTGAGGAATACTTCACCTACTTCATACCTCTCCCTACACCTAGGACAGGTTAGGTACATTGGGGTAGAACTAGGTTAGAAACGCATCGTATGAGTACTCGCATTTTTAGTCTGTGTCATTTTATGTAAATGCATATATGCTAAAAAGATAATGCTATCGCAGTATTATTTATTTCTACTGCTCACCGTGTACATTATTTATCTCGCATACTGTCTTGTGATCGTAACAGCACATTTTACTTACACCAGAAACAAGACTGTTCAATAAATCTTTTATTGAAACGCCCGTCTGTTCTTTCTGTGTAACTTTGAGGAAAACTAAGCATGCACGACTGAGCTGAGTGAAATAGTTATCTATTGTTTCCACGACTCTGGGACACGTTCTGATTCTAAAGGGAAACACAGTGGTCATGTTTTGCGGCTGCCAGAAACTACTCCCTTCTTGTTGTCAAGGAGTTTCTAGTGGCCTCTGAGCTAGCTGGCACAAGTAATTAAGTTTAATATACTCGATAGGGACATACTGACCTTAGTCCTATGTCAAACCTATAGGATATATTATTCCAATGCGCAGAGCCTATTAGGGAAATAGGAGCTACACTACAGTAGACGCAGTTGGAGATTCATCGGTGGAGGTTGCGCGCTGCGGTGTTGGCGTCTGTAAGCGTTGGCGGAGTGGTGGTGCTGAGGAAGTTGACAAGAAGTTCTTCAGTGGCCTTGATCCAGCTGCGATGGGGGGCGGGGGGGGCAATGATGGTGATGGTGCATGATGGGCATGGTGAAGGCTTGACATAAACAATGATGGTCGGTACAGGAGAGTCCTGTGGTGTGGTTGTAGTTGAAGTTCCCGCTGGTGGAGAAGACGGGCTCGAGCGTGTGTCAGGCTATGTGGGTTGGTGCGGTGACTAGCTGCTTGAGTCCAATGTTGGTGAGATTCCCCAGGAGCGGGGTGGTGTTCTGGTCACTGGGGTTGTCCAGGTGGAACTTGAGGTCTCCGAGTAGGAGGCAGTAGGTGGATGGGAGAGGCTGGGGTGCGATGAGGTCTACAATGGCATCGTTGAATGGGGGTTCATGGCCCAGGGGGCCTGTAGACGAGGGTGCCGCGGAGAGTGGGGTTGGTCCGGATCTGGAAGTGGAGGTGTTCCATGGTCACCGTCGGGTCATTAGAGTGCATGGTCAGTCAGAGTGTGCTTTTTCAGACAATGGCAATGCCTTCTCATGGCCGCTCTGGGTGGTCTGTGCGGGTGAAGTTGTGGATGGTGATGGCGATGCCCGGTCCAGAGCAGAGGTTGGTCCAGGTTTTCGTGAAGAAGGCGATGTTTGAATAAAGAGGTGGCGTCGAGGAGGTCCCAGATTTCTGTTGCATGTTTGTGGAGGGACCGCACGTTGAGGAGGATGCAGCTGAGCCGGACGGCTGCGGTGTTGGTCGGCTGGGCGGCAGGAGGTGCTGGGGTGCTGATGTGGCAGAAGGTGCGTTTGCAGTTTCAACAGGCGCAGGGTGCAAGAGAACTCTACAGTGTTGCTAGATGGCAGGCAGTGTGGCGTCCAGGGTTGATGGCGAGGAGGGTGCTGGCGTCGTAGTGGTGGACTGTCCGAGAGGAAGGGTCCTTGGTGCTGGGCGCGGTCCAGGGGCGGACAGGCGCAGATGGGCTTGCCTTTGGCGCACCAGTGGTACGCCCGCTGCGCATGGCCGGACAGCGGCCGATTTAATTATGTAGTGCTGCAGGTGGGGGGACTGGACAGCTGGGAGGCGGGAAACGCGGGAAAGGACAATGGAATGGGTGGGGACGCGGGTGGGAGCGGGGGTTTTAAATATATTTTTGAAAAATTCTTACCTCGAGGCTGGGTCCGCGTCTTCTGTGCTCCTGCTCTCCTGAGTCTGCTTCCAGGAACAGGAAGCAGGCAGCCAGGCTCCCTTCCCTAAGCCAATCACAACGCTGCAATGCGGCGTTGTGATTGTTCTTGAGCGCCGTGGCAAGGCGTTCAGCCATCGCGAACAGGGATGTGCGCATGACTGATATGGGCGGCCTGAGAGGGCCGACCAAACAGTCATTGCGCACTTGAGTGGGCATTCCACTCCGCCCCTGCCCTGCACCGTGAGTAGAGCAGCCCCACCCACCCTCCCGCCCGCAAAGGAAACATAGCATGAGTACATCAGAAAGTTATCATCATGTTATATTTCCTCTTCTTGCACTGCTTGAAAGCAGTAGGTCGACGCTCTTCCGCCATAGCGGATGAGCCGCCACTGGGGGTGCGTCACCCACAGGTGCTAGGCCTGGGCCCAACTCGACCCCCGGGCCTCCTCCGCTATGCGTACCACCTTCTTCTCACCTGGACATTGACACCGTGGTGCAATCCGCTGCACTCTCTCCAAATCTGTGACTCAGCCAGCAGGAGCCTCAGCCAGGCGGAATTTCACAAGCTTGGGTACAGCAGTCGCCGCCAAGTCCGCTGGGGAACCTCCCGATGCAGGTGATGCAACAGGGCCACCTTAGGCGTGAAATTGCAGCGCTCCCGCCACACAAGTTCGGCGCAGCTCCGCGGCCTCATCCTCCACAGCGTCCGGCCAGCGCAACATCCTCCGGCCTGTGATGCAGATAGGCGTGGCCCACCATTGGTAATCTTCTCCGTGCACCCCGGTGTAGTGGTGGTGCGTGGTATGCGATGCAGAACTCCCTACTTTGGTGCGCAGGAGCGCCTCTACCGTTCCCAGCTCCAAGGGGCACCAGGCGGTCTTCTCACACATGTCAGCAACGTGGCTCCTTGCGACCTGGCAGACTTCACCAACGGATAAGGGCGATCTCCGATGCCTCAATGTCTACCGCCACGGCCCAGCAACTCCACAGCACCTTCGCATCCCATTCCGGGTCCCAGACGCAGGCCCAGCGAGGCCTCCAGGCCCCGGGGACTGTCTGCGCTTTCAATGTTTTGGATGTCATGGTGTTGCAAGGAGTGCGCAATGATAAGCGATGCATCACTGGTTTTGCCCAGCGATGCGCCTCTTTTCATGATTGTAGCTATGAATTTCCTCTTTCCCTAGGACTCTGACTGGTCATCCTGGCTGTTGGGGGGGCTTGGGGGAGTTGTTGATCTGTGCTGCACTTGGCCCTGGCTGCTCCATTTTGCAGAGGCAAAAAAAGTCACGTTAGGCTGACTAACGTCAGAATTTGTATCGCCTTTACGCTAGTGTTAGAGGCAGTTTTCACCGCGGCTACCTGAACTATCACCATGTAGCGACGTATTGTAAATACATCGCTAACTGGGCGATAGTTTTTGGTGATAGGCCGCGTTAGGAAAACTGCCGCTAACTAGCGTTAGCGTTAGTTAGCAGCAGTTTTTGTACATATAACCCTTTGTTTAGAGGGCCTAACCTGGTACGTGTATGCAACCTGCACTCCATCCTGGTTGGCCTTTGACTTTAGCCCGGTCCAGTGCGACCGGATAACCAGTTGGCGATTTGTGCTTTTAAGCATGTTTTTCTTGTGCTGTGTTTTCACTTTATAATTGTTGGTGTGCCACATAATTACTTTACACATTTCCTCTAAGTTAAGCCTGACTGCTTTAGTGCCATGCTAATGTTAAGCACAGGTTAATTTAGTGACTTTAGTGGTTCACCCTGAATGGGATTCTAGCTGTTGCTTGAGCAGGGTTTACACCCCACTCAACCAACAACCCAATTTCTCACATTTGTGATCAGTGGTGGCGTCCAGTACTCGTGTTTGTGCAGTGTCATACAGTGATTTGTGTAACACAAAGATCCCATCTAAATAATTTGACACTAGAGTTGACCTCTTTTTAAATTCCTTTTAGTTTCTGATTTGCATTTTTTTTCAAGTTTAAGTTTTCCACCTTTCTACAATGGAGATAGAGCTGTTCAGTGTTGACAGCCTCAGCAGGGCTGAGCTGCGGAGGCTCTCCAAGGAAATGAGGCTGAATGCAGGCAACAGGACCACAAAACAACTAATCAGAAAGCCCTCCACGCCTATGGGGAGCACAAAAGGATGCAGTGCAACCCAGAGGAGAAAGAGGATGATAATCCTGAGGAGGTAGAAGGAGACTTGGATGAGGAGGAGGGCCCAGCCATGGGTCCTGAGCCACAGGAGGAGCACAACTCGTCCCAGGAGAGGAGCTCCATAGGAGGGCAGGAAGCAGTGTGTCTACCAGGGGGTCTGTACCCAGAGGAGCTCCTGGAGGATAGGAAGGCGGAGAGGGAGCTCAAACTGCAGTTTGCCAAGATGAAACTGGAAGTGCTGAGGCAGAGAGAGCCATAGAGGAGAATAGGACTGAGAGGGCCTTGGCTGAAAAGATACTTTTTTTTGCTGGAGCACGAGTAGAGCATGAGGGAGCTGGAGCTCAAAGCCAGGCAAACCTCAGAGCCCAGCAGCAATGATAGCAGCATACCTTCAGTGTCCCCTGGAGGGAGAGGTGAGGGTCCGCATACCACAAGATCTGGTGACCTGTTATGTGGTGGGAGATGATATAGACGGGTTATATGCCTATGAGGTGGCCCTGAGAATGCACAGGGTCCCAGAGGGGTATTCAGGGCAAGTTTATGGAAACCCATGCCCACAGTGGGGAGAGATACACTTCTTACCCTTGGGGTTGGTGACTACACAAAGTACATCCCTATGAAAGCAATACTTGTCTCCGAATTTGGGTTGACCCCTGAGCAGTACCATCATAGGATCAGGGACAGCCACAAACTCCCAAACCAGTCTTGGGTGGTTATCTTGGACTATTCCAGCAAAGCAGTGGATGGCTGGGTGAGGGGCTGCAAAGTTGATAATTATGTTGGGCTGTACAACTTGATCTTGAGGGAGAACATGCTCAATGCTTGTTTTACAGAGCGACTCCAGCACCTAATGGATAGTAAGCTCCCTGACTCGAGGGAACTTGCTAAGGAGGCTGGGTCAGTATCAGAATGTCCAAGAAGATATCTGGGGGAAAAACCCAAGAGTGGTCAGGGTTCCCACCAGAAGAAAGAAGGGGGAGATAAAAATAGGAAGGAGTTCTCTCAAGGCCCCCAAAATAGTTTGCATTGGAAAGAGACCCAGCCCCAGTTTGACCAGAAGAAAATTGGGTTTGTGGATAAGAACTCTGGTAAATTTGTCCCTAAGTGCTATGAGTGTTACCGGTTTGGGTATACCAAGGGAGATGCCATGTGCCCCAAGAGGGCACAGCCCTCCATTGGTGGGCATACCCCTGGATTGGCCAGGGTAGCGCTTGGAAAGGAGATGGCTTCCAGTTAGTGTGGGGGAGACAGCTGAGGCTACCCCATCATCCTTGGGTGACAGATATATATGGGCCCAAAGCCCACATGCCTTCTAATACTTCCAAGTAGAAGCAGTAGGTCACCATCAATGGGCAGCGGGTGGGAAGACTGCGAGACGCAGGGCCAAGCATGAATACTGTCAGGTGTCATCTGGGTCCTAAGAGCAGGTGATATCCAATACATTCCATCAGGTTGTAGTAGCAGACAACTGTGAGAACCACTACCCCATGGCTCTGGTTCCTTTTGAATGGGGGGGGAGGGGTCTCAGGTTCTCTTACGGTAGCTGTCAGCCCTGCCATGTTTGTGGATTGTTTGATAAGGAATGACCTGAAGCACACTGCCTGGAAGGAGGGGGTGCTCTAGTCACACCTGGAAATGTTGGGGTTACCTGAGTGGGTCTGCATGACCCACGGTCCATGGCTTCCCAGAAGGGGAACCAAGGAAGCCTGGAACCTTAAAGAATTCCTCAGGCAGCTGCCAAGAAAGGGAAGGGTGTGGGAAACCGGCCCCTGCAAGTCCTGAGCTCCAGGTAGATGGGGCGCGAGAGGAGGCAGGGATTGTTACTTTTTCTTGAGCAAGGTTTACACTCCACTCAACCAATACCCAATTTTTCACAGCGACATTCTCACTCTTGTGGTGCATCTTGGGTCGTGCTGGGTATCAGCAGTAGTACCACCAATCTTGAGCAGGATAGGCAACATGGCTTCATGGCTGTTCTTTGTGATTACTATGGGCAGGTTTTTGGCACACAAAGGAGGTTACCTCCTTCTTTGAGTCACTTCAGGCTTTCTCCTGCAGTTTTAGAGTCTATACCTACTTCTAAGGGGTAACCATAGAGTATTTGCTTGGTCCGATCTTATTTTCCCTGTTATGTGTAGAGCATTGCCAAAAGGTGAAATGTTTCTTTGGCTCACCAGACCAGATAATAGAATTTGTGATATTTGATGCCTTGTGGACCATCCACTCTGGTTTTATAAAAAACCTGAAAATGTGACTGGAATCAAACTTTACAAAGTGCATATTCCTAGGTGTACGATAGTCCTGTGGAAACTAGGCATTCTGTAATCTGTGCACTGTCTCAGAATCCATGGCAATGATCAGTATCCCATAAAACTGCTAGGGAAGTACAGTCAATACCGATAAGCCTCAGCCAAACTGAGTCTTGTGCTGTGGAAGCAGTTCACTCTCCTGAGATGGACACATGATATGGGGATTGGCAAGGCACAACTCTGCCCTTGTGCCCTGACTTAGTTTTTAAGTATAGTTTCTTGCAGACCAAAGTTTGTCCCACTCAAATCTGTTCACATTAGGTGGGCGAATTTAAAGTGACCCAAAGAAAGCACTTAGCATCCTCACACTTTTTCTTTTTTTATTGTGATATTTTAACTGGTATTGAAGCATAAGATCTTGGAAACCTCACTTTGTTTGCACTTTCAACGCCTCTTTTAATGATTGCAGGCTGAGGGGACTCCTCATACTGAGCCAGAGGAGGGAGTTGGGAGTGACTAAGGCTACTGATGTGGCAGTCTCCTATTGGATAGTGTGACTTCAAAAATGAAATCAGTGGCAATTATACTGCTTTCCTTAGAAAGTACTTTTCACTCTTGTGCTCTTTTAGGTTTAGCTTGCCCACTTTTAGATACTCTTGGAAACAGCATTTGGTTGGACAGAAGCGGTGTGCATCCACTGAGAAATAGTGCTTGTATTGCACTTTTTTTCCTGGTTTGAAAACCTATGCTTAGTATTGCAGTGCTGCATTGGCTAAAAAGTAAATGATAAATGCTATAGGCCTGGTCTGTTCACTTTGAAAGCTTACGACATTTATTGTATAAAGATTATGTTACAACCAGAAGGCTTTTACAAGTGCATTGTTGTAACACTAAGTTACAGACTTTAGAAATGTATTTTGTTTTATGGAATCTCACATTGTAGGAGAGGCAAAGGTTTTGGTGTTGGTTACTCTCTGACAAACCTGTGAAGAGAACATTTGTAACCTGACAATCAATGTTAGACCCTCCTAAGAGGAGATATATTGGCTTTCCAACTGTAAGTTTATTCATGTCTGTTATAGTGTGACTATTTTCCTAATGGTAAAGCTTATGTGCAACACAGTAGACCTGGGTAGGTAATGGTGACAAGCCAATGATAAAGCCAATAGGCCATATGAGTTCATTGGGAATAGTTATGTCAAATATCAGAGCCTTATATGTCTATTATGAAGGGTTAAGACCAAGGCAGTATGCCCGACCTATTTATTGTGAATAGCATTGACTAAATCCGATAGGCCTTCAAAGGAGGTATTGCATTACACTGTGTTAAAGCCTGTGGATGGGTATTTTGTTACATGGAATCTCTTTGATTCCCGTAACATGCAAATCCTTTGGTGTTGGTTATTCCCTCCCAAAAACTCTGGGGCTTGAAGATTTACCACATGATGATCATTATTAACCCTTCTTAGAAGGAATTGTATATTGTTTTGTCAACTTTAGTTTTGTAAAAAAATTAAATTTTGTGACTATAGGCCTGATGGTTGCTTGTGGCAAAGTTTGCACCCAATATAGGAGACCTGAGTTGGTAATGGTGACAAGCCAATGGTAAAAGCCTGAATAGTTCATTGTGTGAAAGTTATGTCACAGGCCATATGTCAGATCCGTGTATAATGAAAACATATGGCAAGGACAGAAGGACTGACTTACTAATCATGAAAATCATATATTAAAAGCGATAGGCTTTTACGGGTGCATTGTTTTTACACTGTGTTAAATCCTGTGAATAGGTATTTTGTTACGTGGGATCTCACAGATTCCCATAGCAGACAAGTGTTTTAGTGCTGGTGACCCCGTCTAACATACCTTGTGAGTAGAAGATTTGCCCTGTTGTAATACTTAGAAGGCCCTCTGCAGAGGAGTG
Source organism: Calotriton arnoldi (assembly GCA_963921515.1). Classification (NCBI taxonomy): domain Eukaryota; kingdom Metazoa; phylum Chordata; class Amphibia; order Caudata; family Salamandridae; genus Calotriton; species Calotriton arnoldi. Next base: position 965,814 of record CAWUFW010006217.1, read on the forward strand.
GTATATAGGTTTGCCAACTGTATTTTTGTACATATTTATAATTTTATGACTATATTTGATGACTGCCTTCTGGGAAAGCTTAAGTGCCAGGGCCAATCATGTGTTGGTTATGGTTGCACACCAGTGATGAAGGCTACAGGCCATTGGTTCATTGGAAACTAATGTCGGGCACTGTTGGTCTGATCAGTTTATCATCAAAAATGACAACAAAGGTCTGTTTATTATGAGAAGCATATGTTAAAGCCTATACGCCTTTACGTTTGGATTGTTATTACACTGTGGTAAAGCCTGTAGACAAGTGTTTTGTTACTTGGTAGCTCACAGATTACGTTCATAGGCACAGATTTTGGTGTTAATTATCCTCGATGCTCTTGATAAACTGCCGCGCTGCTCCTCCGATCCTTTTAGACCACTCAGCAGCTTTTGGCAATGTAAGTCATCAGATTCTCCTGGCTAAGCTTGCTGATCTAGGGTTAAGAGATGCTGACCTGGCATGGTTGACACATTTTGTTGCTAACAGAAGATTTCAGATTTCACTTCTACCATATCAATCCTCTAGCAAGCCTCAACGAGGGCTCCATCATGCCATCATTGTTTAATCTCTATATAATGCCACAAGCCCGCTTGATTCATTCATTTTGGGTCTCTCTTTTTCATATGCAGACAATACCCAACTTGTAGTGAAGGTAACAGGTGATCTTCATACAATTGCAGGTCATCTACTTGACATCCTCTCTAAAGTCTGTCTATGAATTATCTATTTGGCTATCTTCCTTAGGCGCTACGCCTAGTCCTGGGAATGTAGTTAAAAAAACCTGGGAGTAGAGATTGATTCTGTGTTGACACTATCAGATCACAGCTCTCCATTGGTGACACCATGGCTACCAGATTCATATGCTGAAACGAGTTCTGCTCCTTTGTTTCTCATAAGGTGCAAATCCTAAACTCACTTGTATCTGCACATTTGGACTATTGTCGAGAACTAAACTCAGTTTACATACTTACAGGCACTTTATACCTCACACTGGACAAAGGGATATCTTGATTCCTGCTTGAATGTTCGGTTATAGACGGTTATATTCTTTCTCACTTTTTACTCTCTTGCATTTTTCTGCATATACACCCCCACAAACTTTGGTATGGTTTGGTAGCCCTTTTTCCAGACATCACTGAAGCATTGTTTATGCGCACCGAAAATATAATAGTTCTGTCTACTGTGTATCCTCTCTGCCTTCCTTTTGCAATATGATTGGTTAAAGAAATGTTATAGTTAGGTGAATTTCCCAATGACAACATTAACGTTTGGCACTAAACAATAAAAACACAGAAATTAATCAGTTATAGTTAATAGCACTACAACTGCTTATGACCTCACATATGACATCACTTATGACATGTTCTATGACATCATTTATGGCATCATTGATGATATCTCAAATGATTTGTCATGCATTTTCTTTTTTCAGATTATGCATGGGATTGGCTGGAGTGTTGGCAAATAGTGTGAAAAAATAAATGAGGAAGCAGTCTGGGGGGTGCATGTGGGGCTTGGGCCTGAGAGGATATGAGACCTGCATCGCCTGAGAACATTGACACGAGCAAAAAATGGTAGAGATGAAGGGGCAACTGGGGCAAGACCTTCGGCCTAGCCCCTTAGGAGGTTTCTAGCTGGAGACCAGGCCCAGTGGGCAGATTAAGTGCCCGAGGACTCTGCATCTGGTTGCCTGAAGAGGGAGACAACTAGTGAGCCAGAATCTGCCATATATAGGAGATAGGAATAACATACTGTTTGCTTGACCTGCTGACCTCATATCTGAGACCTTCTGTTCCAGGGCTGGGGCAAGATAATATATTCCCATTGGTGGGACCTTCACACTATGAGGATGTGTTGGGGTGACCGATACACAGGCCTGAGTTCGACAGGCAGTCCACCCCTTGCGTTTGGTGGGGAAGTATTGCTGGGTCTAACAAGGGTTTCTTAGTAAGCTATACACCATTTATCTAATGCTCTAGTTGGCAAATATGGACTCATTTGGTTTTACTGCATCGGGTGTGGGTGACAGGAACGTCATGCATTGGAGTGATGAGTAGTGCTGAGCCTGCAGCGCCAAGCGATAACTGGGACGAGTTGGAAATGTTATGTTTTTAGTTGATTGTTGCAGCTGTGAGCATAGTTCTGACAGATGTGGGCTGGGATACAAAAGGAATGATTGACTGGGTCATATCTAGACATATCTCCAAATGCAAATGAAAGGTACATGGAAGATTCTGTCCAGGAACATATATTAACTGGGAGACAAGTGTTGAAAAGATATTTCTTATGTGGTATTGTGGCAAGAGACATTTAGTACCTTTCGCTGAGACAAGCAGAGGATTCCCCTGTGTCACATGCTGTGCTTGGTACTAATGTATGCTTTAGGTTGTTTTTAAGTCTCGCCTGAGCCAGCGCGCATGCGCTGCTCTGCGAGGCTTTAGTAAGGGCTTTAAAACTTTGAACACACGCTCGTGCGTGTGCTTTTTTTTTAATCTCCCCCTATTGGCCTTTGCATGCGTCTTTCTATGAAAGACAGCATGCAATTGGCCCAAGGCGGGTGCATGTCCCGCCTTCTCTGTGCCATGGCCTAGGGTCCTCGGGAGCGAGCAGCAGCGCCATCTGTTTCCAATTATCTCGACCGGTCGCGTTAATTGGAAACAGATGGTGGTCGCGCTGGCCCTGGTGCACTTTTGCTTGTTTACTTTGGGGACGGCGCGGTGGGAAAGATAAAGAATGCCGCTCAAATGATTCGTCATACAGTGGGGGGTGCCGGACTGCAGCTGCAGCGCTTTGCTTTATGCCCGTCATGGTTAGTCGGATTTCTTTTACAAACCTTTTCTATCGCGGGGAGGAACGTGGCTGCTTCATGTGCATTGCTCCTCCTGCTGCAGCGAGGTGGAATGTGTAAAGCAGCAGCTCCGCCACCGTTGAACACGCTGCTCTGTTAGGATTGCAAAGAATGCATGCTTTCACGGTAACCGTTGCAAAGTATACTTAAGATGCGATGTAACTGCTTTGACTTGGGAAAAGGTAAAGCAAATACTGAAAGGAATTCATCGTGACTGACGGCAAAGGCTTTTCTTGAATTGAGCGTTTATATACCCTGCACTGAGGTGTCCTGGGATGTTATCTAGTGAAGGGACGTGTTAGGTTGTAAGCAGAATCATTTTTAAGCTCATTGGAACTCTGGCATCGGTGTGACGTGGTCCGAATTACAGGAGTAAAGCAGCCCAGCGCCTCTGTGATGATGGCAGGGTCTGGGTGTGAGGGACATGTCCCCGGCCCGACCGACACTTTGTGAAATTAACCCCCACTTCCCCTCGAGGCCGGAAGGTCAGTTCACCCCTGTTTGCAGGAATGCTTCTCACGATCCAGGTTTGGCAGTGGCTGCGGCAGGACCGGTACTAGCGCCTTGAGTGGCAAGAGCCCCGTGCCACCTATCCGCACCCGAGGGGGTGGGTAGGGACTCCCTGGTGACACTGCCTCAGAAGCGGTACACAGGAGCATTGTCTGGGAGGTGCCGGCTGTGTCCCTGCAGCTGCTCACGGGTCGATGTGTGCCCGGGACCACCTGCCTGGTGAGGGAGAGGTCTGCGAGTGCCACGACCAGAGAGGTCTGTCAGGGAAGCACGGCGACCGGAGCGCCTAATGCCGGAAGCAGGGATAAGACATGAGGCGCTAGAAACTCTGTCTTTTTTACGTTCTGAAAGGTAACCTGTTGCTTCAAGTAAGACACTGTCTCTATTGGTCTGACATAGATAACAAGACCATCTCTCCCTGGGGCGGGATGGATTAACAGTATAGACCATACTGGTAGGCAAGTTCACAAAAAAAAACCACACACTAACTCACTCTCTCCCCTCCCCCCCTCCCTCTCTCCCTCCCGCTTCTACTCCCCTTTAAATACCAAGTAACAAAGGTGATGCCAGTTAGGGGTAGCTGCCACCCTCGTCTTGTGCTATGGTAGCTTTGGCAGGGCACTCGCTTCCCTTGTTCTCAGCAGCCACGAAGCCAGCAGCAGCCAGACAAAGCTATCAGGCTGCAGAGACCTGTTAACTGTCTGTAGAGCGCACTCCCCCCTCCCCAGGCTCCGCATTTGCAAACACGAGGCTGCTGAGGGACTGCATGAAGGGCGTGAGGTCAACCACTTGATGTCACTAGAGGGTCAAAGAATGCCTGATGTCACTATCGGTATGCTCGTCGTTTTGAGATATTGGCAATCGTGCTCCCCACATCTGGGAAGAGAAAATAAGGCAAGACGGGTGAGGTGGGACAGCAAATGACAAATCTGCTTTCTTTTTAGGACTCTACTAGGATGGGCAGAGAGGAAGTAAAGTATGCCTCTGAGTATCTGAAAATAGAGAACAGACAGAAGGAGACTCAATTGATATGACGTAATACAGGAAACAATCATGCCCCCCCCCCTGTCATGTCCATGCAGCCTCTAGCCTATAAGCAGGGCCATTGGAATTATGCTATTGCGCGGCCCCGGCGATTTGCGGATAATTATAGATTTGCTGCACATTATCTGCGCATAATCTACAGATTTAACAAAAAAGAGTTTCTAGCTCAAACGGTTCAAAAGATATGAACAACGCAGCGGCATGTGTTGCCATGCGGTAGAAGGCCTTTTGCAAAGGTTGACTGGTCACCTTTCTGTTGCTTATTGCTATATTTGGGTATTAAACTGGTACTAATGAGGAGCGCCCAATGCCCAGACAGTGTCAACAAGTGCAAAAAGTACAAAATAAATAATACCAGGGCTTTAAGTGGGGCGGGTCTCACCTGTGCTGAGCACGGAAAGTTGTTTTAAAGGGGGCCTCGAAACGGGTCTCTATCGGGCTCTGTTTTGTGCCCTGGCACAAGCGGTCCGTTTTTTCCCGGACTGCAATGACAGCAGGCACATCGATGTGTGCGTGCTCACACTCCTCACTTCTCATGCCAGGTGAGCGTTGTAGGGGAAGGGAAATCCTTTAAAGAGAGTCATTTTTTCTCTGGATTTCCCTTCTCTGTTAGAAACTCAGGAGCAGCAACATTGTCGTGGTGTCATCAGGGCTTTAAGTGGAAGCTTTTTCAATATTATATACAAGCCATAGTTGCTGCTTATTTATCTTATGCAACTAACAACCATTGACAAAGCCAATAGTCTTGACTTTTTGTAGGTGTGATGTTACATGTTGTATCCTATATCTGGATGCAATGACAGAAACAGCAAAATACAAGTCGGGCGGCACACTATGCTAAGCACAGATTTTTAGCTTACGTGTTTTTAAGCCACACCCTTAATTACCTTGGCCACGCCCCTTTGAGAGACCCCCCAGGTTTTTCATCCCACTTAAAGCCCCGAGTAATACTATTAAAAAATGTGCACCATAATTTGCCTTTTCTTGCCCCAAAAGTTACTCAATCCTGCCGAATAATTTGGCCCTCTCCTGCCGCATAATTCCAGTGGCCCAACCTATAAGATGTCCGTCCTTCCTTCCCTGCTCTGTCTCAGTTCCCTCCTGGTGCATAATATGTTTGACGCTCCCTCTCGGCTAAGCGGTCTGTCCGTCTCTACATTAGCCGCCTGCCCCCCCTCACTACCCCGCTTTACTTGGAATCGCATCGGTACCGAGAGGTTCTGTTCAATTTCAAGGTTAGTGATGCAGCACTTTTGCGAGCTTCAATGGTAAATGCATGGCACAGTATGATATTTGCAATATGGAGAGTTTTCGTAATTCTCGTTCCCTTGGTTTGTGTCTTTACAGATCGGGTTGATCAGTTTTCTCAGCATATTAGAAAGGCTACAAGTAAGAACATATTCAGAGTATAGTGTGGGATAGTGATGTCAAACAACCTGCCCAAGATCATATGAAAGGTTGTGTGGAGCCAAGAATCCAAATAGGGTCTTTTAGGTCATTGAATATGCACAGGCATTCTCAACAGCACTTGTCCGTATTGCTAGTCTTTCCCCGAGTTAGTGACTGTTCCACAGTAGTCTTTTTCTTTGCACGCTTCCAAAGATAACCTCTCTGGATTTGACAATTGCCAGAAATAAATATCTCTCAAAGATACTGGCACAGGCTTTATCTTTGCATCCCCCATCTCTTTGCAGAGGGTTAACCGGTGGTTGAGTGGCTCACACAGTCTTTTGACACAGCCCTGCCCAGGGATGTAGTGTCGCGCTCTAGTGTTCCCTGGTCACGTGTGGCCGGGAATGCTGGGAGCGCGGCAGCCATTTTGGGCGCACTATCGGCTGGCCGGTGAAAGGCGAGCATCGGTTCCTGGCGCTCCTGAGCAGAGAGTAATAAAGGTTTTAGAAACGAGCTTGGGGTCTGTCTTCTTTACACCCAATTGCCTCACTACAAATTGGCGACGAGGCTGGGAGAAGGCGACCCGAGAGCGACCACGCGGAGTGCAGTGCACACACCACGCGTACCTCGCAAGGAGCGCGGCAGGGACCTGGCCGTCGCCTGAACGGTTTCTCACAGCGTGGTCTCACGCAGCAGACAACGAGCGACAAGGGGAGTGTCCGTAGTCCGGGACAGGACAGAAGCAGTACCTCCATCCCAGTCCACACCTTGTCAGAGCGGCGCCACAACTGGTAGGCGACACGTTCCCCGAAGAGCGTCAAGAGCAGGTACAGCGCGGCCACAGCGTCCAGTTCGGACAGCCACACCTTACACAGTGCCAAGGCGTTCCAACCTGTCCCCAGCAACCAAGGTCGTCTGGCGACCGTAACGGGGGAGCACAGAGCTAACAGCCGCCCCATACCTCCCCGAGTCCCGGCTACACAACAGGCAACGAGGCAGCGTGAACCTGGCTAACCAAGGGCCACGTCGCATAGGAGCGGACACGTCGTCCCACGAAGTGGCAGCAGACCCACAGGGACAGAGTGCCCCAGGAAGTCCTCCACCAAGAGTGAGTGACGAACCAACTGCAAGGCAAGCAGGGATGTGTGCGCAAACGTTCTCCCTCACTAATCCACTACCATTCCTGCCCCACCCAGGGAACCTGCAATGAAATGGGAGGATTGGAAGGAGTATTTCCTAAACTATTTGTCCGCGTTGGAGGATGAAGGAGAGGAGGTCTTTCCAAGTAAACGGAAAAAGAAGATCCTACTTCACAATTTAGGCCCCGAAGGGGTCAGGGTATACAGAAACCTGGTAAAGAAGACCAGGCCGTCAGAAGAAACGGACGTGTTCCAACACGCCATTGACGACCTGGATAGTCACTACCAACCAGTAGTATGCACGGACATTGACCGCTTCAATTTTTTTCAGAGGAAGCAGAAGGCAGGAGAATCAGTGGATGAGTACGTAGCTGCGCTGAAGAGCCTAGCCATCACATGCAAGTTCGGAGGGTTACACGATGAATTCATAAGGGATCAGATCATCATGCACACGGTGAACACGTCCATACAGGAAAAGCTGTGGGTCAGTGGCGATTCCCCTCTCAAGGAAATTGTGGCTCTGGTCAAGAAAGCAGAACTTTCCAAGCAGTGTGCGGAGGCCGCGAAAAGGGAGGCAATCAGTAGACCACTGGTCGGAAAAGTGACGGAGACCCAGGGACACGAAAGGAAGCCGCAGGCCATGAGGAACCCTGGATGGCAACATAGACCTGAGACAAGAGTGCAAGCGAACACACCGTTCCAGCGAGAAGCAAAGAAAGGATGTTACAGATGCGGTAACATGGCCCATGCAGCATCTGATAGACGATGCCCAGCCTTCAGAGCCAAATGTCTATATTGTGGGATAATGGGACACTTCGAGAAGGTCTGCAGACGGAAACCCAGGAAGACGACGGTGAAGTATGTAACACAAGATTCTGACCCGGAAGGAGGAGAAGAAGGAGAAGAAGAAGAGGAAGTACTGTGCATCGAGGAACTCGTCTTAGGCGTGGATGGCGCCCGCACAAGCAAGCCAGTGTGTGAAGTAACGATAGGAGGTGTTCCTGTCTCCACGGTGGCGGACTCAGGCTCCCCATACACAATCATACAACGCAAAGTGTGGGATAGAGACTTCGCCCAAGTGCTAGGCATGCATCTACTTCCTCCTGATATCAAACCAGTCACCTTCACGGGAGAACCCATACCGATGGTGGGGTTCCAGAAACTGCAGTTCCAGTTCAAGGGGCGCACGACTGAAGGAAAACTGTACGTGGCAGAGAAAGGACCGTCGGTGTTGGGGTGGATGGACCAGGGAGGACTGGGAATCAAACTCAATCCTGGAGGAGCAACCCAAGTACTGATGACCGACCAAGAACAGGAGTATGAAGCAGACAGATGGAAAGGGGAGTTCCCAAAGGTTTTCGGAGGCACGATTGGAAAACTGACAAAGTTCACGCACAAAATATGCCTCAAGGAGGGGGCACAGCCAGTGAGCCACAAGGTGAGGAACATACCGTTCAACAGCAGAGAAGCCGTCCAACAAGAACTACAGCGCCTGGAGGATAATGGAGTGATAGAGCCGATAGAGAGTGCGGAATGGTTGGCTCCCCTGGTGGTAGCACGGAAACCCACCGGCAAGGTGCGTTTGTGCATCGACTTGCGCGAACTCAACAAGAACATAGTCGTGGACAAATTCCCCTACCACGGATAAATGAAATGTTGGCACAGACTAAGGGCGTTCAGTGGTTCTCGACCATAGATCTGACCTCCGCGTACCATCAGATAGCACTGCATCCGGCAAGCAAGAAATTGACATCGTTTATCACACCGTTTGGTTGCTATCAATTCCGGCGGATGCCCTTCGGGCTGGCGTCCGCCGCGGCTGTGTTTCAAAAGTTGATGCACAAATTGTTTAGAGGCACGGAGGGAGTTCAATACTTCCAGGATGACATCCTGATCATGGGGAAGACGAAAACAGATCACGACACAAAACTCACTGATGTCCTGCGCATTCTGGAGCACAATGGCCTCACGGCAGAATGGAATAAGTGCAAGTTAGGAGTGTCGACGGTAACGTACCTGGGTCACGAGATAAGCAATAGAGGGATCACCCCAAAGTGGCCAACATGAAAGCCATCAAGGATGCACCCATTCCAAGGAATAAAGATGATGTTCGGTCCTTCCTAGGCATGGCAGAGTTCTACAGCAAGTTTGTGCCTCACTTCGCCACTAAGACACACAGCATGCGTCAGTTGCTAAGAGACAAGACGAACTTTGAATGGACAGAGGAGTCAGATGTAGAATTCAGCCGCATAAAGGAGGACATATGCGACGCAGTACCCTTACAGGGTTTTGATCAGGAAGCACTCTCAGTTCTCACCACAGACGCCAGCGACAGAGGGTTGGGAGCAGTCCTCATGCAAAGGTCAGAGAGGGGAGTATTGACGACGGTCAGCTTCGCATCAAGATCACTGTCTACAACCGAGGAGAAATTTAGCGTGGTGGAGAAAGAGATGCTGGCAGTGGTATGGGCAATGGAACGATTCCGCCAATTTCTGTGGGGATCAAGGTTCTTGCTAAGGACAGATCATAAGCCTCTGATCAAAGTGCTTACGTCCAGTGGACATGCGAATGCTACTCCTCGCATAGCCAAGATGACATTGAAGTTGTTGGACTATGTGTATGATGTGGAATACATTCCGGGGGCCAAGAACAAGGTGGCGGATTACCTGAGCAGAGCAGCAGCCATGGAGGACGCGCCTCAGCCAACGGAAGAAGAAGACTACACCATTGCCTTCGCTGAAGATCAAGAAGTAGTCATAAGTGCGCAGGAGTGGAAGACGGCCTATGCAAACGACGCGTCTCTCATGGAAATAAAAGACTTCGTGATTTCAGGATGGCCAGAGAAAAACGTCTCACATCGGAACAGCGGAAGTTCTATGAAGTGCGAGGAGAACTGTCAGTAGAGGACAGGAATGTGTTCTTGCTTAGAGGAGACAAAGTGGTGCCTCCGGAAGCGCTGGTAAAAAGAGTAATGGCCATACTACATGAGGGACACTTGGGCATTGTAAAAACCAAACAGAGGGCCAAACAAGCTAAAATCGTGGCCGGCACTGGACAATCAAGTGGAAAGGTATGTTAGAGAATGTGCACAGTGCAGTGGGGCAGACAAGACCCAAACCACGATGAGACCTCCATTGGGGAAGTTCCACCAGCCGGTCAATCCATGGGACGAAGTAGTGATCGACATACTGGGCCCAATTCTGGATGCACAGAGCATACCCATGTACATAGTAGTGCTAGTAGATCGATATTCCAAGTGGCCAGAAGTGGAAATACATGATAAAATGGACACAGACGCAGTGTTGAAGTTCCTCACGTTCCTCTTTCTGAGAGAAGGGATCCCCAGGGTCATAACTTGCGACAATGGACCACAATTCACGTCTGATAAATGGAAGTCGTTCATGGAGAGGAATGGTATCCGGACAAAGCACACCCCGGTATACCATCCGGCAGGAAATGGCCTAGCAGAACGCTTCAACAGAGTGGTGATGGGGTCCGTGCAATCCGCCATCAATGCGGGAAATAAGTGGGACATAGAACTCCTACACACCGTCTGGGCCTACCGCATCACACCCACGCAAACGGGGTACAGTCCGTTCAAGATCTTAAGGGGTCGTGACCCGTTCACAAGGGATAATATAGCGTGGAAGCAAAGGACCATCCAAAGTAAGTGGTCGCCCGCAGTGGTGCGGAGCAACTTAGAGAAAGCCCAAAAGCTGTACACGGATCACTACAACCTGCGACATAGAGTAAAAGAAGAGTTGTTGGAAGAAGGGGAATGGGTCAGAGTAAAACTGGCTCAACTGAAGAAGAAAGGAGAAAGCAAATTCAGTACACCCTTAAGAGTGCGGGAGACATATGCCAGATCAGCCTTACTTAGTGATGGGAAGGTATGGTCCAAGGACAGGATGACACGGTGCAATAAAATATTGCACTGGGAAAGGACAGGAGACCAGTCAGCAGGAGCTGAGGAAGAAGATCATCAAGGTACAGACAACCAGACGCCCAGAGCAGAGGAAGCAAGAGGGAACACCGTGAACATCAAGGCAGAAGAAACTAGCGCCAGGTACAACCCGGAGAGTGGTGGAGAAGAGAGTCCCAAGGGGCCGCAAGAGAGTCAGGAGGATAGAAGATCGGAGGCGAGAAATCTAAATCGCAATCCTAGTGGAGCCACAGGTCCCCAGGGCAACAGAGACACCAACATCTCAACACCACCAAGATACACCAGATCGGGTAGGGCTGTGGTGTTCCCTAAGAAGTACCGTGAGTATGAAGTGGAGAAATAAATACCGGTACATTCGTCTTCCAGAGACACTGTGTTGTATGACATTATATTGTAAAGGGAGGAGATATGTAGTGTCGCGCTCTAGTGTTCCCTGGTCACGTGTGGCCGGGAATGCTGGGAGCGCGGCAGCCATTTTGGGCGCACTATCGGCTGGCCGGTGAAAGGCGAGCATCGGTTCCCGGCGCTCCTGAGCAGAGAGTAATAAAGGTTTTAGAAACGAGCTTGGGGTCTGTCTTCTTTACACCCAATTGCCTCACTACAAGGGACAGCTTTTGTAGGAGTGTGGCATTTTTATGGCTGGTATTAGAATGTTTTGGTGTCATTGGTAAATTTATATTTTGTCATGCCATGTTGTCATGCTGTCCTAAGCATCACCGCATCACCTCAGTCTGCCCTCGGAATCTCAGATTCTCCCCTAGTGTCCGTCCGTTGATCGAGTTCTAATTAAATTACTGTTTTCCAACCTCCACTCCCCGTTATTTATGTCCCGCTCCCCCATAACAAAAAATGTATAACAAACCAGCATGAGAACAGGCAGGAAGAAGTTGCCAGCAGTGCAAGTACAAAAAACTAGAAGACATTTTTTATGTTAAAATCTTTTTTTAATCAGGTTGTTCAGTTGTATATAATGTCGTCTTGGTTTGTATAAAGGTAACAAAAATGCTTAACACTTTTTATTATAACTTTTCAACATGATGCACAGCAGCCACAATGCTCTACAACATAGCCAAAAGTTCTGGCTAAACACATAAGGTCCCAAAGGCGAGACCTATTGGCTATGCCAATGCTTGTTACAGAAATGTGATGGTCTTGTAGTAATATTGACCTTGAAGATGCTCTGTCACATTCGATGTAACAGAGATTAAAACGTAAACATATCTGTGATTATTCTAATATATAAAATTCTTATTTGGGAAGTGCTAAAAAGCCACCTTGTTTACAGATAATATGTTGTATAACATTTAGCTTACCTATGTCATATGCCATGTTGTTTGTGTGACCCTCATAGATAGTAGTGTGAATAACCGGATTCTAACTGCTATTCACTATTATGACGTAGCAGCTGTCACCACATCATAAAGGATCATTCCAGGCCACGCTGATGGGCTTAAGCACAGCTTTGCCCGGGAAGGGTATTAAAAGCTGCAGAAGGTAGTGTGTGTGAATTGGGAGAGGCCAGGAATTGTTATTTTCATATTTGGGTCGGGGTACAAATTGAAGAGACGGTGGTGTGGATTGGTGGCAAGACACCAGTTTTGTTTTTAAATTGTATGTGGAGGAAGGGTTAATAAACGCAGATGGTGAGGGTGAGTCGTATAACATTGGTTATGTTTTTTTAGTATTTTGGAAAGGTGTTGCTGTGGGTGGTTTGGCATAGTCAGTGGGTGGTAGAGTTGGGTGGCAGGACACAAAGTCTAGCACGGTTCAGGGAGCTGAGGTAGTTTAAGCCATGTTGTCTATGTCTCTCATGTCTCCTGTACCTAGGACTACTTATTGAAAGCAGGATAGATGGTTTGGTGCGCCACATATAACATAAAATTGTAGCTGGGTAACAGTGAAGAATGTGGATGTTTTTCACTTCAGGCACTATGTTATTGTGTCTGCTGGTTGACTGTTGTGTTATGAGTCAGAGCCATTGAAGGACGGGCCCCAGGTCACCAGAGGCCAGATACCCCAACCACCATGATCTACCCTGCTCCCCTCCCAAATGGGTGTTGACAGTCATGTTAAAACCATGTTCATTACCAACTTTTAAATGCATATATTCAGAAAACTAATTATACACGTTATTAAAGCTACCTGTTCCTCATTCATGAATTTTCAAAACTCTAAAATTCTGGGGTGATACTGCACTAAACGTTTTGGTAATTTCCTTACTGCATTAACTGAATATCTCAGTTTTATTACAGAGTGCTAAACAATTGATATAGGAGGCGGTCTTGTCTCTGGAGGGGGACGCTGGTGACCTCTTGTTCTTTATCTTATTACAGTGTGTACAATAAGATATGGGTGGATTCGCATCAGACCCTCTCGGACCTTTTGGTGCAAGAGCTCCCTGCAAAGCCGCCACTACCAGAAAGAGACAGGCTGGTTTTCTTTCAGATGGTGGCCACTCTCTACATACGCTACATCCAAATCCTAAAGAAGCTGGACACTGCCTATGACCAGATTGTGCATCCGCAGAAGCGGCGTGTGGTGCGTGTGGTACTGGATGCCGTGATGGGACGTATACTAGAGCTCAAGAACGAGATGGTGCAGGCAGAGTTTTCAGAGTTTCACTACATGGATGACATCTTACAGGATCTCAAGCTCACTCCGGTATGTCTGCTTTTTTACAGTATGCATTGGATGAGGCTGGTCAATGGTGTCCGATGCTAATGGGCTCAGTAAATGTCGGGGTGTAGTTTCCTCACCAAAGTGGGACTCCATCTTTGGAAGTTAATGGTCACAATCCAAGAAGACAATGCTTGAAGTTGCGCCTCAGTTGGTCTTTGTTGGGGAGCTCGGTGGTGTTTACCTTGGGTCAAAAAGGAGGATTTAAGTGTAGAACACATGGTACTTGGAAAGGCCCTGAGCTCAGAGCACCGAGAGCTGGCCCATCTGAGTTAGTGCACCCATTACCCTGCAAGAGGTGGACACATTTTACTATTGTGTTTTAGAGGCCATTTTATGTAGTAGTTGTGGTGCCTAGCACTCTATGGCTCATTGCATGTATATATGTGAGGAACATGGAAGGCAGCTGGCCAACTCTAATCTACATGCTGAGGAAAGTCAATCGACTGATTCCTACCCCTACCTGGGGCAAAGCATTGCCAATATGTTTTTGCAGGAGTTCCACAAAATGTCACCTTTTTGCATCATACACAAGTATTAAAAAGTGTTCTTGGTGATGAATCTCTGTGGCAGACTAAGGCTAGTGACTATAAAGATATGTCTGTGGCAGATATCGTTAGAAAGGTTTAGTTGGAAATGTATATCAAGTGAAGCGACTCACTCATACAACCTAATGAATACATAATCACTAAAAAAGTAGAAGATACGTAAACAATGGCATAACCTATAGGTTTGTGCGCCCTGCCCCCCTAGCAACAGTTTGTGACGGGCCCTAAGAACTTCATTTGTGTTGGCCACCTCATAGATAGACAAATGCTCTTCGCTTACTGAGGAGGGCAATGAGCATCTTAAGCCTCTTTACATAATTTCCTTAACACCTGTGTTTTATTTTCAATAAACCTCTTTTAATTTTATGCCCAAAAGAGGGAAGTCCTACCCAATGGCATGAGTGCTAAATGTAAAAATTGTGATTGTTTAGAACATACAATAGTATCCGGACATATGAAACCAAACTCTTATTTTCTTTAGTATACACTTCTCTTATGGAGCTTTTTCAGAAACTCCACAAACATTATTTCTTTAATTAGCGTCACCATGTTGTTTGTTTTAGAATCTAAACGCCATACATATATATGTTAATCGCAATACATCAATGCATCTCAGACATCTAAGTACATCTACACAACAAATAATTCATATCAATATATAAATTATATCAGCCACTGAAAAATGTAATATGCTTTCATAAGCAACATTAAAAAAATAGGATAACTCTCTTTTCTAAAAATAACATGAATTCATTATTGCCCAGGGACGAGACCTAATATCCATATCAGATAAGAAATGTGCTTACCAGATATTGTGGTCAAATAGATGACCTAAGACCCTTTAAACACATTGTCATTGCAGAAAAAGGTAAACCTATTTTCCCCTAATAAGCCCATGTTCAGGAAAGTGCAATCTCTGTATCTAAAAAAAAAAGACAATTGCTGCCCAATTAGGGGACGGGCCATACTGCTGCATTTGATTACAACTGGTCTGATCTTTCCACATCCGGATTCTCCTGTGCAGGAACACCAGGCCCAATTTTACCAGCCAGAAAATGCAGCTTGGTTCCTGGCTGCTCCCCTATGGCCTGGGGGAGGAGCCAGAAAATGCAGCTTGGTTCCTCCCCTATGGACCGGGGGAGGGAGACTATGTGATGTTACAACGCGATCAAACTGATCGCGGTATGTAACATCGCAGTTTTTACAACGCAAGTCGTTACAACGACTTGCGCTGGAGGGCGCTGGACACCCCTCCCTAGTAGCCTACAGTCTGCCATACACATTGACACCCTCCATGCCCCCGGAAGACCATTTGCTCTTAGCAGGTTGTAAATGGGACCATTAGTCCACAACAAATTGAGAATTCTGTGTGCAGTTTGTCCCAGAAACACAGTGTCTGCATGGATATTCCCCATTCCATGGGATTTAACTCTTGAATGCACAGCACTGATCCGTTCCGGATTACCAAATAGGCAAAGTAGGCACCGGCTTATACGCCCCACTCCTTTTAGGGGCCCGCGGCAACGGGTCAAAAAAATATTGATTTGCTCTTGAAAGAAAATTAAAATCAAGCTTTCTTAAATATTGTTTTCAAAAGATAGAATGAAATGAATCATCTCAAAGAAATGAAAACTCTACATTAAAGACTCAGGGGCCGATTCCGATCTCGGTCGGAGGCGCACCCAATACCATTCGGTCGCGAAAAAAGCCATGCGAAAGCCTGTTTCCCGACCGATCCGTACAGCACACCGAACGAGTATGTACGATGCGCACAACAGCACAGAATCCGGCCGAGCCGTACTCACCCAAACCAGGTCCTGTTCCCCGACCGAGGCGAATCCGGAAACGCTGAATCGAGTCGCACGGAAGGGAAAATGCAGCTCCGTCCGGCCGAACAAGTACGATGCGCTTTCCGTACGCGCCGAACCCGTCGCTACGCACGGCACGTCAAAGCATCCGGGAGAGGCGCACATAAGCTCCGATTCGCGCCACAACACGATCCACGGCTACGAGACGAACACGCCAGCGACGAGGACGACGCGAAGCGACGAGGACGACGCGAAGCAACGAGAAGGACGAACGACACGAACCAACCATGAATCCCTTCGTCCCGATCATACCAATATTCTACATTTACTACCGGAACAGGCACGGACGCGTACGGCGCAGAAGGTAAGTCAGACACCAACCACAAAACACATACAACACGTACACGACACATCACACACACACAGAGGGATGCAGAATATACTTACACCAGCAACAGCAGCACCATAGGGGCGGGATGCCCATCACCAATGCCACATATGGACACAGGGGCCTGAATGCGCACCACCACCCCTACCCAGGGGGGGCAGGATGCCTACCACTACTACCACCCTCACCCAGGGGGGGCTGGATGCCCACCACTACTACCACCCACACCCAGGGGGGGCTGGATGCCTACCACCACCCTCACCCAGGGGGAGCTGGATGCCTACCACTACTACCACCCTCACCCAGGGGGGGCTGGATGCCTACCGCCACCCTCACCCAGGGGGAGCTGGATGCCTACCACTACTACCACCCTCACCCAGGGGGAGCTGGATGCCTACCACTACTACCACCCTCACCCAGGGGGGCTGGATGCCTACCACTACTACCACCCTCACCCAGGGGGGCTGGATGCCTACCACTACTACCACCCTCACCCGGGGGCTGGATGCCTACCACCACTACCACCCTCACCCAGGGGGGCTGGATGCCTACCACTACTACCACCCTGAGCCAGGGGGGCTGGATGCCTACCACTACTACCACCCTTAGCCAGGGGGCTGGATGCCTACCACTACTACCACCCTTAGCCAGGGGGGCTGGATGCCTACCACTACTACCACCCTGAGCCAGGGGGCTGGATGCCTACCACTACTACCACCCTTAGCCAGGGGGCTGGATGCCTACCACTACTACCACCCTCACCCAGGGGGGCTGGATGCCTACCACCACCCTCACCCAGGGGAGCTGGATGCCTACCACTACTACCACCCGTAGCCAGGGGGGCTGGATGCCTACCACTACCACCACCCTTAGCCAGGGGGGCTGGATGCCTACCACTACTACCACCCTCACCCAGGGGGGCTGGATGCCTACCACTACTACCACCCTGAGCCAGGGGGTCTGGATGCCTACCACTACTACCACCCTTAGCCAGGGGGCTGGATGCCTACCACTACTACCACCCTGAGCCAGGGGGGCTGGATGCCTACCACTACTACCACCCTTAGCCAGGGGCGCTGGATGCCTACCACTACTACCACCCTCACCCAGGGGGGGCTGGATGCCTACCACCACCCTCACCCAGGGGGAGCTGGATGCCTACCACTACTACCACCCGTAGCCAGGGGGGGCTGGATGCCTACCACTACTACCACCCTCACCCAGGGGGGGCTGGATGCCTACCACTACTACCACCCTCACCCAGGGGGAGCTGGATGCCTACCACTACTACCACCCTGAGCCAGGGGGGGCTGGATGCCTACCACTACTACCACCCTCACCCAGGGGGGGCTGGATGCCTACCACTACTACCACCCTCACCCAGGGGGCTGGATGCCTACCACTACCACCACCCTTAGCCAGGGGGCTGGATGCCTACCACTACTACCACCCTCACCCAGGGGGGCTGGATGCCTACCACTACTACCACCCTCACCCAGGGGGGCTGGATGCCTACCACTACTACCACCCACACCCAGGGGGGGCTGGATGCCCACCACTACTACCACCCACACCCAGGGGGGGCTGGATGCCTACCACCACCCTCACCCAGGGGGAGCTGGATGCCTACCACTACTACCACCCTCACCCAGGGGGGGCTGGATGCCTACCACCACCCTCACCCAGGGGAGCTGGATGCCTACCACTACTACCACCCGTAGCCAGGGGGGGCTGGATGCCTACCACTACTACCACCCTCACCCAGGGGAGGCTGGATGCCTACCACTACTACCACCCTCACCCAGGGGGCTGGATGCCTACCACTACTACCACCCACACCCAGGGGGGCTGGATGCCTACCACTACTACCACCCTGAGCCAGGGGGCTGGATGCCAACCACTACTACCACCCCCACTCATAGGATGGACAATGCATGACACAACCAGCACACCACAACCTAGGGAATGCAAGAAGAAGACATCCCCCAACACCATGACAAGCGTGTGTAGACTGTGTCAAATGCCTACAACACCGAACATGACTTTGAACATACAATGTGACCCCCTAGCACATGTGCCACACATATATGTGTGTGGCACCCACAATGCAAGCAGGCCATGACCATTGTGGCAATGGGGTCCAAACCCCCATCATCACAGTGACCAAAATGTAAGTGTGGGGTCCATAGCTGAAGCACATTTTGAACATTGTGGCAATGGGGTCCAAACCCCCATCATCACAGTGACCAAAATGTAAGTGTGGGGTCCATAGCTGAAGCACATTTTGAACATTGTGGCAATGGGGTCTAAACCCCCATCACCACAGTGACCAAAATGTAAGTGTGGGGTCCATAGCTGAAGCACATTTTGAACATTGTGGCAATGGGGTCCAAACCCCCATCATCACAGTGACCAAAATGTAAGTGTGGGGTCCATAGCTGAAGCACATTTTGAACATTGTGGCAATGGGGTCCAAACCCCCATCATCACAGTGACCAAAATGTAAGTGTGGGGTCCATAGCTGAAGCACATTTTGAACATTGTGGCACTGGGGTCCAAACCCCCATCATCACAGTGACCAAAAGGTAAGTGTTGACAAAGAAAGAGGTGCAACTGCCAAACTGCATGGATGATTCCTGGTCACAGAACAAAAAACACATCAGTGGCAAAGTAGTGTATGTGTCCCATTGCAACATAAATTGGGTGAGCCAAATACTGCAGTGCAAATAAGACATACCTTTGGCCATGTGCAGACAAACAACACCCATGGGGGCTGACACCGTCAACATTCATCAATGACACAATGACAGAAGTGACCATCAGAATGCAGACCCACATATTTGCACCAATGGGCACACAAATGCAGATACCCTGTGGAGACTGCAGATGTGAGGTGAACAGATACCATACCATGGCAGCAATGGGACACACAAACCATGATCATTGTGCTGACCGATGACCTAGGAGTCCCAGGGACAGCAGGGGAAACCCACCAAACTACATACAGCCAATGGCACACCCAAGATATGCCAATGCAGTGGTGCAGATGCACAAACACAAACAGGCAGACCCACACTGCACATCATACACAACAGGTGAGGGGGGGGGGTGCCAGTGTCCCCAGGCAACCACACAACACATGAGGAGACCTGAATACCAATCATACAGATGTGCATACAGTGCCACACAAAGGTAACTCATGGATCCAAATCCCCTATGTGGGCAAGCAGGCATTGTCAGATGAGAGGGAGCACAAATCACACATGTCACACAGGCACAGCAACTGACACAGCAAGACACAGACACACCACAGCACCACCCCCAGGGCCCCCACAATGTGGTGACCCTGGGCTGCATTACAATCCCACTGTGATGACAAAGCTAAATGTGGTTCACACTGTGAACCACAGTCATGTGTCCTGAGCAACTAACTACCATCACACCTACACAAGCACAAATCAATCAGCATGGCCAGTAAGCCAAGGCCAACATAGAGGCAGGGGCCTAGCCGGGCAACAACTCTCATCTGCACACACTCAACACCACACCCTCGACCTCCAACAATGTGCAGCAGTGAAGCACACATGCACTGGTGACATTGCACATGCACCCATGACTATTCCAGGGTGGTGGGTGGGAACCAAGGTGCAGAAACACATCACACATGGACACTCAACAAGACTCCTGAATGTCTGACACACTGCACACTACGCTGTACATGGACATGACGGCAATACCACACCAACCAATGGGATCCCAGCCACAGTCACACACCAATGAAGAAGCCAAGGTCACCCACAAAGAACACACATAGACAACAACCAACATTGCAGCCCGGACCCTGAGGAGTGCCAGCAGTCACACACACAACGTGTCACAATCACTGAAAGATAACACAAACTGGAAATCACATGACAGGGGCAAACAGCAAGTGCCAAGGGGAAACCTGACTGTGACCCATCTGCGTCTGCACACAAACTCAGCCCTGACAGCAAACACACCTATGGGTGACACCCTGATGACCATTAATGTGCCATGCACCCACATCACAGAGAACCCAGGGAGAAGACTTTGGGGGAACATAGGTCAACTCAGCTAGCATCACAAACAGGTACAACACTAGGGATCACAGCATGCACAGCTAAACGGAAGTGAACACACAGACATGCACATACAACACACACCTTGGGCGCAGGCAATGTCACAGGAGTACACACTGCCATGAGGGGACTCCACTCCTGTGTGAGGAAAGCTGTGCCATATGTTGCCTCAGTAGGGCCCCATCATGTCAGCTGAGCACTTGGTCACACAATCAACAATTAGCACCAAATGAGGGCTCCCGTCACATCAGCCTGGTCATGGAAGTGCCAACGGAATCATCAGCACAGATCCAACACACTTGTATAGCAATGTTGCACTGACAACACAGATGAGTCCTTCCCCATTGATGCCCAAACCTGCATGTCCAGTGGAGATGGCCACACGGTCAGGGAAGTAGACGAATTGAACAATGGCAGGCACAACAGATGTGCAGGGGTGGAAGCCACAGATGTGAGATAGCTAATCTAAGTAGGAAATCCCATTGCCAAATACTGAACACATGACACCCTCAGATGCTGCTATGGATGACATGGATACACCACAGGATAGGACACATTCCCCTGGACCACATGGGTTCCTGCACAGTAACACTTCATTATCATGAGACCAAATATCACCATCACTGCAGCAAGGGCATGGTTAGCATCATCAACAACATGTACATCAGAAGCATAAGCACTAGAGAACAGAAAGTTGCTTTATTCAGCATATGTGTGGAATGAAAACAAAGTCCAGAAAAAACACAAAGGCCAATGGCCAGTCCATTGTAAAAGTCCAAACAGGGTGACAGTGGCAGATGTCACCCTACGCATGCCTGCACAAAACCAGGGACAATCCACTAGGAGGGGCAACCGGGGGGGTAGGCCAGGCACCGCAGGGACAGGATCAGGGCTCACCAGGAGGAAGCAGGGAAGGGGTGGTGGGTGCTGGAGAGCCACTGAGAACTGCAGTGGAGGTGTCTGACATGGTGTGTGCCGGCACAACTGGGCGGCATGACTCAGATGTTGTGGGTGCCGGCACGACTGCAGTGGACCCTGCAGATGGAGTGGACAGGTCCGCCACTGCAGTGCCCAAGTCAGACAGGGTGGTAGTGGACTCCACTGCAGTGCCTACCACCAGGGGAGGAGAATGGGGAACAGGCAAGGTGGGCTGGACAGAGGGGGAGGACACCCTCACCACATCAGTGGCACAGACAAGCGCAGCGGGGGGTGTGGTGCCGGGAGAGCAAGTGGCAGGGGGAGAAGGCCGGATCCTCTTGGGGATGGTATATCTGTGGGTGGGGGAACCTGGGGCAGGGAGTGGTGGGGGCACCTGTGGAGTGGGGGCCTGAGGGATGGAGGAAGGAGACCTGGTGCTTGAGCTGCAGGGCGGCGGCGGGGTCTTGCTCTTACCACTCCAGGGGGACTTGCGGGTGGGGGCCTCAGTCTGTCTGCGCCTGGGGGAGGGTGTCCGGGGGCGAGGGGCACTCTGCTCCGTGTGGGGGCTTCCTCTTCCCCCTGGATGCTGGAGCAGCTGGATCGGAGGGGAAGAGGCCGAGGTCACTGAGGAAGAGGCGCTGGGTCTTTGGGGTTGCAGGTGAGGCAAGGGAGGGTGTTTTGGAGGGAGAGGCAACTGAGGACTGCGCAGTGCCCGTGGATGCGTGTGTGTGTACCAGGGCCCCATCCCCTGTGAGTCTGGTTTCAGTCCCCTGACTGTGCGTGCGTGTGCGTTTTGTTTGTGGCGTGTGTGTCTGTGTGCTGGACGTGTGTGTGCTGGTGTGTGCCTGTGCCGGTGTGTGTGTGCTTGGGACGGGTAAGGTGCTGGGGAGTGTGGATGGAGCAGAGGCAGGAGGGGTGAGGGACTGTCTGAGGAGGGACACTGCTGCCGTCAGGGAGGAGTCCATGGACCTATTGCCCCTCTGTAGGTCAGACATGCCCGATGAGATGCCCTCCATGAACGACACCAGCTGAGTCAACAGAGCGGTGTGCGCATGGAGGACACTCAGCATGGCTGTCTGCCCTACATGGAGCTGGCGAAGGAGGTACACAGACTCCTCACTCAGGGCAGCAGGGGACACAGGGGCAGGGGGTGCGGTGCCTGGCCCAAAGGAGACACGCTCCCGAACATGGGAGCCTCCACGGACCTGGGGAATGGGAGCCGATGGGAGGGCGGTGGTGGTGCTGGTGGTGGCGGGGACAGCAACACTAGCTGGGGTGTGGTGGCTGCTGACACCCGCCTCCATAAGGGAGTCATCCTCCGAGTTGCTCTGGTCCTCAGCTGAGGTGGATGGTGCTGAGGACTCCTCGGTGTGGCTCCCCTCGCCCTCCGTGCCACTGGGTCCCTCCGACCACTCCTCGGCTGCTGACCCAGTCTGGCTCTCTGGCTCCTCCTGGTCCATGGAGCTGTCCCCTTCCGTGGCCGTGGATGTATCTGCAAACAATGGGGAAACAGACAGACATCAGTCACCTGCACCAAACGCACACACCACTGTGAGCACAGCACATTACAGAGCAAGCCCTGGCATCATTAGTTGTACATTGCTAAAAGTGCCCTAACTGAACAGGAGAAGCCAATTGTCAGTCTGATGCCAACCATGGCACTCACATCCCACATGGCCTTGCACCCATCTGTCTGTTGTCTGTTGGATTGCAACACCCCAGTGTGGACACATGCACCAAGTACACAGTAGTTGGACAGTGCAGAGGACACGGTGTGGCATGTGGACATGCACACATCACAGCTCTTGCCACTGAGTCAGTACAGGTTTCCGGATGAAAGGGATGCCCAGAGTCAAATAGGAAATGCATGTGATGCATACCAGCGACAGACACCATGATGCACCCATGTCCTGATAGCCATCGCCACAATGGTGTGCATGTAGCACATGTCACTCCCCTGCAGGATGACCAATAAGTAGACACATGCCATGGCAGAGGCATGACTGCTAAGTCATACATCCATGTCTCAGTGATGTATTGTCTTGTGGTTTGTGGCCTCCTGGCCTGCCTGGATACGTTGGCACAGGCCTGGCTGCCATGATGTCTTTTGCGCACGTTACTTTTAGCTGTTGTTCTGTCGCCCTATGCTCCTGCCAAGTTATTTTACAACTGTCTGTATTTTCTGTTTCTCACCTTTTCTCCTGTTCCCTTTGGGCTCAGTCTGAACAACAGTTACAAGGTCGAACAACACGTCCTGGTTCTTACTGATTTGGCCTGTCCCTCGCACCTAGACATAACACCATGTACAGCTGCCATGGAGAAATTGGTGTGCTTTTAATATTGCGGTTCGCCCGCTCTAGACACAGTTGGAGAAAACCTTTCCAGGGAGAAGAGTTGTGATTGTCTGCTGATGTAGTTTTGCATCTAGAGACTGAGGTATGGGGGTTCGCTAGTCAAAGCCCAAAGGTCTTCTATTTGTATAATAAACTAGCTTCCAGCACGGGGAGGGTGGTAATGTTAGTTAGACATATATCCACTGCTTTATGAGATGCTTTCCCCGTTCGTATTCTATGGAGTTGTAACTATGCTGATTATATTATTCATATGTATTATGCTAGTAGTACTGACACGTGTACTGTATCTTAGAGCACGTAAGTTGAAATAAACATTTTAACCTATACAGTGTCTCTTCTTACGCATGTTGTGGACAGGTACGAGTGAGTGACGAAAGAGTGTTCTTGCCTCTGCGAGTCCTGAGAGAGAGATACCGTGTTCTGGGTTGTCTAATCATTGGTACATTGGTGCTAATGGGACGCTAAGGCTAGTTGGGTTGGGGTTTTGGGTGCTAAGGTCTATTGTTGGCTCACCACTATATTCCGAGGTCCTATTATCCTGTGCATAGCTCTGTATGTGCAGAAACCTTATGACAGTATGACTTGGCAGCCAGACAACAACACTATGCACTGTGTCACAATAGTAGGTCATGGGGAATGCAAGTCCTGGAGCTGCACAAGTGCACATGTACATCCCCCACACAACACATCATCTTAACCCTCATCTGTCCAGGTCATACCTATTGGACATATGGGAGACCTGTGACACTACCCTCTGAACCTGAGCCCCTCACAATCTGCTGTGAATGGGGAACAGCTGCCTGAACTTCACATTCGCATACCCCAGTCTGCACGGGCAGCTGATCAAACACCTATGTGACACACAAGTATCGTCTCCTATGGTCACATCTCCAGGGGCATGCTGAGCCCCTACCAAGAAACACCCCAGCAGTCCTGGCAACTAATCCACAGCACACTGACACAGAGGCAGACACCTGAGGGGTCAAATCACTGCGCACAATGTGTCAGCTGATACACGGGAGTGGGAGTACAGAGTGCATTGCATGGCCTGGAGTAGGCATGACTGTCCTGCTCCACATGAATGAGGGATGAGCCCTGGACAGTGGATAGCTGGCTATGTATGTGTGACACACGTAATCTGCACACTCCTGGGGCCCAAACATTGTTCCCACCCGCTGCATGGGCGTGTGCCACATACCCCAGGCACATGTGGTGGCTCAGCTCAGCAAGTGGACCGCATATCAAAGCAACACGCAGATTACATGTCCGAACACAGGCGTAGTGTGAACAATGGACCCACCCATGATGCCCACAACAGAGTTAGGGAAACAGATGCTGTCCCCCACCTTTAGTGAAGCAAACTGCAAGGACACAGTCCCAAGTGACACAATTCCCTGAATGTAAGGGCCACACCTGGGTATCAGATGAGCAGTGGGCAGTGCACAATAGAGGGACATGGCTCCTGGACAACATGACTGCTGCACTGTGGCAGTTGAACCAGGCCAGAGGAGGGCACAAAGCATGTAATACAGAGTTCACAGTGCAGTCTTTGACTCACCCCCTCCTTGCTGCTGTCTGGCCTTCAGCTGCCCATCCAGGTCTGGAAACACCACCGCCAGGATATGGAGCATGTGGGGGTCAGGGTCCGTGTTCCGCCCCTCCTGCGAGGAGGTGACAGCTTCAGCTGGACCCGTGCAATCCTCCGGGTCCAGCCCCGAAGGTCCTGCCACCTCTTCTGGCAGTTGCGGATCCGGCGCTTGTAGACCCCCACGGACCGGACAGCCCGGACGATGTCCTTCCAGATCTCCTGCTTCCGATGGGCATTAACCTGTCAGGATGACAAAGTGAAAAGGCCATTACTACACATGCAACATATCCGTGCATGACACAGTTGTATATACATGTCTCAATCACAGGGGCACATGATGTACACAGGCAGAGCAAAGCTGCCCATGGACAGTTTGCCAGACGTCACTACATGGTATCATTGCATGGGAAGTAAAACCTTGTTCAAATGCACTGTCACTGCACCATACCTGTCCAGTGCATGTCACTACACACTATGGGGGGTGAGAACTACTCAGTGAGCCTGCTAGCCAGTGGCGTGCAGACTTTCAGCCTTGCTAGTCAGACAATATGCACATTCAGAAAGGCAGTGCACAGAACACTCACCTGCTCCCCTGGTGTCCCATACAGCTTGCTGTACTGTGGAAGTAGGCTGTCCAGCAGGGCCTGGTTCTCCTCAAGGCTGAAGGCTGGGGCTCTCTCCACAGTACGTGCCATTGCAGGGTCCAGAGGGGCAGAGACAGCAGCAGTGCAGTGGCAGATGTCGTCCTGGAGCATGTAGTGCAGGCAAGTGAGCTCTCAGGGGAACAGCCAGCAATATATATGTGCTGGAGAGGCAGATACTGTCCCTTGTGTCCAAAGTGATAGGTCCAAGTCGTTTGCATCTTCTGAATCTGGCCAATCCATGGAATAGCAGCACCAAAACACGCCCACAGCATCCTTCAAATCTTCAACTTCATGACATACATGATTTTGCAACATTGTTGTGGGTGACCAACTGAATTTCCAGCAACCGACTCGTTCGAAATTCGAAAACGCGTCCGTTGCCAGGCAAGGCCATTGTCAATGGGTGCGCACCGATCGGTCCATTGCGGTACAACGCGTACAGGGGTACAACGCGTACAGGGGTACAACGCGTACCCGCACACATTGAATGCAATGGGCCGGCCGGGGGCACCGATCGGTCCATTGCAGTACAACGCGCAGTACAGGGGTACAACGCGTACCCGCACACATTGAATGCAATGGGCCGGCCGGGGGCACCGATCGGTCCATTGCAGTTCAACGCGTACAGGGGTACAACGCGTACCCGCACACATTGAATGCAATGGGCCGGCCGGGGCACCGATCGGTCCATTGCAGTACAACGCGTACAGGGGTACAACGCGTACCCGCACACATTGAATGCAATGGGCCGGCCAGGGGCACCGATCGGTCCATTGCAGTTCAACGCGCACAGGGGTACAACGCTGCACCCGCACACATTGAATGCAATGGGCCGGCCGGGGGCACCGATCGGTCCATTGCAGTTCAACGCGTACAGGGGTACAACGCGTACCCGCACACATTGAATGCAATGGGCCGGCCGGGGCACCGATCGGTCCATTGCTGTTCAACGCATCACTGTACATGTGACTGGCATATGTCAGCATGCCTGTCTCAGATGGACATATGCCAGCCACAGATAGCTCCCAGGGAGTGAGGGGCACACCTACATCACGACAGCCTGTCCAAACTTTATCATAAGGCATGTAAGGCTGCATTTCCTA
Organism: Calotriton arnoldi; assembly: GCA_963921515.1. NCBI lineage: Eukaryota > Metazoa > Chordata > Amphibia > Caudata > Salamandridae > Calotriton > Calotriton arnoldi. Next base: position 992,851 of record CAWUFW010006217.1, read on the forward strand.
TTGTGTGTATGTTGGTGTACATGTTGTCCTGTGGGTGTCACCTGTGGTAAGCCACCCCCAGGCTGTGCACGTGTTCATGGGGACAGGATCCTGGGTGTTACGTGTACATGACCACTGTGATGTGCAACTGTTCATATCTGTGCATGTGCCATGGTCACATTTCACGGTGGTGTATGTGTATGTCATGTCACATACCCCGTGAGTCCCATGTGGACGGTATGTTTGAGCCAGGGTGTCCCAGTGGCACAATAGTGATGGTCCTCCACAGTCTTTGTGCATGTAGTGTTTACAATGTCTGATTTCATGTGCACAATGGGAGACAGTCTCCACATCCACGTTGTGTGTGCATGGACTTTGATGTTGTGCGTGTGTGTGTCACAGACGTCCATGTCTGTCCTGCCGTGGCAAGTGGGACCACTACCTGTGGGGGTCATGGTTGTTTTGCTGTGGTGTATACATGATACTCCATGTAATGCCAGTGTCCATGAGGCAATACAGGGTCCCTGGGAATGTACCTGTCGTTGAGCTGTGGTGCCTGGGGCACATCTGTCCTCACATGTCACTGTGGGGGTGATTGTGACACGGCAGCAGGAGATGGGAACTGTGACACGGCCTCATGATATCCAATGGGCCAACCTGGGACTAATTGATGCCACCTGTTGGACCGTGTTGACAGATGTTGGCCATGTATGTACCATACATGTCCTTACGGAACTGCACACTTCATGTAGTTGTGCCTCATAATGATGTATGTTGGGATATTGAGTGTGTTCAATGCCGCATATGTGGGGTGACTGACAATCTTGCTTACTTCTCCTCTGCACTGCAGGGCTCCTGCTGTCCATCGACCATTCCCAGACCTGGCAACGATGGTGGAACGGGACAGCATCCGACGGTACCGCTTCACCAGGCAGCTGATTGAGGATTTGGCAGTGCAGTTGTCCCCACATTTGCAGACTGGCCGGCCGTATCCTTCAGCGCTGACCCCCAAGGTGAAGGTGATGGCAGCCCTACACTTCTTTGCCACCGGTACCTTCCAACATACTGTGGCGACTGCTGGTGGGATGTCACAGACCATGTTGAGCCGTGTGCTCCGCGATGTTTTGGCGGCAATGTTGCTATTCCTGAACCGGTACATCTATTTCCCTAGACTGCGACGACTCACTGACGTGAAGAGTGACTTTTATGCCCTGGGGAGGATGCCGCATGTCATTGGCTCCATTGATGGGACACATGTGGCTTTGGTACCACCACAGGCCCAGGAGCAGGCCTACAGGAACCGCAAGCACTACCACTCGGTCAATGCACTGGTGGTGTGTCTTGCAGACATGACCATCACACATGTGTGTGCCCGTTTCCCTGGTTCAGCACACGATGCCTTTGTGATGAGGAGTAGTCGCATCCCCAGGATGATGGCACAGATGCAGAACCAGTGTGCCTGGCTTGTCGGTGTGTACTGACTTTGTGCTATTGTGTGTGATCTGATCTGTAGTATTCCGCCCACTTTTCCAAGTCAGCTAATGTGCACTTGTCTGTCCGTAGGTGACTCGGGATACCCCAACATGCCGTGGTTGCTGACACCCCTCAGGAACCCTGTGACACCAGCCCAGATGCGCTACAATGAGGCACATGGTCGGACCAGGAGAGTTATTGAGCGGACATTTGGTCTCCTGAAGAGCCGCTTCCGCTGCCTGGACAAGACCGGAGGGTCCCTCCCATATGCCCCTGCGAAAGTGTGCAAGATTATCATCGTCTGCTGCATGCTCCACAACCTGGCAGTGCGGAAGGAGTTGCCTCTCATCCAGGATGACAATGACCAACATCCGCCACCTGTGGAGGATCCTGGCCTGGACCACGATGCCAGTGACGATGATGATGATGATGAGGGTGATGTCCGCACACAGCTCATCACCAACTTCTTTAGCTGAATGTGAGTATCCTGAGGTGTCATGTCAATGATGTGAGTTGGCATGATATGTGTAGGTGGTGCTCTGGTGCTGTTGGAGTGTGTCCATGGGCTACTTGACTGGATGTGTGTTGCGATGTGTGCTTACAGGTGGGCTGTACTCCCCAACAGTGTTGACATGCTAACTTGGTTCTGGGTGGGTATCTTGTAACATGTGTTGTGCATGAGTTTTGCTGTTCTGTCCTGTACTCCATTGCTTTTGACTGTGTGTCATTTCTGTCCTTCACAGGGTACTTTCAGATTCGTTTGGTCAACTGTGTCCACCGACGATGTGATTGCACTTCCAGGCTGGTAGCTGTTGTGTCCCTACAGGTGATGTGCGCCACACCCATGGACTTCCTTCCGTCTACAGTTGTTGACTGTGTGCCCGCTGCCAGGTGGGATTACCTTGCATCTGTAGTGGTTACGACATGTTGCAACTGTGTAATAAACCTGTGCTTCACTTTGTGATGTGCGTTGTCTGTGGTCACACATTTGACTGCCATTTGCTTACTGCACCTGTGGGCTACTTGACTACAACTGGGAATGGGTGTGGTGTCTGTGCATTGCACCGTCTTCCCTGGCAACATCAGTGTAGGCAATGAGTCAGATGGCCTAGGTGTGTATGTGTTGTGTAGCCCTGGTGGTGTGTCTCCCTCATATGTGTCACGTTGCCTTTACTCAAATGCCTGTGTTGTACTTGCTGTTGCAGTTCGCATACACAGTGTAATTTTGCAGTTCATCATCCCCATAACAGCACCCACGTTGGAATCACAACAGAGGCAAGTATGGTGTATTAGTGTGTTTATTGTGATACATTTGTGTGAATAGTGCATAGGATGGGTAGTGCTGTACATAAATCTTGCAATCAGAAGTTCCTAGGTGAATTGAAAGTCCTGGTAGACAGAATCCCCAGTATCGGGGCCACAGTTGTCTGACACATTGGTCCAACTTGTACTCCCCATGCAATGTGTGGGAGTAGTGTTGCCGTCAACAGGGTGAACAGTCTGTGCACAAAGGTGAACATCCAGAACAGGTTCAGGCTTCCTGGGAGTTGCGCTTGGCCATCGGCCTCTCACTTGCCCCTCTTCGGACGACCCCTCTTCTTGGGGGCCCCTCAAGTACAGGCTGCTGCGGTGCAGGGGACTCTCCGCCAGAGTCATCCTCCCTCCCTGTGGCAGTTGCAGTTTGGGCAGCACCAGATGTTGTTGGCACACAGGGAGGTGTGGACTGGTTGCTGTTCATCTGGCGGAGGCATTGTAAAATGTCCCTGTGCACCGCCGTCATCTCATGCAGTGCATCCCACTTGGACTCCACGCGGGACATGTGTGAGTCCACGCGGGACATGTGTGACTCCACGTGGGACATGTGAGAGTCCAAGCGGGCATGATGGGCAGCCTGCTGCTGTTTCATGTCTCTGAGGAGCCCCACTACCTGGCTGAGGTCTCCGGTGCTGGACTGGTACGCATCAGCTATGCGTACCAGTTGTGGGTCATCATGCACACCAGCAACCTCTGCAAGCAGCGACCTCTGTCTCCCACCCCTCCCACCACCCCTGCTGACATGTGCAGTGCGTGCAGTGGCACGCACAGATGACCCTGGTCCACCTTGGGGGTTGGTGGTGGTGGTGGTGTCCATGGCCCCAGGTTGGTCCAGGGTCCCTGTGCTGGTGTTGCTTCTTGTTCTGTCCATGTCGGCAGGGATGGTATTTGTGGTGACAGTCGTTGGAGGGGTGGGTGCAGGGGGTGCAGCTGGTGGTCCTGCTGGTGCTGCAGCTGGTGGTCCTGCTGGTGCTGCATGTAGACTTGCACCGGATGTGCCAGGTTGGTCTTCTTCGTCCGAGGAGGGCAGAGGCTGTACGACGCCAGTGAGCTCCGCATCCTCTTGAGCCTGGGACTGGGACTCCTCAGCGTCTGCTGCTGTGTCCCCATCATCACCTGTTTTTGGGAGACACACACAATGTATGTTATGTTTCTGCAGGCATCAATGGTTGACACACATGACAGTTGTGACTGTGCCTCTGGGTGCGGGCCTGTACATTGCATTGTCCTAAGTCGTCACAGTCAGGGGTTGATATTGGTGTGGCACATTGTCCTGCATTATTTGGGCATTTCTATGTATTTTTTGGGGTGTGAACATGGTCTGCATTGGTTGTGTTTGGTTGACAGCCGGCCCTCCTTCCCACCCACCCAGCCAGTCAGTTATCCCACCATGGACTGTGCTTGCATTGCAGGGAGTGGAAGTTGTCTCTCAGGATGTCAGTCAGTGGTGTCCTGCTGTTTGTTGGTGCACAGTTGCCAGCAGGGCCTTGTGCTCCCCACAGCAGTAGCCAGTGTCAGCCATCTTGTGTGTCCTTATCCACTCCCTGTGATGTGAGCCTGGTTCAGGGTGGTGTTGATGGGCCAGTTGTGAGGCTGAGCAATGTCTGTGACTACCACTCCCATCATGCTATTGCCTCCACCCCCTTCCCAGCATGCCCATGCTTCCTTCCTTTTGACTCTGCTTCCCTGTGGGGTGGACTGGCTGTGCTGACAGGATGGCTGGGAGTGTTGTCCTGGCAGTTGTTTGGCTAAAAGTCCCAAGAGTGTCCCTGTGCTTCACACAACATAACCCAGGGTGGTGGTTCTTTGTGGGATCTTGTGTTAGGATGGGGGCATTGCATTCTACCAGGTGGGTTCTGTGGAGTTTGTGTTGAGGGGGGTGTGAGGGGAGGTGCTTGTGACTATGGTCAGTGCTGCAAGTCCTCCTTCCCACCCACCCAGCCAGTCAGTTATCCCACCATGGACTGTGCTTGCATTGCAGGGAGTGGAAGTTGTCTCTCAGGATGTCAGTCAGTGGTGTCCTGCTGTTTGTTGGTGCACAGTTGCCAGCAGGGCCTTGTGCTCCCCACAGCAGTAGCCAGTGTCAGCCATCTTGTGAGTCCTTCTCCACTCCCTGTGATGTGAGCATGGTTCAGGGTGGTGTTGATGGGACTGTGGTGGGGGACCAATATCAGTGACTGCCACTCCCATCATGCTATTGCCTCCACCCCACTTGCCAGCATTCCCAAACTTACTTGCTTTTGTGGGGAGTTCAGTATGTGTGGGTGTGTGAGCAATGGCAAGATGGCTGACAGTGGTGTCCTGCTGTTGGTTGGTGTGCAGTTCCCAGCATGCCCTTGTGCTCCCCACGACACTGCAACAGTGTCAGACATCTTTGATGGGCCTTTCCACTCTCTGTGGGATGTGCATGCGTGAGTGTGAGCTTGCTGGGCCATGTGGTGGGGGATGTAGAGCTGTGACTACGACTCCCATCATGCTATTGCCTCCACCCCCTTCCCAGCATGCCCATGCTTCCTTCCTTTTGACTCTGCTTCCCTGTGGGGTGGGCTGGCTGTGCTGACAGGATGGCTGGGAGTGTTGTCCTGGCAGTTGTTTGGCTAACAGTCCCAAGAGTGTCCCTGTGCTTCACACAACATAACCCAGGGTGGTGGTTCTTTGTGGGATCTTGAGTTAGGATGGGAGGCATTGCATTCTACCAGGTGGGTTCTGTGGAGTTTGTGTTGAGGGGGTGTGTGAGGGGAGGTGCTTGTGACTATGGTCAGTGCTGCAAGTCCTCCTTCCCACCCAGCCAACCAGATATCCCACCATGGAACGTGCTTGCATTGCAGGGAGTGGAAGTTGTCTCTCAGGATGTCAGTCAGTGGTGTCCTGCTGTTTGTTGGTGCACAGTTGCCAGCAGGGCCTTGTGCTCCCCACAGCAGTAGCCAGTGTCAGCCATCTTGTGTGTCCTTATCCACTCCCTGTGATGTGAGCCTGGTTCAGGGTGGTGTTGATGGGCCAGTTGTGAGGCTGAGCAATGTCTGTGACTACCACTCCCATCATGCTATTGCCTCCACCCCCTTCCCAGCATGCCCATGCTTCCTTCCTTTTGACTCTGCTTCCCTGTGGGATGGGCTGGCTGTGCTGACAGGATGGCTGGGAGTGTTGTCCTGGCAGTTGTTTGGCTAACAGTCCCAAGAGTGTCCCTGTGCTTCACACAACATAACCCAGGGTGGTGGTTCTTTGTGGGATCTTGAGTTAGGATGGGAGGCATTTCATTCTACCAGGTGGGTTCTGTGGAGTTTGTGTTGAGGGGGTGTGTGAGGGGAGGTGCTTGTGACTATGGTCAGTGCTGCAAGTCCTCCTTCCCACCCAGCCAGCCAGATATCCCACCATGGAACGTGCTTGCATTGCAGGGAGTGGAAGTTGTCTCTCAGGATGTCAGTCAGTGGTGTCCTGCTGTTTGTTGGTGCACAGTTGCCAGCAGGGCCTTGTGCTCCCCACAGCAGTAGCCAGTGTCAGCCATCTTGTGTGTCCTTATCCACTCCCTGTGATGTGAGCCTGGTTCAGGGTGGTGTTGATGGGCCAGTTGTGAGGCTGAGCAATGTCTGTGACTACCACTCCCATCATGCTATTGCCTCCACCCCCTTCCCAGCATGCCCATGCTTCCTTCCTTTTGACTCTGCTTCCCTGTGGGGTGGGCTGGCTGTGCTGACAGGATGGCTGGGAGTGTTGTCCTGGCAGTTGTTTGGCTAACAGCCCCAAGAGTGTCCCTGTGCTTCACACAACATAACCCAGGGTGGTGGTTCTTTGTGGGATCTTGAGTTAGGATGGGAGGCATTGCATTCTACCAGGTGGGTTCTGTGGAGTTTGTGTTGAGGGGTGTGTGAGGGGAGGTGCTTGTGACTATGGTCAGTGCTGCAAGTCCTCCTTCCCACCCAGCCAGCCAGATATCCCACCATGGAACGTGCTTGCATTGCAGGGAGTGGAAGTTGTCTCTCAGGATGTCAGTCAGTGGTGTCCTGCTGTTTGTTGGTGCACAGTTGCCAGCAGGGCCTTGTGCTCCCCACAGCAGTAGCCAGTGTCAGCCATCTTGTGTGTCCTTATCCACTCCCTGTGATGTGAGCCTGGTTCAGGGTGGTGTTGATGGGCCAGTTGTGAGGCTGAGCAATGTCTGTGACTACCACTCCCATCATGCTATTGCCTCCACCCCCCTTCCCAGCATGCCCATGCTTCCTTCCTTTTGACTCTGCTTCCCTGTGGGGTGGGCTGGCTGTGCTGACAGGATGGCTGGGAGTGTTGTCCTGGCAGTTGTTTGGCTAACAGTCCCAAGAGTGTCCCTGTGCTTCACACAACATAACCCAGGGTGGTGGTTCTTTGTGGGATCTTGAGTTGGATGGGAGGCATTGCATTCTACCAGGTGGGTTCTGTGGAGTTTGTGTTGAGGGGGTGTGTGAGGGGAGGTGCTTGTGACTATGGTCAGTGCTGCAAGTCCTCCTTCCCACCCAGCCAGCCAGATATCCCACCATGGAACGTGCTTGCATTGCAGGGAGTGGAAGTTGTCTCTCAGGATGTCAGTCAGTGGTGTCCTGCTGTTTGTTGGTGCACAGTTGCCAGCAGGGTCTTGTGCTCCCCACAGCAGTTGCCAGTGTCAGCCATCTTGTGAGTCCTTCTCCACTTCCTGTGATGTGCGCATGGTTCATGGTGGTGTTGATGGGACAGTTGTGGGTGGGGCAATATGTGTGACTGCGACTCCCATGATGCTATTGGCTACACTGACTTGGCCAGCATACACAGAATTCCTTCCTTTGAGTGGTCTTCACTGTGTGTTGGTGTTGTTGTGGTGGCTACATGTCTGGATGTGTTTGTTAGTTCTATTTGTGCCACTGCCTAGCTGTAGTTGTAGTTGTGTTTGTACATGTGATGGCACAGTTGGATGTGACTTTTTGATGGCATGTGTTGTGTTTATCTGACTGACATACACATTTTGGGATGATTCTGTTCTGGTTGCTGTGTAATTGCTATGAGTGCATGGTTTGACTCTCCCTTGACAGTGATGTGTGTGTGTTTTGTGGCAGAATATTGTGTACATTTGTTGTGTACTCACCAGGCTCTGGGATGTTCTCTAGTCCATATACGCTCACTGGCGGAAGGATGGCCCGCACCTTCTCCTCCCAGGGCCTGAGGTATATTGGCTTGGCAGGAGGGCCACTGCCGGTGTATTGGCTCAGGAGGTAGTCTTTCTTGACCAGGTCCCGGACCCTCCTGCGCACGTCATACCACCTGTTCTGGATGTCGGTCTTTGTGCGCAGACATGGTGATTGTGCGTTCACCCTGTTGATGATCCTCTCCCACATCTTGGTTTTCTGGGAGATGGGGGTCTGTTGGACCAGTGTGCCAAACAGCTGTGGCTCTACCCTGAGGATCTCGTCTACCATGACTTCCAATTCACAATCTAGGAACTTGTGATTCTTCTTGGGGGGCATGGTGATGGTGAGTGATGTGTGTGTTGGTGTGCAGGTGAGGGTGTGTGAGTGTGTGTTTTGCTGGGTGTATGTGAGGTAGGTATTTGTTGGTGTGCTGATGGTGTGTGGCTTGTGTGAGGGATGAGCTGTGGGTGTGTGGTTGCTGTCTCTTGGGTGCTGGCAGTGGAATGGCATTTGCAAAGGATCATGGTTGTGATTTGTGTCCTTTATATGGGTGGAGTTGTGGGTGTGTCTTTGTTCTCTGTCCCCACCCCCCAGTATTTATTGGCTTTGTAATTGCTTGTTTGGCCTTTTTTGTGTGATTTTTCCTTTGTACTGTCTGTGCATGTTGGAAACGTTCTTGTGACCGAGTCGGACCCTGCATTTGTCTCGTACGGTATTCTCCGTTTCGTTCACGCTGTGTTTGTGCAGTTTTCTATGCTGCGTACGCGTCGGTCGCGGTGTTTTGTGTTGCTTCGGCTCGGTTTTGTATGCGTGTCGGTCGTACGGCTTGTCCTCCGTCCGACTCGCTCGTGGTTTTCGCGCCTTGCATCGTACTTTGCGGTTTGGAGTTCGCGTGTACGCTTCGGGTCGGATTTGTTCCGGGTGCGTGTCGGTCGGTTGGATTCGCGTATTTTTCCGACCGGATTGCTGTTTTCCGTGCGGCTTGATCGTTCGACTTGGGTTTGGTACGTGTCGGTCGGATTTTGCACGCATTGCATCGTACTTGGCGTGTCGGGCGCCACAGGTACGTGTCGGTCGGTATAATTTCCGGCTCCGAGTCGGTCGGTGCTTTTTCCGGCCCGAATCGGAATCGACCCCTCAGTAGAGAAATTACTGTATTCATGTAATGTACCCATTAACAACTTAAAGTACAAAAACCAGAGACATCAGATTCATATAACAATTTGTCTCTTAAAAGCTCATCTTCTGACAGCAGTCAGTTTGTAAAAATATCCGGTGCATTGGGTATTAGGAGATAATTCGTGAGCGGGCCCCCAAAATTTCGACCGCCTAGGGGCCTCCACAGGATTTAATCCGGCACTGATGGGGTGTTTCTGTACTGCACCAGTCTTTACATTTATGGAGTTTCACCCTGCCAGTGCCGTGCAACTCCTAGCCAAGCCCTTAGTGTCCAATTTTTAGGTCAAACTAGACCGCGCATTCGTTGTCTTCGACCTGCTGTGATCAGTCTGTGGGCTTGAAGTTTTTTTTTTTTTTTTTACCTCCTTCTTGCTATTTGCAGGCCCCATTGTCATTTGGTCATTCTTGTTTTTTATTGGTTTAAGGCATGAATTTGTCTTGCCTCTTTTACTAATGCTTCTCCCCGAGAGCACTGGCCAAGTACAGTATTCTTCCTCAACGTACTGTTAAAGTATTGCATTGCCGAACTTTCTTTTTCGTTTGGTTATTTTTAAATGCATGTGCTATCTTTGTTTGGAGTGTGCCAGAATCCCCGCTGTGATTTTAGCCATCGTGACAACAGGCCTCAGTGAAAATTTAATACCTATACTTTTACCAGGGCTTTAAGTGGGATGAAAAAACTGGGGGGGGTCTCTCAAAGGGGCGTGGCCAATGTAATTAAGGGCGTGGCTTTAAAACAATCAAGCTAAAAATCTGTGCTTAGCATAGTGTGCCGCCCGACTTGTATTTTTCTGTTTCTGTCATTGCATCCAGATATATGTATGATACAACAAGTAACATCATACCCACAACAAGTTAGGTCTATTGGGTTTGTCAGTGGTTGTTAGTTGAATAAGATAAATTAGCAACTATGGCTTGTATATAATATTGAAAACGCTCCCACTTAAAGCCCTGGTGACACCACGACAATGTTGCTGTTCCTGAGTCTCGGAAAGAGAAGGGAAATCCAGAGAGAAAATGACTCTTTATGGTATAAATCTTTTTATTGAAATTTCAAACAAACACCATTATAAACATGTAAGTTTGGCTATCAAGTCGTCAATATCGCATAGCCTGGTGCTCAAACAGTCGAGCGCAGGTCTGCAAGCCTAAGATGGGGCTCGTTCTAAAACAGAAAGACCTTACAAGTAATAAAGTGAAACAGGAAAAGGGAATAGAGAAAAAAAAGAAAAAAAAAAAAGGGGGGGGGGAAGGGCAGTGTAAACCCCCCCACCCCGCCCTCCCTCACCACCCACCACCCGTGTTCCATGTCCATTAGCTAACCCACCTAATACTGTATCTGGTCTTAATCACTTCTCTGGCTGTCGTGTATCTGAGAGGCGCAATAGACGGAGGTATCGGGGGCAGGTGACCTCGCGGAACTCGGAGGCCAAGAGGGACAAAAAGGGTTGCCACAGCTCAGCATATTTGGACCCCTCTCCTGCTATTGTTAATGTCAGCTTCTCCATACCGAGAACATGCCACAAGCGATGTAGCCATCCTACAAGGGTTGGAGTGTGGGAGGTATGCCAATGTGCAAGTATATTTTGTGTCGCCGACCCTAGCGCAATTGCCATCTGGCGTCCTCTCCGGGATCGTAATGGGTAGGTCAAAGGATTGGGAAGGCCTAGAAGGACATATGCTGGGAATCGGAGAATTTCTGTATTGAAGTGTTTATCTACTTCGTCTATCACTTGTTTCCAATAGGGCTGGATATGTTCGCACTCCCATAAGAGGTGTACCAAAGTTCCTACCTGTGCGCAGCCCCGCCAACATGTTGCCTCCCGTGTGGGATCCATAGAGTGAAGACGCTCAGGGGTATAATACCAGTAGGTTGCTACCTTCGTGAGGGTTTCAGTCAACCCCATGTGATATGCGGAATGGCGAGCCCTGTAGTATATCCCGTCCCATTCTTTATGGCTAAGCGTTCTGCCCAGTTCCCTCTCCCAGCGTGCCTGACCGGAGTTGTAAGTGTGTGTATAACTGGCCTGAAGCATCTTGTACAAGTCAGAGATTAGCTTTTTATCGGATGTGCGAGTTATAAGCCACCGTTCGTAAGTGGAGAGACGTCTATCGGCTGTCGAGTGGACTTGATCGTGGAGTGCCCAGTGTCGTGCTTGCATGTAGCGGAGTCTCTCCGTTTCAGGTAGCCCAAAGTCCTGTTTAAATTGATGGAATGGGATAACCCCTTCCGCATCATACATATGATACAGAGATCGGCAGCCCGAGGGCCTCCACTTTGCAAAAGCTATCGTGTCCATACCCGGGCCGAAATCGGGGTTGTCCAACAAGGGGGTGAGCGGGGACGAAAAGGTGGTGAGATCATGTTTGATATTAGTGTAGTCCCATACCTCTAGTGGGACTCTTGTAATATATGAGGCATAAAGATTGGAGGGTCTATGACGCTTGCGGAGAAAGGGGACGTCCTGCAGGGGTCTGGCAGCTACTGCCTGGTCCTGAAACAACCAATGCTTCTCCGATTCCCAGCGACTCCATTCGACCAGGTGGCGCAACTGGGCCGCCTGGAAGTACAGCCGAAGGTCCGGGATCCCAAGACCACCTTTGTCTGGGGGGAGCGTTGCCAGCATCCGTTTTAGTCGTGGCTTCCGCCCGTTCCAAATTAACTGAGCAAGTTCTGATTGTGTCTGTTGTATCCAGCCCGTGGGCGGTCGGAGAGGAATAGTACGGAACAGATAGAGGATTTGTGGTAAAATGGTCATCTTGACCGCAGCTATTTTGCCTAGCCACGAGAGGGGGTAGTGTTTCCACTGACCAAGTTCTCGGCGAATCTTCTGTCGCAGGCATGCGTAGTTGGTGTCAACTACTTTCGGGAGAGAGGAAGCCAGTTGGATTCCCAAATATGGGATCGTGTCCGTCGTCCATTGAATGGGCAACAGGCCTTGAGATGTTCACGCGTGTGTTGCGTCAGGGAAAGATCCAAGGCTATCGACTTGTCCATATTTACTTTAAACCCTGCAACCTGTGCAAAGATGTCCAAGTCTGCTAGGCACGCTGGCAGCGCACGACTAGGGTTAGATAGTGATAGCAACACATCATCGGCGTAAAGACTGATTGTATGGGTATAGCCGCCGAATTTGATCCCGGTGATCGCTGGGTTATGGCGCACCCTCTGGGCTAATGGCTCCATATAAAAGGCAAAAAGGAGAGGCGACAGAGGGCACCCTTGTCTTGTGCCTCTCTCGATGGGGAATCGGGAGGATGTGTGTCCGTTAACTCGGACTGAGGCTGTCGGGAATTTGTAGCAATTCAGGATGTATGTGCGAAATTTCTCCCCTATCCCCACTCGTTCTAGAACCTGTTCTAAATAGGGCCAGTGGACTCTATCGAACGCTTTCTCGGCGTCGATAGCGAGCATCATATATTCTCCCTGTGTGCGCATGGCTTTCTCTATGAGGTGTAATGCCCGTTTCGTGTTATCCGTGGTTTGCCGTTCCGGGATGAAGCCTGCTTGATCCGGGTCAATGAGGCTGTGCATATGGGGCGCTAGGCGGGCGGCCAGGATCCCCGTGTATAATTTGAGATCTATATTCAGAAGGGAAATAGGGCGATACGCTCCGCAGTTGGTCTTATCTTTCCCAGGTTTGGGAATCACCGCTATGGAGGCCTCTAGGAGATCTCTTGGGATCGCTCCGGGGGCAGCGAAAGAGTTAAAAAGCTGGGTGAGGAGAGGGGCAATCAGGGCGCAGAAAGTCTTATAGAAGACAGCCGAAAAGCCATCTGGCCCGGGGGCTTTCGCCAATTTAAGGCGAGCGATGGCGGCAATGACCTCTTCTGTTTGGATGTCTCTGTCGAGGTAATCCGCCTGAGTTTTAGTCAGGGCTGGTAGGGTGACTGAGTCAAGGAAGGCAGTTCCATCCGAGTTCTCTAGTGGGGAGCAGGCGTAGAGGTTAGCATAAAAATCGCGAAATGCCTCTGCAATATCGCCATCCTCCGATACACGTCTGCCATCCTCTCGTCTGATCTCTTGGACCCCCTGTTTCTGTCGGGTCTCGCGGAGTTTGTGGGCAAGAAGGCGCCTGCATCTATCCCCCCCTGTATAATAGGCATGCCGCAGCCGTAGTGCTGCAAACTCTGCCCGGTCCTGGTCAAGCGCCGCGAGTTGGTGTCGCACAGCTTTCAGTTGACGCCATACCCGGGGGGGCTCCCGTCCATTGGTGCATCTGTTCGAACTCTCTGGTTTGTTGCGTGAGTTCGTCCTGTTTGCTCCTGCGTTCTACATTGTCTGCTGCTGAAATGGCTATCAACTCACCCCGTAAGACCGCCTTTAGTGCTGCCCATTGTGTTGCAAGGGTTGTGTCTGTATTAGCATTGTGAGAGAGATAGTCGGTGATGGAGCGTTGTATATGTTGAACCACCTCCCCGCGGTGTAATATAGTGTCTCTAAGACGCCATACCCTGAGGGGCTGTTGAATGGGTGGGAGGGTGAGAGTGGCGATTACCGGTGCGTGATCTGAAAGGGAGGCTACACCTATTTCGACCCCAGTCGTGAGCGCGTATATGGGTGCGGATGCTAAGAGGTAGTCAAGTCTAGCATAAGTTTTGTGTGCATTGGAGTAGTAAGAATACTCCCGACTTGGGGGGTGAAAACTACGCCACAAATCTCTGAGCCCCAGGTCGTGCAACCGGATTAGTCCCTCTGTGGAGAGTGCGCCTGTTGTATGTGTGCGTTGGTAGGATCTGTCCATAGTATTATTGAAAACTAGATTCAGGTCTCCCCCAAGGAGGATATTGCGGTCTGTCGTAGCTGTTGCTTCAGTGAGGGCGTAGTGCAAGAATTGTCTTGGCTGTCATTCGGGGCGTATAGGGAGCCAATGGTGAATGTTGAAGTACCTAAAGCAAATCTATAAGCCAGTAGCCTACCCCTTATTTCTGCCTCCTTATGTAAGACCGCCCCTTTAAAATGTTGAGCCACCAAGATAGTCACCCCGGCTGATTTAGTTGGTCCTGAGGAAAAAAATTGGGTTGGGAATTTCCGGGACCGGAGGCGGTGGCAGTCCTTGGTTAAGAGGTGGGTCTCTTGCAATAGACATATATCTGCTTGGGTGTTTTCCAGACATAATAGAACCGCTTTGCACTTCACCGGGTTATTCAGACCCCGTACATTTAAGGTAAGTATTTTAAGCGTGTTGGTAGGCATTTATAGTGACAAAGAAACCGAATGCTTAAGTAAAGTGCCCCTGCGGGTACTACAGAATCGAGAAGCGATCATTTGTGTCAGAGCATCTACGCTATCTCTAAAAGGAAAGTGGACATGGAACCCCAGAACCCCCCCAAAAAATCCCGAACAAAATTACAATAAAAATAGAAAAAGAGCAACATATTGTCCATCATCTGTTGGTGAATGGAAATGAGGCAGTTTAGGGTAGTCTTATGGGGAATCGAAAAGCTCCCCTCCCGCCAACGGCCCAGAACACAAAAGAACACTGTTAGCTGGCCATTCGTAGTTACAACGTTCAGTCTGGCTGGGATTCGGACAGCTCCGCGGAGACAGTCTCGAGGGCCGACTGCTGCCCCTTTATTATCTCTGCAGGAGGAGGCCTCTTGATGCGGCGTCTCCGTCCCTGTTGGCGCCATCGGGGCCTAGAATCAGCTGCATCCATCGTAGGACTCTCTGCGCTGCTCTCTTCTGTGGGTGGTTCCACACCTAGCAGTCGACAAGCTTCCGACAAGGAGCGTAACTGGTGTAGCTTATTGTCCATGCGGAACACCAGGCGAAACGGATGGCCCCAGGGAAATGACTCTTTAAAGGATTTCCCTTCCCCTAGAACGTTCACCTGGTATGACGTCATGCCATAACTTCTCCACTAGTGAGCAGTGTGAGCACGCACACATCAATGTGCCTGTTGTCACTGCAGTCAGGAAAAAAACGGACCGCCTGTGCCAGGGCACAAAACAGAGCCCGATAGAAACCCGTTTCGAGGCCCCCTTTAAAAAACTGCCGGTGCCCAGCACCGTTGAGACCCGGCCCACTTAAAGCCCTGACTTTTACTAATAATAAACACCATCCCCGTGTCCTCCCTCGGTGTGTGTCTGCACAGTGCGCCGCTAGGGGATGTAGGCTGCACTGGGGACGCTGCCCCCGCCCCATATCCAGCAAAACTCGTGCTTTTTAATGCTGGATCCAAAACTGCTTTTGATTCCTATAGAGGAGTAAGAAAAGAATTAAGATTCATCTGAGAGGAAAATGTACGCAGCATCTGCCGAGTTTAAACATCGGGGTCATATTTATCTTTTTACATCTGCCCCATTTTCGGTGACTTGGTGAGTATTTACAAATTAAACCGCTCCTCCCTTAGCATATATATAATATACAGCCTTTTATTAACATCAAAGCTGTTTGTTGCTTCTACGGTATATTTTAAACACTGTCCCTGTGTCCTTCTTCGGTGTGTGTCTGAACAGTGCGCCGCTAAGGGATGCAGGCTGCTCTGGGTACGCGGCCCCCGCCCAATATCCAGCAGAACTCGTGCTTTTTAGGTCTCGCGCCTAGCGTTGCAGTGCGTAGCTCTGCTCGCGCAGCGCGAGACCTCTAGAAAGGGTTTTTGAAAGCTAACCACACGCTCGTGCTTGTGGTTTTGCTTTCCGCGGCTGCCATTGGCTTTCGCGTGCTTTTTTAAAAAAAATCTAGCACGCAATTGGGCAAAGGCGGGCGCATGTCCCGCCTTTGCTATGCCCATTCCCATCGGTGGCCAGCACGCGCAGCAGCGCGCGTTCGTCTCGCTGCCGCGCTCCCTTCCCCTGCTCCTCTGTGGTGCGCGCGCACCACTAGCTTACTCGGTAATGTTTTTTTTTTAACTTGTTTCTCGAGTGGTGGCAGACTTGTGGCCAGCTGTTCTCGTGCGGGTGCCGAGCCCTGAGCCAGGGCCCTTCCAGGGGATGTGCGGGACCTCCAAATTGAAATTCTGGCACTCCGGCCAAGTGCGGACTTCAGCAGAGGTGCGACTTCAGCAGAGGTGCCCGTTCGGAGGCCCTGGGAGCATTGTAAAGGCATCCATCCGGCCATAGCCGCGAGCCCCTGCCAGTTGTCTCTGTTTACCTTAGAAAGGCTGCATTAGGTGCACATGAACTCCGTGCTCTCCCTGGCTTCGATCCAGAACGCGGAGGGTCTGGCAGGCAAGGACTGGGAGCAATGTTGAGATGTCATATGGCTGCAGACGGGGGAAAGCTTGCAAGCCCTAAAGTAATGAATGCTTTGTAGAGTGGAGAATGTTCCCAGCGGTGCTCTCTGCGCCTCGCCCCCCCCCCCCACCCCGGGCATTCTTGCACTCTGATCACCTGTGGAAGCAATAATATCTATTTATGTATTTATTTTTATTATAAAATTTAGTGTAGCGCAGTTGCACTCTGATCACCTGTGGAAGCGATGATATCTATTTATGTATTTATTTTAATTTTAACATTTGGTGTAGTGCAGTCCAAATCCAGGCGGACAGCGAAGTACTCTGTAAACACTAAAATGTATATAGGGTCACATGGAATCATGACGCTTTGATTATGAAAAAAGTAACCATCAACAATTGCCGCTCCAGTCTCGTCGAATTAAATACAGAAATAACCATTATCACATTTCTTTCTGAGCACTAGATACAACCATTCCGTTCCACTTTTTTTATACTGATACCCAGAACTGCAGTGAGTGGTGTGATTGAACTGGAAAATATACCTCAAAAGTGGATAAAAAGCCGACTTGCCATTATGCGGCGTAATGCCACACATTCTGTAGCTGCATTATTTCACTATTTTGCCAATATAACGTACCTAAATATGGTCTGGGTAATATGTTCACCTAATTACTAGCCGTTTTATACCTGCATGTATCTACAAACACCTGAAAGGTGACGAGGTAACCTTTACAAAGGGACTACTATTCACAAAACCACATGTGGGGCTTTTTTTCTGCAATTTTTGACTCCTTTGAGCCTGAAACAATTTTTTTGTACAGATTTGCATTATGCACCAGCATGGGATTATTTACTAATTGTATTTTCCTTAATTATCTTGAAAATAGCATTTTACAAATGCTCCCTTCTCGTTGCCGAAATCCACCCAGGAGCGTGTTGAAGGACCCCGGTCAGAGATGGGACAGCCTCGCACAGGTGGGCACGGAAGCAAGGGGCACTGCCGCTCACTGCTCAGGCATTACACTTTAGGTGTACCGCTTTCCAACTCCTCAACCCATTGTTAAAAGGAGGAGCATTTCGATGGCTGCTGGCACATTGCCAAGCCGATCTGAGGGTCAGGCCACTTGTGCCTGGCAGCGTGGCACAGCGCACAAAGCCACGTGCTCTGTGCCAACCCCATCCTTGTCATTGTTTTGCTTTTAGGTTTGCACTTGACCACAGTTTTAACGTGTTGTCCGTACTTTTTTAATTTTATGCTTTTTCCTTGGTTTGCTTCTTTCTATGTGTGGTCTTGACGAGCGTTTTTAATGCCCATGGGCTCATGTCAGCACTACATAAAGTCACACAAAAAATAAATAATAAACCAATAAAGATGCACCGTAACCCCAGTGCAGCAGTATTACGAAGCAGAGCCGGGCTCCAGACTCCGCATCCGAAGGCTGCCAGAACGACCCTGAGGAGGAGCTTGCTTTCCCTTTCCATAATTTCCTGACATGTCTCTCCTCACCATGAAGCTTCACCTTTCACCTGTTCATGCCTCCCCTCACCCACAATACAGCTGAGCAGATGTGAATGCCCCCTCATCCCGCGGTAGTCACTGTTCAGATATCGGTCCCATCTTCAACTACTAGCTTGCAGGGTTAAAACAAGCATTGGCATAGCCAATAGGTCTCGTTTTAAAAGTCGCTGCTTGTTTGGTTTACTTTTGGCCAGTCACTCTCCAACAGAGCATTTTGGCACTCCGACACCAACTGCTCCCTCCATCCTCCCTTAGTAGGTAACAGACATTGCCATTTACAATGCCAATAGCTCTAACTTAAAAAAATGCGAGACCTATTGCATTTCCAATGCTTGTTAATTTGGGATCCAGACCTGCTTTTTTACCTTTCTGGCCTTAAAAGCCCCCTTAACTTTTAAAAAGTTACTATAGCGCTGGATTAGTTTTCTATCACGTTTCTGTGCCCTTTAGTGACACACAAATGCATTATGTTGCAATTAAATACATTTACTTTCTTTGTTTGGAGTGACAACACACCACAAACAGCATCTACAAATTGCATGAAAAGTTACCTTGTTACTTAAAAAAACTTTTTTTTTACCAGACTTTATCAACATTAAAATATATACAACATCACTTTACAATATTTACTGTTAGTTTGTGTTTTTCAAAGAAATCTACACTTCATTTTGCAGTTCTTTTTCCCAACAATTCTTCTTACTTTTACCTTTCATCAATTAATTCTATAAATGCATTACCATTTGCACTAACTGAAACAATTGCGATACCTATTGCATTTCAAATGCTTGTTACTATCTGTGGTGGACAATACATGTACAGTAGCACTGTTATATAGATGCAAAATGGATAGATGTAATGCTTGTTCCATGAAAATTAAATCATTTCACCTTACCAATAGCACTAAAATTCTTAAGATTCTAAGGCAGCATGGGATAACATTTTAATAATCATTCCAATCATATGTCTCGTGAAGCAATGGTGACATAAAATATTCTTCCTCTGGCTCCAGGCATGCAATAGAAATTGGCAGCACAATTCTGAATTTTGACATCTTTCTGACTCGAAGACAGCCATAAAGCTCATCTAATTGATAGCCTAGATTGCCTAAAGATAGGCTTCAGCAATAACTTTCTTAAATGTGAATAACGACAGCTAGAGAGAAGATGCAGCTCAGATTCCAACCTCAGCATTCCAACCAGACAGGTAGTTTCACCCTACTTAGCTGCAAAGTATCTTTAAGAAAAATATTTCTAGTATTACTGAGATGTAAGATTGGCATAAGTAGGGTGGAGAAACCTTACTGAGGTAGCCTTCCATGCCAGGCACTGACATACATTGAAAGGAATGTAGTAGCAGAGTGCTATTCACTAGATTGTTAAATTTTTCGATTTTAATATGTTCCACATATTGTTTTTTTATCATGTTCAACTGGCCTTAAGATCTTCTCTGGTTGAGACCATCCAGTTTTCAGACATGTGCCTACAAGAATTCAAACAAAATGTTGAAACAAGGGGAAACAAACCCGTAGTATTGCTCAATAAAGAACAGATGTAATAGCGCCCCTAAGCTGTACTTTCTTAACTCCCAGACAAATCTAATTAGAATTAAGGGAGTTGATTTCCATTGGCCATATATCCATCAGAGAAATGCATTTCATTGGGGTATAATTGACTTTCCATGCAGTGATTATGATAATGCTATGATAATGCTAAATTTCTTGACTTTGTACTTCCTTTAAAGGAAGACCTGGAGGTTCCCATCCCTAAATATTTCCTGCAGGAGCGAGCTAAGGTGTTGCAGGAGCGCAAGGAGATTCTGGCCTCTATTCTGTCCACCATGGAAATCAAGGAGCCTCCCAAGGTAAGTAGATATGGAGATTGTGGTCTGTACTCTGGCACAAGGACATCAGGGTGGGTGGTTGGGGGGCTGGGTGTAAGAGTAGGGCAGTAATAGGCTGATGTGGTTGATGGGGATGGGTTGTTGTGGCAGCTGAAAGAGTGTGCAAATTAAGGCTCTGGCAGTTGATAGGAGTATTGTTGTTGTTGGAGTTCAATTTTGGGCGATGGGGTGGCTGTAGCTCTCTTGGTGGAACTGAGAGTAAAGCTGGTTTGGCAGGAGTGTCTGGGTGGGGCAAGCTAGAGCAGCTAATCTGGGCTGCAACACCTGATTGGAAATTGTTACCGCGTCTAATTTTGATCAGGGCACCTGAAGGGGGCTGAAATTTCTAATATGATCTTGGATTAACATGGTGAGGCAGATGACTTTTAGGGAAACTGGAAAGGGCTGGGCAGGGGCGTAAGACAGGCACCTTGCCCTCCTTGTGCAGAGGAGCCCCAACCCTTCAGGGCCCCCCAACCCTGCAAGGGGGGGCATTCAGCACAAAGCCAATGAATATTTGTGAGATATGATGATCTCAGGGGCCCCTCCTCACATTCTACAGTGGGGGCCCATCATTTTGCGCTGTACCACTGGGCGGTGGTTGAAGCAGGTAGGTTTGTGGAGGTTCATAGAGCCAACTGATAGGCTTGAGAGCTCATAAAGGCAGGCTCTTGGTTGCTGACATTGTTCTGTAGCAAATGACCGAGGGCAGTGGTGACTGATTGAGGGGTTGGTTCCTGGGGGAGAAGTGCATGTAAAGAAAGAGGAAGAGCAGCTCGTTGGGGACGGAACTGCTGAAGGGGTTTCTCCAAATAATGGTGGTGGGAGCGGCTGATGGAGCAGGGGCTTGAGTTGATTATATGATGACTAAACAAGCTGAAGGAATTAGAAAGCGGATGGGACTTGTGCTGCTGCTCAGAGTGCAGGGCCAATTTAAAGTGACTGGAGTGGCTCACAGAGGAAGGAGTAACTAGTTGGGGCTATTGCCGTTGATGGAGGAGTAAGTGACTGCTGGTGTTAAAGGCAGCTGAAGAATGGGACGAATGCCTCAGCGGATAGTGGTGACTGAAACAGCTGAAGAGTGGCTGGAGCAGCTGATATGTTCCTTCCGTTGAGGGAAAACGGGGGCACTTGTTGACCATAAGGGGTCATATGGAGGTCGCATGTCAGTACTATGCCTTTGTCCACTTGCAGAAGGGAGTTGAAATTGCCACCTCTGTGAAGAGGTTGGAAATCTATCACCACAAGATTGTTAACCAAACCTGCTTAGAGGTGTAGATGCAGTTTTGTAGCAAGGATGCTTCCAGTAGTGTTTGGAGTGCATTACAGTGTTGTTTCCTGTGTGCAGCAGTACGAATGGCATTTTGGTGCTCTGGGTTCTAGTACATTAGTCTAATGATGGTGCCTGCTTTCCAGCACAGTGAAAGTCTGCTGGGCTCTTTTCCTCATGGGCAATGGCTACAATGTTCCAGGGCCCAGGTTTCTGGGGAACAATCTTATCCCTCTGCCAATATTCTTTTCTCCATAGACAAACATCTAGTCCTATGGCCTGATTGGTTAATTATTATCCTGCAGAAGTTCCAGTCTCGGGTTTGATACTTGACAAAAAAGTATAATGCTATAGTGAGATTATGGCCAAATCACATACAGGCACCCCTATACACACACACATTGTATGTACACCTCATGTTTGGGAAGCTACCCCTCCAATGATTGTGCTCTCTTTGAAGCACTTTGGATGTCATGCTATATCATATACCTAAATTCAGCAAATGTTCCTGTACCTCTAGTTTCTGAAAGACAATAGTATTTCGGCGCCGACACCTATATCTATTCTCCATGAAAGCGTGTTGTATCCCTCTGCCCGTTGTCTTTGGTGCCCTGTCTTGTGCATAACTTGATTTATGAATAGCATGCTGCTGGGTGGTCCCTTCCTTTTGCTTCTTGGATTAGATTGCAAGGCTGCAAAGAAGGCTTATCAGGGAAAGAGGTCAGTGGAGGAATGGGGAGTGGACACAGCCGGATGGAAAGAGGAAGGTCTTGGAGAGAACAAAGTCTGAGGAGCCTTTATGTTCTGAGTCTTCCAAAGTGTGCACCATGATTATTAAGGTTGCTTGTACTCCAAATAACTCCATCAGTGACCCGGCCATGAAGGAGCAGGGGAAGTGTTGCATCCCTATAGCAATTTCTGGAGCCATTAAGCTCATATTTTGACATGGTAGGATCCCATTTGCTCTTAAGCAGGTAAAGCTTTGAATGCCACATCTTGTCCTAAAATATTGTTCCTTCATGTTCCTACTCCTGCTTCACAGAGTATTGTGCTGCGGGAAATGCCAATGGAAGAAGCCATACGACTGATACAGATTTCTGAACGTGCTCGGCAAGGCCGTCTTCGCGCCAATTTCATGCGTGAAATCCAGCGAGAAGAAGCGCGGCAGAAGAGGGCCCAAGCCTATGCATTTACAGATGCAGATATTGAAAGGGCAGGATTGCTCGTTCAAAAGGTAAGTCAGAGTTGTGGGTAGGGGAACTGGAAATCCTGTTGCTGCCTGCTATAATTACTTGATTTAGGATTTGGCCAAAGTCTGAAGCAGTTCCTTTTTTGATAGTACATACCATTTGGTGCAGGAAGGCCTCATAACCCGTCAGGAAGTACATGTGCTTTTATGGGAGTCAGAAGTTATACCTTTTCAGAAGGTAAATGAGCTTTGTTGCAGTCAGGAGTCATACTGTTCATACAGTAAAGAGAGGTTTTGGAGGAGTCAGGATTTGTGTATGTTAACAAAATAAATGAATTTTGTTGTCAAAAGTCATACCCCTCCAAAAAGTAAAGTACACTCTTTGAAAACATCTGGAAATCCCAACTTCTCTCTTTGTGTAAGCGACTTTGTGTGTTTGGCCATGACAAACAATTGAGGCCTGCGTTCTTCAGGACATCATACATAATGCTCTTGTAGTTGTATAACTGGTTGCAATTGCATTTCCATTTTGGGTTCCCAATATGATAGAAAAGTACAACAAATTATACCTACTACAGCCACTCCACTTCTATTTCGTTATGCCTTACCTTCTTATAGAAAGCTGAATATTCTGACATAATACATGTAGGGCCTAGTTCACAAAGATTTTTCTGTGAGTATGTGAAACTTACTCCTGGCATACTCTTGACTTACTTGTTAATTTTCATCAGCCCCGCAATGCACGAAGTCGTATTCTGTTCAGGAAAATCAAGATCCCATGATGGCCAACAGTCCGGGTGTATCAGTAATTCCTTGGAGTGCAGCATGAAGAACATTCCCTTTGCATACAATGAATAATCTAGGTGTGCATAAGAATATTGAACTATATGTCCGGTCCCAAAGGTGTGTCTTGCTCCACAAACCCAGCAATCCTGCTTCTTTTAGGAAGAGAGTATACATACTTTCCCCATGGACTTAGGGTGGATTGCTTTGAATTCCACTTGTGTCCTTACATGTCCAACTGATATCACTCCAATGTAATGAACTCTCTGCCCACTGTTACCACTAACTCTTCTGGGTACCCTAGGGTTTCCTCCCAGGACGTTATCTGCCCCTGAATAGGAAAGTATGTTGGTGCTAAAGTGACAACCGTGTGCTGGTTTTAGGATACTGACCGTCAAGATCGCACCTCACAAGAACATGAAGCCAGCTACCAACCTTGCTTCACATCTTGAACACATTGGCTAGTTTCCTGGGACCACGTGGCAAAGAAGCACTGCTCTGTTTCATACGCTTACTTCTCATCTTTCAGACATCACCAGTCTGCCTTTGACTCAAGGCCCCCCTTTGTACTGCTGGTAGGTTGTACTGTCTTATCAACAACTGAGAATATACAGGCACATTGAATAAGCCAGGACCATGGGCAGCACTCTGGACTCCGGAGGCAGGAACTACACAGATGACCTGCATCAGCCAGGGAGAAGAAAAGTGAGGAAATCAAAGCTCCAGAAGCAACATCATAACTGAGTAATCTTTGGGAACTTTATGGCCATTTAATCTGTAATCCAGATAACGTAGGTTACCAGCTATCATCTTTTCTTGCTGTAAGGCAGCAAATAGTCTCCCTACCTCGTTTCAAATCACAGTTTCATACCTTCAAGGTTATGTTTTACCTCTGGCGAGGCTTATTCGTACCTTTGGATTTCCCACGCATATGGTGCTGATACTCCGCTTATCTTCCTGATGAACCCTAACTCCTGTACAGCTCATGTATGGTTTTACAAGTGCTTGTCTCCCATCACTATATAGATGACAGATAACACCATAAAGCTTAACTCAAACAAAACTAAGATTCTCATCCTTGGGGGCTCCACTTCTATTGGATCTTTGGTGTGTTCCACAGTACTTTGAGGGCATGGGCGGGCCTTGCTATTGCCATCAGTATTGAATTTGCACGGAGGGCTCGGGCAGCCGTCATCGACACGATTCTGGGCGTGGAGACAGGAGGAATACCTCCCAAAACAGGGAGGCAAGTTAAGGAGACTTTAGGGTGGAATCTAACCCAGTCACAGGGATCAAGACAGGAGTCCCCACCGATGAATGCCGAGATGAATGCAGGTAAGCCCACCGAGCCCCGTATTTTGAGAAAGCAGCTGGACAGTATGGGGGCAGGGAAGCGGAGGATTCTAATTGAACGGGTGCAAGCCGGGGGTAGGAAAACAATAGCACCTAAGACAGTGGAAGAAGTGGGGGCAATTTCTGATGGGGATAACGTAGTCACCACCCCGGTGCCACCCTAACCGGCCATCACGGATTTCTTTAAAATTAAGGATGGAACAGGGAGTCAGACTTCCTCTGAACCCCCATATGAAGCAGGCGCCAAAATACCTGAACAAAATCCCAGTGAAGGGGCAAGTGGCACCACTTCGGCGCATAAGGAGGATCGGGAGGAAAATGAGATACCACACAAAGTGGCATATAACAACACCTCTATGCTCTGTGAATCAAACACGCCCCCAACAGTTGGGTTGGGGGATCAGGGGGTCATAGCCGGCATTTAAGGTGCCCTGAGAGAGGTGGTTCAAGGAGGCACCGGGACTGAACCCCGTACAATGCCTGACCCTCAACTCAAAGCTTTATCTTCCCAACCTGATGGTGCTTCTGGAGGGTCGACCTGCATCACAGGCCTAGACGGGCTACTAGCTGCCGATATTATATCCGATGGGGCGGATACATTTTTTTCTCTTACTGAGGATTCACACTCAGGTGCTTCCGATTCTGGACGCAGTGAAACAGAGGACAGTACATCAACTTCAGGTTCTAGCACACTTGAAGCACCAAAGACCGCCCTTAAGCACCAATAATATCGAAGGAGCTCTAAAGGATCCAAGGCCCACACTGAGTCACGGGAGAAAAAGAAGGGAAAACGCATCTCCGACTCTGGGTTGAAATGGGACTATTCTCATACAAGGATTCTGGGACCCACGGACTTGGACCCTGCCCAGGCTCGAAGCTCCCTAGCGGAACAGCAAGATGAGGCTGCAACTCAGATAAACCCGGCTCTGAGTCTGATTCTGGAGTCAATTAAAGAACACCGAGCAGAGACCAGGACTGACGGAAAAAAAGCAAGACAGGCCACAAAGAAATTGGAAGGAGCAGTGCGGAAAGTAGGGAGAGCCTGTGCGGGGATCGGCGAACGGCTGGACACTATGGAGGAAAGAACATCTGTTGTTGAAAAGGATTTGACTGCTGTGAGAGAGCAGACAAAGTCTCATGAAGCCCAACTTACAGATGTCATGTGGAAACTAGAGGATCTGGAGAACCGCCAGAGAAGAAATAATCTCCGATTTCTTGGGATTAAGGAAGGCCTGGAAGAGGATGACATTCGTTCTTTCATTCTGGACCTTCTTAAAGAAGCCTTCCCTGAGCATACAGGGTGGCATTGGGAGCGTGAAATACAGAGGGTGCACTGGTTCCCATTTGCCCACCATAAAATGTCCAGTCGAGATCTAAATCAGCCAAGGGCCATTCTAGTCTTTTTTGGTAACTTTATGCTTAGGCAGGCGATATTCGAGAAAGCCCGTCCTGAGGCTAGACGGCAGTATAAGGAGTCTTCTTCTTTTGTTCGCCGTGACTTCTGCCATATAACGGTTGAACGCATTTGGCGATTACGGCAGTTAATCAAACCTTATCAGGATGCCGGATTTGAGGCATTTTTGCTGACCCCGGCTAGGTTGAAAACTATTGTGAGAGGGTCTGTAAAGTTCTTTACCTCTGAAATACAAGCTAGAGAGTATCTGGACCAGGGTCAGGTGGAGAAAAGAAGTGTATAAGGAGCTAGCTAAGGGAGCCTGGGCTAAATCTTACAAGATAGGGACTTTTCTTATACAAATGGTATACTGTAAGGTAGATCCTTCTCTCTTTCTTTGTCATTTTCTTTTCTCTACTGTGGGTTTCTATAGAATGGAGAAATTTGTTTTCTGGGTGGCTACATTTTTTTTTGTGTTGTGTTATAGATGGATGGCTCAGTCTGTAATAACGGTTTGACCGGGTGTGCAGGGGGGGTTAGGGGGTGGGTGCTATGGTGTTTCTTGCTTTCTCTATCACTCAGACCTGGTGGGTCTGGCTGCTTTCAAGGGTAGGGGGAGGGTAGAGGGAGGGTGGGGTGGAGGGTTGCGAGGCGGGATTTGGGTTGGGGGTCACCTGGTAAAAGTTGATACGTAAATCGCAGCTAAAGAATGTTTTTGTATCAGATTTTCGGGAAGTATTAAAGGTTGAAGAACAATGTGTGAATCAGACTGGACCAGAGAGTTTTTTCAGACAATATAATGCCCAGGTTAACTGTGGTGAGGAAATATGGGTGGATAAGATGAGTTATTGGCATTATGGCTAAGGTACGCATTGCTACTATAAACATCTGTGGGTTAAATGACTGTGGTAAAAGGAGGAAGATCCAAGAAGATCTTAAATTTCTACAGGCGGATCTGTACTGTCTCCAGGAGACCCACATAGCTTGCAATGATAGTAATATGTTTAATTCTTTAGGCTTAAAAGTAGCCGCTTATACAACTCAAGATGTCAGGACTAAGGGGGTGGCCATTCTAATGAAAGGTAGCACCATTACGTCTGGGAGAAAGGCAGTGGATAAGAATGGCACATGGATAATATTGGAATGCAGAGGAGGGAAAGGCACCTTTAAATTATGTTCAGTCTATGCTCCAGTATTCGATGATCCTGGCTTATTGAATTTTCTAGCTTTTGAGCTACCCTCCTGGCCTGCACTGTATGTAGTCTGTGGGGATTTAAATATTAATGGATCCAGAGGAGCTCCAGGGGACAACGGGGCATCAAGTAAGGGGCGTAAACCCCAATCTTCCAGGGCGATGAAAAATCTTTTAAGGGATATCGGATGCATGGCCCAGCTTGATGGCCCAGGAGCCTGGATATACTTATTACTCTGCTCCCCACGGCAAGTTTGCCAGGCTTGATTATTTTCTAACCTCACCATCCTTACTCAAGGAGGCCCAGGTGGAGCTCTTCCGCAGAGTGATGTCAGATCATAACCCCCTTGTTTTGGAATTTCCCCTTGTAGGGTTAAGAAAGGAGCATAAGAGGTGAACATTTGTGAGGGCACTCTTATCTGACCAAGAATGTTAATTATATGAAGGGTTGGATTAGGGAGTTTTTTAGTAATAATAAGGATAGTGCTCCCCCCGGAATGATCTGGGATGCTTTTAAGGCGCCAGTAAGAGGAGAAATGTTGCGATATAGCTTGATCAAACAAAAAAAAAGTTCAGGTCAGATTAAAGGGCTTTATCAAAAACTTGCCTTTCTCGAAACAGAACTAATCAGCACGGTGATTAGAGGAGGTGATATATCTTCAGCCTTGAATTTAATCACGGTAACCAAAACCTCTCTGAATGATTTGAATGCCGAAAAGACGGCGGGGAGGTATCTTGCCAAGAGGCAGCAATGCTATGAATATAGTGAAAGTGTCTGCCGATTATTAGCAGTTAGGGCCAGGCAACAGGTGGCGGCAGGGCATATTAAGCAGGTCAGGAACATGCAGGGTAAAGTAGTCTCAGATCCTGCTGATATCAGGGAGGCCTTCAGGGAGTTCTATGAGGAATTATATACAGCCTCACCTGTAGGAGGTCCTCATATGTATGATGAGCTGTGTGAATTAGTTCCGAATGGGAGGGTCTTCTAGGAGGAGGGTCTCCTATTGGGGTCGGATATCTCTCAGGAAGAGCTCCACATGGCTCTCCAATCCCTCCCATCGGGTAAAGCCACAGGAACTGACCGTATACCACTAGAGTTTTATAAAAACCTTTTACAGAGAGATCAGTCAGGAAATACTTAGATTATTTAAGGAGGTTAGGGATGGGGCTGCACCACCAGGTTCATGGGGCACCGCCAACATTGTCATCTTTTTAAAGAAAGGTAAAGATCCTATTAATCTGGGTTCCTATAGGCCTATCACACTTTTAAATAGTGACACTAAACTATATTCAAAGATTTTTGCCACCCGACTGAATAAGGTAATGCAATACCTGGTATCAGTTTGGCAGCATGGTTTTATCCAGGGGAGGGGGACGGCTGACCATGTCAGGCGGGTAATCTCACTTTTCGATGCTACAGAGGTCCTTACCAAACCTATGGGGGTTGCCTTCTTGGAGGCTGAGAAGGCCTTTGATAGGGTGTCATGGAGTTATTTATGGAGGATCTTGGAAGCCAATGGTTTAGGGGTTTCCTTTATCAGGGCAGTACAGGTTTTGTATACTAACCCTACAGCGCGATTGCAAATAATGGGGAAAGAATCTGAGATATTTCCAATTGGCAGGGGAACCAGGCAGGGATGTCCATCCTCCCCCCTGCTATTCGCACTATATATAGATCCCCTTCTCAGACGGTTGGAGGCTTCCCCGGATATTGTTCCCATAAGTTTACAGGGCTGGGATACGAAGTTATTAGCGAATGCTGATGACGTGGCGATAATTACTTCCGAACCTGACAGAGCGCTGTCCGCAGTAGAAACCATTGCGAAAAATTTTGGGATCCAATCTGGTTTTTTATCGAACAAGGCAAAAACACAGATTTTGACAAATAGATTTACCACTGCCTCTGACAGTAGGATCGTGGTATACATATTACTTAGGTGTACATATTACGGCAAAGGTGGAGGATATTGTAGATTTAAACCTGGTCCCTATAATGGGTAAAATTAAGAATTTTGGGGAGAGGAGGTGGCCTAACGGCTAGGGCGGTCGACCTCGAATCTGGGGAACTGGGTTCGAGTCTCGGCAATGACGCTGAACATCCTGTGATTCTGGGCAAATCACTTAACCTCCCCGTGCCTAACAAAAATGGATGTGTCCTCATGTAATGCAACTGGTGCTATGTAAAGCGCTCTGATACCCGATTCGGGTCAAGTTTGCGCTATATAAAACTCTGTAAAAGAAAAGAATGATCTCCGGCGATGGGACAATTTAAAGCTGTCTATAATTGGTAGATGCAACTTAATTAAAATTATGATTTTGCCAAAACTACTGTATATTTTTCATGCGATCCCTCTGGAAATACAGAACGATTGGTTCAGGCAAATCGAGAGAGAGGTGGCTAGATTTATCTGGTCTTACAGCACGACTAGAAGAGCCAATGCATTCTTGTCCCTTCCTAGGGATAGAGGGGTATTGGGGCTTCCTCATTTTAAACTATATCACCTCGCCGCATCTTTGCAATACTATTGGCCTCTATTTGGAATCAAGGTGAGGGAAGAAAATGACTCCAGCTATGCCCCGTCAATTTTCCAGATTTTGACCGGAGCACGGGCTAACGGCTGCCTTTTCAAATTTTACGAACCAAGTTATTTAAAAAAACACGGTTTAAGATCCTAATCGCTGCGTTCCGTAACTGAGCAGGCGTACGGAAAAAACTTGGGGTGGGTAGGTTTAGCAGATATACCCCTTTGATTGGGAATGATCAGCTTCCCAGGATTCTACAAGATGAGTGTTTGGCAAGGTGGGAGAAAGGGGGCCTTTATAGGATAGGGGACCTTTTGGTGGGGGACCATATAGCATCTTTTGAAGTAGTCAGGGAAAGATTTAATATCAGCCATCGGTACTTTTTCAAGTTTTTACAGCTGAGGGACTTTCTTCTTAAAAAAGCTGGTGGCCCTCTTGTTCTTCGATCTCACTACTATATAGATGCTTGTTGGAAGGGGTCCCGGACGATTTGGACAAGCATGGGCTAAGATGGCAGGGTAGGCTAGGGGTCCGGAATTCCAGCTTTTTGAAGTCAGTAGAAATGGGTAACTGTATACTATGCTCTGCCAACCTGCGGTCACAACATTTTAAAACTCTTTTCGACCTGTATATAACGCCCGTGAAAATTGTGAAGTGGGGAGGAGTGGAGGGGACCCAGTGTTTCAGGTGTATGGCACATGGGGCCAGATGTACCACCCTTTCATTTAGCGCCTCGCAATTTGCGACTCATTGCGAGTCGCAAATTGCGAGGCGCTAAATGAAATGTACAACAGTGTGCTTACACTGTTTTGCGATTCCCAATGGGGTCGCAAATTGCGAGGCTCATCAATATTAATGAGCCTCTCGCAATTTGCGAGCCCATTGTGAATGCCAGCCCTCCCAGGGATGGTGGCCTGCTGGGCTCAGCAGACCACCATGTCTGGGACTGCTTTTTAATAAAGCAGCTTTTTTTTGTTTCAATTCAGCCCGTTTTCCTTAATGGAAAACGGGATGCATTTAAAAAAAAAAAAAAATGAAACATTTTTGTTTCATTTTTTAAGGGCAGGCAGTGGTCCCTGGGACCACTGCCTGCCATTAAAAAATTATTTCACATGCATTTGCAAAGAGGAAGGGGTCCCCATGCAAAAACGGGTTGTACATCTGGCCCATGGTGCGGACCTGGTCCATATCTTTTCTACATGCCCTAGTATAGAACCGATCGGCCGAGAAATATCTGGTTTTCTGCGGCATGTTTTGAAAGAGGATGTCCCGCTGTCACCTCAGTTTATGTTATTAGGCGTAACTGAACAAGATGGGAAAACTGGAGAAGAGCTTACGTTTATAGCAATGTCAGTCCTCAGACTCTGTGTTGCCTCGGCTTGGCTAGATCCTACTCCCCCGACCTTCCAGCAGTTGAAAGGCCGATTTCTGCACATATAGAACTTAGAAAGAGCACTTTATGAACGGAGAGGCAGAAAGGGAAGGATTAAAGGGAAAAGGATCTGGGTGCCATTAACCGCCTGGGCTAACCTACTTGCCCAGGATGAATGAATGCTGAGGCATCGACTAATTATGTTTTTGTATTTATGATGAAGTTTGGTGATGAATTTCTTATGCATTAGTCGGTATTGTATCTATGCCTGTTACTGTGTTTCCACTTTTTATTCTAGGTTTATTGGTCTTTATGATTATTGCAATTCAAATGAATTTAGCTCTCTGTTCTTAGTCTGTTTAATCTTATACTCTTTTAACCTGGACACTTCCGTTTTTCATCGGCTAACGAATTACATTAGCTTATAATATTGATTAATTTAAAGGAAATGTGGTTTTTTGAAATGTATTTATTCAGACTTATGCTGCATTTTCACTTTTTCTGGAAAAATATAAAAATAAATAAATAAATAAAAAAGGATCCTTAGTGGCCCAGTTTTTTTAAAATACTCAGTAGCGCCTGTAAGCAAAACCCGACGCAACCCTCATTGTGGGTTTTGTCTCAGTTGTATCTCTCACCTTGATTCTTTGATATTAACAGTTTCCTGTACTAGCTTTGGCCTTCTTCACTCTTCCCAGTGGTAGAATATACTTCATTAACCTAAATCATCAACTGTAGATAGAGCTTGTTGGAGGCCTGCAGACTACTCTTTCTTAGGCCCATCTTTGGCTAACTTTCAGTGGCTGCTCATTCCTGATTACTAATGTGAACCTGGATATGTAAGAAGAGAGCTTTGGAAGCAGTAAAGAAGAAAACAAAGGTAGATTTTGAAAGAAGGGTGGTTTCAGGCATATTTTATTTATGGGATAAAGTATCCTTTATCCATACATTATAACGATGCTGCAAGTCACAGAGGAGTTCTGTGACCCTATATAGGTATGAGATTGAAATGAAATTCCTTTAAAAAAGGTTATGGACCTCCAAGGTGGTTTGTAATATCCTTTTGAAGTACAGTATAGAAAATGGTTTCCTTGTAATATGTGGACACACAATTAACCTTCTCCAGACTTCTTTTAAATCCTTCCTCTTTTGCTTCTTCTCATCAAAGAGATATCATTGTATCAGCTACACAAAATAAATGTGAAGTTTGCATTCTGAAATAAACATGCCAATGTGCAGCATAAATGGGTTGAAAAATACCTTTTAAGCAGTTCAATGTAAAAGCGGTTATATTTTAGCATTTGTGTTAACATGCGTATAGATTCTGGCTTTCTACCAATGACATCCAACAGTGTAAGAAATAAAGATATTTCCATAAATGTCAACTTGTTTGCTAGTGGCTACAAATCTAGCTGTCTCTTTCATTAGATAACCAGCAGTTGCAGTTCTGCTTAGTGACCTTTTTTCTCACATTGTCTGCTGCCTGTATCAGCAGGAGTGTGATCTCACTGTACATCCGTATTAACTTATTACAGTAGAGTAGCTACATCATTTTCTCATTACAGTTGACCATTAATGTCACAACTAAAGTGTAATAAAATCAGGGTTAGAATTTTATGCGGTTGTTACAGCGTTCCATGTTTAGGATTGTTAATTACTCGCCACACTCACCCGTTTCCTCTTTCCAAATATGCAGTGCATGTTGCACCGAGTGTATATGTGATCCTCCATCTAAACTGCAGGTGATGTTCAGTTCTGAAGTGTGTTATCTTCATCTTTGGTGTGTGTGTTTGATCTTCTGCGAGAGAGAGTGAGAGAGAGCGCTCCAGTCCTAAAATATGCGTGACAATCACGCTCCAAGTGGGGTCAAGTACAACAATAGAGTATGCATGATCTTCCCTGCTGGACTGCGTCTCAATTCAGAGTTTGTGTGATCTTGAGTCTTTGACAGAAAGCATGACGAAGATGCTGAGAGCGTGTGTATAGGAGATAGTCAGTCTTGACGAGAGAGCGCAAGAGAAATAGGGTTGGGGAAGAGCGAAAGAGTGAAACAAAGAGATCTTTAGTGCTTGAGCAGTTGATCATCAGCATCATAAAAGCCGTGTCTATTCTCTTGTGTTCAAGATTTGGAGGGGATATTCCCAGAGGAAGAAGACAAGGCAGGAGCGGGATAAGGAGATGGTGTTCCTTGGGATGGTGAGTATGCATGGCCTGTATATCATCATTGGGTCGAAGGTCATTCCTCTCCATCACCTTTCATTTCCATATATTCTCACTCGGGATCTCTTTCCTCTTTCAGTGATGTTGCTTATCATATAAGGTAGGAAGTCATCAGAAAACCACATTGTCCTCTGACCTCGAACACCCCAATTGCTTAGCACTTTCTCCTTTTGCTTTTTTGCTTGTACCTTCACGTGTCCACCTTCCTTTCCTCACACTGCTCTCCTGCTCAGTGTTTTTCTTTTCTTTAGCTTCCTAAGAGTGAACTTGGTTTTAGAACTCTTTCCTGTTTTAAAAAACTATTTTCTTTGCTCCTATTACCGCTCACCGGTAGGCCCTCTGTGACATACTGGACATGGCTGACATTCTCTTAGCTCTTACCCCGTACACTGCCACATCAAAAAGGGTTCAGATTTAGTCATCAGTGCAATAGCCAATATGGTTTCTCTGATTATGTACACAAAAAGCCCACATGGCTTTAGTTTATGAACATAAACCAGAAAAGACACTCCAATGAAAGTATGAATATGCATTGCTAAATCACTAATCAGAAGTACTAACATGAGGGGTTGAACCTTTCTCTGATCCGGGGGACAGGAGGCAAGAAATGGGGAGCCTAAATGGGAAAAAAAACATAGAGGTAAAGTTGAAGATATGAATTTGAAATGATGCATACACTCAAAGAATGAAATCTATTTTTCTTTTCTTTTTTAAATTCTCATTCGTGTTAGATGATGTAAATCACAACAAGTTGGCACCCATTTACCATCTGAGAGTTTCTGCTAAATGAACCAGTGCAAGGGAAACTCTTGCAGGTACCGCTTCTCAGCAAATAGAGGCAATATCACAGGATCTGGGTTGTTCAATTACCAGCACGCCACGCTTTGTATTTCTTGACCATAAAGATTCCCTTCTCCTGCATGTGCTACAATCCAGATCGCACAATTTATCTAATGCTTTCTACGAGTTGCGTGGTGTGTGAAGGTTGACTGCAACCATTTCATACTCCTCTCTCTCCTAGCAAGCAAGATCATGACAAAGAAGAGTCTTTTTTGGCTTTGAAGAATAGTCAAATTAAGCTGGGCATCTGTTCCAAAAAGAATCAAAAAGGGTCTGTCCTTGATTTGATGGCGTATGATTACAGATAATTATTACTTACATCCTCCTAAAAATTGTTCATCATAGGGCCTGTAACAAACATATGTATATCATTGACTTTCTCTTGCCCGCATCAATTGCAGGGTGGTGTTGGCCGCTGTGGTGAATTTTGCCATCTTCTTCTGAGTCAAGTAGATTCTGTAGAGTGTGGGAAATGATTCTTCCTAAGAAAAACTGATTTAACTGTGGAATAAAGAAGACTTAAGGATGCTTGCCAAAAATGTGGTTGCTCCTCCGCTGGCCAGTAACCTGCCCTAGGGTGGAGAGGGAACTTTGAGTTCTTGTCATCCGCATGCACTAACCCCAGTACCAGATGGAGACTTCCTTTATTCGCTTATGATCTTGAACGCTCTTCAATTTCCCAGCTCTCACAAGTCTTCCATTTCTGGGCTGACCACCAGGAAACCAGTTGCTGATATTTATATCTTAAGACAGAGCTCTTAGTTACCTCTAACAGGGCCTCCCAAGAGATCGGGTCAGTGCTGCCTTGCAACTGCCCTCAAAAATTAATACCAGCATTAATCATTGGAAGGCCTAGCTTATCCTCTAGAAGTAAAGGCGTACCTGAGGAGCTTCAGATGGGGGCATATGCTGTATAATGCTCAGTGCCTAAGATTTTACTAATGTTGTACCATAAGTCTAAGAAAGCTGGCAGTACTTTCAATCGTACTCTTTTAAAGAATCTGGGATCACCAAATTCATACAGAAACCTGTCCTGCCCAGTTGGATTCAGCATTGAGGCATAAAAGACTCCCTTACTAGAGTCATTGGGACTCGATAAATGCATTCCACAATTCCTGAATTGAAAAGAATAACAGTATAGTTGAACATCAGGGAATTACACCCCACCTTTTTCCAACTTCCTTCGCAATTTCTTCCAGCTGAGTCTAGATTCCTTAGAGGCCCATATAAAACTTCTTAGATATGCATTCCTTGGGGAACGGGATTGGGATATTGTTGAATAGGTATGTCCGCTTTGGCAGAATCACCATCTTTACTAACTTTGTCCTGCTGTATAATTGAAGAGGAAGGTGCTCCTATTTTGTCACTAACCCATCAATGTCCTTCATCACCCTCCTTAAGTTGTACCATAGCCTCTCATCCAGGTTTTGTGTCACAGTGATTCCTAGGTATTTACCCTTCGTTTGACTGCATAATTTTTAAGATTCCTACCCATCATCTTAGTCTTAGATAATTTTTTTCATAAGGGATATAGTCTTGCTTGGATCCTTTGTGTACAGGATAATGTCATCTGCATATAAAGCAATCTAATTTGCAAACATCTGAGACTCGAATGGCATTATCCCAATATCCCTCCAAAACGCCTGTACTAAAGGCTCAATATATCAAAAAGTAAGGGGAGAGTGGACATCCCTGTCGAGTACCTCTCAGGATGTTAATTCTCTTGATCGGATTCCCATTGAGCAGGATCTGCGGAGATGCTGGTGTATAAAAATTCTTAATTACCTCAATAAATGTTAACGGGAAAGCAAAGGTTTCTAGAACCTCCCACAACTAGGCCCAGCTCACTCTGTCAAATGCTTTAGCTGCATCAATGGTGACTACACTAGTGGATCTAAATTCACACTAGCC
Source organism: Calotriton arnoldi (assembly GCA_963921515.1). Taxonomy (NCBI): domain Eukaryota; kingdom Metazoa; phylum Chordata; class Amphibia; order Caudata; family Salamandridae; genus Calotriton; species Calotriton arnoldi. The sequence continues at coordinate 1,028,549 of CAWUFW010006217.1, forward strand.
ATGTTTACAGAAGAAATCAAAGGATGAGTGAAATCATGCAGCTGCCTGCCTGGCACAAATCCCTTCTCATCTGTGCATACAAAAGTACTAGCTACCACTGAAAGCCTTCTAAAAGGATGACCGATCTTGTAATCATAATTCAACAGGGAAATTGAACAGTAATAGTCTGCCTTCTTTTGAGTTTTATTAAGTTTTAGAAGTAAAGTGATTATGACTTTGTTTCAAGATGGAGGAATAGCAATCCTTCCTGTTGCACATGACATCCTTGGCGTGTCTTTCCCCCAACTTGTTGCCTTCCATCCTCCTGTTTTTGCTGATTACGTTTTTGCTGGCTTTAGGACGCTGCACACTCTACCACTGCTTACCAGTGCTAAAGTGCTTATGCTCTCTCCTTTAAACATGGTGAGATTGCCGTACACCGTATTGGGTAATTTAATTTTCTTGTAAGTCCCTAGTAAAGTGGTACAACATGTATCCAGGGCCTGTAAATTAAATGCTACTAGTGGGCCTGCATCACTTATTGTGCCACCCATTTAAGTAGCCCCTTAAACATGTCTTAGGCCTGCCATTGAAGCCTGTGCGCGCAGTTTACAGTGCCAATTTGACCTGGCAAAAGAAACATTTTGCCAGGCCTAAACCTTCCTTTTTAACACATATGAGTTGCCTCTAGGATAGGCCCTCTACAGCCCAGAGGGCAGGGTCCAGTCTATTAAAAAAGTTGGACATGTACTTTTAAGTTTTAGCTGTCCTGGTAGTGAAAAACTCTTACATTCTTTCACTACTGCAAGACCTACCTCTCGCATGGGATAGCATTGGTTTCCTTATTACATTTAATAAGTGTTAAATTTCAGTTGGAAGCAATTAGAAATGTTGAGTTTGGTGTTTAAAGAATTGTAATTTAAAAACCTTTTTAATGGTAAAGTTGGATTTTAAGTCCCAATTCTGGAAATGCCTCTTTTAGAAAGTTGGCATTTTCTTGTCCTAACCATTTGGTGCCTGCTTCCTGTATCCTGAGACACATGACTAGGTGTAACTGGCAGTTGGTTTTTGTGTATTGCTCCCAGACAGTGAGACAAAGAAGAATAGATGTTGGCAGGATGGGCTATCTCTGACTTGATGCTGGAGGGGTAGGAGTGGTCACCTACCATACTTGCACATCACAAAGGATGTGCCAGAGCACACGCACAAAGGGTTTGACACTAGTCTTTCGTGACCCCAGGCAACCTGGGGCCAGGGCAGGGAGGCTGGAAATTCCAAGCACTTCTAGGGGTGGAAATCTTCAGAACCTTCTCCTACTTCAAAGTGGACACCAGGTATAAATAGCGGAATCTCAGACCCGACTCTTCAGGACACCTCTGGACCTGTGGAAGACTAGGAAAGACTGCTGTGCTGCTTTGCAAGAAGGACGGCTACTCTGCTGCCTGAGTGAAAGGGCTGGACCTGCATCTTGAACTCAGGACAACCAAAGTGACTCCAAGAGCTAGTTGGCTGGACTCCTGATCAGAGCCTTAGGGACAGAAAAAGCTCCCATCATCTTGAACCCAGCACCTGGGTTCTGTTTGCTGTGAGTACTACCCCCTAAGTGGTGCCACCCCAGTCCTGGACCCTTGGAAATGGGACTGAAGGTGCTCTGCCTGCCCAGCTGTGGTCAGAACTGACACAGCAGAGCGCATCTGCTTGCAGCCCAGTTTCGGAACTGCCGCAGCACAACGCATCCCCTATACTGAACCTTGCATCGCAGCCCAGTCTCCTCGAACCCGCCGCTGTGTGATGCATCCTCGATGCAGGCCTTCGCATCCGCATGCCCCTCGTCAACAGCATCATCGACAACGATGCAGGACTTCACATCACAGTCTTGCAGCTACTCGGAACTGCAGCTCTGTGACACATCTTCAACGAGGGATCTCACAACATTCCACAACCATGGTTTACGGTCCTTTTTTCAGTGGGTCTAACTTATTCCCGTATCCAACCCGTGCTCCATCGCGGTTGGCCTGAACTTGTGACTTTGACCCGGTCCGATGCGACCAGATAACCACATTTGTCGCTTTGTGCTTCTAGACACTGTTACCACTTAAAACAAATTGCATATCTCCTATTCTACTGATTGGATGTTTGTTGTTTTGGTCTCGAATAATCATTACATTTTAATCTATTTTTCTACATTGATATGGGATTTTTCTTGCATTGTGTTTTGACCTTATTACCAGTGCTTTAAATGGGCCGGTACTCACCGGTACTGAGTACCGGCACTTCTTTTTTTCCCCCCTCTGAGTACCGGAACTTCTCCGTGCCCAGGGAGAGTACCGGTACTCACTGCAGCATGTTGGGATTTCCCAATGATCCCAAAGAAATGGTCATCATGAGAGCATGCACAGCATTTCTACTCTGCAGTGTATGCTCACATGATTAGCATTTCACACTGGCAGTGGCAATCATCTTGCCATCAGCAACAGTGTGAAGTCACCACCCCGTAGCTGTGTGGCGGGAAGGAATGGAAGCCCTTTAAATATGCAGTTTGCAATGGCTTTCCCTTCCTTCTTTGCCATACAGCAGTGAGGATCACGGACAAGGAGCCCGTCAGGTGCAGCGCCCGAGTATCAGATTTCCCTCAAGGGCCAGGCAGGGGGCCCAGGACTGTGTTCCTGCATCCAGCGCCATCCGGGACCCAGGAAGCAGCAATCAGATTCCTGCAGTTTGGCCTCCCATCCATACAGCGTCGCTGAGGAGGCAGAACACCAGGTGGGCCATTTTAACCCCTTAGCCTGCCTGCCACTAGGGTCTGACAGGGTCTTTCACCTACGTCATTTGCCCCCTGCTGAGCTGCGACATTGAGCCCATAATGGGCGAGGAGGAGCTGGGGAGATGGCCTGAGCGCCCTCCCTGGAGTCCAGGTGAGATTGGAGGAAGCCTCTACCCTGGTGGAGACTGCATATGCTCGGGACCCGGCAGCGCTCATTCTCTCTTCTACTGAGAGTTCTCCGGCCGTGGGGCCTTCTGATCCCAATTGACTCTGCCTGCTACAAAGGGGGAAAGAAAAAGGTAAGTAAGACTCGCCACTTTCAGCGATGCCAGTGCTAATGCTCAGTGAGCACAATCTGTTACTGTCAGGCAGATTTGTTTTTTTTACATTTGTTTGTAGCTGTTAAAATAACCGCACTCGAGTTAAGATGAAAGAGCAATTAGATGCCTTTAAATTTTGTGTTTTCTCTTGCCACGGAGGTTGAATGTCAGGCGATACCATCGGACAAATTGCTGCTTATTCTTTTAACATGGAGACTGATGTTTACTTTTCTTTCCCTGACTGCAGGGTGAGAGCATTTTTGAAAGTTTGCAAACATAAATACCTGTGAATGAACTATACAAATATTTCAATTTTGGAAATGGAAAGGACAAACGAAGCAGCTGTTTTGTTATTCTGAAGTGTCATGGAAGAATTTAATAGGATACTTCACTGGGTGATGCCCGAAAGCTAAATATTCTCTGGAGCCAGGGGTCTAGCTTCCATAGGTGCAGCAGGTGCAGAAGCCTGGGGTCCATTGAAACCAGATTATTGCTGTATTTCACAGATCAAACAGGGGTTAGTGATCCATTTCCTTCCTTGCACTCAGGCCCATGGTACATTGGCTATGTCACTGGCTGGTACCCAATTCCACACATTATCCTTGGTGCGCTGCATAGTTTTTGTCAGTAAAACTATGTCTTTGTAAATTTAGTGGTAATGACAATGGAAAATGTGTTGTCTCTGAATGACAGTGCACCACCACACTATGCACCAACAGTTACATACCACACCGATTCCTGTCAATTTTGGCCAGTAGCCCCGCCCCTTGCCCCACCCCTAAGCCCGCCTCATTGCCCGCCCCTACGGTCATAGCTCAATTTAGTGAGTACCTGCACTTTTTCCCCCCCATTTAAAGCACTGCCCCTCAACCAGTAACCCTATTTCCTACAACTCCTGACAAAAACAAATTAAACAGATTATTCTTTATTGGAATTATGATCTCTCGAAGGCTTATTGAATTTCCACTGCAGGACATCAGGGCCCATTGCTTTGTCATTACGGGATCTGTTCATTTGTAAAGAATTTTCTCCCTCCATGATTTCCCCAAAGAGGAATTGTTGTTACTTATCTGACAGAGGTGGGAGCTGTTTTCCCTCTAACCATTTTCTTATATCTATAGGATTAAAACTACTTCTCTCCATGTATTAAGCTTCAAACATTTTTAATTTGCATGCTTCTGTCTGATCTGGGTCACCTGAGATGTTGCCTGCTTCATCCACTATTAACTTATCTATATAATTACATCCTCTATCTGTTCTTAATTTCTGGGCTAAAAGTCTACTGCATCTCTCCCCATTTTCAAAGTACGCCAATTGCTCTCTTTCAACTTCACTCTATTTGTATTCTCCATTAACTGCATCAAGACATCACATTTTTCTAACTGTATTTGCTTTACCGCCTCCTCATCTGAGATTGGGCCCAATAACTCTCTTTCCAGTACCCCAATATCTTCCTCTAACTTCCCATCCTTTCGCATTATTTTTTCACTTTAGTAGATCCCTGCGTACAGAGGATACCACAGATAAATGCCTTATATACATCCCATACCATGGTTAGGGGGACAGACCCAAGATTACTAATAAAATATTACCTAATTTTGTCCCTTAATACATGTATTACTTAAGAATCTAGAAACAGCATCCTACTTGCTGTCCACCTAGAGTTGGTCTTTACTTCTGGAAATCGTACCACTAGAAAGACAGCAGAATCGTCCAAACAGTGCCCAGGAATATGCCTAACCTCTTTTATTTTGTGTACTAACAGGCTGTCCACCATAAAATAATCTATCCTGGAAAAACTGTGATTTTTTTTTTTAAAGAAGTTGTACCCACTTTTAGTACCAGCACTTCTATGCCACATGTCACTTAGATCGAAATATTAGATTAAATTGTTCAAAGTTTTCCCTACTGTAGAGGGACCTAAATCCCACCTTTTAGATGATCTTTTGAGTTCCTCATTCAGCAGATCACTACAGGAGAGGAAAGTCCAGTAAATACACTCCCAAGTTACTGATAGGGGATGCATCATCACAATTTGGGCCATAATAGCCAGCACACATGAAGGTTTTCTTCCCATATCTAAGCTTGGCTATGATTCACCTACCCAAAGAATCGATTTCATACTCCACAATATCTATACCTGCATTCTTTTATTGATGAGTAAAACCCCCTTAGTGCTCAGCGATTGAGCCGAGCTTGCAACCTGGTGCACCCACACTTGTCTGCTAAAAAAGCCTTACAGTCTAATGCTGTTAAATGGGTTTCGTGCTACATCATAACCTGAGCAGTGTTGTATTTCAGAAACTGACAAATCACCTTTTGTTTCCTTCTAGTGACATTCCTTGCCAAAATCCCTATTTCCTTCATCCCTATACCCACTCTTTCGCCAATTCTGACCTACTACAGCCCCTCCTCTCCTGCTTTCCAGTTGCATCTAGTATATAGAATTAGGAGGAGAGAGAGACAAAATGCTGAACAGCAGCATCCTGAGGTAGTGCAATGCACCCACTGTAGTACAGAAGAAAAAAAACAAATGTTAGGCTGAGAATAAGGACTTATTTTATGTTATTTTTATTTTACCCCTATTATGCTCACCACCCAGTACCCCCCTCCTAGAACCATCCCAAACCCCAAATACGGAGGGCTTATTCCTGTATGCCGATTCGGATCCCTGCCTCAGGAGGGTGTAAAACTATAAATGTCCCACCAAACACATACCCCAAATTCAAGAGAAGACGAAGGAGAACAACGAAAAACACCCTGTGGGTAGGAGGAGGAAGAAGAAACACATACTGAGACAATTCCCTTCCCGGACTAGACGAGACAAAACGGGGAGAGAGCCACCCACATCTCCCTCCAGCTCTCCACATTATCTCCCACGCCTCCCTGTTCTCCTATGCTATCAACCAAAAGTCCCAATAGAACCTCAAACTAATCCTGTAACAAACACTATTTGTGGTCCTCCTTAGCCCCCCCCCCACCTAAGCTAAAACTAACCTCCCCTATTCTAAGTTGAGTTCTGTATTTTACTAATGAGTTTGTCGGCCTGCTCCACTCGTCTTATATTGTGCATTTCATTATTTCACATTATTCTGAGCATGGCTGTAAACCTTAGCTGCACTTTAGGCCCTAACTTCTGTGTAGTTTCCCATTCTCTGGCCGAGCTCCCACTGCCTTTGTTCCGTGGCCCTACAGATGCCAGATCTGATGACATCTATAAAGTCTTTTCATTCTAAGGTTCTATTTTTCAGTGCCAAATTCAGAATCTGTAGGTAGGTCCTTTGAGGTATCCTTTGTACTGTATGACAACAAATTCATCAATATCTTCCTGGGATTTTTACAACCCTCAGATCGCTTAATGGGGTCCCTGTGGATTTTCTTTATTTCTTTTTCAAGGTTGTCTACAATTTTGCCCTTTAATGCCCCCTCTCTAGGAAGGCTAATGATGAAACTTTTTAATTCACTATCCTCTGCATCCTCAGGAACATTCAAGATTCTTAGGTTATTCCTCCTAGACTGATTTTCCAACCTTTTCATCTCCTGGAGGTTCTTAATTTGGAACCTGAGTGCCATTAGACAGAGGCGTTCTTTTTGACTTTGCAGTCCATCCTTTCCATGTTTGCTTCTAGTGGCATGGTTCTCTGTGAGACATCATCCAACTTGGTCTCCAATGCCCGACACACACCCTGGAAACCCTTTTGATTGGATTCTGATATCTTGAATCTCCTCTGTATCTCCTGGCAGAGATTCAAAAGTATGTGCTCCAGGGATGCTGCTCTATGGGTCATGTGTGTCTCTGTTGAAGGAGGACTAGCTTGTTCTGCCTGGTTTAACAAAGCATTGGGCTGTTCTGAAACACATCCTTCCTCCAAGGCCTGTTCTGACAGACCAGCAAGAACCTCATACATGTTCCCCAATGGAACCCCTGAGGTGACCTCTGCACTACTATTGTCTTCCTGTGAGGAACCTGGGGGAGCACCAGAGTCTTTGGGGTCTGCATGACTGATACAGGCATGTTTTCCTCCCTCCGGTTGTATGGTTTTGGAGCTTGCTGCAGTTGGAGTAACACCCTTCTTCCTCCTGATTCAGCATTCTGTCTACCTGTGTGGGTAGGTCCTATGAGGTACCCTTTTTGTTGGCCATGATCCTGAAGAATGAGTCAAATGAGGGGGTAACTCTTGTAGTTGCTGAGTTTGACTGCAACTTCTTAGCTCTAGTTCTCCCCACACCTCCTGTAGGCCTTTCTCTTGAGAGGGTTTCTGGACCTTCAGAACCAAAGGAGGGTAAACATCGTTTACCACAAAACATTTTCCCCGCAGGAAATTACAACGCGGTCGTTACAACGACCGCGTTGTAACAATGCATACCATTACTCCGCAAGTCCGAACAACACCTTTCCTACTGTTGCACATATTGGAGTTGGAATAGTAAATTATGCTTTTCCAACATCCAACGCCCCCCTACAGCAAGTCGTTGTTACGACTTGCGGGGTAATGATATGCGTTGTTACAACGCGGTCGTTGTAACGACCGCGTTGTAATTTACTGTGGGTAAAAAGCATGCGTTGAAAGGAGGCATATTCCCAAAGGAGCATCCACCACCACCTTCTAGGGTGGACCTCGGCTGCCCAATGGGACTGGGACCCCTCCCTCCCCCTGAGAGGGTATTAGGTGGGAATTACTAAATGTTTTACGCCTGACTCCTGGCTTGTCGTTTGAGGGTGAAGCCTTCACCACCTCAAACCATAGGCAATACCCCTTTTGTTCACTACTAACCTTCAGTATTAAGGGACGCCCTTGGAAGGAATCCACTGAATCCATACAAACAGGAGGGCCCCACCTGGTCTAGGGCCTTTACTTCATGCTCCGCTCCATGCTCCTGACAGCCGTAAGATTCACTTTGCCGATGGAACTTCAGAGAAGATTCAGCAGGCCCCAGCTGTGTATGCAAATGGAGCTTTCTCCCAGCTCTGCCAGCTCCACCTCCCAGTGTGATCTATGCAAAAGCATGACAGGAGCTCTACATTCAAGGTAAGTGCCTGCAAACGGGTGCCGGGATCCTACACTTTCCTTACTTTTTAGGTTTCGCTTGTACTATGCTTGTGAAATCTCTGGTATTTAATATATCTTAAAAGGGGGCTCTTTTCCCAATGCCGACTTACTGTGTTCATTCGCTTTTTGTGGAACTTTTTTTAACTTCCCCTGGCTGAACGCATTTATGATACTTCTACTAAAGCTGGTCACACTGTTTAAGCTCCATTCAGTGTCAAGATAAGATCTCTTCCCATGGAAAAGGCAGACAGCTTCTAACAGTATGCTGGAATGCTTCCTTTTTATTACTTAGTTGTATAAAGCAGATGCTTTAGCCTTAGAACGTTTGTAGCATTTGCTATTCATGCCACAGTACCTTTCTTTGCACTTTGTAGGCATTATTGGATTGATTTGTACAACTTAATCTATTTGGTCATTATGATCAAATTCTAAATGTTGGAATAAAAACTGCGTTAAAAATAAGGTTAATATACAAGAGCTATGCTATATTTTACTACTGAACAGGCAGTCACAATTGCAGTTACCTTGCAGTTAAATGGGACTTGATTTGTTAGGTGCAGCAGGTGCAGTGGCACCAGGTCCAAAAGCTCTATGGACCCCACTAAACCCAGATTATTGCTAATATTTAAAACTAAACACCTGTGTCTGGACTCTGCACCTACCATACATACCTAAATGAAACTGGCTGTGTCAAACTATTTATGCTGTAATGTTATTTCTTTGTATTTTATTTGATGCAAAACTGAATTAACAAATCTTAAAAAAAAAAAAATTAAAACTTAACAGGCAGTCACAAGTGCAGTTACCTTGCAGACAAGAGCGTCATGATTAGAATGGTGCAGCAGGTGCAGTAGCACTGGGCCCAAAAGTTGTCAGAACTCCTCTAAACACATAATATTGCTATATTTGACTACTAAACAGGCAGTCCCAATTGCAGTTACCTTGCAGTTAAAAGGGACATGATTTGAATGGTGCAGCAGGTGCAGTGGCTCTTGGGCCAAAAGCTCTGGGGACCCCTCTAAACCCAGATTATTGCTAAATTTTACTACTAAACAAGACAGTCACAAATGTATTTATCTAGAAGGCAATAGGGTCATGTTTTGAATGGTGCAACAGGTGCAGTAGCACCAGGACCAAAAGCTCTAGGCACCCCACTAAACACCTAATATTGCTATATTTTACTACAAAACAGGCAGACTCAAGTGCAGTTACCTTTTAGAGAACAGGGTTATGATTTGAATGGTGCAGCAGGTGCAGTGGCACCGGGCCCAAAAGTTGTCAGAACTCCTCTAAACACTTAATATTGCTATATTTTACTACTATACAGGCAGACACAATTGCAGTTATCTTGCAGTTAAAAGGGGCTTGATTTGAATGGTGCGGCAGATGCAGTGGCACCCAGGCCAAAATCTCTAGGGACCCCACTAAACGCAAAATATTGCTACATTTTACTACTAAACAGGCAGCCACAAGTGCAGTTATCTTGCAGGCACTAGGGCCATGATTTCAATGGTGCTGCAGCTGCAGTTGCACTGGGGCCAAAAGTTGTCAGAACTCCTCTAAACACCAAATATTGCTATATTTTACCACTGGTAACAGCACAATATATTGTGTTTTTGTACAGAAACAAGTCATAACACTTTTATACAGACTTTCTGTACCTTATATTGTACAACTACTCAGCAAGCTACAACTTACAACAAAAACCAGCTTATTATTAATCACATAGGAGAAACCTAATGCATTTACCAATGCTTGTTTAATAGTGCTGTCTTTCTGAAATTCCATGGGGCTATGCCTATCCCATTTTTCAGTGCTGGGGTTGTGTTAGGTAATTTCTCTGTTACCTCCTTGGCACAGATCCGCGACCGCGTCTCAGTTGGCCGCCATATTTCCATTCAACCCAATGGTGCTTTTCGGGGAATGGAATCTTGGGTTGAGAAAGGTAACTGGATAATGTATCACAGGGCAGATTCATGCCAGATTTTCAGGATAACCACATACAATACAAATTAATTCATTATATCTAGAAGTGCTCAATTTCATTGTGGTTAGCTGGTAAATCATACATGGATTAGGCCCTCACTGACCCACTGGACATCCTGATGCCTCATTATCTAACCAGAAGCCACTAGACAACAGCAGGCAATCTGTCAGTAATTGTGGCACATATACAAAATTCTGCAATGGACGCACAACCCCTTTTTCCTATGTATACTGAAATCTATTTGCATTAAAAAATCCAATTACTGTATCATGTATAGGTGTGGCTTTTATTCTTGTACACCAGAAGAAAAGTAGCTTAATAATTAATGCACATTGGTATGAATAGCTATGAATGTGCAGTTCCCTTACACTGTCATTGCTCTGAGCTAACAGCAGTAAAGCAAACACGTCTACTATCCTGTAAGTATCAAAAATGCTTGTTACTTTCAACGTTCTGCAAGTTGCAAAATGCAATTTATAGAAATTCAATACTCTTGTCAGAGCCACTTTCCATATAATGTAAACATCAGCTGTTTAACTGCCCAAGGAATATACCAAATTTGTCCTAAATGTTAGCAATCAAAAAATAAGTCCTTGCCTCTGGTATCCTTTCAGAGTGTTTGTAGTTTTTCAATTCAATTTTCAAATGTGTTTATTTAGGGAATTGTTCTAGAAACATATCAATACATTTAAAAATATATAACAACTTCTAGTTAAAAGAGTACAATTGAAATGTAAATTTCTTGGGTGGAAAAGAAACTCCCAGCATAATAGCAACATCTAAAACGTGCATCCTTGTAAAAAAATCAAAGGGTGCTTTACGAGAATGAATACAATATTTGATAAAGAGTGCACCAAGATTCCAACGATGAGGAGAAATAAACGAAAAACAATCAGTTAAAAATGCATTGGCAAAACCAATAGGTCTCACTTTCTTAACCACTGGACTGCTTTCGCTGCCCTCCATGGGTGTGGAAGCTTTTTTTTGGATGCTTTGGGTAATTCGTGCTTGAACCTTCATAACCTTTTTCCACCAAAGATATCCATACCAAATTTGCATGCTTTCCCCCCAACATACTGGGTATTCTAGAGGTACCTAGGCTTTGTGGATTTTCCTTGAGAGAACAGAGAAAATAGTCAAAATGTAGCTAATTTTGGGAAAATGGGAAAATGTGCTGTGCAGGAAAGCGTATTTTTTTAAAATATTGTATCAAGATTGCTGTGTTAGGATCACCGTCTTCCCAGCTGTATAAAAAAATAGTTTTCCACAGATTTTGCATTTTTTTTTAAGAAGCAGTCCATTTCTCCTAATTGTTGGGGGTATACCTATTTGCAGTTGTGGTGGAAACAGGTCTGAAACCCATGGGTAACCCTGGAAAGCTAAACATTTCTAAATGTTAGACCAAATTCTGAATTCAGAAATTTTGTTGATCCACAGTTCCCTCACAGAAATTTAAAATTTGAGGAAAATGTGTGATTTTACGCAATGTTTGAGGTTAGCAAGGCATTGTGGGTAAGATCCACACAAGGCGCACCACTCCTCCAATCCATCCCCAGGGTGGTCCAGAAAATCTGTTGCACCCTTTTTTGGATGGGGGCACCCATATCTGGTCAGGCAGCCCTCACCCTTCTCTTTTTTGGAATATTTGTCTTTAGTGCCTAGTTGGCTTTCTGTCCTGCTGGGGCATATTGGAGGTAAACATCCCCTATTGCCCCCCTCTGGTGGAGGCAGAAAGACTATTGCGCATATCCTGGGGCGGGCACACGGCCCAATGCTTGCTTGGACCGAACCCCCTCGTCTTTTTTTTAGTGGGTATATATTTTTCCTGATGTCTAGTTGGCTTTCTGCCCCCCACCAGGGGCAGATTTATAGTAAAGCCCTCAATGTGCTTCCACAGGGACAGAAAAACTGTTGCACCTGTTCTGAGGTTGGGGTATGGCCAGATGCCAGTGTGGGGCACCCCAATATTTTAATTTGTTTTGGCACCATTTTTAAATTCCTGGTGTCTAGTGGATTTTCTGACCCTTCTGGAGAGCAATTGAGGACAAGCAGCTCCTCAGGTTTGCCCTCTATCTGCCTCCTGCAGAGGGAAGAATTTTTTTTTACCCCTTTTTAGGGTAGGGGGGTATAGCCCAAAGTCAGAGTGGGATGCCCCCAGTGCAAACTTCTTGTAGTCTAGTGGGCTTTCTGCAGAGCCCCATCAAGTCTCCCGTCAGGGGACAGAAAGATTTGGTTGCCTCTTTTGGCGAAGGGGTCTGGCCTAATACCAGGGTGGACGCCCCCACCGCTTTTTTGCCCCAGTGCAAACACCTTGTTGTTGAGTGGGTCCCCCTCTGGGAGGCAGATCACAGGCAAACTCTCAATCAAGGCAAACCTCCTGTCTGCCCCTGAGGGAACAGAAAGACTCTGTTGTCCCTTCTGGGGTGGGGGTATGGCCCAATGCTAGGCTGGACCACTCCATACTTATTTTTGTTGCCATTTTGAAACCCTGGGGTCAAATGGACTTTCTACTCCATCTCACCTGTTGGAGGGGGGCAGATTCTGGGCAAAGCCCCAAATCCCCAAATGTGCTTCTCATGGTGGGCAGAAAGTCTTTCTTGCCTCATCACCTGCACCTGAGCGTCGATATTTGGGCTGGTTTCACCCTATCTTGGTGCGTATGAAACTATCCACATTAAGCCTCTGTTTTGAATAGGCACAAAGCCAGCTGCTAGACACCTGTTTTAAGCACAGTGATATACATATATTTTAAATCTGTTTATTGGCTATATAACACAAACATACAAGGTTCATACAAGTTGACAAACCAAGGCATAGAAGTGAATACATCAGGAGCGAACCAAGTCATACCCTGTAACAGCTCCAAGACAATGCACATGTTACATGGGCCCCTGATGCCCGTACAGTGCAAATAAACACCTAAGTTAGAGAGAAAGACAATTGTGAAATGCGGCAATAGATAGGCCAAGGGACAGAAAGAAGGAGAAAAAAGGCTGACATGATAACATACAAGCATCTGCAAATCTCAGCCAGGGAGGGTCCGGCAGCAATGCTACTACATGGCAACGGCTAACAGGGGAGTTATCTCACGTCCAAGTCACGTCGCCGGCCATCCTGCCCCACATCTTGGATCTACTTAACTGTGTTTTGGCATAAATCACAGGAGCTCATATAGGCTTGAAATGGTTCCCAGACGACCCTGGTACGGGATTGAAGAGGCATTAAATCCCAGTAAGCCGCTATTTGGCTCTAACAGTACACATCATCTTTTAACCAGCCATCCAGACAGGGACTAGGACAGCGACCCCAATGCATCACTATTCTTCGCTTACCTAGTAGCAACAGCAGCACAACTAGCTTATGGATCTCCGGGGGGACAGCCTTTAGGGGGCCGTAAGCGGAGTGCGTTGTAAATGCAACTCAGTCATTGCATCTATAGCGTCCATAATGGCCTCCCAATATCGTTTAACACCCGGGCATTCCCATGATAAATGGAGAAAATCTGTGCAGCGAGCCGAGCATTGGACACAACGTGCCTCCTCCTTTAGCCCCTGCCTTCACAGCCACTCCGGTGTATGATACAGCCTATGCAAAAATTTAAAGTGAATCAGGCTCACTCTGTAATTGGGTGATAACGCTCTTGTGTGGGTGCAGCCAAAATTCCACTTATCTTCCTGGTTAGGCTCCCCAAGCGAGGTCTCCCAATCCAGACGAGCGTTATGAACCCGAACAAGGGCCAGTCGCTGCATCTCAGAATGTAGTATGGTAATTAGCTTGTGTGGAGAAGGATTCCCAAGAAACATCTCAAAAGCGTGCAATGTGGGGGGTGCCACTGGAAATGAAGGGTCAAGGGCGCGCAATGAAGCCCTAAGCTGATGATATGTGAACCGATCCAGTAATGCTGTCTCACCCTCGTCTAAGGCGTGTTGTGGGGATATAAATAACCCATCAGGAAATGCTGCACCCATAGTGGTAAGCTGGAGTCTCCTGAGACGATCATATGCGCCTGCATCTTGGGCAAAGGAAAGTGCCGGATGTCTGGCCAACGGCACCAAGGGGACAAACAGGACATCCAAGCGAGCATGTCGGTGCAACTCATGCCAAGCCCAAACAGTGCAATCTATCGTATCAAAAGTCACTCGAGGCCGAGTCTGCAGTCTGTATAAGACCATTTGAAGGGGATGAGGTGCCGCATGGTGAGACTCTGGCCAGGTGTGCGCCATGAATTGAGTGGGATATACCAATAAAAAGCAAATTGCGCCTGTGCGCAGCTGTAATATAGATCTAGACCTGGTGCGCCCAGACCACCTTGCTCAAAAGGTAGGGTAAGAATCTCCCAAGCTATTCTGGGCTGCTTACCAGCCCATGCCAATGTCACCAAGCGCAACCTAATTTTCTGCCTAAAACTACCTGTGAGCCGGAGGGGGAGATTAAGAAACAAATAAAGAAATTTAGGCAGGATAATCATTTTGGCAATGGCCAGCCACCCTGCCATGGACAGAGGGAGGCGCGACTATGCGGCCACCCTGCTCTCCAGCCACTCCATCGAGCATCCATAATTGGACCGCTATAAAACATCCACATCCCGACTCAGCCAGATGCCCAAATATTTAATTGATTCTGCCGCCCAGCGGAGCGTAAACTCTGAGGAGAACTCCTTGGTTGCCTCTGTAAGCGGAAACACCACCGCCTTGGCCCAATTAATAGAGATTCCAGAAAGCCCCCCGAAGCGAGTGAACGCCCTGATCAGTGGGTCCAAATTTCTGGCTGGATGCTTGTCATAAAGAGTGACATCGTCACTCTTGCATAGAGACTAACACCACGCGGGGGTGAAGGCGAGACCACGCCGAGCATGATGCTGTCTTAGTCGCACAGCCATAGGCTCCATGGCGATGGCAAAATGTATAGGGGAGAGCAGCTACCCCTGTCGCATTCCCCTAGAAACTCGAAATGGGGAGGAAACCACTCCTTTGATTCAAAGTCATGCCGTAGGGTTCGCGTAAAGAAGACCAATCAGTCGGAGAAACTTGGGGCTGAATCCCAATTACTCCAACAAGGCGAACAAATACGGCCACTCGAGAGAATCAAAAGCCTTGGTGGCATCAAGGAAAATTGCTGCAACTTCAAGCGAGGGCTCTATCTCCTTGATGATTGCAAAAAAGGTGCGCAAATTATGCGTGGTGGCCCTGCCCGGAACGAAACCCGATTGATCCGGGCGCACTATAGTGGGAAGCAGCGGGAGGAGCCGCGATGCAATTAGTTTGGCCAAGATTTTATTATCCACATTGATCATGGACAAGGGCCTATACGACTAGCATCACTGTGGGTCCTTATCCGGCTTCAAGATGGTGACAATTAATGCCTCTCTAAGCGACAGGGGCAATTCGCCCTTCTCTAAAGACTCACTATACATATTTAGGAGATGAGGGGCCAAAAGGGAAGCATACTCCTAATAAAACACAGCTGACTACCTCTGATTACCTGAATGACTTCTTCCTCCGTAAAAGGCTCATCAAGAAAACGGCGATGTCCCTTTTTGACCCACAGCAGCTGAATCGAGTCAGAAAATGCTGCAAGATCAGTGGGGGACAATTCTGTGTAGTACTATATAGAGAAGTGTAAAACGTCACCATTTCCTTCTGCACTGCCTCTTGCCTAATAGCTAACTCATCCCCACCAGTACGGAGTTCAGCCATATAATCATTAGCCCTGGGCTTCCGTAGTAGGCCAGCAAGTGTCTTGCCCGCTCTGTCCCCCTCCCCATATCTTCTCGCCCTCGCCTCCCTGCCCAGGTAGTGTGTCTCACGCAGCACAGCATCCTCAAAGTCATCAATTTTGCTGTGTATGGTACCCAGCTCCTCCTGGCGCCGAGTAGTAAAATATTCAATTCCTGCGGAGCTCCCTTAAAATTCCAGCCTGCTTAGCTATGCATTCTCCCCTTATCACCAATTTGCAGGCTACCCAAAGCACCGACGGGGATTCCACAGTACCCACATTGTGGCTAAAAAAGTCAACCAGCACAGTTCGGATAGCCTCGCAAAATAACTGTTCTCTCAAGGCTCCAGGCGGGAGCTGCCAGGTGAAAGCTCGACCAGGGCATTCTGGTATCATGAGCTCAAGTAGTACTGGGGAGTGATCCGAGAATGCTCTTGGGAGGTGAAATACAGCGGTCACCCAAGCATCCACATTCTTGGACTCGAGCCAATAATCAATATGTGACCAGGAAGAAGTCGCCGATGACACACAAGTCCCTTCACGCTTATTTTCATTCCTAGCCCTCCACACATTTGTCAACCCATTGTCTGCAATTAGGGATAGGAGTTGGGCAGCCGCCCAGGGGTGGGGTCAACGGGAGTCCCCTGATCTGTCAAGATGTGGATCCAAAATAACATTAAAATCTCCCCCCCCCACACCACCGCCACTGGCCCAAGCACGTCGACAAGTCTCCAAATCTCAACGAAGAAATCCGGATCGTCAGCAATTGACCATACATAGACACAAGCTAAGTGGGCGCCCCTCCAATGGACCTGTCACCATCACAAATTTCCCCTGTTGGTCACATTTAGTAATCTGCGTATGCCAGTGCAGTCCCTTTCTTATAAGAATGGTAACTCCTCTCGCATAATTAGAGTAACTTGCCACATACTCCTCACCAATCCATCTCGCCCGCAGGTGCACAGTAGTGTTCTTGGTCAAGTGCACCTCCTGAAGGAAGCAGATATCTGTGCCATGCCGCCTCAAGTACGCCAAAACCAGCTTCGCCTTGCACCTGTTATTTAAGCCGCGTGTGTTCCAGGTAATAATTTTCAAAGGGGCCATGGGGATAGCTTCAGCGCTTGATGGAGTGATGCCCCTGTATCACAAGCTCCATACAACTCTCCCATCCAAGTTAAAACCTTGTAGTGCAGCCAAGAAGAGTAGCTGAGCAAGGAAGAAGGACAAAGATCAAGGAAAGAAAAACAACATGTGAAACTTCCCCAATAGCCTCTCCCCCATCTACTGCAGCCCCTCAAACAGACTGAGTATTAACAACCCACCCCAGCCATAGCCCCTGAAGGCTAAGAAGGTAGAACAATAAGGGAATAATCCGGAGGGGGAACGCCAGTCGCCCAGCGCTTCCCAGCCAATGAAGACTGAGTGGCCGGAACAGGTAAAGATTTCACAGCCATCGAGCAGAAGCCAATCAGAAGCTCCACATTTTAGGATGCATCTGGGAGATCCGCTAGACCAGTACCATAAGGAGAATCTCCCACCACATCCGTCCGGTGGAGTGTAGCGCGCCCCAGAGGCACCACAGATCATTAGCATTTTAACTATTATATTAAGTCCTTATCACTTGTGCGGACAGTTTCATCATTACCTGGGGTGTGATCCGATGCAGTCTTGGCTAGTGGTATGCCCTTGACAAACTTTGCAGCCGCCTTCAAGTCAGTGAAATATACAGTCTTACCGGCGTGGAAGATGCGCAGCTTTGCAGGATAAAGCAGGGAGTACTTTGCCTCAGGTTTTTTAAGGTTACGTTTCACAGGGATGAGCACAGTTGTATTTAACCACACCTATTCACTCAAGTCTATGTTTGTAACCCAATGGGTATCCATAGCGCCTTCGCTCTTCTCTTATGTTTTAGGCACTTTTAGACAGATGACAGTGGCCTGATGAGACCCGATAAATACCTTTGGGTCGAAACGCTGATACCGTCCCCCTCCGGTTGTTTTGGAACGCATTGTTTTAGGTCTGTGTAGATTTATTGGTATAGTCTTTTGATTATAACTACACAACCGTGGGCAGCAGTGTCTATGTAGAGATATATATGCTTGTATATATGATTGCACTTTTTAGCACTATGTTGTTCGTACTATTCATTGTACAACATGCAATCAAATTTGTTTGTCCAATGCATAATGACGTTGAAAAACTGAGAGAAGAGCCTTACGATTGATTCAATTTTCAAATCATGTATAAAATAATTGTTGAAATAAGCTGAAGGAATATGTATGAGTAATTAGATTATCCAGGAGTAGCATATGGGGTGATCGCTTGAGTGAGTCCCACATGACAATTGTTTGGCTATAGTTGTCTACCCTCAGCTCCGTGGGCATACACAGTTGTCCTTGTTCTGTTTACGTACTTCATAAGGGGGGTCATAGCCCAAATCCAGATAGGCCATCACTATCTCTTATTTATGGGCCTGTCTAAAATCCCTGTTGATAAAGAGATTTCTACCCTCAGGGTGGTGGTCAATGGGGACAAGCCAACAAACCTCCCAATCTGCTATCTGGGGGGAAGGAGGGCAGAAAGACTGTTTGTCCCCTTTGTGAGTGGGCATGGTCCTATGCCAGGATGGGTCGCCCCCATCCCTTTGTTTTAAAGGAAATACATTCCCAGGTTACTAATGGACTTCCTGACCCCCAACCTGTGTTTGCCCCCTGGTGGGAGGCAGAAAGACTGTATTTCCCCTTTTGGGGTGGGTGGTACGGCCAGATACCAGTGTGAGGCCCCCCCATCTTTTTGTTTGTTTTGGCACCATTTTAACATACCCGTTGTCTAGTGGGCTCTGTGCCCCTTCTGAGAAGAAAGTAGGGGCAAACCCCTAATCTGAGCTAACCTACTATCTGCCCCCCAGAGCAGGAAGACTATAGCCCCTTTTGTTGTGGGGCGTGACCATATGCCAAGGTGGTCCGACCTCCCCCATGTGCCCCCAACGGGACAGAAAGCCTGTTGCCCCTTTTGGGCTTGGGGTGTGTCCCAATGCCAGGGTAAAATCCCTGGCATACAGTGGGCTTTCTACCCCGAGGGGCACATAAAAGGCACAGCCCCAATGAGGGCAAATTTCCTGTCTGCTCCCCGGGGAGGAGAAAGACTCTATCAGCTCTTCAGACCATACCCAGTCCTTAGCACTGGACTGGGTATGGTCCAGTGCTAAGGTGGGCCACCCCATACTTATTTTGTGGCTTCATTTTGAAAATCCCTGGAGTTTAGTCTGCTTTCTACCCCACCCTCTTCTGGAGGAGGGGAGAAGATTGTGGGCAAGCACCCATCTGCCTCTCAAGGGGCTGTACTGCCCCATCAGTGGTCGGGGCAAAGCCTGGTGTCAGATGGGATGCCCCTCCCCCTTATTTTTGGGCCATTCCAAATTCCAGTGGTGTGTAATGGGCTTTTTACTCTCCAATCTGCCACCCAGGAGGGCAGAAAAATTGTATTGTCACTGGGCCAGGCAGAGGGGCAATAGTAGGCCTGCTGAAGGACAGAGGAGAGGCACACAAAGGAAAGGAAGACAATTGAGCTCTCATCTGAGCTTCCTCACTTGCTGAGACCCATGTTGCTTCCACCATGGGCACTGAACTCTACAGGTCATTAGGGTAGGTGTTCAGTGCTACTGATGTCAACCTCACATTGGTTATCCACATCCTCAAGCTTATCGCGATTCCCTTGCACACCTCGCTGCTTCTCTGATCCAGAACCTCATTTAATCAACACTGTAAGACATCAATCTACTTCTATCAATTGCCACTTGCAAAATTTCTTCAAACTCATTTTTTGAAAGCCCAACATTTATTTCTCTCTCTAGGAGACTCAAATGGAATATTAGTATCAGACATGTCATTTGAAATCGATGGGGCAACAAAAGTATCTGCTACTACTCTGCAAAACTGTCAATGTACTCTCAGGTGGGGCGCTCGCTGAAGCACCTGCAACTGCAAGCATGGTCAGTCCCTGTACTTTTACACTCATACCATCTCCTGCTGCTCCCGTATCAAATACTATGGAACCCTGTCCCTGTCTCTGGATCCCATCCTTATATGGAGAAGGTCTAGAATTCAAAAGATCATTTAAAAAGTTATCCTCCTCATCTGAATCTCATTCTCAGCTTTGTTTCTCTCTATCTCCCTCATCGATTTTCATATGCCGTTTCTTTGAGTATTGCAGGGAAATGTCCCACTCCCACTATCATCCTCCAACATTTTTCTTGATGATCCCACTTGCCTCTAAGCCATTGTCTAAATGAACCCTTCACCTGCTTCTTGTTTTTATTTCTCTCCTTCTCTGTAGCCATCCAAACCCATTTGTTCTATGCCTCAAACTGTGTAGGTCTAGTTAACGGTTTCCTCTCATTCATAGTCTGTCTCTAGAAATCTAGCTTTCTAATATTAAAGGTACTCTACAGAAAACTGCAAGTCCTTGTCAGAAGAGGGTATTCATGCCAGTCATGAATCCAGGTACACGTATAAAAGCCACTGTCGTCATCATTTCATACACAGGTGAAACCGCTGCAGGTATTTTTTGTCCCTCCGTAGCAGGTATGCTAGGATTTTTAGGTTTATTCAATACAGAGCCCTTTGTTTGCACTCGAAACAATCTAAAAAAAACACAAAACAAATTAGCGAACAACAACCAATCCCAGTGCCGCTGTGCCAAAGGTCAACCAATCACAATGTGGCTTTGACAGCAACCAACCAAACACAGCACAACTCTGTGTTAACGTCTCACTAATTCCAATACGACTCCTCGGCTGACTAATCAATCGCACCACTACTTCTCAGTGGGACGAGAAAGCAATTGTACAGCATTTCTCAATGAGCACACACTAAATATATCAAAATAAATCTTGTCTGCTCAACTTAAATATGAGGAAATACTGTTTGCAAACAACAGGTACAAGACTAGCACCTTTGTGGCTCTTGTCAACCTCAATCAACACCAAAGCAGACTCCCGTCCAACGGCTGTTTACCTCTAGCTAGTATATTTACTCCTGTGCACCGAGGAGCAAAAGACACTAACCTAGATTAGACATACAAACTCCTAGAAAAGGAAAAAACATGTTAATTCAGAAAATCCCTATTTGTGTGTATGCAGCGCCTTGCAAACTACACTACCTTTATACAGACAAATTCAGCAACAATATCTTGAGATCTTGGATTTCAACGAATCCAATAACCAAACAAACAATAATAAAACTCAAAACTTCTTTGACGCAAATTACAAATAAAAATAGTACATCACAGTGATCAAACCACCATTTGAGCCCCAAATCAGCCTTGCATAACTAAAAGCCTCACATACACCATAGCAATCCATCACGCAACACAAGAGTCAGCACTTTATTAACACATTACAACACTCTCAAAGACAAGAATCATTCCACCTTATTCATACTTACAACCCGATCTGTTTAGGGGCAGCACTGCAAATCATGATCTTGGGAAAATCCACCAGGAAATTTCACCTTACGAAATCCCATGACACTATGTTCTGGGCAAAAAGGGAAACTTCTAAAGCAGAAAGGAAGTGTTCTTACATCACAACCACTGTTTGCTACCACAGATTTGTGGGTGTGGGCAACCCTGAAATTTTGACACCCCAAAAATTTACCTCAACAGGACGCCCACAAATCGATGAATCGGAGATGGTGTTAAACCTCAATTTCATGAGGCAATGTGTCCCTTAAGTAAGACACCTCCCACAACAGCAAAATATCAGAAATACAGTCAATTAAGTAAAAGGGCCCACTCAATAACTGAGTTCTAGTTCAGCCGAATAGTTTATAGGATCTATTACAAAATCCATAGAAAATGAGGTACAGACAGTGGCGGCTCCTCCGCTAAGGCGGAGGAGCGTCGCCCCACTGCTGCTGTGTAGCAGTAAAAAAAAAAGGAAAGATAAAATGATAATAACGCGATGTTATTATCATTTTATTCTTCTCTACTACGGCAGCCTGAGGGCGGGGCAGGGCTGCTCTGCTGACAGAGCAGGGGAAGAGTGGTGGGCACACTAAAGTGCACATCATGCTATGACCGGCCCTCTAAGGCCGGCCAGACAGTCATGCGCACTTGAGCATGTTCGCTATGCAGGCTGCATTACAGCCTGCATGGAGAACATGCCCATCACAACGCTGCATTGCAGTGTTGTGATTGGCTCAGGGGAGCCTGGCTGTTTCCTGTCGGCAGAGGAGAGACGACGTGGAACGAGGTGGCGCCTCACCACCCCAGATCCGTGCTGGCCACCACTGAGAGTTAATGCCATGAAGGCTCTTCAGCAAATAGAGCATTACAGAGAAGTGCAGAATCAAAAATATTTTAAGTCCCAAGTAGGCATCAAAATCAGAAGAAGAACAGACAGCATCCTTAGTAGCAAACAGAGGGTTTTTTTTTACATTATTTTCACATATGAAATTAACAAAACTGCAGAATCACTGTGGTGTGAGCAAATGTATAATTTCATAGCAAATCAGAACACAGCTTTATTAAATGTCATATTGCCTTAACACCTAAGCACTATCCCAATATATGAAAAATTATTCTGCCCACTCTATGCTAACACCATCCAGAGATTGTGCTCTATGCTATTCTATTCTATGAGCACTTATATAGCGCATAGCTACCCATAGGCATTCCCGCGCTGTTAGTGCGGCACAGAGACTTAAGAGGAATTTACAGAGACCCATTCTGGATAAGACAAGTTTTCCGTGATTTCTGAAAGGGACCTTCTCTTGTAGGGGATTTCCCTTTTTATTCATAAGCCCTGAATAGTTCCGCCCACATGTAGGGAACCCAGAGTACTACTGCAATATATCTTCTTAAGTGTAGCATTTCGTCTTTCCTCAGGAAAGCCTGCAAAGAAACTTAAGAAAAACGCGGATTATACAGTTTATATACCTAGGCTACAATGGCCGAATTATTGATTATTAAGTCAAAAAAGGGCCAGCACAAAGCATTGGTGTACAATTATGAGATATGTTTGCAAACAGCAAAAATCTGCCTCACAAACCCTTTTTATAATAGAGATGGAGGAGAGAAGGACAGAGTAGCCTCATAGGCTGTCATTATCTGGCTAAAAAGGAAACTGCGCCTTTAAGAAACCGTAGAACACCAGTATCCCATCATGCTCAGCTGGTGGCAGTTGCTTCAGTTCTTTTTTCCGGCTCCTGCTGACAGGATCCTGAAGCACTAAGCTCGGCCTTTTTAGGCCTATTTTCTCTACATAAACTCTGTGGAATTTTGTTACAACAACCTAATTCGATGTTTTTCATCTTTCTCTTGCAATTTCTGCCTTTTTCTGACAGAAAATTGAGAGTTTTTCTCTAACAAAATGCCTTCTTTACTGGACTCAGTGTCCTGCCCGTGGAACAAAGAAGGCCTCAGACATCTTCATAACGCCTACAGCAAGTAAGAAGTTTTCCAGCCATTCCCTGAGGGAAAGAGGACGCAAACATAGTCTGAAGGTATGTCTTCAGAACAAGGAGAGGGTCAGTCCTCTAACAAGGCTCTGCCTTTACCTTTGGCGAGCGAGGAGAGGGTCCTCTACCAGTGCTCTGTCATTTGACTTGGAAGAGCGAGGAGAGGATCAGTCCTGTACCAGGGTTCTAGCAGTCACCTCTGAAGGATGTCTAAGCTCCAGAAAAGAGTATTACGGCCCAGAAACAACATCGTTTCCAGTCGACGTTGAGTGAATCGACGTCGAGAGCGTCTACGTCCAGAGGATCGATGTTGACATCGCCGTCCCAGACTAGCTCAGCGTTGAGGGACTGATGCCGCTTGACGTCGACACACGGTACCTTGACGTCTTCAACCCCTGTCGACTTCAAGAAAACCTGTCGATGTCAAGAAGACCTGTTGACATCAGGACTTTCAGCCCTGTCGAAACCAAGAAGATACACGACTTCGAGTCATGCTAACCTGTCCATTTCGAGAAGAAAGTCGACGTCCAGGCATGCATGCCTGTCAACGTTAAGAAGCAAGTTGCAGTCCTGTCGACGTTGAAGCGTCACAGGACTACGCCATTGAGACACAATCGACGTCCACAAGTCCACCATGCGTCGAGGCATATCGATTTCATCGCATCGGCAATGTCTTCAGCCTTTGGTGTCACAGGCACCTAAAGTAACAGCCGGATTAGCCTCCCCACACCAGGTGCCTGCTGGGTTCCAGCCTTCGCGAACCAGGAGCTGTAGCTCCGAGGCAATGTCTTCAGCCTTTGGTGTCACAGGTCTCTCTATAGCAAGGGTTCATGTCCCAGCAGTGGGGGCAAGGTTATCTTTAAAAACTCCTAACATTTCAATGGCATCAATGTGTTTTTCCCCACCTAAAGGCTCCAAATCTCTTCCGGCGCCAATTCCTCTGAAGGCCTCGATCAATGTCTGTCAGGCAGGCTCAGGCGCTTAAGGAGAGGACGCAGAACTCATCCTGCTCTCCTTCATGGCGACGTCAAGCCCCGGTCTAGATTCACTCACTGTAGTGCGCTTAGCAGACCTATGACTGCTGAGAAGTGCTGACTTGAAACAAAGTGCTGGTTAGTGTGAACGAGCCATCGCCCACGCTATCACTGCTTCCATCCTCGAAGCAAGTCATGTATCTCCATCAGTTCTAGCCATGGGACCCAATATATTTCTTCCATGGTGTGTAATAACTACATTCATGCCACCTCTGGTCTTCCTTCTTGACGGCACAGGGATATTGCCATGGCATAGCCTTACAAACGGCCTTTCATTTTTCAACCGCAGTCTCGGCGGAGCATCCACATCTCTACTTCTACATGGAGATAATATTCACCATACTTCGTCGGATTCTCCACGGCCTCCCATTTCTATGGTGGACGACAGCACGGCTGTCGGTTGTCTATGCATTCTGCTTCAGTAATGTATTTACACTTTCCAGGTGGTCCTGGTTAGATGAGCTGCAAGGTACCATGGTCAACATCAGCTCCGCCCTTTCTTACCGGGCCACTTAAAGCCAGCTCTGGATTTATATTTAGATTCTCTACTTCCTCTGCTCCTCCCCTTCATCTCTTCGGTCATCATGCTATACTTCTGCCTCCTCTGTACCAGTAGTACGGCCGCTCTCACCATGAAAGCAGCCGGTGCAGCGCCTCTCCCACGCAGCTCAGTTTTGTCTCCATTTAATTTGAGACAGGAGCTCTTCATCCACTTGGCAACTCTCTAAGCAGGGACCTAATGAGGAGGATGGGAACCATGATTCTGGGTGAGATAAAAGACCAGTTGTGTATCGTCCGCATACAATATTATTGAAATCCCAAAGGGGAGCACGAAATGTGCAAGAGGTCTCATATATAGATTAAAAAGTGTAAGGCTCAATGAGGAGCCCTGGAGTACTCCACATTTAAGGGGGAGGCTATCCGAAGTACAGTCCCCCTCATAGATCTGGAAGGTCCTCTCTTCCAGGAAGGACTTAAGCCAGACTAAAGCAGATCCAGCAATTCTTGCACTCTGTAATCTGCCCGCAAGAGTATTGTGATTTACGATGTTAAATTCTGAGGTGAGATCTAGGAGGATAATCGCAGCTGAACCTACCTGATCTAGAAGCCTTTTGACTTCTTCTACCACTGCCAGAAGAGCGGTCTTTGTGCCGTGATAGGGCCGAAAACGGGCCTGCAAGGAATGCAGAATATCTAGTTTCTCAAAAAATTCAGAGAGCGCAAAATTGGTATGTCTTTTAAGTATCTTACTTATCCCAGGCAAGAGAGATATTGGGTGGTAGTTTGCTAGATCGAGAGGATCTAAGTTGGGCTTTTTCAGAAGTGCTTTAACCATGACGTGCTTCCAAGTCACCGGGACAATGCACGTGCTTAATGAGCGATTCCCCATTTCGAGACAGGTAAGGAGAATCACCTCTGACCCTTTGGATAGATGTGTAGGGGGGCAAATCCTTAGGAGAGCCCGATTTGACTTTGCTCAAGCTATCTGAGAGGCTATCTGGTGTCGGGGGCAGGGGTGGCTGGGGAGAGCAGTCAATTTAGTCGGATTGGTAGCCGACCCGTTTTCCTAAAAACAGTCAATGTTGGATTGGGAAACCAGTTGGAACGTATCATAAATAGGCAGAATTTTCCAGGTCTTTACACCATGCAGGCGATGCTTCAGGTATAGGGCCAGATGAGGAGGACTCTAGAAGGGTTTTCTAGATGGCGGAATAAACTAGACACATGAACAACAGCAATAAATGAATAGGGCACAGGGAGATAACTGGGGACCTTGAAATGCAGTTAGTTTGTGACTAAGCCACGGAAAGTTTATCGGAAACAACATGAACAATGACAATAGAAATAAACTGACATCATTCTGTTTGTCCATGTACTGCAGAAATAATAAACTGTGAGATGTGTGGGGGGAAGACTAGAGTGACATCCATTTTAAACAATATGGCTGCTAGACTCAAATTGAAGCCTAGGTGATAAAGGTCAGGAAAATGTACTTCTGCACCACAATGGAAAATCATTTTGAAAGCAACCATACTATATCAGTGTGCACATGTGCAACCGAGCGTTAAACTACGTTCTGCATGTTAATGGTGCACAAAAATATAAATGTACAAACATTCTCCACAGCACTATCAGGGCACACACCAGGCTTTCAGCTGAGGGACTACCAAGTCTGTTTGCCTGACTTCTCCTATTCTGTGGAGGTTGATACAAAGGATAATGCCAGTGTCTCTGTGGTCGTTCAGCTGAGAGTCCAAGTGGAAAGCTCTGAGGCTATCTTTAGCAGAGTCCAGCTCCAGCTCATACCATTGCCCTTCCTTTCCTCTTTACAAGTCCAGAATATTACCAGCTGTTTGCCTTGCATTCCCCCAGAAGTAATAACGTTGGCAGTTAAAGTAGAAGCGCCATGTTTCATTCAAGCAGATGTATAGTGGTGTTCCCCTTCCCACATTGATTAACAAGCAACTGTACTGAAATGTTGGTGTGGACTGAGAAAAACATACAAGGCGCCATCTTCTCCCACTCATCCCCAGTAGGGATCTTAGAGTAAGACGAAAAAGAAAGAAATTAAGAGGATGCTGTGGATGTGAAGAGTGGAAACAATGTGTAATCATTTATGCAGATCTTTGACGGGTGTTTCATTTAAGAACTTCATGGGCTTAGAATTATTGCAAAATGGTGGGGATGGTCAGGAAGATCATAGGGTACCACTGGACTTACCCACTCCCAATAATCCCTGCCTTATCTGAGATCCACCTACCCACGTTTAGCAGGTGAGACATTTGGGTGGGGGATGGGGGGTTAGTTGGGGCACACTATAAACATTCAAGCCGAAGTGTTCCCCTTCATCAATCAAGAATCAAACAATTATTCTAAAATTGTGGTGAAGGACATGGGGTGTCATTGGACTCAACCGCTCAGGATCATCTGTACCATGTAAGGAAACCCCCTACCAAAAGATTTACTGAAGAATAACAATTTGGGGATAAAGCAGAAGTCCTGAGCAACCATTCAGGTTGATATATCAGGGATATATCCCTTCCCCCACTGGACAAATAACTATCTCTGTCAAGGAATCTTCATTAATATTGATAAACACTGAACAACCTCACATATGTGTGGGATCCCAGAACATATTTAAAACAAGGCAAATGCATCATTCGCTTTCCCTTGTTTGTCGTTTAATACACACATGCAAGAGATGTAGAAAAAAATAAAAAACGGATTCACATCATATAGTAGCACTGCTACCCCAAACTCCTTTTTATTTCCCCCTTTTTGAAAACAAAAACATGAGGGAAATGCTACCGTAGGCATATAGCCTGAAATGTAGGCAATCTGCACTATCACCTTTAGACAACCCATGGATCCCTGCAGTTACAGCATGCAACATGGTCAGAGTAAGCCCATCAGCTGTGGTTTCTGGTTCTGTGACTAGGATCCATGAACAGAGGGCTCTGACCTTCAGCAGTTTTTCACACACATTATAAGGGTTATTTGATGTTGCTTCACACAACAGATGCATTTTACAAGCTAACAAAATTAATTTTCTAACTGGTAAGACACCAGATAATGTCATGATGCGTCCCACAACTGTCTGCATCAGCAAGCACTTGTCCTTACCTTACAGTACACTCGTTCACTTTGTTTTCTTTGGTGAAATCAAAAGTAAGCTTTGAGTAGCATCTTAAATTGCATTGTGGCAAGAAGTCTTAACTGATTAGTCTGCTACTAAGGAATAATCTGCTTCTGCAAACAACACCTCAGAGCATTGTAGATAGTCTACCCTGCTGAAACAAAATGCCACTGATAGTGCCCAGTAATCACCAGCTGCTCCTGGACCCAGAGAAAAAAAGCCTTATATCTAAGTTACCCCTTGAAAACATCTTATAATAACTGTTAATTTCATTGTATGTTTTTTCCTTCGATATGCAACATGTGCGTTACTTATGTAGACATTTTACATTTGAATGTGACATTTATGAGTGTATTGTTACATCTCACAGCATTATATGTTTTGGCATACCATACTGATTATTTAATTCCTTAGTCCCAGGACCCAAAGGTGGCGGACCGATCACCTACTGTCTTTCGCTCTGAGCTAATTGAGGACCTACGGAGGGCCAAGCGGGATGCATATGAGGAGGAGTACGAGCAGGCCCTTGTTACCGTCAAGGACAGACTGATGGAGGTGGAGGGGCCAGACATGAAGGAGCAAATGAAAGACCAGATCCGCCAGTGGTTTATTGAGTGCCAGTAAGTATCTAGAAACTCCTGGGAATGCCCACATACATTACTTTATGGAGAATGAACACAAAGCATTGTATTGCATTGAAGATCATGCCAAATTCCTTTGCACGTCACTGAGTTGAATATGGTGCATATTTGAATCACTGCAAGGATTACTTGCATGCGGGTAACTCTGTCTCTGCTCGAGGGCGTGTAGAGCTCCTGTCATGCTCCACGTCTAAGGAACTGCTTCTGGGGGCTGCCGCAGCTGTGAGGGATGGTGTCTGTTGGCATCTGATGGTGGAGGGGGGTGCTATGCGGAGACCAATGCACTCCAACGCTATCTTGGTATTCCGTTTGTGGTAAAGGCATTGGCTGCCTTATCCAACACGGCTTTAGGAGGTGGGGGGCCCGCTGTGTGGCTAGGGGACACTCAGCACTCGTGTGGTGCGGCGTGATCTTCCCCCGGATCCTCTCCCTAATAAGACACAGCAACCTCGGAGGGTTACGTTAGATGCTCTCTGGAGGGCGGTGGGATCCTGAGTGACCGCGGAAGTGACCTACTTAAGGTGCTGGTGCGGCCCCTTGGGCTCTTCCGTGTCTAGCCATGACATAGATGCCACTTCGAGCTACGTTCGGCAAATTACCCGGCAACTCTTCTCGCAGCGAAGCGTATGGTGATTAAGTGGGTTTGCTACACTTTGCAGGGAACATAAGAGAGCATAAAGACGACAAGCGAAATTGGTCAACAGCATTTAAAGGAAGGTGGACTCTTGCCCCTCCAACAGAGCTATAGACCACGCTTCCTCCCTGTATGTCTGGGCTATTGAAGCGGCATACAAAACGGGAGAGAGCGGGGAGAGTGCAAACCCCCACAAAATCAACTAAATCGGCTAAAATTTCAATAGCCCGACACAACCAGTCGATTGTAGGAGACTCTAAAAACATGGATCTGGAGGGCAGACAGAATGGTTTTGAGGGCAGACAGAATGGCTTTACTCAGCAACTAGATGGAGAGGCAGACAGCAGTCTGATTATCAATGCAAGCACTTCAGAAAAGTTGTAGCAATGTGCGCACAAGGCACTAAAGAAGATTTTAATAAGAGTCAGCCTGGGGTTTCCAGGGCCTTGACTGCTCTTGAACAGCCCCCACCCTCCCCCGACGTAATGCCACCTCAGGGAACGATTTCCGCTATAGGAGGGAGCCCTTTGGCACAACAAGATGCTATACTTATCATAAATTCAACTCCAGCCCAGGAGATCGCAAATACCTGTGAAAACCCCCCATACCCCCTATTTGGTCCCAAAGCTTTGAAATCAACATAGGGGGGGGGGGGTAGGGTAAAGTTCATCCATTGTCAATGGAGGCAGAGAAAAAACCAAAAGAGTTGATACTCTTAGACCCTAACGCTACACAAGCATTCCCAGGAACTCAGGAGGGGTCTGGTACACAAAATGCTCTGGAGTGCCAAGAATCTCAAACCTCTCAGTCAAAGCAAGTTATAGAGAACGCTCTACCATTTGCAATACTAGGTTCTGTTCCAGTTAGAGAGCTCCCAGAAGTGCCAGTAAACATCACTCAGTTGGGGGGTCTGCTTCAACAGATCTTTTGAGAATTAAGGGAGATGAAGAGTGCTCAAAATAAGGCCCACGGAGAAGTGCAGACGTAGCTGAGTAAAATTAATGATAACTTGCTCCAACTCAGTTCAAGATTAGCGCAGGCAGAACAATGTGTCTCCGACCTGGAGGATTTTTAAAAAACTCAGAGACTTATGTAGCTAAACATAAACGTGAGGTTTCGGATATTCAGATGAAGCTTGACAAGATGGAAAAAGATCCCGGCGCTCCAATCTACATTTTACAGGGATTCCAGAAGGGCGAGAAACCGGTCAAGATCCAATAAAATTTATTTCGCCAGTATGTTCTCCCAGATAGTCAAGCCAAGATAAAGGATTTTTCCATTATGTGGGCTCATCGAGTCCCCTCCCCTCTGCTTTCAAATGCCAGATATCCTCATACATTCCTGGTTAACTTCAGGGATTTTCGCATGAAAGAAAAAATTCTATTGGAGGCTATCAAGTCAAAGGGATTTAAGACGCTTGACAAGTTTTGACTCAATATTTTTTCAGATATGTCCGCGGTGGCAGCCCGTCAGCAGCGAGAATTTAAAACCATAATTTAAATTTTTAATAAACAAGGTATTCAAGCAGCCTTGGTGCAACACTCTAAATTGAAATTTCTCCTTGAAGGACAATTTCACTTACTGGGGTCAGAGGAGCAAGCTAATGAACTCCTGCAGCAGCTGCACAGAAAGGAGCTATCAAAGTGAACGGAATGGCTATGGACTCATGCTTGCATTTTATTGATTCATAAGATGGAGGTGCACAAGCAAGTGTTTTTAAAGAACCCTCTGCTGACGTCTGGCTTATTATAGGGTGGCGGTTACCACCGGAGGATGGTTTCTGGGTGCCATACCAAGGGAGGGCAAGCGAGGGCGAAGGCAGCCTCTGTTTGAGAGCCCGAGGTGGGTGAGGCTCTCCAGGGTATACTGCCCTAAGGGGGGAGAAAAGGGAGGGGGTGGGGAGGGGTGGGGGGTGTGAGTGTGGAGGTGTGGGGCAATCACAAAAGGATGTAGCAGAGCTATTAGCGGATTTTGTCCGGTATCAAAAAGGAAGAATAGCTTATGTTCATTGTGAGTTATGGCCTATAGACGGCTGAGAATTATTTCATGCAACTCTAATGGTCTCAATAAAAGACGTAAATTCCGGGCAATGCTATCCTGGTTTAGATCACTGCAGGCGAGTATTATTCTCTTTCAAGAAGCACCTAAAAAATGGAGCCCTCCCATTGAAAGTCCCTGCTTGCATTCAGCATGTATTCTAAGCCTCCTCTAATGCAGCTATTAGTGGGGTGACTATTTTAGTCGCTAAAGAACCGCCATGAAAAGTACTCAAGGTTTATAGAGATCTGGGAGCCAAGTGAATTTGGGTGCAATGAAGATTTCAAGTCAGCTGATCAACTTGCTGAGCTATTCTGGTCCTATTGAGGATTTGCCTCAGTCTCTTGGAGCTTTATATAATATTGCAAAAGGGGAATTGGACCCTCTGGGGCTAGGGGGCGATTTTAATATGCTCACCAACACAACTTTAGACTCATGTCATACCAATAAAATTCAGAACAAACCAAAATTGATTAACCTTCTTCGTTTATTGATGCAAGATTTTGCCTTGGTGGATCCTTGGCGTAGTGATCACCCCAAGAACAGCTATATACTTGTCACTCAAACGATTTAACTCTTTGTTTGTTAAGAATTTCACATATTCTCCAAGGAGCCCAATCAGAAATAATAGGCAATGAATTTTCAGATCATTCAATAATTACAGTAAATCTTTGTTTATCAGACCAGCAGCACAAGAAATCTAGATGGGTTTTTGATATGTCCTTATTAGTTAATTGCCAGTGAGTTACACAAATGCGGCAGGCCCTGGAGGCATTTTTAGAGCTGAATGTCGATACGGCCATCTATTTCACAGTTTTGGGCATGCTGAAAGCCTTTTTTAGGGGAGAAGTGCTAGTTTTTTTGACAGAACAGAGGCAGATAGAGAAGAACAAATACCAGCAACTACTACTAGCTTTAGATCAGGCAACAGCAGCTTATATCGCATCTCCCACAAGGGAGTCCAAGTGAGGCGGCTCAGGCTAGAATATAACCTTCAGGTTCACTTCACTTCGAGGGAGATAATAAATAAAAGGAATACTTGCGTGCACTACTGTATGGAATACCCAAACATATTCATGCATAAAACGTTTAGTGCAACAGACAAAATTCTCCTTAGTGTGCACGGTTAAGGGATGCATACTTATCACTTATGCCAATGCCTCTCAATGCACTTACTAGTTTTCAGACAACCCTGCGGCCCATTTAGACTGCTGTAGCTAAATATCTGTTACTCTCCGGTCAGTGACAAAGTATTTCCAGAGCTACGTTTCAGCTCCCTTTAGTCCTTGTCCCTCCTGTCAGTCGGAATTCATGGAGGAAGGTCAGTGGGTCTAAGCAGATACTGCAGAGTCTGGGCACAAACCCAATAACTCATCAGCCAAAAAAACACTGCAAAAGCCAAGCCAAAGATAGGGTTTCCTCTGGTTGTTAAAGTGAAACTGTATACCACACACCCTCTATACCATACACCCTTTTGTCAAAAGACTTAGGCCCTTATTTAGAGTTTGGAAAGCACAATACTTTGTCAAAGCTTAGCAGATATCCCATCTGCTTCGTTATAAGTGCCACTTGCTATAATGCACTTGTATTATGGAGTATGAGATACCTGCCAGATTTGTGACCGAAGTATCCCGTCCGCTAAATTCCCCAGGTCTCTATTCAACAGGGTGTGTGGTATACCGGGGCTGAGCTCAGTTCTGGTAATCTGAGTAAGTGGATGTTTCAGACACAGTTCAGGTAACCACTAGAGACTCCAGATAGGTTCAGCACAGGTCAAAGTGCAAATGGGTCTGAGGAAATAGAATGTCGGTTTGCGGTTGGCATCCAAATATGTCAACATTTTTAAGTTTTAAGCTTCCAGATGGCATGGCATGGCATGTCATGGTCACAATTTTCCAATGGCAGGGCTCCCATATCTCCATGGTCAACTAAACTAGATGTCACCCATTTTGAACAAGAGGCACACTTGTTTGTGGTGACATTATCACTACACCTTCAAACTGTGATACCTGAGGAACTCTAACATACAGGATGATGGTTCCAATAGTTGCAAGATCAGCACCACTGGTCTGGTCTTAATTGTGCACATCCCTAAAGATCCTATGGGCTCAGGAATTGGCGATACAGGCTCACACAAAATCAAGCCTTTCTGCTTGTCTTTCTCAATCAGCTGCTGCTCGCCTTTGTCTAGCCCACCAGGCCAAGGCAGTTTCTTCTCGTTACTGGTGTTTGAGGCAGGAACAACAGCAGGGTGTAACATAGCAACCATCTGAAGTCAAGATGATAAACAGATTTGAATGTAGCATAAACAGAGACATTGGGGTGGAAGTCAGGACCCAAATTCAGCCTTCAGATTTCATACCCCCAGCCAACCAGAACTAAGGCATTCTTTTTGGGCATTTTTTTCAGTTGCATTAAACCTACCAAAATCATAGCAAGGAATACTGCCATACCTTACAATATCATCACGTAGAATATTTACATTTATCACTGTACGACATGCCTGCACTTATAACTGCAAAGTGTACTTATCAGTGCCCAAAGAGGAAATGCAAACACATAGATTTGGATGCAGTGCCTGCATTGTTTACTGCTATGAATATGTGCAATGATCATGGCGTAGAATATGAGCACAAAACATTGTAAAAAGTGGGAATCCCTCCACACATGACTTGCAACACCTGCATTGAATGCGCACAAATTTGTCCATTACAGACTGTGGAATTAGAGAGGGATATAACACTTCAGGAGATTGAAGGGGCTAGTAGGTCATTACCTTCAGGGAAGGCAGCTGGCGAGGATTTCTTATCCCGCCCATAATGCCTCAACTGAAATAAAGAGTACTGGTTAAGCTCCCAGAATGTCAGCCAGTTTGGATTGGGCTGATTCTAGTTCACCTCAATCACCTCAATCACTGCTATCATCTGCACCTCCTACACCAATATCTAGGGGGATCCCTCCCAGTTGGCGTCTGCTTGATTTCACTCATAAAAGACCTTAGGGCGCTCCCATGATGTTAATATGTTCCCTGCCCCCACAACACCCTTCCTCCCTTTAGTACCCAATGGCATGAAACCACATGGTCCGGACTCTTTCTCCATCACTATCCCCACCCCAAATATCTCAGCTACGGCGGCAAAAAACTTCAAACACAGGCTAGTTAAACAACACCCTGAAACACTCATTGCTGATATATATATTACAACACCTCCAAAGGTCAAGAGAGAACAGATTTAATCTTCTACACCACCCGACCTGCGAAATGGAATACAATACCAATGAACTACCTTCATATATCCAAAACCGCTAACATCCTGTATGGCCGCAAACTGACAATCACTAACTCTTCTACGTTCAAAGGCAGCGCCACTGCAACCATCTACAGAAACGGAATAGTAATGATGCAAGCCGACGACACCAACCTACATTCGGTTGATTCCTTATTCCCTATGCTCTGGAATGCCAGCACCCATTTTCACAACTCACCCTCCCCTAACCAACCTCTCCCACAGGTTACAACACAAACAAACTCACAAGTCACACTAACAACTCTAACTGTACCCTCTCCTCCACCACAGTCTCTGCCCTCGCCTCCCCCCCTCACTGACCCTGGTACCTCTAACTCACTGTGCCACACCACTACCCCTCGCTCGCACACTAAGCACGTGTTAGCCATCCCTGAGTAACATCCCTAGTTTGACTCCCCAACCCTCCGACGACCCTCCCTCCATCCATCCCATCTATCCCATCCCCCAATCCTCTTCCCCACAGGCCTTTCGGGATGGCAACCTATTAACACATGCACCTGACTCCCACAACTTGCCATCAGCACTAACTAATCTGCTGACGGAAACAATACAATGGTGCCCACACCACTCGCCTACTATACCCATCATTAACATTAAAGAAACAAATGACATCTTGAGTCATACACTTACTGACAGACACACTCCCTCTCTGGACTGCCTTGCAGTGGACAGTTTGAAGCTAAACATCCCCACCAACCCCTCCATTGAATATTATTCAGAGACTAAGTCTTATGGAAAGCCAACTAGAGAAAGTAATACAGGGTATAAGCAAAATCTTAATGAACCTCAACACGTATCTGGAGCATGCCCTACACCCACACCTCCCCCCCCACTTACACCAGCTGGATAGCAACCGCCCAGCGCGATAGGGTGTCTTTGCAACAGGCATCTCGTCCAGATGGTTAACAATCGCCCAGCGCAAGATGGTTTCTACATCTCGTTACTTTTGTACCTCCTTGTGTGTCCCCGTCTTGGCCTTCACCTGATTCGACTCACGACACCGCTGTTTGCTGAACTAATTGTTGTCTGTTATCATCATGATAATGTTGTAAA
Source organism: Calotriton arnoldi (assembly GCA_963921515.1). Classification (NCBI taxonomy): domain Eukaryota; kingdom Metazoa; phylum Chordata; class Amphibia; order Caudata; family Salamandridae; genus Calotriton; species Calotriton arnoldi. The sequence goes on from CAWUFW010006217.1 coordinate 1,064,169, forward strand.
GCGCTCAAATACCTTTGGGTTTGGCCAGCGTAATATACAACTCTTAAATAAATAAATTGAGGCTGAGAGGTTTGGGTCGTCTCTGGCTACAAGCTTAACTTGTCCAAAACACAAATCGTACTGAATTTCCAACCAAATTCTCCAGTTCTAGGGCCAATCACTGCTGCCACCTGCCTTTGGGTCAGGCTTTGTGCCAACGCTGATTGTATTGTTTCGTTAAATTATGAACCCCTCTTAAAGTCTGTTATCGAGAAGATGAGGTCTTGGAACCGCCTTCCAATCAGTATCATTGGACGATGTAATATTGTCAAAATTAATATTTTACTCATATTTCTTTATCTTTTTCAGGCAATCCCCTTAAGGATTCCAAATCTCTTTTTTAGGAGTCTTGAGGGGTGATTGGCAGCTTCATCTGGGGGTATCAGAGGGCCAGAAGGGCTGTTCATGTTTTAAAACTCCCACTCAACCAAGGCGGTATGTCTCTTCCGGATTTTAAGTTGTACTTCTGGGCGGTTTTGCCTCTCACATCAAGAACTTTCTCACTCACCATAATCCTAATTATTTTGCTCAAGGGTATTAAATGGCGCTGGGGCCGGATTTCAGGTTCTCTCTTAGTAGATGTACTGATCCGAACTATTTCAAGCGTACAGTTTAAAATAATTCAGGACGCTTTCCGCTGTGGGGGAACCCTGTCCTTCTATCTATTTTCCACAATTCGGTGTTCAAAAGTTGGTTTAACCGGGCCATTAAGAATGTGGGTCAGATTTTTCTCCACAGTTTTTTGAAATGTTTAAAAATTCAAGACTTTTTTCTACACAATCTGACATATAAGGCTGGGAATAAGGATGCCAATATCCTGACTTACTTTTTCACCTTAAGTGGCAAGCCATCAGTTAAAATCTTATATAGGATTTTGTCCATAGCTAGGGCGGTTGGTAGGTCTACCCTTGATGCTAAATGGGGTACCAAGCTTGGTCAGGATATTTCAGGCAATGAAATTTCAGCTGCTTTTGATATGATCAACCTCTCTGTCTGTTCTGTCAGTCTAAAACTACAGCAATTTTATACAGTCCGTATGTTATATTATGCCCCATGCAGAATATTCAAATAGTCTAAGAGTTGTCCAACCATGAAACCTATTGTTCTAAATGTGGACAACATACGACTTATATTATTCATGTGTTTGCGGAATGCCCAGCACTCAAAACCTTTAGGTCTTATGTAGCGCAATTAGTATCCTTTCATCTGGATTACCATATTGAGTGGTCAGTGAAGGATATTATGTTGGCCTACATGATATGATATGATAGCCTATTTATATTGCGTGCAGCTACTCAAGGAGTTTCCCGGCCCAGGACTAGCAGAAAGTCAGCAGTGAAGAGTTAGACATGCACAGAGAACCAGGTTTTCATTTTCTTTTTAAATAGCAATGGATTACTCATGGACCATAGCTCCAACGGGAGCTGATTTCATGCTGATGAGCCCAGAAAAGCTAGCGATCTACCTCCTGTTCTCTGAAGGTGAATCCTTAGGATGCTGGCCAGAAATTTATTGGTGGATCTTAGCTGTCTAGTAGGCTTGTAGAAGCTGAATCTGGTTCTAAGGTAAGTAGGTCCTGTATGATACAAAGCATCATGTACCAATACCAGGGTCTTGAATTTAACTCTCTCTCTGATGGACAGCCAATGGAGTCCCGGCAGGTGTGACCTGATATGAGTACGCCTCGGAACATTTAGCAAAAGTCGAGCCGCCGCATTCTGGATCACCTGAAGTTTATCCATTAGGTGCTCCGGAAGGCCCAAATGCAGGGTGTTGCCGTAGTCAATTCTAGATGTAATCTATTCCTGAATAACTGTTTTCTTTGCAGAAAATGATAGAAGGGGTAGAAATTTCTTAAGGGATCTCATAATCCCCCAAAAGATGCCTACCAGCCTTTTTACGTGAGGGCTGAAGGACAATCTATTATCAAATGAAAGCCCCATATTTTTTACAAAATCTTTTTGGGGGCCTGGGGGGTGGCATCATCTGGTCAGAAAGTTTGCCAGAAATGTGGTGGGAACGTCCCAAAGAAGAGAATTTCAGTTTTTTCCTCATGGCATTTGAGTTGAGCCTTTGCTAATGAGTGAAAAACTGCTTTTAGGCAGGTTTTGATGTGTGTGCCCTTCAGCTCAATTCCCTTGGTCCAAGAGAAGATCAATTGTGTGTCGTCCGCATAGGAGATCACTTTTGCTCCCAATTCTTCTGCTAACTGGGCCACGGGAGTGAGATATAGATTGAAAAGTGTGAGGCTCAAAGCCGAGCCCTGGGGGACACCAGTATCTACTCCACGGAGGCTGGCTGAGCATGGAGGGATTCAGACTTGCTGGCTTCTGTTTTCTAAAAATGATGTTAGACAGTCCAATGCCTGTCCTGTCACTCCGATGTCTTGGAGACAACCTAGCAGCAGCGCACGGGGGACCATATCGAAAGCTGCAGACATGTCCAATATGATCAGTACAGCTTTTCCAGGGTGCCTCAAATATATTCTGGTACCTCGACTAGAGCTGTTTCTGTTCTATACTAGGCTCTAAAGCCAGATTGACTTGGGTAAAGTAACTTGTTTACTTCCAAGAAGTTCAAAAACTGTATGTTCACCTGCTTCTCTAAGATTTTAGATAAGGCTGGTAATAAGGAGATAGGCCTGTAAATGGCCAGGATAGCAGGGTCTGCTGCTGGATTTTTTATGAGTGGAATAATCATTGCCTGCTTCCATACACTAGGGACTGTAGCTGTCCTTATTGATGTATTTAGAATCCAGTTTGCCACCAGATTGATGGTGTCCACCCCAAAGCCAGCAATTTCGGGGGATATGTATCTTTAGGGGAACCTGATTTGACATCTTTTAGAGCCCTCAGGGAGCTGTCCAAAGAGATAGTTTCAAAGGAACTCAGCTTTATACTAGCATTTGTATTCTCCCTACTTTGTCGTATTATACCGAAGTCTACATCTGTTGTCCTGCCAACTGTTAGGCTAGCTTGAATACTTAGTATCTTAGTAGCAAAAAAGCTTGCAATCTTTTCACACCATTCGACCTAAGCCGCCTGAGAATTGGCGCAAACCGATGGGGTCACCAAACTCTTAACTATGGAGAAGATCTCTTTTGAGCTGTTTCCTGTCTTTCTGATGCACTCCTCAAAATGAGCTTGTTTAGCTTCAGTTACAGCTGCATAGTACAAACCTGATATTAGTCTTAGATTAACCTCGGTGGTATCAGTTGCGATCACTGTTGCCTGGTTGTGTATCGCCAGAGCATGGGTTCATCCTACTCCCCCACGGTTTCTAAAAGGTGGTCACTGTTTTCACAGATTTACGAACTTGAGTCCACTATCCTTAAGGCCAAAGGCCCCAAAGCTCACACGCATCTGAATAACGTTTGGTTCAATGTTTTTTTGTGAGGCCCAGAACTTTGTATTTTCTATGTGTATTTGTACTGCTGTATTTCATACTTCTTTTCTGTATTTTGGCCATTACTATTCACAAATATTTGTCTGATGTGGTGTGCTTACCTTGGTTGTTGTTTGAGATCCTATTGGTTGATCACAAGCAACTTTAATAAAAATATATTTAAAAAAAGAATGCGCACAAAAATCACAACATTCAACACCTTCACACACTACAACATTAGAATAGGTGTTGTGGTAGAATGCTCCATTTAAGGAGCTGCTCTCCATCTAAAGTTTGGGAACTACAAAGTGTTCCCAACTTCTTTGCATAAGTTATGTGGCACTTTATGCCTGAAATTTCTTTTTCTGGACTTAAACATTGTGGTCCTTGTGTCCGGACAAAGCTGTGCTTCTCTAGCAAGCTCTTCTAAGAATGAAACACGTGTCAGGAGCTGCTTCTATTCTTTCTAGGATGGCTTGGTAGGTATTTTATAAATCTAAAGCTGTAATACTATGCCTGAAATGGTTAAAGGATTTTGTCAGATTTCAGCTCGGCATGGATAGCACTAACTGATCACTTCATTGTAAAAATGTCAAAAGGCTTTGTCACTTTGTAGCTCAGTGCGGATGGCACTATGCTAATTCTATGCTTGAAAAGGCTGCTCGAAAAACAGAAATTTGAGGTGAGCAGTTTTAGAGTGTTAAACTGCTCTCTACATAAAACCTGGGAATTACCCAAAGTTATATATATATATATATATATATATATCAAATCAACTTACCTATGTTGTGATGGTCCATTGGTAGTAGAGAGGAGTCCCTTTGTAATGGATACGTTATAATGACTTATAACCCATTTAGAGATGGAATACTAGCCAACATCACTCCACCCAGCAAGATTTACCTGCATGCATTATTGCATGGAAGGGCAGTACATGCTGATACTTGCCTAAGTCACAGCATGGGATATCCCCCAAGTCACTGCAGGGAAGGGCTATGCTTTTCACTGCATGCTGCTGTATGGACTGCCTGCACACATCACTGGGTGGTGAAGATACACCTTCTCCCATCAAGGTATCAGAGGGACATACACTTCTGCAAACATCACTGTGTAAGTGGGGTGTCATATTTTATATGATCGTTCTGCATGCGATTTTTGTATGAAGGTGAGGCCTCAGTTGCTTTCATGATGGTGACACTATCTTGTCTGAATTCTGTAATCTGTGCGCTATAATGTCGAAGATATTCAGTGTTTCATGTTGCTTCCATGATATTTTTATTCTTAGTGACAATACTGGAAAATTCCCAGAGTACCCCAAAGATGAGGATGGAGGATCCAGCATAATCTTTGCAGAAAAATCCCCAGAGGAGGTATGGATGCGAGTCAACCTGTTTCATTTCAGGCGGGCCTTGTATATAAAAAAATATGGTCATCTTGATAATTAGGATGCTCGGCTGGCCACTTGTTACCCTTGACATGGAAGTCAGTAAGCTTGATCATAGCGCGTCTGTCTTGCTTCGCCCTCCCAAAATACCACTCCCACACGATGGCTCAAACACGACGAAGCAAGAGACATATAACACACCACCTAGAAAGGGGTTTCACTTTATAAAACTAAACACATCAAAGACTCTCTTTTCAGAATAAGGCTTGGGGTTTTATTTATGCAAGGCTCTCTAACAGAAAGGCTTTCCCAGATGTCAAATGAACAACATTCAACTGTATACAGAAATATATATATATCTATATATATATATATTGACTGAAAAAACCATAGGTTTCAGGCACGTTATAGTTAGAAATTAGCATTTAAAAAACCTTACAAATTCACTGAAAAACCATAGGTTTTAGGGACAGTTATAGGTAGTTGGACATTGCACTCGTACAAAACCCGTGAAATTCCCCCGTTATAGTTAGTTCAGCTAACTATAACTCGCGCCCCCGCAATGCACTGCTGATGACGTCACATATTACATCACTCATGACATGGTCAGTGACATCACTGATGAGATCACTGATGACATCTCAAATGACATCACTGATGACATCATCCAGTGACTGTGTGTTTCTGTAAAGTTTAAATATTTTTAATATATATAGGGAAAGGCGTATTGAAGAATGAGTGGGTGTATAAGTGTCTGTATGGATGATTTAGTAGGTGCGTGACTAACTCTATAAGTGAGGATTAAACGTATCTTACTGAATGCATGGGTTAGTGACTAAACTGGGTGAATGTCTGTATCCGTCTGTCTGTTGCTGTATAAGTGGCTGCATGGGTTTGTGAATAGCTACATGAGTGTCTATATGAGTTATTGATTGGTTGTCTGAGTATCTGTATGGGTGCCTGAGTGTTTGTGTGGGTGGGGTGTGTGCGACTCTGTGCATAGATGTGTGAGTGGGTGATTCACTGGGTGGATGGTTTCAAGAGTGCATCTGTGATAGACTGTATGGGTGGGTAAGTGTGTGTAAGAGTGTGTTAGTGAGTGAATGTATGTCCCAGTGGTACATGTGTGAGTAACTACATATGTGAAAGGCAGTATATATGTGTGTTGGAGTATATAAAAAGCTATAAGCGAGAGTGTGTGATTGTGTTAGTGACTGTATGGATGAGTGTGTGCTTGTATCAGTGATTGTATAAGAGCGTAAGAATGTGCTAGTATTTGTATGAGTAAGTGAGCTGGTGTGTGTATAACTGTATAGGTGAGTAAATGGCAGTGTGTTTAATTATTTGCATGACTGACTAGGTGTGTGAGTACCTCTATGGATCAGTGGCGGTGTTTGAGTGTCTATATAGGAGTATGAGTGCATATGATAGTCCTGTACTGAGTGACCGTAAGTATGAGTGACTGTACGGGTGAGTGAGTGGATGTGTGTGTAGACCTAAGAATCAGTGAGTGGGTATGCAGTTATTGGTGTTGGAGTGTCTATGGTTTTGCGAATGGCAGTCTGTAATTTAGAGTGGGTGTATCAAAGGTTATATTCGGGTGTGAGGAGGTGCATCAGATTATCACGTGGATGATGTCATCAGTGATGTCATTTGAGATGTCATCAGTGATGTCACTGACCATGTCATGAGTGATGTAATATGTGACGTCATCAGCAGTGCATTGCGGGGCGCGAGTTATAGTTAGCTGAACTAACTATAACGGGGGAATTTCACGGGTTTTGTACGAGTGCAATGTCCAACTACCTATAACTGTCCCTAAAACCTATGTTTTTTTCAGTGACTTTGTAAGGTTTTTTAAATGCTAATTTCTAACTATAACGTGCCTGAAACCTATAGTTTTTTCAGTGAATTTCAAAGGTTTTTAAATGACAATTTTTAAATGTATTAATTGTTATATTTATTTTTTTGATACTGATTTAAAAAATGTAGTAAAACTATTTAAAATTAGATATTTTATTTTTAAATTACATTGTAATTACATTATACATTACATTACAAAATATACTTTCTCAGAATGAATTACTTTAGTTTAAATACTTTGCAAATAGGCAATAGACTTTTAAGTACAGTAGTTACAGTTGTTGCAATGGGCAACACAATTTCAAACACAATGCAACATTGAGCTCAATGTGAATTTCTAGTTAAATGCAATTAGTTACTTTATGGATTACTTTTCTAACCACAGGACTGGATCCTAGATTCAGTCCTGGGACATCTCCTGTAAACAGTTGAGTAAAAGCGTTTTGGTTACAGTAGTGATTTTTAAGGAATATTATTGTATTTTAAAAGTTGACACTTTGAAACTTTTTCACATAGAATCACCAATGTTATCCTATGGGAGGAAATTCACTTAGCAGGTAAGTAGTGTTATCGTTACTTTTTCTTACTCAGTGGTGGATCCTGGATCCAGCACTGGTGCATCTCCTGTAAACAGTTGAAAGAATGCGTTTAAGTCATACAGGCGATTTTTAAGGAATATTTGTAGTTTGTGAAAATTGACACTTTGAAACTTTTCTGCTGAAAACCAGACAATGGATTCCTACGGAAGGAAATACAAGTTACTGGTAAGTACGGTTAGAATTGCTTTTCAGGGTCAGTGCTGGGCTAAAAGATGCAGCACTGGGTTCTCTCCTGATAACAGGTGAGTAAATCGGAATTCGTAGTTCGGCTGATTTTAGAGGAATATTATAAAGTTCCAAAACTCCACACTTAGAAGAATTTCCAAGTGAAACCAGTCAATGTTAGCCTATGGAAGGAAATTCAAGTTACTGGTAAGTACAGTTAGAATTACTTTTCAGGATCTGTACTGGGCTCAAAGATGCAGCACTGAGGTATCTCCTGATAACAGGTGAGTAAATTGGAATTCGTAGTTCTGCTGATTTTAGAGGAATATTTGTAAGTTTCAAAAATCGACAGAAGAATTTCCAAGTGAAACCAGTCAATGTTAGCCTATGGAAGGAAATTCAAGTTACTGGTAAGTACGGTTAAAATTACTTTTCAGGATCAGTACTGGGCTCAAAGATGCAGCACTGAGGTCTCTCCTGATAACAGGTGAGTAAATCTGAATTCGTAGTTCGGCTGATTTTAGAGGAATATTTGCACAATGGTGAAGGAAGGGGGTGGGGCCTGAGGTGACTTGTCTGCAAACACGCCCTGTGGCGCGTTTTAAGTTGGAGAATTAATTCCTCCTCAATCCCGAGGGTCCCTAGGGGCCAACTAGCCCACCAGGTACCTCCAGTATGCGCCAGAGAGCTGCGTTGCAGAGAGGTGTTCAGAGGCCACACCCCTTTTTACAACACTCTGCAACGCAGCTCCGTGGCGCTTACTGGAGGTACCTGGTGGGCTAGTTGGCCCCCAGGGACCCTCAAGATTGAAGGGGATTTAAATCCCCATCTTAAAACGCGCCATGGGGCCTATTTGCACACATGTCACCTGAAGCCCCGCCCCCTCCCTTCACCACTGTGCAAACGCGCCCCGTGGCGCGTTTTAAGTTGGGGGATTAAGTCCCCTTGAATCCTGAGGGTCCCTGGAGTCCAACTAGCCCACCATGTACCTCCAAAAGGCGCCACAGAGCTGCGTTGCAGAGAGGTGTAAAAAGGGGCATGGCCTCTGTACACCTCTCTGCACCTCTCTGCATACTGGAGGTTCCTGGTGGGCTAGTTGGCCCCCAGGGACCCCCAGTATTCAAGGGGAATTCGTTCCCCATCTGCAAAAGCGCCAGGGGGCGCGTTTGCAGAGTGCTGCAAGGAGGGCGTGGCCTCCGGCGCGATGCCGGTCTTTTTTGTTGTTTTTGTTTTAAGAAGGGGGCTGTGTGGCCCCTCTTCTTTCTAATTTATTGGCCCTGGGGACCCCATCCCCAGGGCCTGCCCCCTCTTTTTTATAAAAAAAAAAAAGAATTTGGAAGGGGGCCGTGTGGCCCCCTCCCGAGGCCTTAATCGGCCCCGGGGACCCCATCCCCGGGGCATGGCCTTCTTTTTTTTTTTAAATAACTTATGGAGGGGGGCTGCGTTGCCCCCCTCCTCAGGCCACTTATGGCCCCGGGGACCCCATCCCCCGGGGCCGGCCTTTGTTTTATTTTTTTTTATTTTTTTAAAAAAATTAAATTTTGGGGAGGGGGTTGCGTGGCCCCCTCCCGGGCCACTGTAGCCCCGGGGACCCCATCCCCGGGGCTGGCCCTCTCGTTGGGGACCGTGGGGTGGTCCCCAATCCCCCACGGTCCCGCCGGCTCCCGCGTCCTGCGGGAGCCGGCATTGCTTTCCACATGGGGAGCTGCTAAGATGCAGCTCCCCGTGTGGAAAAGCATTTGTCTTTGGTTTTTGGAAGAGAGGCAGGTTTCCTGCTCTCTCTTCCAAAACAAAGCAGTTGCTATGACAGGACGGGAGCCGCGAGGCTCCCGCCCTGCCATAGCAAACTACAGTGTCCCGGGGGTAGGCACCCCGGGACACTGCAGGAGCCGGCCCTGGGGGGTGGCGGTCCCCCTCCCACCATCTTGAAAGCCCCGGGGAGGTGGTGGTCCCCGGGGCTCTGGGGGTCCGTAACGGACCCCCATCTTTAAATCTTTAGTGCCCCGGGGAGGTGGCGGTCCCCGGGGCGTGTGGGGGGGCTGGAGCCCCCTTACACAGGTACTTAGAAAATAAAAAAAAGAAGCCCCGGGGGGTGGCGGTACCCGTGGCTGCGGGAGGGCCGAGAGCCCTCCCGCACCATTTGTTTTAAAGCCCGGGGGTGGCGGTCCCGGGGCTTGGGGGGCCTTAGAGGCCCCCATTCATTAATTTCATAAGCCCCCGCATGCCCCCGGGACTTGGCCCACCCGGGGGCCAAATGTTTTTTTTTTCGGCGGGATCCGCGCACCCTAAGCGCATCCCGCCGATTTAAAAAAAGAAAAAGAAAAAAAAAAAGCTTTTTTCTGCCCAGGGGGTCCTTGTGGGACCCCCTGAGCAGACCTAGGGAGTCAGGGTGTTTCTACCCTGCCCCTTTGTGCGTTTTGCGCACTTCGTTTCTGTGCCTCGGTTCTACCGAGGCATAAAATGGCTGCCAACACTTCCTGATTTGGAGTGTTGACAGCCACTTGACAGCCAATTAGCATGCAGCTCGTGATCGGGACGGTGCGCGCAGGGTGCGCTCAGGGTGCGCGAATCCGACGCGGCCATAGATATATATGTGTTTTTACTTTTGATTTTCTCAGGAACTACTGAACGGATTTACACCATTTCTGAACCAAGAACTACCTCTTTGCCAAATTTGGTGTAATTCCGTTAAGCAGTTCGGGCTGTAGCCATGGCTAAAGTTTCCTATGGGAAAATGAATGGGGAAAACACGTTTTGGGACCCCCTTTTTTTCTCGGCCCCCGCTTGACGAATCACCCCGAGACTTTCAGGATAGGAGCGGACCGGAGCGGGCCACAAAGTTTGAAAATTTCGCGAACATTCGTCAACCGACGCAAGAGTTATTTCAAATAGAATGTTGCGGATTTCCTATGGAAAATAGGTCCTAACTATCTACTGGCGACCGCCAGTAGATAATATATATATATATATATATATATATATATATATATATTATCTACTGTCTTGTGGTTTGTTGCCTGCCTTGTTATGTTGGCCTAGGCCTAGCTGCCATGCTGCTTTTCTTTGCGCACGTTACATTGAGCCAGGGCTCCCTCGCCCTTTGCTCTTGCTAAGTTCTTTTGCGCTGTCTGCATTTTCTGTCTTTCACCTTTTCTCTTGTTCGATTTGGGCTCAGACTGCACAACATGTACAAGGTCACATAACAATGTATTTCGGTTCTTCCTGATATGGCCAGTCTCGCGCACCCAGACATAACATTAGGCGCAAATGCCATGAAACTTGGTGTGCCTTTAATACTGCAGTTTTACTGGCGCTTAACACACTTGGAGGAATCCTTTCCAGGGAGAAGAGCTGTGATTGTCTGCCGATGTAGTTCTGCATCTAGAGACCGAGGTATGAGGGTTCGCTAGTTAAAGCCCAGAGGTCTTCTATTTTTATAATAAACTATCATACTGCACGGGGAGGGTGGTAATGTTATTTAGACATTTATCCACTGAGTTATGAAATGCTTTCCCCGTTTGTATTCTATGGAATTGTAACCATGCTGCTTATATTATTCATATGCATTATGCTATTAGTGCTGACACGTGTACTGTACCTTAGAGCACGTAAGTTGAAATAAATATTTTAATCTACCCTGTGTCTCTTCATACGCGCATTGTGGACGAGTACGAGTGAGTGACGAAAGAGTGTTCTTGCTTCTGCGAGTCCTGAGATAAAGATACCGTGTTCTGGGTTGTCCAATCATTGGTGCTTTGGTACTAATGGGATGCTAAGCTAGTTGGGTTGGGGTTTTGGGTGCTACGGTATATGGTAGGCAAACCACTGTATTCCGGGGTCCTATTATCCTGTGCATAGCTCTGTGTATGTGCAGAAACCCTATGACACTACTGGCGGTCGCCAGTAGATAGTTATAGTTAGGACCTATTATCCATAGGAAATTCGTAACATTCTATTCCCAATATCTTTGGCGTCGTTTGACGAATCATCGTGAAATTTTCAAAACTAGTGGGGCGCTCCGGTCCGCTCCTGTCTTGAAAGTTTCGGGGTGATTCATCAAGCGGGGGCCGAGAAAAAAGGGAGGTCCCAAAACGTGTTTTCTCCATGTTAATTCCCATAGGAAATTTTAGACACGGCTACAGCCCGAACTGCTGAACGGAATTACACCAAATTTTTCAAAAGGGTAGCGCTTGGTTCAGAAAGCGACCTTTTTTTTTAAATGGTGTAAATCCGTTCAGTAGTTGCGGAGAAATTCAAAAAATAAGAGTGAAAAAATCAATTTCCCATAGGAAACTTTATGCAAGGCTACAGGCAAAACTGCTGAACGGAATTACACCAAATTTGGCAAAAAGGTAGTGCTTGGTTCAGAAAGCACCCTTTTAAAAATGGTGTAAATCCGTTCAGTAGTTGCTGAGAAAATCCAAAATAAAAGTTTCGATATCTATGGCCGCGGTGCATCCGCGCACCCTCCCGATCACGAGCTGCATGCTAATTGGCTGTCAACACTCCAAACCAGGAAGTGTTGGCAGCCATCTTGTGCCTCGGTAGAACCAAGGCACAAGAAAAGACGAAAACAGACGCAAAAAACGCAAAAAGGGGGCAGGGTAGAAACACCCTGACCCCCTAGGCCTGCTCAGGGGGTCCTACAAGGACCCCCAGGGCCCAAAAAAAATTGAGTGCGCGGATCCTGCCGATAAAAAAAAAAAAACGAAGCGCGGGCTCCCGCGCTTCGTGGTTAATTGGCCCCCGGGTGGGCCAAGTCCCGGGGGCATGCGGGGCTTAATGTAAATTTATGTGGGGGGGCCTCTAAGGCCCCCCCAAGCCCTGGGGACCGCCACCCCGGGGCTTTGAAAAAAAAATGGTGCGGGAGGGCTCTGGGCCCTCCCGCAGCCCCGGGGACCGCCACCCCCCGGGGCTTCTTTTAAAAAAAATAAATTAACCTGTGTGGGGGGGGGCTCGTTCCCCCCCACACACCCCGGGGACCGCCACCTCCCCGGGGCACTAATTAAACAAATGTGGGGGTCCGTTTCGGACCCCCGAAGCCCCGGGGACCACCACCTCCCCGGGGCTCAGTTGATGTTGGGAGGGGGGCCGCGCGCCCCCCCTCCTGGAGCCTGTGGTGGCCCTGGGGACCGCCACCCCCAGGGCCGGCTCCTGCAGTGTCCCGGGGTGCCCACCCCGGGACACTGCTGTTTGCAATGACAGGGCGGGAGCCTCGCGGCTCCCGCCCTGTCATTGCAAACTGCTTGGATATTGAAGCGAGAGCAGAAGCCTGCTCTCGCTTCCAATATCCAAAGCAGATTGCTTTCCACACGGGGAGCTGCATGTTAGCAGCTCCCCATGTGGAAAAGCAATGCCGGCTCCCGTAGGAGGCGGGGAGCCGGCAGGGTCCGTGGGGGAGTTGGGGTCCCCCCACGGACCCCAAAGGATAGGGTCAGCCCCGGGGGATGGGGTCCGCGGGGCAAGTAGTGGCCCGGGAGGGGGGCCACGCGGTCCCCCTCCCCAAAAAGAAAAAAATAGATATAGGCCGACCCCGGTGGATGGGGTCCCCGGGGTCAATAGAGGCCTTAGGAGGGGGGCCACGCAGCCCCCCTCCTACAAAATTATTTTTTAAAAAGTGGCCATGCCCCGGGGGATGGGGTCCCCGGGGCCGGAATCGGCCACGGGAGGGGGGCCACGCGGCCCCCTTCCCCTACAGTATTTTTTTTTTAAAAAGGAAAAAGGCATAAGGCCCTGGGGGATGGGGTCCCTCCCTTATCCATAACGCGCCCTGTGGCGCGTTTTAAATTGGGGAAATAATTCCCATTCAATACTGGGGGTCCCTGGGGGCCAACTAGCCCACCAGGTACCTCCAGTAAGCGCCACAGGGCTGGGTTGCAGAGAGGTGGTCCAGGCCACGCCCCTTTTTACACCTCTCTGCAACGCAGCTCTGTGGCACTTACTGGAGGTACCTGGTGGGATAGTTGGACCCCAGGGACCCTCAGGATTCAAGGGGACTTAATCCCCCAACTTAAAACGCGCCACGGGGCGCGTTTGCACAGTGGTGAAGGGAGGGGGCGGGGCTAAAGGTGACATGTGTGCAAACAGGCCCCGTGGCGCGTTTTAAGATGGGGAATTAAATCCCCTTCAATCCTGAGGGTCCCTGGGGGCCAACTAGCCCACCAGGTACGTCCAGAAAGCGCCACAGAGCTGCGTTGCAGAGAGGTGTAAAAGGGCGTGGCCTCTGAACACCTCTCTGCAACGCAGCTCCCTGGTGCATACTGGAGGTACAGGGTGGGCTAGTTGGACCCCAGGGACCCTCATGATTCAAGGGAACTTAATACCCCAACTTAAAACGCGCCACGGGCGCGTTTGCACAGTGGTGAAGGGATGGGGCGGGGCTTCAGGTGACATGTGTGCAAACAGGCCCGTGGCGCGTTTTAAGATGGGGAATTAAATCCCTTCAATCCTGAGGGTCCCTGGGGCCAACTAGCCCACCAGGTACGTCCAGAAAGCGCCACAGAGCTGCGTTGCAGAGAGGTGCAAAAGGGGCGTGGCCTCTGAACACCTCTCTGCAACGCAGCTCTCTGGCGCATACTGGAGGTATCTGGTGGGCTAGTTGGCCCCTAGGGACCCTCAGGATTGAGGAGGAATTAATTCTCCAACTTAAAACGCGCCACAGGGCGTGTTTGCAGACATGTCACCTCAGGCCCCACCCCCTTCCTTCACCATTGTGAAAATGAAATGAAATGAAATTTGTACTTGTAAAGCGCACCCATACCCCCAAAGGGGTGTCCAGGCGCTGTACGCATACCGCTGTGGAACCCTTCCTGGCTTTTCCCTGTGCAAATATTCCTCTAAAATCAGCCGAACTACGAATTCCGATTTACTCACCTGTTATCAGGAGAGACCTCAGTGCTGCATCTTTGAGCCCAGTACTGATCCTGGAAAGTAATTTTAACCGTACTTACTAGTAACTTGAATTTCCTTCCATAGGCTAACATTGACTGGTTTCACTTGGAAATTCTTCTGTGTGTGGAGTTTTGGAACTTTATAATATTCCTCTAAAATCAGCCGAACTACGAATTCCAATTTACTCACCTGTTATCAGGAGAGACCTCAGTGCTGCATCTTTGAGCCCAGTACTGATCCTGAAAAGTAATTTTAACCGTACTTACCAGTAACTTGAATTTCCTTCCATAGGATATCATTGCCTGCTTTTTGCTGAAAAAGTTTCTAAGTGTCGATTTTTGAAACATACACATATTCCTCTAAAATCAGCAGAACTACGAATTCCGATTTACTCACCTGTTATCAGGAGAGACCTCAGTGCTGCATCTTTGAGCCCAGTACTGATCCTGAAAAGTAATTCTAACCGTACTTACCAGTAACTTGAATTTCCTTCCATAGGCTAACATTGACTGGTTTCACTTGGAAATTCTTCTGTGTGTGGAGTTTTGGAACTTTATAATATTCCTCTAAAATCAGCCGAACTACAAATTCCGATTTACTCACCTGTTATCAGGAGAGAACCCAGTGCTGCATCTTTTAGCCCAGCACTGACCCTGAAAAGTAATTCTAACCGTACTTACCAGTAACTTGTATTTCCTTCCATAGGTATCCATTGTCTGGTTTTCAGCAGAAAAGTTTCAAAGTGTCAATTTTCACAAACTACAAATATTCCTTAAAAATCGCCTGTATGACTTAAACGCATTCTTTCAACTGTTTACAGGAGATGCACCAGTGCTGGATCCAGGATCCACCACTGAGTAAGACAAAGTAACGATAACACTACTTACCTGCTAAGTGAATTTCCTCCCATAGGATTACATTGGTAATTCTATGTGAAAAAGTTTCTGTCAACTTTTAAAATACAATAATATTCCTTAAAAATCACTACTGTAACCAAAACGCTTTTACTCAACTGTTTACAGGAGATGTCCCAGGACTGAATCTAGGATCCAGTCCTGTGGTTAGAAAAGTAATCCATAAAGCAACTAATTGCATTTAACTAGAAATTCACATTGAGCTCAATGTTGCATTGTGTTTGAAATTGTGTTGCCCATTGGAACAACTGTAACTACTGTACTTAAAAGTCTATTGCCTATTTGCAAAGTATTTAAACTAAAGTAATTCATTCTGAGAAAGTATATTTTGTAATGTAATGTATAATGTAATTACAATGTAATTTAAAAATAAAATATCTAAAAATAAATAGTTTAAAAAAATGTAGTAAATCAGTATCAAAAAAATAAATATAACAATTAATACATTTAAAAATTGTCATTTACAAAACCTTTGAAATTCACTGAAAAAAACCATAGGTTTCAGACATGTTATAGTTAGGAATTAGCATTTAAAAAACCTTTGAAATTCACTGAAAAAACCATAGGTTTCAGGCACGTTATAGTTAGAAATTAGCATTTAAAAAACCTTACAAATTCACTGAAAAAACCATAGGTTTTAGGGACAGTTATAGTTAGTTGGACATTGCACTCGTACAAAACCCGTGAAATTCCCCCGTTATAGTTAGTTCAGCTAACTATAACTCGCGCCTCATAATGCACTGCTGATGACGTCACATATTACATCACTCATGACATGGTCAGTGACATCACTGATGACATCACTGATGACATCTCAAATGACATCACTGATGACATCATCCACGTGATAATCTGATGCACCTCCTCACACCCTAATTTAACCTTTGATACACCCACTCTAAATTACAAACTGCCATTGGCAAAACCATAGACACTCCAACACCAATAACTACATACCCACTCACTGATTCTTAGGTCTACACACACACATCCACTCACTCACCCGTACAGTCACTCATACTTACGGTCACTCAGTACAGGACTATCATATGCACTCATACTCCTATATAGACACTCAAACACCGCCACTCATCCATAGAGGTACTCACACACCTAGTCAGTCATGCAAATAATTAAACACACTGCCATTTACTCACCTATACAGTTATACACACACCAGCTCACTTACTCATACAAATACTAGCACATTCTTACGCTCTTATACAATCACTGATACAAGCACACACTCATCCATACAGTCACTCTCACAATCACACACTCTCGCTTATAGCTATTTATATACTCCAACACACATATATACTGCCTTTCACATATGTAGTTACTCACACATGTACCACTGGGACATACATTCACTCACTAACACACTCTTACACACACTTACCCACCCATACAGTCTATCACAGATGCACTCTTGAAACCATCCACCCAGTGAATCACCCACTCACACATCTATGCACAGAGTCGCACACACCCCACCCACACAAACACTCAGGCACCCATACAGATACTCAGACAACCAATCAATAACTCATATAGACACTCATGTAGCTATTCACAAACCCATGCAGCCACTTACACAGCAACAGACAGACGGATACAGACATTCACCCAGTTTAGTCACTAACCCATGCATTCAGTAAGATACGTTTAATCACTCACTTATAGAGTTAGTCACGCACCTACTAAATCATCCATACAGACACTTATACACCCACTCATTCTTCAATACGCCTTTCCCTATATATATTAAAAATATTTAAACTTTACAGAAACACACAGTCACTGGATGATGTCATCAGTGATGTCATTTGAGATGTCATCAGTGATGTCATCAGTGATGTCACTGACCATGTCATGAGTGATGTAATATGTGACGTCATCAGCAGTGCATTGCGGGGCGCGAGTTATAGTTAGCTGAACTAACTATAACAGGGGAATTTCACGGGTTTTGTACGAGTGCAATGTCCAACTAACTATAACTGTCCCTAAAACCTATGGTTTTTTCAGTGAATTTGTAAGGTTTTTTAAATGCTAATTTCTAACTATAACGTGCCTGAAACCTATGGTTTTTTCAGTGAATTTCAAAGGTTTTTTAAATGCTAATTCCTAACTATAACATGTCTGAAACCTATGGTTTTTTTCAGTGAATATATATATATATCACACTTGGCAAATCCAACTGTTAAATGCATGAATAATAATATGAATAAACAAGCAGCAAATAATACTGGACGTCCTGCAAGAAATCAGAAAGATATATACACTAAATACATCAGATGATTACTTTGGATGTGCACTCTGACTCACTCACACATCACAAAGTCAATACTCAAAAACAAATCACCTCACCGGTTGCAAACAGTGCATCTTAGCCCACTCCAGACTGGGGGATTCACAGCCGGGGTTAAGAGCCTCAGCAAACCGGGTTCTGCTGTACCGAAGTAGATGCGTCCATCCCCATTCGGATTCCAAAATCCCGGTTTCTAAGTCAATAACGCTCAACTTTATTGTTTCAAAACACACTAGAAGGTTCGAGAGACCTTCCCTCTGTGCCAAGGAAACTTACTGGAATTGGCCACCTTCCATGCAAGCATTCCAAAGGCAAAAGGAGTTCCCACGTTCCCTCTGCATTCTCACATGTTCCAGCCTTTATCTTAACGAAGCTTCTCCGACGGTACATTCAACAATCTCTTCTTCAAAAACAAAATAACCTTGAACGTGAATAACCCAAACAACTTGAACACTCTGTGTGCTCAAAAAGTTCAAGCAAGACAGAGTCAGAATTCAGGATGACATGAGGCCATGTCAAAGCCAATAGTAAGAACTTCATAATACTTCCCTAAATGCACATTTGTGCACCACTGCCTATAGCATCACACACTTCATCTCTCAATGTACAACACAATGCATATTTGAGCACCACTGCTCATAACACTGCACTTCGAGACCAAAAAGTACATTCCACACACTCTCTCTCTCTCTCTCTCTCTCTCTCTCTCTCTCTCTCTCTCTCTCTCTCTGTCTCTCTCTCTGTCTCTCTCTGTCTCTGTCTCTCTGTCTCTCTGTCTCTGTCTCTCTGTCTCTCTGTCTCTCTCTCTCTCTCTCTCTCTCTCTCTCTCTCTCTCTCTCTCTCTCTCTCTCTCATGCTTTCAAATGCACATCCCACACATTCTGTTCCTGGCAAGGCTTTTCTACTCTGGGACAGCTCCCACTTTAAGACTGCAAGATTAAATCTTCAAGGAAAAAGGCATATGCAGGATGTCGTACATTCAGGCTAGGGTCAAAAGACAATTAAATCATGGTAGTCAAAGGTCATCAAGTGGTGTCAAACCAAAGGAGTGCCTCTAGCACTACAGCGTCAGACAGTTGTTTTATACATAAAGTTGTGTTATTAGCATGCTTTACACTTGTCTATTCTCAAACGTATCTTCTGTATGAATTGCCTCCTGCAGCCAGGTTCTTACCTAGTACCAGGGCATAATAATTTATAACAATTTACAGTGCAAGCCAGGCTTGGAGAACCAATTTAAAATGTATCAAACTTTCTTTTTTATGTGGAAGGTTATTGAGGAAATAGATGCCAGGCTGGATCTCTACCCTTATTTTTTTAGATTCTTATTTTTTGGCCTTACACATTAAGGGACACTGTGACAGCAGCTTTCATTAAGATCACTATTCGTAGTGAAGCATTACCCCCTTGACATATAAAGAAAGACCCTGTGTTCCTCACTTGTTCCCTGAGAAAGGTTTGGTGAACTAATGGATTACCACTGTGATGATATTTAGGAAGAAAGTCCATCTAATCTTACTACTCCTCCAAGATAAATCAGTTTCTTTAGAGTCTATGAGTTTGTGTTTCAAGTCTTGTAAAATAGACCCATGGGATTGCCTCAGGGCATTTCTATGTATCAGACATAAATACCCATGAGAGAAGGGCCATACCAGTGCATGTTTCCAGAACCTCCTTTGATTGTAATAGGGAATGAGAGGCAGTATGGTGCCAAGTATACATAGTGTTCCTTGTGTGCCTTCTTTGAGGACAAGTCCAGTGACTGGTTCTTCTGCAGGCAGGGTCTTCTTATACCCCCAACACTCCCTTGTAGAAATCATTTGATTGAGGAGAATCTACCTAAAACGCATTATGTCCAGCGGGTTTCAGAGCTTAATGGATTGGTGCTCTTAGCCCTTAATGGTGACACGAATATCCAAATACATGAAACTCAAGATGTAGGGATTAAAGGTAAAAGCATATTGATATCTTAAGGTCACACCAGTTCAAGTTGAGCTAACTAAAGATTAATTCTTATGTTTAGGCTCAGCACAAATAGATTAATTAGTATTGTAAGACTCAAACACTTTAACATGGCTTTTCAAGACTTACTATTACATCAAGTTGTTTCCTTCAATGATCCTACAATATACTCTGTCCATTCCGGAAATTTGTGACACATTTAAAGGTTATGGATTGTCAGCAAGACCAGGTTGGGGGTTGGTTTCCTGTAGATGGTAGATAAAGCAACCATCTTATTGTAGTTTACTTACTAAACGTTTAAATATATCTTAATTAAGATTACAGGGTGTATATGTTTTGTACACACATTAATAATAACATACAGCGTTCATCACTGAGATACTATCAACTATAAGTGAGGTAAGTTTGAACAACAAAATCAGTGTCAACATATAGAGATTAACAGTGAGATACCACCACACATAAAGAAGATGGATTTGAATGGAAAAGTCCATGCACTCATTCCCAGATCATCTGTAACCCTTCTGGCATAAAGCATGTTCTTAAGGAAGCAAATAAAGCAATTAGCAACCAAAACAACCAAAGAAGCGGATTCACTTGTAAACTGCTACTTTTCAGGTCAGGTGTCCATGTTAGATTGAGTAATATTGGTTAAGACAGTCACCAGTTCTGCTTGCTCATAATCTGTAGTTAGTTTCCCCTTGTGCATCACCTTAAATCTTGAAGGGTCCACAAATGAGAAATGGAGACTCATATTCTTTAATATTTCCTTAGGGCTAAAAAAAACCCTGCGGCTGGTAATAGCGTCTTTCATGTAATCCTGAGAAATGCCTATTTTGGATCATTCCCACACAACGTTCTGCCTCTTCCTCATATGCCAGAGAATTTGTTCCACATGTTGGTTTAAATGACATGGTTCTGGGAGAGTTTGCTGATTTCAGTTTGTGTCACGGGATTATATGCGCTCTCCCAATTTCAAAGTCTTTAGAGATGATGCGACTAGCTTGCAGGGATCCAAGCCTTGAGAAATTCTGCACAAGATATTGCTACATTCTCTGTTTCTTCAGGAAGGCTGAAAATCCTTAGGTTTCCTTTCTATTGTGTGTGATACTCAAGATACAGATAGTATTTAAGGCACCTAGTGCCTTTTGTGTACAGAGTGATTTAGTTGTTGCAAACCCTGAACTAAATGGTTTGCGCGTGCTAATTCACTTTTTCTGATGTACTAACCCCATTTTGTGATTCAGAAAACTTTTTCAGACTCACAAAATGAGTTTAGCAGCCCGTACCAAATTGTAGTTTGAAAGGGTAGTGTTAAAGGCGTTCCTTCCAAATTGCGAGTCAGTGAGTATGCATCGTTGGCTTGCGACTGTTCGTCCTGTCGCTAACCATTGATCTGTCACCGACTCCCAAGTTGGGGTGGTAACTGATTCTCCAAAGGTAGGGGGTCTCTTTGGAACCCTTCTCCTTCGGGAATCAGTGAAGCAGCTTCAGGGACAATAGGCAGTGGTCTAGGAAATCACTGCCTGCTCTCACTGAAGCTTTCCTAAACTGATATTTTGTTTCGTTTTTTAAGCAGCCAAAGTTTCTTTAAGTGTTTCGGGCTACTTAAGAAAAAAGGATTTCCGTTTTGGAAAGTAATTACAAGGATGGTGGTCTGCTGTCTTTTGTGGACCACCAAAAAGTTGATGCGCAATTTGCAAGCACTCTTTCCGAATGTTCTCTTTGTACATCAGGTCCTAGATTCTGAATTGCTCTCCCAGAATGGCAGTAGATGCATTCCCCACCAAACTCTGTGCTCACCACCCACATCACTTCTGGGCACCCGGTCCTTCCTTGTGTGCTGCTAGCGGAAGAGTCAAGGCACCTGCGCTGTAACTTTAATGGTGCAGTGAGCTATATTTGATTCTCCAAAGCAGTAAATATTTTGCTGACTTCTCTTTGTGCAGCTCCCTCCCTGACCTTGCAGGGAGTATCTGATGGGTAGGCTCGTGCACAGAGGGGAAAGAATAGTGTAATGCTATATATATAACACTTTTGCAGACATCCACTGCACATTGGCTTTAGAAATTAGTTTATTTTTCTGTTTTATTCTTAAGGGCTACATAAAAGTGCCCTGATCCTACTCTTTTGGCTTTCTACTTTCCCAGCATCCAGTGAATCTAGTGAGTCAGTGGCTTCGGTTGGGGTGTGGCCTAAATCACTGGAGTCAGGAAATAAAGTGCACTGCACCTAGGTATGACCCTCAGTGGACTGGAGTGGTGGGACGTCCTTTGCATACTCGCAGTCACCTAGCAGCACACATGGCTTCTGTGCCTCCAGCCCCTTGGGGATATCTGCTTACTCAGTCTGCCAGTCTAGCTTTGCTACTGTGCTGTCAAATAAAAGAAAGTTCATGTTGAAGAGTCTTGAATGTTAGTGATATCAGCAGGCTCTAGCCTTTTTTCCTTTATCAACTGTAGATTTCTTGGCCTCCACTAGAAATGTGGACTAGCTTCTTCCTTGCTTGATATAGGCTAACCGTTGTTCTTTAGCAGTAGGGCTCAAGGGTGCCTGATATTCCATTCTGGAGGGTAGCTGTGGGCTTGGCCGAGTTATCAATGGCACCTCCTGAAGTCACTAGCAGACAGATGGTAGTGCATCCCTGGGCACTACCCAGAATAGCATACTTCCATTCATTGTGCTAACCATCTATTCCTGATTCTGTCCACCACCTTACCTAATGCTTGGAGAGTGAGTTCAATGTGTAACCTCCCAACGGTGAGATAGGCACACAGCAGTAGTAACTCAGGCAGGTACAATTTATTTATAGTGACACCACAAGCTACCTTCTTCTTGTTCAGTAACAGGGTGGGAATGACCAGACATATGCTTAATCTTTGGCAAGGCATAACCTTGGCCACACATGATTCTCACTGCCGTATTGCCACATTTTGATTAGACATTTGTGGGAAGAAGAACCAACCAGAAACATTCCTCACACTGATCAGCAAAACCTGAGCTGTTCGCTGATACAAGCTGATAAGCTTTCAAACTGTCTCTAATTCCAGTGACTTCAAGAACTGTTCTTTAGTGCCCCTTCATGAACTCCCTCTCCTAGCCATATACATCTGCACTTGAAGAAGAATCTCTTACAAATCCTGAATTCATGCATAGTATTTATAAATATATACATACTGACATTTATCCTCCACCAAATATTACCAAGTCTTATATTTATATATATTTGACATCTTGTTTGGAATGCTAATTTGTAGAGTGCTCACTATTCCTACAGTTGTTTATCTGCATTTTAGATTCAGGGCAGAGTTATGAAGCAGCCAGAGGCACTGGTTATTTAGTTATAACTGCTGCTGACCTGCTGCCGGGTACTAACAGTTGTTAATTACCCTTAATACCGGTTTCAGTATTACTGTTATAGTGCATACTTCCTAAATTTGTGCCCAATCATTATGAGATTACACACCTTGAATATAAAAAGATCAATGTGCCCATGTTATTCCACATTTCAGCCTAATTTTCACCTGGACATTTTGCAGCCTTTCATCAGCTGACAGGCCTGGGTGAAACAGTCCCAACTCATCGTGTTTATGCGGGACTCATAGTTATGATTTGACTGGTAGCAAATGTTACTGGTCAATTCAAGATTACCAATGGACACATGGTCAGCAAATAGCAAACGTGAGCCAGCGCAGCAACAACCAGTCCTGTGTTCAGCGGCTAGGCAAAGGCACACCAAGATAAATGTGCATGGATAGGTCAGTTTGGGTGGAAAGGGGTCCTTGATCTGGGGAAAAGGTTCAAGTCAGTCAGCATGCAGGTCTGATATTGTCACTGAAGCTTAGTTATTCTTATTCTTTATTTTCAATCAGTTAAAGAAAGAATTGGATCAAAAACAGCAGGAGGAAGAAAGTGCAAAAGGAAAGAAAGATAAAGACAAGAAGGAAAAAGAGAGGAAGGAAAAGGAGAAGAAAGAAAAGGCGAGGAAAGAAAAGGAACGGAAAGAAAAGGAAAGGAAAGAAAAAGAAAAAAAGAAAGGGAAGAAAGCGGTAAAGTGATCCCAAAATAAATCTTGTTTATTCTAGTCTACACAGCTATGATAATATATGGAGTGCTACTAATCTCAAAAGCCTTAAATCCTTATGGGTGCTGTATTTTTAACTATGTAAAGCTTGCTTAGTTTGAAAAGGTTTCTCGTATTTCTTTTCAAAACAATACAGAACACTCATTGCAATATATTATTCTAAGATTGTATTAGCGTGTTGCATCTAGTGAAAAGTCCATATCAAGAGTCCGTGCCAATATGATAAAGAGTATGTTGAAAATATGCAGGTTAAATGATGCCGTTATTTTGCCTTCCTACGTCTGCCGCTGTGAAGAGGTATATTATTGCACATGGGAATTTAGGTTATTTTAAAGTCTAAAATTAAGCTACAGCCTAAAACATTCATGAGCCGACAATTTCTTACACATTGGCCTGGGTTAAATTTTCTGGGCTAAATTTGGATCCCTGTGCAAACAGAAATTGGAATTATGAATTGTGCGGAAATTATCATTCTCTAACGGTTTTCCCCGGATGGATTCTGGAGGATTCATCATGCTGAAATTTTTTGGGGGAAAAAGCTCTGATTTTCTTTTTAAACATGTCTAATTCGGTGTGTTAAATACCGATTCAGCATGTTATGCCTCATTTTGTGGTTGAAGACTCAGAATAGGAGGAATTTACCTCACCTGGTAAATCCCTCACCCCGGTTAGTAGTAGCTAGCGAGTGTGGTAGATACCCACAATATTCAGCACAGCTTGGACTCAGGGGTATAACTATGATATAGTGCCCTCTCCTTCGCAACAATCTGTTGCAGTCGTCTCAGCCTCAAAATCCAAACTATACAAGTAAAACATTCTGTTTGAATATTATGTTCTGAGATATAGCTAGAGTAAGACATTAGGCCCCTTTTGCTGACCTTTGTATAAAATTAAAATAATACGGCTCTCCAAGCAGTAGTATGTTATCAAGCCTATGTGCTGTGCTAGGGCTGTGACCACCATGGTTAAAAGACCAGCAACCTTGGCATGCCATTTCCTTCTCTGATGCCTAAAAAAGTTACAAAGTTGTAAGTTGGAATATAGTTGTGGCATACCATAAAATAAACAAAAATGTAAATATACAAGAGAATGATCGATCCATCATGCAAACAAGTGAATGAATACCAGGTAAAATACACATACAAATATTCAGGAAAGAACAAATGAAGTGAACAGATTTAAAATAATCTGCCAGAGAAGACTAGGACTTGGCTTTCGTTTTAATGAAAAAGAGTTGAACCTAGGAGAAAAAGAAATGAGGTATTGGGAAAAAAACTAGCTGTTCTCATGTGCAGCCCAGGGGAGGTTCTAAATGACTGTCCACTTTCATGGTATTCTTCTGGACTGCACGTGTGGCATCTAATATGAAACTCTGGTGGATCCTGGGGTGCAGTTTTTTAAAACAAGATAGTATGGAGTTCTACCACAATTAACAGTCTTTAATCAATCACTATTTATGCATGAATAGATCATGGTCTGGGCTGTAACCTGACCTAAAAGGATGGACACAATGTCAGACATATTGCTGCTGCTACTCATGTAAGAAATTGAATACAAAAAACAACACATGTCCCAAGCACATGAAACTTGCTTATTTTTCAGACCAATATCTAGAAATGTTTCCAAATATATAATCATGACCAAGATGTAAAAAAGTAGCAGGATAGTGCGCAATCATCTGAAATATTTGGGTGTGAGTAGCCAAGATCATATTCGTTTTACACGTCCATATCAGTCTCCCTTAAGGTCCATCAACTTATCCAGTCCAGATGTATCTAAGTTTTGTGGCACAAATCATAAGCCCGTATTCATTCATTATGATGAATCGGATCCACAAGCCATCTTATTACTTGGGTGCTTTCCTTGAATTCCCCCAAAACCAATCTGTATTGAAAGTACTGAGAGAAAGGAAAGGATGACAAGTTATTGCCTTTAACTATTTCTCCTCATCTATGAGTATACCGGCTTTCAAATGATGGAAAAATTAGGGTTTTCAAATCCAGGTAATGGAAAAACTGCTGACAAGTCCATTTTATCCCAGTGTATATCTGTTTAATATGTAAAAAAAGGATAGTGCATCGAGATAGCCTAAAAAGGCAAACCTCTTGAAGGTTTAGGGAGACCATTAGTTTAATAGTTTCAGATTTACAGACATGCCGTCTCTATAGGGTGTTTTCCACCTCACTATAGAAATGTTATTCTCCTGCCAGATCCACGTTTTGACTAAGTTCCCTTGAAATGGCAAATTGCAGTATTACTGTTAGCATTAAGGGTAGTAATATTAAAAAAACTTTGAGACATTTTAATAAAACCCTCACTTATACCTTGGATCCAGGGCGTGGCAAGAAAGCAAACTGAATAGTGTCATTGATTGTAGCTTTAACCACCTGTCAATGTTTGTAAAAGATGTGACACTCCTACATTAAATGTAAAATTAGGGCCATTATTACATACAGTGCCCCCGTGGTGCAATGGGCATGTGTGCCAGTTTCTTGACCCCCCAGGCACTGTACTTATATAGAAGAGGACGCAGATGCTTGTGTACCCCCTTCTGTAATACAGATAGCATCAGGTCACATATAATGCAGGTGCTATTCTAAAGGGGTGTTCCCTTATTTGCACGGGGTGTGGACACGTGCAAATGTTATGTTATAAATGTTTATAAAGCGCAAACATTTACCCGGAGGTGTCAAGGCCCTAGGTCTGTGAGATAGATAGAAGCCCTAGTGATGCGTGCAGCTTGTCAGAGGGGTGCTCTTAGAGCGTTGGTCCCATTCCTTTTACTTAGTAAACAGCCATGTTTTTAGTACCTTCCTAAACATGAGCAGGTTTGAAATGTTTCTGATGTTGGGAGGAGAAAGTTCCATTTATTGGCCGTCGTATTGACAAACCCTCTACCTCCCCAGTTTGTATGTTTGAACCTTCGCGTCTACAGTTTCTGGGCCCCCCAGGGACCTCAGCTTTCTCCCTGGATTATACCATTTAAAGGATTGTTTCAGTAACCCAGGGCCCATTCCATGAAGAGCCTTATGGGCCAGGCAGAGAGCTTTGAACTTAGTTCATTGCCTAACCGGCAGCCAGTGAAGATCTTTAATTGCCTGTACGACTGATGTGTGTTTGAGGATCCCTGTCAACATTCTAGCAGCGGCGTTTTGTAGGACCTGAAGTTTGTTTTGGTGTTGATGCTGCATATTAAGGTACATAGCATTACAGTAATCTATTTTTTTTAACAACAAACTTTATTGATTTTTCAAGTTACCCGATGGGCAAGCCCAGCGAGCTTTGAGGCATATATAAATACAAAATACACTAGCAAGGCACCATATAACATTCCTATGGCGACTGCAAGACTGCAAACCCACACCCCCACCCCCCGCCCCCAACCACGCACCATACATCCCTTATACAATTATACAATCGTAGTGTAATCTTGCTTCTAGACCTCTACACAACCCCATTAGCCTATATCGGTGAGCTGCTCACCACCAGCCTATCAATTGGATCTCGGGGAGCCTCTGACTCCAGGAGTGACAAGTCTATGCCACGGTACATAGCCCACCGGGCCCAAATCTTTTTGTGTTTGTGCGGACATCCCCGAGCCTGAAATACTGCCACTTCAGCGGACATGCACCTATCCATTGCCTTCTTCTAGGGACCTATACTAGGTGGGAGTGTCACCTTCCAATGTTGAGCAATGTCGCGCTTAGCTAGTGTAAGCCCAAGGAACAGTAAATGCCTTTTGTATCTGTTCCCCCCAATGTCCTCGGTGCTGTGTAGGAATATCAATCGATGGTCTGCAGGAATACGCCAAGCCAGCACTTGCCCTAAGCAGGACCTTATGCCCGCCCAGATATGTTGCAGCGCCGCACAAGTCCACACAGTGTGGAGGAACGACCCCTCCTCCGAATCACATCGGAGACACATAGGTGACTGAATGGCCCCCATCTTGCAAAGGCGCAGACGTGTATAGTAGATCCTATGGAGATATTTGAACTGGATCAATCGGTATCGGGTGGAAACCGCAGAGTACCGGGGGCTAGCCAGTGCCTCCGCCCAGTCATCATCCGTCAGTGTGGGCACATCTGCCTCCCATGCCGCCCGGGTCCGGTGTATGGTGGTTGTGGAATGTGTAATCAGTGTTTGGTAAATTTGACGAATCTTGTGGGCACCCAGGTCCCCCATGAGCAACCGGCCTTCCAACGGGTGGAACTCCGGGAGACCCGTGAGGCCCCGTATCAAAGGGGATATAGCGTGTCGGAGCTGCAAATATCTGTGAAATTGCGTTTTATGGAGGCCGAAGTCAGCTTGAAGCTGCTGAAAGGATTTGAGTGTGGACCCCCGTATCACATCCCCCAACACAGAAATCCCGATGTCATCCCACCTACGGAAGCCCGCCAGAGCTGCGACTGGCCGAAAATATGTGCCGCGCCAGAGAGGCGTAGCACCGGTGAGTTTGCCCCACCAGCCCATCTGTCGGACCACTCGCCTCCATATCTGAATGGCCGTCCTACATGCCGGGGGGAGTTCCGTCAGAGACGAGGAGCTATACAGAAAGTGGAGTAATGGGGTTTCGGCCATAAAGAGTCGTTCCACAGCGTAGGCTGGGTCCGATTGAGAGCAGTACCACCAGTCATTTATCACCAGACGATGCGATGCCTGGTAATACGCCTGTACATCCGGCGCCGCTATCCCACCGCAATAAGTGGATTGGATACAGGTCGCAAGCGCCACCCGAACCGCTCCTCCCCCCCAGAGGAATCTATTGAGTAATGTATTAATTTGACGGAACCAGGACGGGGGAATTGGAAAGGGGTAATTCTGCAGCCTATAGAGCAGGCGAGGCAGAGACACCATTTTAAAAATGGCCGATCTCCCATATAACGAAAGGGGAAGTTGGGACCATACCGTCGTCTCATCTCGAACTGCAGTCAGCAGCGGCGCAATATTCCGTGACCATGCCTCAGTCTGGCACCCTGTAAGAACCACCCCAAGGTATCGGAAGCCTGACTCCGCAATCACCAACTGGGAGGCCCAAACTTGGGACCGCTGGTCTCCGCAGATCGGAAATAATATGGATTTGGATGGGTTAGCGCAGAGGCCAGAGGTCTCCCGAAGACCCTCAGAATCTGCAGCACCCGGGGCCCAGAAACCCACGGGTCCGACATAAAAAACAGGGCGTCATCAGCGTAAAGCGCTATCCTATCCGAGCACTCCGGAGACCACTCCAAACCCCGCAGGCAAGAGTCCAGACGGACCCACGCCGCCAGAGGCTCAATGGCCAGTGCGAACAGCAATGGGGAGAGCGGGCAACCCTGTCGAGTGCCCCTCCGAATGGGGAAGGGAGCTGAGCATCGGCCAGCTACTCGGACCGATGCAGTGAGGTCTGTGTACAGTAATTTCGCATATGCCCGGAATTGGGGGCCCAAATTAACCGCTTCCAACAACTTAAAGAGGTACGTCCAGCTTAAGGAATCGAACGCCTTGTCAATATCAGCCAACAAGACTGCCGCGGGACGTCCCAGACGGTGAGCCTCCGCCACCGCGTTGTGAGCTCGCCTGATATTATGTCTGGTAGAGCGTTGTGGCATAAAGCCCGACTGGTCCGGATGTACCAGCTCCTCAATACAGGTACGGAGGCGATCCGCCAGGATCTTTCCCAGCAGTTTGGGCTCAAAATGTATTAATGAGATGGGGCGGTAGGACCCAGGGTCGTCCAGTGGGCGTCCCGGTTTGAGAAATACCACGACCTCCGCGTGTCTCCAGTCCGAAGGGAGAATTTGCTGCTCCGAGGCGTCATGAATCACCTCGAGCAAATGCGGTCCCAAAGTCTCCAGATGAGGCCTCAGGAAGTCACATGGGAACCCGTTCGGGCCCGGCGCGCGGCCAGGGTGGATGTTGGAGAGGGCCGACCGCAGTTCCGCCATTGTAATTGGCTCCTCCAGGGCATCACGCCGCTCATCCGATAGGCGGCGGGGAGGAATATCCACTAAGAAGGCATCTATGAGGGATTCGGAGATGACCTCCCGTTTATCGTACAACGCCGCGTAAAAATCAGCGAAGGCCTGTACCACCGCCTCAGGGGATGTACAGGCAACCCCCGCGGGAGACCGCAAAAGGGGTACCTGTGTCGGGGCCACCCTAGCTTGGCAGAGTCTATGAAGCATTTGGCTGGACTTATCGCCCCACTGGTAAATTCTATGCTGGGTGGCCAGCCAAGCTTCTTTGGCGTAGTCTATGTGGGTTTGATGGAGCATTTGTTGCACGTGCAGCAGATTCCGGCGGGCCACATAGTCTGAGCCTCCCACCACAAGGGATTGAAGTTCTTCCTGCCTATTCTCCAGGTCACAAACCTGGGCCAGGCGGCGACGCTTTTCCCCGGTGCGATAACTTATATCTGCACCCCGGAGTGTGGGCTTAAACGCTTCCCATAAGATAACTGGGGACTGGCAAGTGCCGGCATTGTATCTGAAGTAGTCGGTGATTGCTTGACTAAGCATCTCTCTGTATGCCTCATCACGGAGCAGCCAGGGGGACATGCGCCACCGATAGGGGGCCCTGTTAGTTAGCAGTCGCAATTTAAGTTGGATCGGCGAGTGGTCCGACAAGCCACGGGGCAGAATGGATGCTTGTGCCACCCTGTGCATATAGCTATGTGGAAGGAATAAATAATCAAGGCGTGAAAGAGTGGGATGAACCGATGACGCGTATGAGAATCCTGCGTCCGTCGGGTGTAAGGCACGCCACGTGTCCCCCCAACCCAGTGTATGTGCAAGTACATTCAATTTGGATGTAGTGGGGGTTGTAGCAGGCTGTCGGGCTCGCCACCTATCTAATGGGCCCATAGTATCGTTCCAATCGCCCCCCAACACCACAAGGCCACCCGGGAGATCCCCCCACAACTGCGTTATTTTATCAATAAACGTCTGGCCGAGAGGCGGGGGGCGTATATGCTACCCAGTGTGATGTGTTCGCCGGCCAAGGTACCCGAGACCACAGTGTATCGACCCCCTGGATCCAGCCAATGTCGTGTGATCTGTAGGGGCACCCTTCGATGAATGAGTATGGCTGTACCCGGGCCCCCGCGTGAAGCCAGAATGATAAACTGTGGAGTAACCGTAACGGGGCGAGGCATGGGGCCTTCGTGCCCAGGAGATGAGTTTCTTGGAGCAGTAGGACATCTGCTGCATACCGCTTTGCCTGGTGGAGCACTGCCCCACGTTTAACTTTACTCAGCAAGCCTCGCACATTCCAGGCAAGAACGTTGAGCTCCCCCGGAGGTGTGTCACCAGTCGTGTGCGCCATCCCTAAGTGTCCTACAAGATAACTGCATCTGAGGCGTGCAAGGCGAAGCAATGTGAGTGGTGCATGGTGCGAAAACATTCAATAAAGAAAACCCCCTTAAGAAACTGGCCCTCCTCCCCCCCTGCCCCCAACCCCCGTACTTCCTGTAACACGGAGTATCTGTCGCGGTAGAAACCCACCCCAGGCCCCCAACAGGATGACCCAAGCGGTCCCTCCAATGGATCCCCCCCCCAACTTACCCAACATCACCCAAAACGTCCAGGGCGAGCCATGTTCAGATCCCTCTAGGGCCTGTAGAAGACCCCATCTCTATGACCCAGTCATATTAATGAGCGGCCACCACCCCCAGGCAAACCCGCCCCCCGAAGGGATATAGGGAAAACAGGGAAAGTAACCCAGCACAGTTCAGTCTCCAGTGCCCGTCGGTTCCGGGGCACGCCAGTTGGAGCGGGATCGATGCCGCCGAGATGTCGCACCTCCGCCCTGCCGACCACTCCGATGCGAGCCCTAGGAGGAATCAGAGGTCTGCCGGAGGCGGTGTGTGAGGTTTAAGGATCTGTCTCTCGTCCGTCCACGCGAAGACTTCCTCCGGGGTGTCAAAGAAAAATGTTTTTGCATTGAACATCACTTTCATCCGGGCCGGAAACAGCAAGGCATAGGATAGATCAAGTTCACGTAGCCTTCTCTTGGCAGCCGCAAATGATTGACGCTGTTGCTGCACCAGCTTGGTGTAATCAGGGAAAACCATGATGGGGCGCGAGTCGAAGACCATTTTATCTTTATGGAGCCTGGCATATCGAAGTACGGCGTCTCGATCCGCGTAGTTAAGGATTCGGGCTATCACTGGCCTCGGGCGTTCCCCCGGTGGCGGTTTCTTAACCAGTGCACGGTGGACCCTCTCAACCACGAAACAGGAGGACATGTCTTCCTGGGGCAGCAGTGACTTTAGCCAATCTGAAATGAACTTGTCCATGGAGGCCCCTCGCATCCCTCCGGAAAGCCCACCAGGCGCAGATTATGGCGGCGGGCCCGCCCCTCCGCATCCTCGACCCGCGCCGCCAGCTCCTGCGATTGCTTGGTCAATTTGTCCACTTTGCGCTGTAGTCCAGCGACAGAGTCCTCGACTGTGGATACCCTGGTCTCTGCCTCCGTGATGCGGTCGACCGCCTTCCGCAAATCTTGACGAAGGAAAGACACCTCCGCGCCCACGGCCCCGATCTGGGCCTCGAGGGCCGTCCGCGATTGTGTGATCGCCTCCAGCAGCTTCGTCGCATCCGAGGATAACCCTTCCACAGACTCCCCCCCGGGAGGGTTGGCAGGGGTGGTAAAGCGGTCCATAGTATGCTGCTTGGGGGCCGCCGCGCCCTGTTTATCCTTGCCCATGGCTACCAGGAACAGCCTGTCCGGCGATGTAGTAGGCAACTGCAAGACGCAGCAGACACAGACAAGGGGGCAGCCCAAGCCAGACTCCCACGCAGGGCGGCGTCGCAACTCCGAGCACCCCCACAGTAGATAGTCTTATAGGGGCTCACTAGCAGCCGCGCCTACGATGCGGGGGGCCCCCTCACAGGAGCAACCATGTACTATGGGGCAACTGCCAGATAGGGACGGAGACCCCCAAAGACGCAGCCCAGCTCCACACCAAGGCTCCAGGACCGGGCAGCCACATGGGCCGGGGCCACCCCGCAGATCAATGCTGGACAGATAATTCACCGGTTCCCTGGCACCCTTCACCAGAGCCCAGCGGGCACCGGGCACCTCGCAGCGTCAGTGATAGGATCCCCGGCGGTGCCGCCCCGCACCCAAGCAAGGAACACAGATCGTCCAGAGGGTGGGCCACCAAGCCAGAGGTCCGCCGCACTCCCCCAGACTCCCGATGGCAGGACTCACCCGCGCCCCGTCCCGGGGCCGTAGGATCCGCGTCAGGTCGACCAGGCCGCTATGCAGGCAATGGGGGAGGGGCGCCTGCAATATCGTCGCCGTGGGATCTCCCGGCTCCCGGGCTCCCACCGATCGTCCCGCGGGGCTGCACCACCACGACGACACCGCTCCGCTGTGGTCTCCAATAGGGCAGGATTGACAGCCGCCTCTCAAGTGCAAGGCCCTCCGCAGCCGCGGCCTCGAGTGTCACGTCCTCCACCCCGGGCACGGCGCCCGCCGGCCGGGAAGCCTCTCAATGCGGACCGGACCCGCCGCTGTCCGCAAAACTCGACTGCCGGGTCGTGACCGGCACCGCAACCAGGGACCCCTCCTATTCCGTCACTGGGTCAAGGATCTTTGGCGGATTACGGCCCAAAGAGGGAGTGAACTGCGGAGCTCTACAGAGTCGCGTCCGCCATGTTCAGCTCCCTCGCCACGCCCCCCACAGTAATCTATTTTAGCCATGACTAATGCCAGAGTCACTGTCTTTTGGGCATTAGCTGGGATGAAAGGGAAGATCTTTCTGAGCATCCTGAGGGTGTGGAAAGGGGAAGAGGTAACTGCTTTAACCTGTGACCCGAAAGTTAGTTTACTATCCATTACCATTCCAAGGTTCCTGACTTTAGTCAAGGGAGAGCCCCCAGTTCTGTTGGCCACCAAGAAGGGGCCCAGAGGGAAAGGTTGTTTCTGAACAGGATGACCTCTGCCTTCCCTGAATTAAGTTTCAGGTAGTTTAGGTTCATCCATTTGCTAATTGCTACCATACAATTGTGGAAGTTAGCACCTGCTGAATTGTTGGGGGAGGACATTGCAACCACAATTTGGGTGTCGTCAGCATATGAGGTAAGATCCAGCCCAAATGATCTTATCAGTGTGGCCAAGGGTTTTACATAGATATTAAACAAGGTTGGGCTGAGTGCAGATCCCTGCGGAACCCCACATGGCAGACTAAAAGGTTTTGATACATAAGGATCCATGGCCACCAATTGTTACCTATCAGTAAGGAAGGATTCTAACAGTGTCAGGGCTACCCATTGATACTGACCTCCCGGAGACGGTCGACCAATATC
This sequence comes from Calotriton arnoldi, assembly GCA_963921515.1. NCBI lineage: Eukaryota > Metazoa > Chordata > Amphibia > Caudata > Salamandridae > Calotriton > Calotriton arnoldi. The sequence goes on from CAWUFW010006217.1 coordinate 1,098,057, forward strand.
TTGTGGTCGACCGTATCAAAGGCTGACAATAGGTCTTGGAGTACTAGGGCTGCACTGCCACCCTTATCGACTATTGCTCTGATTTCTTCAGTAGATTTGATATGGGCTGTTTTGGTACTATGACCGCTTCTCAACCCAAATTGTGTGGAATCTAGCAGCTGGTTGACAAATAAGAATTGTTCTATTTGCTGGTTCATCGCCTTTTCTATTGCCTTAGCTGGGAGGGGTAGGCGAGAAATGGGTCGATAGTTGTTAGAATCTTTAGGATTAAGATTAGACTTTTTCAGTTGGGGGCGGATAGATGCTTTTTTCCAAAGAGTCGGAAAATTACCTGATTCCGACATGGCATTAAAGATGGTGGTCAGGCCGATTGCCACAGTATCGTGGCCAGCTTTATGATTTTTGAAGGAAAGGGGTCCATAGGTGAGCCTGATTTAGTGGCTGCAATAATGGTAGAGACGTCCTGGAATGAGAGAGGGGAGAAGTTGATAAATTGGGGCCTCAGATGGAATTGATTATGCTATTTCTCCCACTGGGGTGTACTCCTTTTGTTTAAACTTGTTAAAGATCTTAATAATGATGTTTATCAAATGAAGAAATCACTTTGTCTCTCGCCAGTGCTGTATTATGGACCCAAGTGCAGGGGCAAAGAAGCTGTCAGCAGGGGCACTCACTTTGCCTCACAACAAGGTGGCACTCAATAGGTGGGCCCCTAAGGGCAGTCCCCTGAGGGGGTAAAAAGGGAACCCATGGACACCCCCGACATCCCCATGCAGATAGGTACAGGTCATCATTGCACCCCCCTGCAGGGGTATCTCTGTCCCCCTTGGAAGTGCAGGTAGATACTGCCTGCACAGTAAAAGACGAAACGACTGCTTAAAGCAGTTATTCTCTTTTCATTAATGCACTGCCCCTAAAGGAGTGCAAGTTTGTGGCTGCCCAGGGGGCAGTGCATTGATTTTAATAGGGCGCACTGTCCCTGTTTGCACATGATACACCTATCAAAAGCTGAGCTGTGGTGCATATAAAGACAGGCGCCCCGTTACATAATTTGCATCCTGGAGTCTTCAATTCCACAACTGATGATTTTGTAATATAAGATTTGAGCCTATGTAATTGTTTACGTGGGAAAAACAGATGATGCAACACCTTAAACTGCTGTGATTGATGCTGCATAAACTGTTAACATCTTTGTAGCTATGTTACTGTAGAGACTGTCTCCAGACTCCGTGAGGAGCTGGGGGGTGGGTTTCTTTATTCTCTGTAGCCCTCATGTTGTTCAGAGTCTACCTTGTGTCTGTGGTGCTGATACTTTATGGGCGGTCGCTCTCTGGTGTCTATAGATTTTCTTTATGGATTGTTGTATTAGCTATGCATAGTCTCTGTGAGGATGATGTATGGTATGTCTGAGAATTTGACTGTAAAATCTAGGGACTTAAACAAGATAAAACTACACTAAGTACACTAAATATGTGGAAGCCATGCATAACCATATTTCATCCATGAACATAAAAGTTATTTGAGTGGAAGGTGTCTGGAATGTGTCTCGACTCAAGATGAAACTCCATTGTCTGTTTCTGATCATGTGTCTGAGGTCCCTGGAGCTGTGATTCACTAAAGGTTGTGTCTTGGGTCTATAGCTGCTGTGATGTTGTGTAGGTTGCCTCAGGTCTCAATACCTATGTGGTTGATTTTATGCATTGCATTAGGTTTCTATAGTAACACATGCTTGAACTGATTTCCAAATGCGAGCCCCGTTAACAACAGACACATCCCCACCTCTTCTTTATGCCCTTACCTGGTTCCCATGGTTCCCATGGTTCAGAATTGAAATAAATTAATGAGTGGTTCTTTGTCTTCCAGGAAGAAGATCCTGGCCTGCTCCTTGCTCAGTCTAAATTCATCCCAGATATACAGAATGGACAGAAGATCTACAAGAGTAAGTACAGATGTACAACCCAGGCACTGCCTGTAGAAGACCATCTTTTATTCGCAGGTGTAACATATAAAAATATTCCTACTTAACATCACCCAGTTTGGGCAAGTACCCTATGATGGACTCCTCTGAGGTACTAAATTTGAACAAATATAACACCACTTCAGTAATCTTTTTTGCATGTCGTTTTCTGCCTGAGACCCTTTTGTGCTTGCTCCTGTCCCTGGGCCAGCTTGCTCCCCACTGTGAGCTCTTGTGCACCAAATACCTACATCTTAGCGGCAGTGTGCCATCTCAGGCTATATGTTGATTGTGTGCCAGGATAGTACGGTGGTTGTGGCTAGCCTATTTTTTGACCTCCCATAACTGCTTAGACTAGCTAGCATGTCTTGTTGTTTCCTGTGTTTGTTGCTTTCATTGCTCAGAGAAGTGGAATGTGCCTCTGTGGTATCAGACAGTGTGTTTGTGCTTTTGCTAATGACACTAGCTCTTTCCTTTAGGTCATCCTGCAGACAATTGATCTGACACCCCAATTCTGTCATGGCTGACAGCTGATCGCGCTACACTGTCAGTATCGATTTTCCCAATTTGAGAAATTCCCCTCTTGTAAGGATCTCCACTCTTGCATCATAGCTCACACATACCCTCCTGCGGGATATTGGAATTTCCCAAATTCTAGGCCTTAGATGAGTCAGGTGACTCCTTACAATAGGCTGTCTGTGTTGGGGTCTGTCACAACCAGTTGGTAGTTGTTGTCTTCTGGTTTGTGATGTCTGTTGGTGGTGTTGGAGTAGGAGTGACCGATGCTTCCCTTCTCTCTGGTTCACTGTGCTCTTCTTCTTCATCCCATCCTTCTTCAGCATGTTCCTGGATGACATCTGTGGAACAAGGATTGTGTAGGTGAAAGGTAGCAGGTGGTAGCACTCTGCATATCACTTTTACTTGAGGATTAATGTTGTAGACACAATCCCTGCTGAAGTGATGTGTGGTGGCTTATTGAACTTTTAAAATCCCATTCATAATTCATTAACCTGGATTAGAACTTCACTGAACTACAGTTCCTGTAATGCACTGTTCACGTTACACAGAATCTTGTAACGGGTTAAGCGTCGCTAGTCCGGGGGTACCCTACAACACACACTTGCAACTATCACATCTGTGCTGTGATACTGATACTAAGTGGTTGTAGGGGTAAACAGTACCTGCGCCTGCTGGTGGCCCTGTAGATGTATCTATGTCACTTATTCCAGGGACTTCCTCAGGTGCAAGGGTGGATTCTATAGCCTCGTCAAGTGATGGTGGGACCCCCTTTAGTCCCAGTTTCCACCACCCTCCTGTTAGCAACCCTCTTATTAGTCCTGAAGCACGTCATACCCCCATTTGCAGGCGGTTGATGCTGTGATTGGCTACTCCAGCAGCATTAATTTTTTCTTGCATTCTTTGCCAGGTGTGTCGCTTGCTCGCCTCTTGCACAGTGAGCAAGCGTTTGCCAAAGCATGTGACATTGTTTGCAACACGCTCTTCAACTAGGATCTCCAGGTCCGCCTCACTGAATTTTCTTTTTCTTTTCTTTTTCTTTTCTTACCATCCTCCACTCTTTTTCCCTTCTTGTGGTTTTTTCCAATGTAGAAACACAGGTATTTTCCACACCCCTCTTCTGTTGTATATGTGGCACATTTCCTGATTTTGATGTAATTAAAATGAGCCAAAGGCTCATTCTCTATTTCCAAATTCTGCTGCAAATACCGATTTGCAACTTGGCAATCACAATTTGGAAAAAGTGACCATCCAAAGTACACCATCTTGATTTGTGAATAGATATTTGCAAATCATTACCATTTGTAATTACAGACTTGCAAAAACGTTTGTTTGTTCTTCCGGTCTTTGAAGTGTCTTTTCAGAGATATAGGTGCATTACATTAGTGTTACTTCTGTTGTAGGGTTGCTAAGTAGTGTGATTACTGAGTATCTGCGCTGGAGTAAGCGTACTGGGTATTGAGTACCTACTCGGGTGAAGCTCCTATAGGTAATACATGTTTCAAGGGTGCTCAGTACTGAGTCTCTTCTCAGGTAAGGGAGATAGGGACCAGGAGATGCTTGTTGTTGAGCATTACATATTCAGTATCTCCTATAGGAAAAGAACTATAGGTATTGTCTCCTCTGAGGGAAAGGGTGTAAGTACCAAGCACTTTTGTAGTAGGGGCACTAGGTATTGAGAGTCACTTCTGATGAGGGACAGCTAGGTAAATGTACTATATTCACTGAGGTTACGTTGCTAGATTTTGGCTGTTTGGTAGCTCCTTTTGAGTTTATATTCTGAAGTTAAAATGATAGTTATTTAAATGGAGCTTTATACTAGGAATGTAATCTTTATATCAAGGGCACTAGGCTTGGACTGTCTCTATTGATGTAAACATTCTAGATGCTCCAATATAGTCTCTGAGGTAAGTGCCCTAGATGATGAGCATTATGGGTGCTAGATAAAGAGTGTCTTCATTATGGTATGGATACATGTATAGGTGTTAGATGTCTTCGAAGCTTAAATGTGATATATTCTGGGAGTGTCTTCCCTGAAATAAGGCTGTTAGGCATTGAGTGTCTCCTGTGAGGTGAGGTTGCTAGGAAGTGTTTGTGTCCTTTAAGAAAAGGGTACTAGGTATAGGAACCATATGTCCTGAGGTAAGTGTGCTTCTGTCAGGATCTGAATGCAGATGAAGATGCTATCAATCCCAAACCCTGCCTTGCGGCCTTTGCTGTAATAGAAGAAGTTACCATCAAAAAGAGAGTGAAAAGAATGAAGGTTCACTCCACTTCCCAATCAAATTAGACAGACACTAAAAGAGAGCCTACTACCTTAATCCAAGCTTAGAGGACACCAAATAGGTAGATGGCAGGCTAGCCACCTTGACGAATGTTTGACTACAGAATCTGGCCGCCTCTAGGTATCTATGCCGCTATGACAATCCCATTTAATATTCATTCACAGGACATTATCCTGTACTGAATCGTAACGGAGTCTGTAAGTTATGATAATATTGCATGGATTCACGATTAATAGTGCAGATGTGTACACTAATATATAAGAGGCACATGATATTAGGAATCACCCGGTCCTGAAGAAAGCCATTTGACCCTGAGGGACAGTTTAGACCATGGCTGAAACCTGTAGATCCGAGATGTGGGAGACCATAATAGTTTTGTTTCACATCTAATGCTGTTTTTAACCTTACGTAAGGTTCCTGATATTAAATATCACCTCCATTGGTAGGGAAAATATTTGAGGTAATTTTAACTATCCTGATCCCTTACAAAACATTAACCTGCTCTGCTGTAAATCAGGCGTCGAAGCACACGCAGATGCACTAGGTATCTTGAGTGGGAACCCTCTGATGAAGCATGCCACTAACTAGTGTTAGTAGGTGAGGGTGCTTTTAAAAACCAAGTAGTAGTGCCTACTCGTGAGCGAGGGGGTCTAACAGGATTAAGGTACCAGGTGTTGTTTTAGTGATTGTGTAATATAAGAAGCACAAACCCCTCCTCTGATCCAAGGGGAAGATAAAAAGGAGGGTAGAGAGCTGAAGAAATCCCAATGCAAATGCTTCCCCTTAAACTGTTTTTGTTGTTGTTATTGACTGGGACTTTGACTTCAGAGACCCTGCAGTGCAAAGTGTAAACTACTAATGATTATAAATATTGAACAGATGGCCTGATGTACTAAGACTCATTGGCAAACCAGGATGTGCAGTTTGCATACCAACTCGGTTGCAAATGGGTATGCAAATTGTGATACAACCTATGTACAGAGAGGTCACATTACATATTGTTGGTTTGCAGTGGGTCGCAACACAATCTGCCTTATGAATATTAGTCTAAGCAGCCTTCAAAAGGACAGGTGTTGATTTAACATTTTAAAAAAAAAGCCCTCCCATTAGAAAGACACTTTGCTAGAAGGGTCCCCTAGACCAGTGTTTGCAACCCCTCGAGGCCAGCCACCATGGTTCCCAAAGGGGAAGCTGTTCCACTGGCATAGCTTTTCCTTTGCGAGTCAGATATCACCCCAACTCGCACATTGGTATTTTATCAATGGCTTGTATTTGTAGTTGCAGTCACAAAGCATTAATACATGTTGTTGTGAATTGCAGTTGGAAGCGGGGGCCCCTTTCTTACCTCATTTCAATTGGGCTTGAGTTGCAGAACCCCTTTTGTGAGTTGGAAAGGCTTTACTAACTTGTAAAAGGGGGTTTGTCCGCTTCAAAAATATATTTTGCAGTTGCAAACCCTGTGGTTTTGTGAATTGCACACTTTCTGATCACAAAATCATTCTGTTTATGGTACACAAAGTAATATCACTCTTAAGCACAAACTAACACATTAGCAGTATGCTTACGGGGCATTCACCAACTGGCACTGTGCAGATCCCTAGAGCCAGCCTGGAACCAACCTCCAAGGACCTGGGTGAAGCTATTATGACCAGCCTCTCAGCAGATCCATGCAAACAAGAAGGGAATCTGTAGAGATTAATCAAGACCTTCCTGCAACCTAGTCAACCAATTAATTGAGAAAACTAAAGAATACGAAAAAAACAACGAATGTGTGTGGCTCACAGGGGCCAGATGCAAATTAAAAGGGAGGACCCATCATCCGTGTCATGACCAATACTGCCTCTTAACTTGAAGGTTTTGTTTTGTTTATTTATATACCACATATATGTTGGGAACGAAAACTTCATAGTAAGCCTACTAGAAAAAGTTAACATAGAGAATTAAACATTGTAAATAAAGCAGTCACATAACACTCTGTATACACAACAATCAAAATGATGTGCCAATCTCGACAGTGAGAGAAACGGTCTGTGAGAATCACTAGATTGCTCACTGACTTTTGCTGAGATACCATAGTCCTGACACTATGAAAGTCTTTGCAGAAAGCACAACCCCATCAGGTTCCCAAACCGGCAAGGTAAAAAGTGCTGCACGGTAGGATGACTGATACATATGAAGTGTCATATAACCTAAAATGGTGCTACTAAATTGAGTTGTCTCTTCTGGGATCTGATTGCTAGGTAATGCATGTCTCCTCTGAAATAAGGCTGCTGGGTATTGGAAGCTTCTCCTCTAAGGTAAGTGGAGTAAGGACTGATGATCTTTTATGAGGTGAGGCTGTTAGGTTTGAAATTGTCACAGATAAAGGTGCCCATACTTCAATATCTTCTGTATGACAAGAGTGCCTGGTCCCTTGAGTGCTTGCTCTGACACAAGCTATCCGTTTTACCAATGTTTCCACAAGGTTCCAAAGTTTGGTGTGCTTGACATTGAGTGTTCTCTCTGAAGTAAGGACGCTAGGTGTTATAGAATTTCTCAGATATGAGAATGTTTGGAACTGAGCATGCATCCTCTGGGCTAAGAATGGTATGTTTAGAGCACCACTGATATATACTGGAAGTCTCTCACCTAAAGCGGAGTCCTTGGAACGGTGACCGATATACAAGAGCAAGGTACCGGGAATGCCTTTTCTGCTGTAATGGAATTGTGAATTGGTCTCAGCCACTGGGCCACATCCCGATACTTTGATTTTCGCCCACTATGCCACTCTAGAATGATACAGCTCACATGCAAATTAGTCTTGTTCCTGCTCTAATAGGAACAGGTCAGCTCACACTGCCAGACCAGGTCCCCACCAGATGGGAAAAGAAGCAACCACAATCTCATTTTGGTATACTTAGGCCTTGTCAGTGAGGTATTGCGTGAGTCCTTTTGGCACAGTGAGCATGGGACCCACATCTGGACTGACTTGTGTCACTTAGGGCGCCTACTGCAATAAGAACAAAGTGTTGGATGCAATAGTTATCACCCGTCTCTTTCTAGAGTAGCATAGCAGGCAAAAACAATGGTTTGAAATGCAACCCGTGGGATCACCAGTGGCTTAGATTACCTTACCATTCTTTTCACCATTTTGTTGTTTACCTTTTGAGGTAATGGTTCTAGTGCTTAATTTCTGTGGCGAGGGCCACAGATCCCCTAATCAGGCAGCACACCAGCAATCATGAGTGAGAAATCGACAAAAGGCAACTATTGTGATATCTCAGGTCTGGGGAACCCCACAGTGAGACCTCTTCATGACTGGTCAGAATAACCAGTGTCTCCTCTTCATCAAAAGATGGATATATTCAGGGTCTCAGGGACAGGCATTTTTTGACAAATTGGTTCAGCAAAATTGTTTATGCCTTTCTTCCCATCCCTCTGGTCTCCAGAAGCTTGTTCAGTATGAGGTTGGAACAATGCACAGATATTCTGGTAGCACCAGCTTGAGCCGGGCAATGCTGCTTTTTCTGGACTGTGGGAGATGTTGATGAATCAACCGATTCAGTTCAAGTCGAACCTTCATCTGCTATCCCAGAACAGAAGTGAACTTCATCACAATTCACCATCCCTGCGGTTGACGGACTGGCTTCTTAGGAATTGAAATTTGGCTTTCTAGACCTGCAACAGGATTGGAAACCAATTCTGTTGGCAACCAGAGCTCTTAATTATGCACACTTATGTCATGAATTTAAAATCTTTTTCAGTGTGGGCACAGATTTTTCACTGCATGTTCATGTGAAGGGAACTCTCAGAGGTTTTGCTCCAATTACTTTAAAAAAGAATACTTTTTACTAAAATACTTTTTCGACACAAATCTCTAGATGAGAAGTCACATAGAGAATCTCTCTTTAAGAAATGTTCCACTTTTGGAGAAAGGAAAATCGACAGAGCTCTTTGTGTAACCTACCTTCATCCAGATCACAATCCCAGGTAGTCTGGCCTCTGCCTGACCTTACCAAAGAAGATTCTTAGAGATAGATGTATGGCATTGGCTTTGTTGGAAGAACAGGACAGATCACTGCCTTCAAGCCCAACAAAGGCAAACACTAGAGCAGGCCTTAGGAATTCCTGCCTGTACTAATACCAAAGATGTCTTCTGAGAAGACTTCTGCTGCAGAGCATAGACCCTCTGATCTGAAAAAGAAGAAATATTGAAAGACAAGAATGAGCCTTCCTCTTTTCACCAGGCTCTTCAGAAATCAGAAAGTCCACAAAAGCATTCGAGAAACATCAAGCATTCAGCACTGGAATCAGATATTCCAGTTTAAACTGCATCCAAGGGCCTGATTTAGATCTCAGCAGGCGGGTTACTCCATCACAACTGTGACGGATATCCCGTCCGCCGAAATATAAATCCCATTATATCCTATGGGATTTATAATTCGGTGGATGGGATATTAGTCACCGCTGTGACGGAGTAGCCTGTCCGCCTAGATCTAAATCAGGCCCTTAGTCCTAACAAGTGTCGTAATTCATGACACCTAGTGCTCCATGCATGTGCCTTCATCTACGGCCAAGAACTTACCATCTGTTTTAGCACATCTTTGAAGTCCAGCCTCTCAGCCATGAGCATTGTGTCAGCAATGGAGACTGTGGACGTAATGTTCCAAAAACTAGCTTCTCTGACATTGGCCCAGCTTCTACCTCACCGATGACAGAGCAGCTTCCATCATCTACAAAACTGTCTGTTTCCTTGTCTGCTGCAGTGTCTCTACCATAGTTGAGGACTAGGTTCAGTTGCATTGACAGTGGCAGATCATTTAATTTTAATCGTCGTCTGCATTGTACATTCTGTAGTCAGTTGCTTCGACAACAGCTTTGTTGGTTGTGTAAGTCACACCTGTGATTTCAATGTCACTAATTTTTTTAACTATCCCATTGTAATCACTGCTTGTTTCTTCAGTTCCAACAGCCCTCATCCTCCCATACTATTTTGCAATATTCCTTTTCTAGAATGAAAGATGAAGGGATAGGAAGTTTGCAGGCAGTACAACAGCATTTTGATCTCTAAGCTTTCTTTAAAGAAAAAGACTATGAAGCGGAGGAAGTAGTAAGAGGAACTAAAACGGCTTCAATTCCTATGGACTTAAATATTGAATATGTCTCTATTGGCTCTGATGACAATGAACAGGAGGATTTCAAATGTCACACACATATTGCAGATCCTATTACCCCAAAGTAGGGATGATAGACAGTATGAAACTCCACAAATGCTCATGGTCAGTGTACCAAAGGACACGTTGGTGTAATTACAAGCATGATATTTGATATTTGCCTAACCCAAGTCCATCTGGTTATGGTTTATCCATGTTGCCTTCCTGCCAAGACTTGTCTCTATTACCTCCACATCTGTTTCCTGTTGTTTCTACAAAGGTGCCACACGCATGTTTCGTCAGTCTTTTAAAAAAATAAATATTTTTTTATTGCATTTTTCATGAAATACATCACATGGACGAATATTAGACCACGGAGGTGTAGGAAATTCCCATCAAATGCAGGTCTGAAACAATGACAATGCACAACCCCCAGCCCCACCAACCCCCTTCTCTCCCGCCAACATCAGACAAGGCCCAGCAGTAGCATAGTGATAAACAAGCACATCGAACAGCAGACAGCAATACTAACAGATTGAAACACAGTCTCTGTCATTCTGCCCCCTCTATGTCCAGCATTCATGTTTCGTCAGTCTTGTGCCTCCTGCTATGACTATTGCACATCCTCCTATACAACCACCAGAAACAATATCTCCTCCACCTCAGCCTATACCACGTTTCTCAGATCGCTGAAGAGGCTAAATGGCCTTACGTTGAGCATGATGAGGATGATGATGATGCGATGTTTACTGATGATGGTAATAGTTAGATGGAGATGAGAAGTGGCTTAAATGATGTTTCAGACATAGCCAAGGTTCTCTGAATGATAATGATGAAGCTGGCACCCGTCCTGGAAGCTTTAAAAATCCTTAGTGGAGTGAAATTGTGGCTGAGGAGAAAATGATCCCTGTGCAGGGGGCAAATGTTTCCTAGCTGGTTGACAAAGACAACTTTCTGTCTCATAGAAAGAGCATCCAATAACTTGAGTCTCCCTGTTTCCTCGTGAGATAAATCTTGATTTTTGTTTGATTTAAAGAGAAAGCAAGAAGTACCATAAGAGCAATACTTTTTCTAGATCACCTTTGGGAGTAAGGAGTCCTGCTGCTTTTTCAGCAAGCAATTTGAAGATAGACAACAAATATAAGGCATCTGACATTGCTCTAGCCTGCTTCCTGAATCAAGTGACGATAGACTCTGTAATTTCCATTGCTACTCAGAGAAGATCAAGGAATCCAATGACACCATGCACAGCACCATCTCATAAGGTAGGATATATGATTACAGGGTCAAGATAGTTAATTTGTTTGCTGTTAGTTCCATCAAGATTGCTAATGCATCAGCAAACATTTTACGCCACGATTGTCAACTATTTCAACCATAAAGTACCACCAACAATCATAGATCAATCCAAATCATTTCAATATACCACATCCTTACTCTGGGTATATATATTCATTTACTTAAAACAACTTTACTGCAGGTCTGCACTTCTGGCCTGAATAAGGTTCTCTTCTGCCACCCATACGGTCTCATCACGGTAGCGCTGCTCATCTGTTTGAAACCAACAGTCAAAGAGTCCATTGCAAAATGAATTAAGGAAAGAAGAAGCCATCTCTCCCTTTTTCAGTATACCTTCAACATGACATCTGTCTTCCTAAGATAACTTCTTATAGAATGTTGCTATACCGTGCCATAATTGACAGTCGTCAAATAAAGTACGGGGTTTGACCCAGTTCACGAACAGGGGGCTGGATTTAATACAATTTCAACATTAAAGTACCCCCAACAACCATAGATCAATCCAAATAATTTCAATACACCACATCCTTGCTCTGGGTACATATACTCAGTTACTTACAGCAACTTTAAATACCTTTCTTACTGCCCACTAGGGAACTCCTTTTTCGTAATGGTCAGAAAAAGGCTGAGAAAAAATGTACTTATATTTTGCTGATATATTATTGTGAAACAACCAGTAGTCACAAAAACGTACAAATTCGCAAATCATAGAGAAATTAAATTAACTCACAGTATCACAAGGACATATTTGTTCAAAAGTGTCCATTATGTGCTTCATATTATCAAACATACAAACATAAAAAAGTGTCCAACAGATATTGGTCTTTTTCAATCAAATAATCAAAAATCCCATTGTCATTGATTTAAAAAAAAAAAACTCAATAGGCCAAGGGGTGGGGTGTTCTTTCAGTCCTATTACTTCTTTGAATTAGGAACAGGTCACCCTCACTCCCACTTCATGACGCCGATGCGTTTCGACCTTCCAAAGGGCTGTTCTAGCTGAAGGTCTTTCTCAGGCCTGGGAACTTTGGTACATGACACTGTGATGGAAACAGAGAGACAGTAAGCGTCAACAGTCTTCTGTATTTTAGTCTAAAGGCACGGGGAAACACCTCATGACGTACCTCAAAAAAATATATGTGGTGGATATCGTTGCACTAATCCAGAAGGATACCTTCAGAGTGAAGTTAGCAGATGTCCTAATCATCCAATCACTGTTATGATGGCTTCAGGGAGCTAATTATCCCTCTTTAACCAAATCATGGCCTGGTCGATGAACACATTTGCAGATTACTCATAGTGACTAATGTGCGCGGGGTCTGGAGCGTTTGGGACCAAATGCTGCTATTGTTTCAGTGTTATCCAGTCGCGCTTAGCCAGGTCTCTTCTTTCTCGGCAGCAGGGAGTGGTGACTCAAGCTTCTGCTGCTGGTTGGATCCGGTGATTCACTTCTTAGTCCTCTTCGTTTCCCTGCCCTCTTCAAAGGTTGGTGCGTAAACGTTTCTATGCTAATTCCTTTCAGTCACGCGTGTTTCCTGATTCATAAAAGCGATGTATCATGTGACCACAGGAATCCTGGGACGTGTAGTTAAACCCCCCTGCGCATGTTGTCAAATGAATGCATTAATGAATGAAGATACTTTACAACCATCAAGACCAGTGCACGCACAGCAAGATCACTAGGTATACTAAAAAAAGAGGCAACCCTATTCGGGCTACAGGAGACGGTATCTGAGGTGATACCAATATGCCAATTTTAGCCAGTCACATCAATATGGCTTCCAACAAGGCTACAATGAACAACAGCATCAGTGAAAGGGTCATATTAATAGGTCAAATTAGAGGGAAAGAGGAGGCCATTCTTAGTGCAACCAGGATCCCAGCAAGAGAGCCTCACTTAGCTAGTCAATTGTCCGTCCACATAACTCTGCTAATAGGGGGGAGCATTACATTTTTCCATCAAGCTTGGCAGAGGATTACAATAGACATATGGGTCTTAGATAGATCTTTGATTAAAACCAGTGATAGCAAAGAAATGTTTTGCAAAGAATAGACTTGAATAGAATTGGTACTCCTGTTTCAGAAGCAGTAAGGATTCTCCTTTAGGTGTTTACTTATACCAAACAAATCTGAAGATTTGCACCCAATTTAACTTGAGGAAAAACAAAACAAATACCTGAAAGTAGACATTACAAATGATAATACTGCAGGATGTTGTTCGGTTCATGAACAAAAGATGACTGTTTGGCCTCAAAAGATCTGGAAAACGCCTATTCTAACAGATTCACCCCAGTCACAGGAAGTACCTATGCTTCATAGTAGATGGTCTTCATTATCATTTCAAACTGCTCCCTTTTAGACTGAAATTGGTGTCAAGAATATTCAATGAGTGTATGGCCCTGGTAGCTGCTTAGCTACAACACCATTATATGTGAGTTTACCTTGACATAGGTTACCGACTGACCAATCAAAGCTCTGTCTAATGGCTAAATAAGCAAACTGGTACAGAAAACAACTTCTGTTTTTATCACTAGAACTAGCACCATCAGAGTTGAACCTATCCAAGGACTTGGTTCTCTTAGGGCAGGACTACTTACAATCAAAATTAAGGTTTATCCCACAAAAGAAATTAGTCTAATGCTGCGACAACTAGCCTTTCATGTCCAGTCTCAAACCACAGCCACTATAAGCTGGCTGAAGATGTCACTAGGCTGCATGTCTTTATGCTTTCTGTTTTCTTTCCACCTCTTTGGCTGGTGTTTGGTTCACATAATGAGGTGGATGGATTACATGTAGTGAATGGCTTAAGCAGGGCTAATTGAGTGTATATGTACACTGCTTTTTATACATTCACAATTGAGGATTCACAGACTGAGCACGGAGAACACTGCTAATATGTGGTCTCTCAAATATTGTGGAAAGCTTGAGTTCTGAGAAAAACATCTATGTTTCTCCCTTGTTTAGCCCTGACAAAAAAACAAATCCAATTATTAGAATGTACTGTGGACTTTTTTACCTTGGCCAAAAGGAAGACTTTGTGAATTGAACAGTTGCTGCTGAAACATGTGCTGAATGGTAGGTCGTGAGTTTGAAATCTCTTTCAATGAAGGGCGAATTGAGTGCTATTAAATTGGGCAATAGTAACATCTGTTATTTTACAGCACTTCGAAATAGCAGTGGTATGGGATGAAACACTATAAAACTTTTTTAGTATTATCTTCTTACTGTATTAGTAGTAGTATTACTACAGATACTATCATTCGCTTAACAATAACACATTTGTACTCAAAGTGTATGACATCTGCCATGACATGCAGTATTTGAAATTTTGTATTCTTGTCTGTTAAGGGGTGTTGGCATTTTGTATAGTTGGTTGTCAAAGCTTTGCTAACAAATATATTCTGATGATTCTGCATATCTCCCCTGACATACGATTATTGCTTGGGTTTCAGTGGTAGCTACTTATTGCCTCGTTCTTTGGGATTGGCGTGCTAACTACTACTTAGACCATTCTAAGTTGTGTAGAAGCTGTTAGTTGTTTGCTCCTTGGTGAGAGCGATAGGGGTTAAGAGTCTCCTCTGAGGCAAGGGATCTTTGTGCAGAAGGATTCCTCTGAAGGGTGGTGTTTTAGTGTGAATCTTTCTTGTGGTCATAATAATCCTTTCACTCTGTTTTTTTTTTAGCTGTGTGGCGAAAGAGGGACGAGAAGCATAACTTCAACCAGCAGTGTGAAACTGAGCTTATTAAAGAGGAGAAGAGGAAAGAAGTGGAAGCGGAGATCAGGATACAGGTGAGTTGGGGAAACAAACGGTAATGATGAGAGAGAGTAGCAGTGCGTTGGATGGATTTGTAAGGGCAGTATCCCAGGAGACAGTGAGTGAGATAGGAGTGGGGTAAAAGAGATGGAGAGGGTAAGGTGGGAAATTGAATAAGTCCAGTGTGCAGGATGAAATAGGCGAGGAAGTAATAAGTGATCTATGCAGTGTTTTGTAGAGAGTGTCAAAGGAGAGAGAAAACTATGAGGGAAGTGGGAGGGATGAGAGAAGAGAGAGCTTGAGAATAGAGAATTTGGGGGGAAAAGACCAAAGGAGAGTGAGAGTTAAAAAAAGTAAAGTGGGTTAGGATAGAGTTAAGAACATAAATTTAAGAAGAGAGAGAAGGCACAAGAACAAGAGGAAAGTTGAGTGGGAGATGAAGCAGAAAGACGGAGAATTAGTGAGTTGCCGGTGTGTCTTTGGTGGATGGCCAAGATTAATGGGACAGCTGCGTGAGTTAAGCTCCTTGAGACATCCTAAGGCCATCACGGAGTGGGAAGCGAAAATGGATTCAGTAATGGGCTCTGGGTCTAAGTCAAAAACCAGGTCCCAATCAAAGGCAATTACCTTATCGCTTTTGGACTTTTTTTACAGCAATACAGGGCTGGATTGTCTTCCCCCAGCTACCCAGGTGGTCCTCCGAGTATGGAGGCAGACTCTTAGACGGATGGGGTGGTGGGGAGGTTTGGATGACTGTGATTGGGTGGAGGCTCTGGCGGCCCCTCGCGGGGCAGCAGTTTCATTTCGCCTCCGCCTGATCCAATTCAAATACCTGCATAGGGCTTATTGCACTAGACACCGTTTGTGGCAGATGGGTGTGATTGTAGATCCCCAGTCCCTACGCTGCAGCGTGGGGGACATTCCTTCACACTGTATGGAGCTGTGATGTCTTGCAGCGTTTCTGGCGGGGGTGACTTCCTGTCTGGCCCGGGTTCTTTTTATTGGGGGATTCCCCTAGATCCAAAATTGATCCTCCTTCACTGCACTGAGGCGGTTGGGGGGACCAGATGCAAACGGCATTTGTTATTCTTAGGGCTCACATTAGCTAAAAGGGACATTGCCCAGCAATGGAAGGCGGAGACACCACTGTTGGTGGGGGTCTAGAAGATAGCTATGGATCATTGCATGGGAGTAGAGGTAGCAGTGTTTCGGGCAAGGGTCTGCCCCCAAAAACATGTCAAGATTTGGCAGCAGTGGGCTGATTATAGGGGCATATTGTTGGCACCGGTACAGCCTACTATGGCTCAGATTGACATTGAAGTACGGACATTTGGACCTGAGCCATGAGGATAAATAAACCTTATCACATTCTACGGTATTTGATGCTACACAGAGGGAAGTTGTGTGGGGCTTTGGGAGGTTGGGATGTGACTGTGTCTTGTTTATTTCCTTTTATATTACTGGTATCATTGTGTCCTGTGTTACTCTTGTTTCTATATTCATATGCAGGCCTTGATGTGTTCTTTAAAAAAAACAATAAAATAATGTTGTGAAAAAAAAGTAAGATTACCTGTACAAGGGTCTCGCAATAGAAATTAGATGTAATTTCAGAACAAATGTCGATACTGGCGTTAACTTCTCTGATCCAGTCTATAGCAGAAACATGATTGTAAACCCGTAGATTATACAAATGTTTACTTGAATATGACCTCTGTAATTATGCTGAAATATTGGGAGAGGAGGAGAAACAATTTGTAACGTTTATTGACTGGAGACAGGGGATCATAATTGGCTATATTTTTATTTCAAGGTCTTTGCAGTTGCTAGTTAAATCTGGAGAAACCTTGGAGACTAGTTATAGCGATCACAATCCTAACAGTCTGGTCCTAAGTACACCCACACATCATCAGAGAGTGCTGGGTCCAACATACCTTTCCATCAAAGACAAAGTGATGCGGCTAAGGTGTCAGGTTGCAGACTTTCACTTATTCTTCTGTGATACAATTAGCACACATTTTAAGTTAAAAGATTAATATTTGCTGATCTACCCACCGGTTAATGCATGTTATAGTAATTCACTATTGATTGATACAAATTAATAAAAGTTATTCAGCCTGGCTAGTTTGATAAACCTTGCATTGAAGTCAATTGATACCTAAGAGTTGCTCTCAATAAAGCCCCCAGAATCAGGGCTGACATTATTAAACTGCGGGCAGGTTAATTAGTTCATGCGTAACCAAAGACACCGGGGGCCTTAGGAAAATAGTGAATTCAAGCAATCCTTTCACATCAAAGCGTGACGGATTGGGGGCCAATATCCAAACTGTTAGACCTGGCATTTCTTGGCGTGATTACCCCTGACTTTTTTGCCTCTACCTCCTCTATTTTTGATGCTGTGATGGATTTCGTTTGACTGGCTTAGATGCTTTGGGCACTTTGCCACTGCTGATCAGTGTCAAAGTGCAAGTGCTCCCTGTGTAAAGTGTAATGGTAATTGGTTGTCCATGATTGGTATGTTTGCCTTACTAGTAAAGTCCCTAGTAAAGTGCACTATGTGTGCCAGGGCTAGTAATGCAAATGCTACTAGTGGGCCTGCAGCACTAATTGTGCCACCCACACAAGTAGCCCTAAAGAGAGAACTCAGGCCTGCCACTGCAGTGCCTACGCGCAGTTTGTTAAACTGCCTTGTTGTCCTGACAAGTGCACCCACTTGCCTGGCCTTACCCTTCCCTTTCTATGCACATCAGACACCCCTATGGTAGGCCCAAGGTAGCCCCCTGGGCAGGGTGCAGTGTATGTGAAAGGTAGGACATGTACTGAGGTGTGTACCATGTCCTGACAGTGAAATACTCTCCATTTCGCTTTTCACTGTTGAAAGGCCATCTTGCCCATAGGACAGAATGGGGAAGGCTGTGTAATATGTTTCCAGCCTATCTTCCCAAAGGCTTAAGATGGAGAGGTGAAGTTTAGTGTGCCTGAACTCACAATTTAATAACACATCTTTTTGTGAAGGTGGTTTTTGAATTGCGTGTTTAGAAACCACTCTTTTAGAAGTGGCTGGGTTTTTGTGCTCTAACATTTCTGTGTGTCTCTGCCTGGTTGTGGATTGACTGTCTGGATTTGAATGTGATAGGCTCTGGGGAATGGAACTGGTGGTCAAGAGGAACCTCTGCCAAGGAAGAAACAGCTGAAGAGACTGAAGGAAAGGACTGACCCTTGCTGTGTGTTCTGGGGCTGGCCTGCAGTTTGCTGCTTTAGCCAAGGAGAGGCTAAAGGGACTTTGCTGTGTGCTGTGTCCCCCTGCTTGAAAGGACTTTGCTGTGTCCTGAAGTAACTTATCCCCTAGGGCCCGAGGAGAGCTGGCTCCCTGTTGTCGAAACTCAGGAATACAAAAGTTTCCAGGTGTGTCTCAGCGACGCTGTGTGCGTGTGCTTTTTGCAGCCTGAGACCCTCGTAAGAACTGCCCTGTGATCGTGGGCACCTGGAGTCCAAGCGAGTCTCAGCGACGCTGTGTGCGTGTGCTTTGTGCAGCCTGAGCCCTTCGTGAGGATTGTCCTGTGATCGTGTGCACCAGGAGTCCAAGTGAGTCTCAGCGACGCTGTGTGCGTGTGCTTCGTGCAGCCTGAGACCTTCGTGAGGATTGCCCTGTGATCGTGCACACCCGGAGTCCAAGTGTTTATCAGCGACGCTGTGTGCGTATGCTTTGTGCAGCCTGAGACCTTCGTGAGGATTGTCCTGTGATCATGTGCACCCGGGACTCAAGTGAGTCTCAGCGACGCTGGGTGCGTGTGCTTCGTGCAGCCTGAGACCTTTGTGAGGAGTGCCCTGTGACCGTGCACACCCGGAGCTCAAGTGAGTCTCAGCAACGCTGTGTGCGTGTGCCCTGTTGCAGCCTGAGATCTTCGTTATCGCCATCGGCCCGGACCGGCATCCCAGAGGAGCTGTGCCGCCGGCCCGAGCCCGCCGTTGCCAGAAGCAGGACCTCGAACCAACCCCGTCAGGGGAGGGCCCGAGTTCCACTGCCCGGAATCAACCAAGTCGCATCGGAGGCCCAAGTCGCCAGAGGAGGAGAGGAGAGCGAGGTCGCACCCCCCAGGTAATGTGTGTCGCCGCCTGGGGCGGGGTGTGGGCTTGGAGAGAGACGCTCTCGGCCTCTCCCATTCTTGCAGCGCGAGCCTCTGCTCAAGCTCGTATCGCGGCCCGTACTTGCCAGAGGAGTGGCAGTACCGGGGCCGGAGTGTGGAGCTGCACTTTGGTTTACACCATACCCGTTTTGGGGGCATATTTTGGCGGAAGCTGACCGCGAGTCAGTACGAGTGGCAGAGAGACCCTCTAAAGCACTGTGCGCATTGCATTGTTTCTGCATTACGAACTGCCTGATTGTGGCCTTGCGCATTGCATTGTGTTTGCATAAGGAACTGCCTGATTGTTGCATTACGCATTGCATTAGTTTGCATCACGAACTACCTGATTGTTGCATTACGCATTGCACTATTTTTGCATTACGAACTGCCTGATTGTTGCATTACGCATTGCATTATTTTTGCATAACGAACTACCTGATTGTTGCATTACGCATTGCATTATTTTGGCATTACGAACTGCTGGATTGTTGCATAACGAACTGCATTACTTTTACATTGTAAAGTGCCTGATTCTTGCATTACGAACTGCATAGCATTGCATTAGGACTGCATTGGATCATCTAGAATTGCTCATTGATACCGTCAGAACCTACAAGGGCTTGCTGGCCTAATAACCAGCAAGGTGATTTATTACAAGTACGCATATGTTGGATTTTTATCGTGTGGTCTCATCGTATATCTTTTTATATAAACATATACTTGTTTTTTTTATGAAACTCATGTGGAGTCCATTTGTGGTGTCATCATTGGGTCACTGAGAGCGTGGTTGCAAATACTTTACACATTTGCCCTGAAGATAAGCCTGGCTGCTCGTGCCAAGCTACCGAGGGGGTGAGCAGGGGCTATCTGAGAAGGTGTCCTTCCTTTCCCTGACTTAGAAGCAAGGGTCCCTATTTGGCCTAAGGTACCTACCTCAGCCAACTAGGGAATCCCGGCTCTAACACAAACCAATAAGTGGGTTGGACATTTTAGGGCTATCTATCACCTGGGATTACAGGGGCAAACTTTAGAGCCAGCCCAGACCTGCTATTCACCTTTAATGTTAGATTTGAACTTGACAAGGTTGAGGCCACCAAAGACCATCCAATAAAGCCCCTGGGCGAGATGGGGTCCCAGTGGACCTGTACAAGGCTAAGCCAGAGTTCTAGGGGCCCAATATCTCTAATGCACTATTGTTGGACTTTGCCCTTTCTGCAGGGCTATCCCCAAACCTTTTGCCTTTATCCTCCATTTTTCTGAACTCGTGTTTGTTTGCTTTTAGGACTCTGCTCACTTTTTCACTGCTAACCAAAGCTAACGTGCTTGTGCTGTCTCCTTAAACCATGGTAGAATTGGCATATACCCAATTGGCATACTTAATTTACTTGTAAGTCCCTAGTAAAGTGGTACTACCTGTGCCCAGGGCCTGCAAAATAAATGCTAACGGTGGGCCTGCAGCACTGGTTGTGCCACCCACTTAAGTAGCCATTTAAACATGTCTCAAGTCTGCCATTGAAGCCTGTGTGCAGTTTTTAAACTGCCATGTCAACCTGGCAAAATAAACCTTTTGCCAGGCCGCAACCTTCTTTTATTATACATATAAGTCACCCCATAGGGTAGGACCTGGACATCCCAGAGAGTAGGGTGCAGTGTATTTAAAAAGAGAGGCATGTACTTTTTAGTTCTACATGTTGTGATAGTGAAAAACTCTTAAATTTGTTTTTCTCTACTGCAAAGCCTACCTCTTCCATGGGCTAGCATCGGAGTTACCTTATTACATCTAATAAGTGAGGATTTCCAAATGGGAGCAGGAAACCAGTTCATGTTTGCTGTCTTTGGAATTGTAATGAAAATTCCTCTCTTACAGTGAAGTCGAATTTTAAATTAAAATTTTAAAATGCCACTTTTGGAAAGTTAACATTTTCGTGCCTTAGCCATTTAGTGTCTGCAGCCTGTCTGGATCACATGACTGGGTGTAACTCACAGTTAAGCTTTGTGATTCCTCCTAGAAAGCCACACACCATGGGGAGCTTAGATTTGCCTGGATGGGCCATCACTGGCAGAATGGGAGGGAGGAGCTGGGCACAGCCCTGCTTACACTTGAATAGGCTGTGTCCTGCCTCCACACAAAGGGCTGCATGCCCCTTGTGTTTAGTCTGGAGCCACAGCAGGGAAGGCGGGGTGCCAAGGGACTTCAAAGAGAATTTCTAGAAGCTGCTACTCCCACCTCCCGAGGAAGGGCACCAGGTATAAACATTGGACCCCAGGCACCAACTCATCAGTGCACTTCTGGACCTGTGGAAAGAACTGCCACTCTGCTGGACTGCTTCTCTGAAGGACTGTTGTCCTGCTGTGCTGACCTGCTGCCCTCTTGCCTGGGTGAGACAGACTGACCCTGCGTCTCTAAACACAGGACCCTAGAGGGACTCCAAGGGCTAGTTGGCTGGCCTCCTGATCAGAAGTCTCAGGAACATAACAGGCTTCCAACAACCTTGAACCTAGCACCTGGACTCTGCCATCTGAGAGTCCTGCCCTCCCAAGTGGTGCCACCCAAGTCCTGGACCCTTAGAATTGGGTCTGAAAGTGCTCTGCCAACCCCAGAAGTGGTCCTCATTGGAACCAATGTGAAGTGACGCGAAGCCCCGCAAAGCCTTGCCACACAGCTGGCAGTCTTCCCGGAACCGACACAAAGCCTTGCAAAGCCTCGCCGCACAGCTGCCAGCTTCATTGAAACTGGCGCACAGTGACAGAAAGCCCCGCCAAGTTACGCCCCACAGCACCCTGTAACCGAAGCGACACAAAGCCTAGCCACACCGCTTCTTCAGAACCAATGCCAGATGACGCCAAGTCTCGCAAACCAAGGCCGCGCAGGCCGCGCGCCAGGACTTAAAGTACTGTATTCAGCAGACCTAAGTGGGTCCCTGTAGCTGGCCCATGCTCCATTGTGGTCGTCCTGAACTTGTGACTTTGTTCCGGTCCGGCGCCACCAGATGACCACAGTTGGCGCTATCTGATTTTTGGCTCTACTTTCTTCTAAATCTTTAAAATTGCATATCTCCGAATCTTCTGATTGGATTTTTGTCATTTCAGTCTTGTTACATTCAATAAAATGTATTATATTTTTCTAAATTGGTATGGGACTTGCGATAGGTGGTGCAAGCTGCAGTGGCCTCCAGGTAAGGGCCCTGGCTCGTATTATTGTACAATTTAAGCACCGATTGAGAGAGTATATCACTTCCCATATCTGGGGATTCATTTTGATTCCTCCTGGACTTGGATTTCATGTTTGTCAGCCTATTAGACTGACCAGGTTTGCTGGTTCAACTGGGGTGCCTTTTAACTTTGCCAAGAGAGTGGCCAATAAACCGATACCAGCGCTGTTAGAAATCTATAAACGCAAATGTTTACCTATATTAACTTATGGTGCAGCAATTTGGGAATATCCGGATGTGAAATGTCTCCACACTGAAAAAAAACAGATGTAGCAGATGCCTTACGTTACTTTCTTCACGAAGAGCTAGGATTAAGATATGTAAACGATCATATTAAACTAGCCCCCATGTTATTGTGGTTGTCGGTATGGGCAAACAAACATGTCACCCTTAACAGGGTTATCATTGACGACTGTCTTGCATGTGATTATGGACACAAAATTCCTTGGTTTAGATATATCAGGCAAATATCCAACGAGCTAGGCAGGTCAGACTTGTACCATATGCCCTTCCAGATAACAAAGGGGTGAACCTCTGGCTTACAAAGTTTTTCTAAGGACAGGATATCACTAAATAGAGAGACCAGTGAAATGAGTAAACCCGCTTCCCATGCGTATGCTATTATTCAGACCACTCTTGGTAGTGAGCCCTATTTATCAATGGTAAATAATGTCTGGGAAAGATTGCTGCTGGCAAGAATTCCCCTGGGTATCATGAGATGTCTTTTGGGACAATATGGCCCTGTGACGATCCCAGACTTCGGCCGAGTCGTTGATGCATTTTAGTTTTTTTTATAAATATTGTAAGCCTTTTTTACTCGTCGATGCGCATTACCAATTCTTAAAACCCATGGCTTTTTTAATTGTAAACCATCACTGTATTTTCTTTAGACTTTATTAGGCCTGGGCGGTAAATTCCGTTCCGCTCGCGGAATTTGCGGAATTTGGGTAATTTCGCGTTCCGCGGAGAACGCGAAATTGCCAAAATTCCGCCATCCGCGACTTCGCGGAATTTTTTACTTGTTCGCGCTTTCAAAATGCGTGTTCGCGAGATATTTCTCCCCGAGCACGCAAACAGCGTTCACGAACAGGAAGAAAGCATCGCGAACGGGCGGAACAAGCAATTCCGCGTGTTCGCGGAACTTTTGCGTGCTCGCGGAGATTTTTTACCATTTCGCAGAGCTTTGCGTAGCGCGACTACGCAAATTCCGCCCACCCCTAGACTTTATGCCGTCTTATGGTTTGCCACTCAGTTGGCAGTTTTCTTAAGCCTACCGTCCTCTTTCGAAATTCAATGCTATTTGAAAGTTATAATTTTATAGATGATATTTTACCATTATTGTACTATGCCAAACTGGCTTCTGCTATTTTAAGACTTTGGTTTTATCTGCGCACTGTTTTTTAAGCAGTTTTAATTGTTTCTATATCTAAAGCTGAGAATCTTGTTTAAATTCTGTGAACTTTTATGTCGAATTTTGTTGCCAAATAAAGACAAAGACTTATTTTTGAGAAATTAGAAGCATTAATTGTCCTTATTATGAGCACAAGAAGAGAAGAAATTCTTCCAGGGAGCACTCTCCCTCCTCAGAACCTATTCTGATCCTGTAGGAGCTGCACTCAAATCCTGTTGTGAAATTGTTCTCCCTCTGGTGCTACCTTAGAACAGGAACATGCTTTTAAACAGGCCTTGTGTCACATTTTAGTAGCACTCCAGCCCTCTATCGCTCCCTGTGGAACATTTACTGCTTAGGCAACATTTTCGGTGCCAGCGATCTTGGACCAATGGCTTCTGTCTCGGTTCCACCTGGGTCAAAAAGACACAGCTTTCATCTTCTTTCAAGTAGGTGGCTCTTGAGGCTAACAGAGGAGCTGGTGATGGCACCAAAAGTTACAAGGATCAGAGTCTTAGTTCATGAAAGCCATCTTCCAAGGCAGATCTGATGCTACAAACTCTGATGAAAAGGTCGGCTGATTTTCTGGCAGAAATGCCTCAGATGAAAAGTTAAGAACTGAAGGGCCTTTTCAGCAGTTTACGACTTATTTGACTGTCATTCGGAAAATTAGTTTTGAGGAAAAATAGGAGATGATGGCATAGGATATCCTCCAAAATATTCAGGTGAGGGGTCCCTAGAGTTCCATTTGGCTGGTGAGCAGTTTACTTTCTCAGCAATAGTAAAAACAAAAAAACTGCAGATATTACATTCTCAGCTGCATTCTGAGCAACAGAAATCAAATTTGTTTACAGCGATATTGTTAGGGAAAGGGTCAGTCAGTAAAGACAGTTTTCCCATTTAATGAGGCCTGGCTGACATGGTGGAAGGAGTGTGAGAATAACTGCAATCTATTCTTGCTGTAGCCAGATTTACTTAAAAAAACATAAAGACCAGCTCTTATGAACTTGTCTTTTTTCAGCACATGCAGTACTTGAACAAGTGATTGCTCAGGCATTATCATCTAAACAGCCTCAGAATCCTTTCCTAAAGTTCCTCCAGATAGGGATTCGAAAGGACTGTCCTCTCTGGGAAAGAATATATTTGCTACTGGGAGTCTGGATGTTGAGATCTTGCAGTGCAACATGCCTCGCCATGAATTTTGAAATATGATTTCATTGGCTGTTTCTCACCTTTTTAAACATCTTCTTGCCCCTTTTTCAGCTCTGGCAAAAGATGGCATGGGGCTGCAAATTAACTATGCAGTCTGACCACAATACTGCAATCCTGTAGTGAGGTCAATTAGATCTAGCGTGTTTTTATGCAGACATGCCTGAATTAGCCCCATCAGCTTTTCAGAGATGTTCAGGCTCAAACTTTGGATATGCCCTTTGCTGGAAAGGTTGACCATTATTTGGAAATGTTTAAGTGCAGGGCTATTATGTATGCTTTAGTTTTGGTCTCTCCTGCATGTAAAACCCTTCATTAGTACAGGAAGTTCAGAGGGTACAAGCACCAGTTTTACAGCCTTGTTTAATAGCCTTGACAGATTGCTCCTCAGTTCTTTTGGCCCTGCAGAAGCAGAGTAACGAGAAGAAGAAGACCGCATACACCAGCTTCCTCTGCATTCACTTCGGCCACAATGTTAAAACCTCCACGTTTTTGCTACAATACCCGCATGTTATGGGTCGGCTGTGGTTTTTCTATTAGACGTGGACAGAGATGTAGAAGTGTGTTTGTCTACAAGCTTGAAATGGGCTATGAGTTTTCTTTTCCTTATGTGAATTTCCACTCAGGTGATCCCAACTACTTTTGGATCTTGTTTCCTATGCTCCTTGGGGAAGGCAGTTTAAAGATTTTTAGTTTTTTAGATTTCCAAACCTGAAGTAGCATTCCCCATTAATCACGATTTTGGTTGCACTGGAACAGGCCAAACCAACGTTGTCTGTAATTTTGCATTTGAATGCTTCACTCCAAACTTTGGAGTTGGAAACTCCTTCATTTTATCCAGTAAGTCTCTTGTCGACGAGGTCGTCTTCTCCTTTGACGGTCCCTTTTTCGTTGATGACATGTCAGTCATGATCTTCTCCATTGACTTTTCCCTTCGGTGTTGACGACATGTCCACTGCTGATGTTTTCCTCGTTGATGGCGACATCCTCATTGATGGCGATGACCTCGTCGAGGGTGATGTTTTCCTCATTGGTGATAACCTTGTTGACAATATTCCCATCTTCAACGGTGGTGCCTTTTTCGATGATTCCCCATTACTGTTGTTGTCGACGAACCCGTCAATTACATACCTTGAGTGTGTTGTTTATTGCCCATTGACGCGGACTCTTTCTTTGACGATATTTTACTGTCCCTGGCCTTTAAATATGAATCAGAACCAGTCCCTGAAGAAACCTTAAGCCTTTTTGCTTGTTTTCCCTCATCTATGAATGTATGAAAGATCCAATGCTGGAGAAGAAATAAAGTTGCGTACCTGTACTTCAGGTTCTCCAGCATTTGCATCTTTCATCTGTTCACCTGCAACCCACTCACCTCACCTTGTCAAGAGGCTTGAGATCTAGTATGTTTGATGTAGAAAATCTGACAGTTGGAAGTCTCATGGTAGGGGATCAGCTGGGAGAAGTGGCTTCCGATTGGCTGGAGTATGGGTCATGTGTAATGAGGAAGATAGAAAGGTAAAGTTGGGAAGTAAAGCAATGTAAATAGGTGAAGGTGAACATTGCTGCTTTGCTACCGAAGGGTTCACAGTCTGACGACGGGGGTGAATTGAAGCATGTGAATCTATGAAAGATAGCAATGCTGGAGAACCGGAGTTACAGGTAAGTAACTTTATTTCTTCTTCAACCACAAAAAACTTGAAATGTAGAGGTCTGCTTGGTCTCCAGACTTTCATGGAAAGATCATCTTCTAAAACGTAGTTGAGGACAGTCAGAGAATAGCTGCTGTATACTTGCAAGAAAGAATTTTGGTATGAAATCCGACCATAACTTTTAAGTTCAGCTCAGCATTCCCTCCTACTCCAGGCTCCTTTTAAGTTGTCATATTTTGGGGAGCAGGGAATTGGCTGCAGTGGGGAACCAGGTTATGAATCTATCTTAATTTTTACCTCCATCAAAAAACAAATACTTGTATATTTAAAATTAACTTTCATAATGTTTTTAAATAATGTCCTGCAATTCTCACAGTCAGATTCATAGAAGTTCCACCCATTAGTTAGTATAATGTGGTGTGTGCATTTATTTTCCTTATGTATCAACTCCCCTATCAGGGATGTGGGAAGGGCATTCTAAGTTTTTTGTGGCCAGGGTAAAGTAGGACCCTTGGCTTTGTCTTGCGCCGTCTGATTCCACCCCTTTTCAATAACTACCTGATAATACACCTTTTCAAATAATATTGCTTAAATAAGACAGGAGTGCAGTCACCTCCACGTACATTGCATAGCTGTGCGTTTCTTGGACCTGCTGTGCTCACTGACTGTATAGGCACACATTCCGTGCTGAGGGTCCTTCACGCCCTTTGCTCACTCTGTGTTTACTCATTCCACACCTTGCACTGGTTTGCCAGCTCCCCCTAATCCTATTTTTAACTTCCCAGGTAGACGCCATTATGAGGCAGGAACTTGAGACCTTGAAGATGGCTGTGGACCGAGACCAGAGCAAACCTCGGAAGGGCAAGAAAGGGGGCAAGGTCAGAAATAAAAATAACCATCTATAAAACATTGCCACTTACTCATATAATTTCTCAATAAGTCTAGATCTGGTTGGTACTTTGTAGTGCTCTGTTACCTCACACATCTATAAAGTGTAATCCGTACGCAGTACTGGACTGTTCACTTATGCTCCAATACATGCTTAATCACTCACATCACTATACGCAAAGCCTACATACAAGTCAACTTGTAGTTTTCAATGTTAGCTTACACTGCATTAGTGTGCATTGCACTCAACAACACACCTTAAACTACACCTCACATACAAACGGAGCATGCACGACACCAGCTATTAACACTCAGCATTTCATATCCCACTCTCACTCTGCAACACAGCTACTACTCACTACATTGCAATTTCCATTCTCAGTTAGCGACCCACCTTCCACTCTTACTCAACAGTCACCAACCATTCACACTCAGGAGTACACCTACCACTCACACTCAGAACTTCCTCTTCCACCCACTAATGCCAAAGCACCTGCAGCACCATATTTTGACTTAGATTTTGTAATCCTCCCACACTCACTGCTATATTTACCCAGGACACTCAGAACCTCATCCACTCTCACAGTTAATATCAAACCTACCACTCAACTCTGAAGTACATCTGCAGCTCATACTGGTCTCTACACTCAGAACTTCAGCTACAAAACATACTTGGGGATTAACATTCCACACACAGGCAATACTACAGCTTCCACCCACAGTCAGCACTACACCAACTACTACTACCCCAACTCTACAGCTTCCACACACACTTGAAATTTCAGTTACCACTCTCACATCACCCCAGACCTTTGTACTCCAACCACTGCTTCTCGTAGTTACACTACCCCCTGTACCCAGCTCTCACATTGATTACCACTCTATGTTCTCACACGCCACACAGTGTCCTACTCTCATTGTCCAAACCACACATCACTCTTACGTTCCAAACCAAACCCTACTCCTATACAAAATGTTACCTTCATTCTCCCCACCACACTGTAATCTTATGCTCCACCCCCACACCATACTCTGCCCCTATGCCCTCATTTCACACTGTGTACCATATTCTGTTCCCCCACTTAAAACTTCATCGCATACCCTGCTTTGATTCTCCACACCATTTGCTTCTAGCACTCCACACCATCCTTAGTGTTAGATTGGAGACCATTCCTTCCTCATAGTCCTGAAACACTGTATTCTTTCATGTAACACAATACTCTCACACTTCCCTACTCCATGCCACATCCTAATGACACAGTAAAAAACACAACTCACTTTCACACACTGCATTCTACCTCCAGACTCTGTAAAACATCATCTTTCAAAACATGCCATACAATGCTTTCATCGTCCATACCTTACACTCATTCTACACCGCACCCTACTATGACACACCACTTCACAACATTACATACCACACCAGTCTCTGCTTTCAGATTTGATCCCTCGTTCACTACCCTCACAATGTACTATACCCTCACTTTCCCCATAGAGAATCCTTTTCTCACACTCTACCTCCCACTCTATTGTCACAATCCACACTACACCATGACTCATGCGCCACACTGGTCTTCTATCGCGCTCACAATCACTCTCCGCTGTCACACTCCACACTGTTACCTCTCCTAATCCACTGCACTTCATAATTTTATATTCCGCACCAAACCTTATGTTCGAGGTGTGTGTGGCTAATACACATTCTGTGCATACTCTTGCCATCTAGTGTTGGGCCCGGATGTGTGTGATCCAGCGGTAATTTCACGGTAATTTCTCAATGCAAAACCTCATTTACCTCTAATTTACCACTGTAAAGGTGATGGACCCTTGCCACTGTGTATTACCTTCAGGAGACTTTACATAAACATGAAAAATCCAAAATGCAATTAATATTTAAGCCAATAAAGAGAGTTGTGAGTATTTTTAAAGGGTTTTATTTTCTAGTTAAAAGTTAAAGTTCTCTGACCCTTTATTCATTAGTCAAATATCAATCAGGTTACAGAATTGAAAATAGGAAAAATAGAATTAATACAAAACATATTATAGGTTGCATACAAAGCACTCCATAAAGGAGGGAAACCCCTAATTCTATGTCAGTCAGAACTCTTAAAGGGTTTCAGGAAAAATATAATTCAAGAGTGAGTTTGCAAGGCTAATCAATAATTGGCAAAAATCTCCCATCAAGAGAAATAAATGCATAAGACAAATAAATCTTTTTCAAATCTAGTTAATTAGTCAAAGCATAAACTTAGAGTTTTAGCATCTAAATCTAAACCTGTTCCATCAGCTGTATTCTCTGCCCTGGTCTGTTCAATCTGCCTCTCTGTGTTCACAGAGAGAGGCTGCCCGCCCTTCACAAGACCACAGAGGAATTTGATCTGCCTTCCAAAAATATGACGTGCAAGGACTCTCTGAAAAAAATATGAGCAAGACCCCCTCCTCCCTCTATCTCTCCTTGGACGCAATCTCCTCCCAGGCTGCACCCGCGACGTTCACGTACCTAACCCATATGATGTCTGGACTTATCTGCTCCCTCTCCTCTCTCCTCCTATCTCTTCTAAGGCTAAGGCTGCTAAAGCTGACACGCCCCCTAAGGGGTCATAATTTATACACTAATTCTTGGCAGACTATACTAATAATGTTGCAGTTTCAGTAGAAACTCGCACTGTGATTGGTTAGCACAGGTGACATAGGGGTCTCATCATCCTGTTCTCATTGCAAATCCAACCCATACCAGTTCTGACAATAAGGGCTTAATGCTAAGAACAATATACATAACATGTATCAATAAAAACATTTCTTGCAACAAAATTTATCACTCAATTTCCTGTCTCTCTTTCACATAGCACACAAAAATGACACTTTCCCACAAATACTGATACATTGGCACGATGACGTGACGACCCATGTGTCTTCACTTGAGGCACTTGGCAGTTCATGCAGCTGGCTCTGCGCATGCGTCTCTCATTCAGCACACTGCCAAAAATTCTCAGCCATGCTGGATTCCTAGGCAGCCATTTTATAGTGGGCCCAAATGTTTACTAAAGTAAAAACAAACACAAAAGAATATTAATTTATGAAGTAAAGCCCATTATGTTTACCTCCCCCCATACTAGTACCCTGTATTAATTATTACCTAGCAAAAGCTATTAATTTAAAGCAGCTTTTCTATTATTTGTGCACCACATGCAAAATGTGCAATGTACAACATAGCATAAACATGCTCTAGTGCAAATTTTCAAAGCGCAAACAGTTAATACATACTCATAGCAACATACTCTAATGTTTTAGATAGCTTTTCATGCAAAATGCGTTTGCCCCATGTGTAGTGTTGGTGCATGGTTGATTAATTAATACACATTATAAGAAGATGTGTTATGAACTGAATTTGCATTGTCTAAATATGCAACAAAGCCAAAGTCTCTTGAGACAGGAACAGGGAGTGTAGATTACAAGGAAAAGGAGCTGGGCAAAGCTAAAGAGGCCACAGTGAGCCTTCTAAAGGAAACTGAAATCACGAGTTTTCTACACTGCAAAAACACATGTTAATTCAACACAAGCATTTCAGACTGAAAGCATTTTGACCAGGCCTCATTTCATGTCTTTCACTTTGCATGCACCAAAAGTGCCACTTTTAAAAAGCATTTGACTAGGCCTTATTTCATGTTTTTCACTTTGCATGCACCAAAAGTGCCATTTTAAAATGCAGTCTGTCTGAAACACAAAAATAAAGCAATGCCTGAATCCAGATGAAATCTGAGCTACATCATGTGCATGTTGTTTTTCTTCTAAGAAGTCTTTCAAGTAACGAGGTACTGTGGCTCCTGCTCTTGCTGGTAGTGCACATGGTCATCGACTCCATTGTTCGTTTTCTTTGCCTTTGGGTTCGGATGTGTGCCCTAGTGCTCCAGTACAACACTGTCTGTCGCCACGATTCCTCCCCCTGTCGGTATTGTTATCAAGCGCATTTCCTATTTTGCTCTTGTCTCGAGTCTTTGGCTCAAGCTTCGCTTGAAGACTTACAGGCCAACCTTGGTCACATGGGCCTTTGGGACCTCCTTCCATCTCCTGTCTGAGTCTGTCCACCATGTATCAATGGTGATTGAACAGATGCCAATTTGTTACTGTCTTCACTGCTGCACTAGGTTCCTTTGGACAGACCTCCATCAGGTCTGCAATTTGTGTCTGTCTCTCAAACACAACAAGGTTGCCTGTAAAGCCTACTGCTTCTTCCACTCCTAGAAAACCCTCCGTGACCGTCGGGCTCGATGTCTCGAGATGTCGCATAGGAGCAGAGACGACACACCTGACCTCTTCGGCTCTGAGGGACCTCAAGGGGGAACTTCGCCCACAACCTTAAGCTGCAGATGAAGGGACTTCTTCCCCACTGACAACTCCGGGTCTGATCTGGAAATCGATGACTTGCCTCTGGCACAGCCTGTTGTGAGTACAGACTTCACTTGCCCTCACCACTGCACTGTTCGCACGTCGAGTAGACCCATCATAAGGATCATCCTGCCGCTCTGGAGTCTCAGAGACCAGCTGCCGGGCCACTGCTTACTTCGGGCCATGGTCGACACCAACCACCACCTTCAGACGTAGCTCCGGCTCAGTGCCGAAGAAACCGTTGAGGCCAACACACTCAGTGCTGCCCTCGTCCTCCTTGGGGCTGGCCCACTCATCGGAGCCGACACCTTCGGCAGCAAAGTTGAAACAGCCTCGGAGCTGAGAGCCTCGGGCTGACATCAAAGAACGGCCTCAGCTCGGGTGTTGTCGAATCGATCCTCCACAAGCTGCAAGAGAAGATCGATGTCAGGCAGAAATATCTTGTTATTCGCCCATATATGGGCCGGATCCTAGCTCGCCCTTCAGGATCTGGCTCTCAACCTTCCCAGCGTCAACTATCCTTTGAAGAAGCTTTGGACCTGCCACCTCCTCCCAAGTTTTACTCCAAAGAGGGGGTTGGCCCTAATTCACACAGCTAGACTGGGCCGGTAAATACAGCAGAACAATGTATCTAGCTGACAGTTTGCAATGCTGTTTTTTTACTTCAACAGACTAAGACCAAACTCGAAGATGTCTTGGTCTCCATAATTTATTACATAATAAATTATGGAGACCAAGACATCTTCGAGTTTGATCTTAGTCTATTGAAGTAAAAAATAGCATTGTAAACTGTCAGCTAGATAAATTGTTCTGTTGTACCTCCTCCCAAGTAGCACAAGAAGGCAGACAAGGCTACTAGCCCTTTGCCATTTTCTCTTCCTTCACCTCACCCTCCTCCACAGTGCTCACCTTCTCTGCCAGTTTTCCCAGGCGACCCCCATCCTTACACACGTCAGAGGTCTCCTCACTCAATCGTGGATGTACAAGGGAGAGGAAATACCTTCGATACACCTTCACAAGGGTATCCTTAGGATTCCTATGATGCTGACCCCAATTCTGTACCTCAGGCCCCTAAATGAATACAGTCTCTCAGAGCACTTCCACATAGTCACTCTTCAGAATGTCATTCCGCTACTGCAACATGGCAACTTCATGGCTGCTCTTGACCTGACAACGCCTATTTCCACATTCTAATCCATCTAGCACATCGCCTATGCCTCAGGTTTCTAGTTAGCAGACGACATTAGCAATTCAAGGTGCTCAATTTCTAAGTCACCACTGCACTCAGGGTGATTTCCAAATTTCTCGCTGTAGTGGCCGCTCACCTGCGAAGGCAGAGCATCCACGTCTTCCCCTATCTGGACGACCGGCTCATCAAGAGTGCCACCCATCAGAAATGCCGCAAACACACACTTGTCACCATCAACTGACTTTGCGAAGTAGATTTTACTATCAACATCAAAAAATCCCACCTCTAACCCCTCCAGATCCACCCCTACATGGGGGCAAGCCTCAACTCGGCAGTTGGCATGGCCTATGCATGTGTTGCCAGGATACAGTCCTTTCAGGCACTCATCCCTCTTTTCCTACCGGATCGACCAGTCACTGTCAGGACAATCATGCAACTCCTCGCATGATGGCCTCCTGTATTGCCATAGTACTCTATGCTAGAATACATATGTGTCCATTGTGAGAAGTTGGCCTGGCATATGCTGTCCACTAATTATAGTGGGCACCTTGCACCAGTCCAAATCGACTCTTATGGTAGGTAGGTTAAAGACAACCTTATTGAAAGCTATCCTAGTGGTAGCTGTGGAGAGCAGCCTTCAGGCTAAGTCTTGAAGGAATGTAAAGCAGCTTGTTTTACCAGTCTATAATCTCTTGAGTGACCAAATGAAAGAGCACCACACCAGGTATATATTCAAAATATATGTATTTATTACTAAACACACCCCTCTAGTCTCTTTATGAGGCTAGAGTTCAAGTACATAGGTTATAAGATCTTAAATCACAGTAATAGCACAAATACACGTTTGGGCCCTAGGGGCGTACCAAACCATATACCAATAAAGTGGTATGCGAACCACGACTGAACTAGACACTAGGCCTAGAGCCTCTAGAAGTGCTTGGACCACAAGGAACCACCCAAGGTAGTGACACAGGGGACCCACGGGAGACGCGTGCAGTGTAAATACACAACCGCGATACGCCGTTAACTTCTATGGAGAAAGTCGGGATCGGAAAAATAGAGGAAAGGGACACTTTAAAGAGGACTAGGACAAAACCCTTTGAGATCTAGGACTTTGAAGAGTCTCTACCCACGGGAGCACCGGAGTACTCGTGTTACCTCACCCAGGGAAGCCGGGTGCATAGGTGCCTTTCGGGGTCGGGTTTCGTCGTCGGTTCTTATGGCGATCTGCTGCAAAGTGCTGCTGGCGACCAGGAGAAAAGTGTCCGGGTGGATCCAAGAGTGGATCGGAGTTCTGAAGAACCTGAAAGCAGAGGGGACAGAGTCTGGGTCACTAGCCAGTGACCAGGGAGGTGATGGACGGATGCCCACCGATGTCGAGTGCTTCAGGTGCGTTGACGGTCGTCTCGTTTCTGCAGCCACGAGGTCCAGGAGGCGTTGTCGGCGACCAGGAGCAGGATTCGGGCTGGTACACGATGTCTGTCGAGTGCTGCGGTGTCGGCGACCAGATTGGACCCAACAAGCCTTGGCAACGGCAAGTCTCGATGTAGCTGAAGATCGTCGATGGTGCAGACCAGCAAGGTCTGGGGAACTCACCCAGCAAGGGTAAGTGAGGGCAGGCCTGGAGCAACCAGACTGCCAAGTAAAGAAAAGATTGGCCTTCGGTAAGGGCTACTAGCCAACGGGCTAGCGACCGCGAAGGAGCCTCGTGACGCCGCACGTGGAGCTGGCTTACAGGACACTCGTGGAGTGGGGGCCAGTGATCTTCGGTGCAGGTGGTGCTGGAGGCTAGGGCTACTCGGAGCCCAAAGCACGACTTCTTGGGAGACCCAGAAGATGGTGCACTTGCAAGTGTGCTCGGTGTCCAGGGGTCACGGTCTCACGTTACCCACGATAGCCACGGGCCTCAGCTTTGCTGGGGACTCAGGGTAGCCTCGGGAAGTCTGAGAATCCACCTCTGGTGATGCGATGACTTCGGCGTCCGACGGGAGCTTCAGTGATGCGAACCGGACAGATGCTTCTTTGGTGCCTGCCAAGCAGGGGAGTCACTCCTTGACCCCAAGGGAGATTCTTCAGTCCTCTAATCGTGAGTAGAGCGTCGAAGGTCCAGGATTCTGTTTCAGAGTTTCGTCCAGGTATAATCTAAAGTCCTAAGGACTGGGTTCCTACCTTTATTCCAAAAATAGGGGATGGACTACTCTGTGGCCCCACCTATGGGTGGGTCAGGGCAGAGGGGTGGCTACACCCCTTTCCCTTTGTCCAGTTCGCGCCAAAGCAGGGGCTGCAAGCCCCTGATCCGGTTTGAACTGGGGTATGCACAGGGACACCAAATGTGCCCCCAGTGCAGGACTTCAAAGCACCCGAAAGTGCTCCCGCCCAGCCCCAATACACTTTGTCCTGTCTGGGGAGGTGGTCACACCTCCCTGGGACAGGAAACCTATTGTCCAGGCCTCCCCTGCCGGAGTTTCGTCCAGCAGCAGGAGGCCAGACTCGTGTCTGTGGCAGTAGCATCCATTTTGTGATGCCAGGCTCTGGAAAGAAGTTACCGGACTCGTCAGAGTTAACATGCCTTTCCCTCTAGAAGGGTGGAATGCTACCCCCGCCGCCAGAATTGGCGGGGGGTAGTATTCCAAGATGTTTGACACCAAACACGACATGTTTCGGTGCAGCCAGTCCATAGTTAGCATTTTACCGCGAGGATATAATGCGTTTAAGAGTATATGGTCAGGCTGCACTACAAACAGCATCAGAGATGGTCTCCGAACGCTGCAGAGGGGCCCTGCTCATGCAGGGGCACCCTCTCACATAGAAACCATGCACTCTGCCTTTAAGATTGATAAGGCCTGCCTTAGGAGTGACTTATAGGTTTATATGTGTGTATGCATTTAGTGATATAGGTAACCTATACCACAGCAAGGGGTGCATGCACCACCTTACCCAGGCTGCAGTAGCAGACCTGTGGTGTCAGTTTGGATGGCCTACCAGGGGTGGCATAATATATGCTGCAGCCCCTGGCAGGCCTCTGAGGTACCTATGCCCTTGGTACATAGTATACCATATACTAGGGACTTACAAGGGCACTCCAGATCCCAATCAGAGATGTGCCTAAGGCACATGGATACCCTTTTAAAGAGGAAACAGCTAGGCTGGGGTTCTGAATAGCAGGGCCCCAGCCAGACTAATGTCGAAAACCAGTGAAGTATCAGCAAAAAGTGGGGGTACCCCTGTGAAGCAGATCCTACTCTCCTACACAACCCCCCCAAACGTAGGGACATTAAACTAACCTTGCCCAGTTACGTCTTCATGTTCTAAGTGGAAATACCTAGAGAGTCCATCTGCATTCGCATGGTTACTCCCAGGCCTATGTTCCACTGTAAAGTCCATCCCCTGTAGGGAAATGGACCACCTAAGCAGTTTGGGGTTTTCACCCTTCATTTGTTTTAGCCATAAGAGGGGCTTATGGTCTGTCTGAACCAGGAAGTGTGTACCAAACAAGTATGGCCTCAACTTCTTCAGAGCCCAGACCACAGCAAAGGCCTCCCTCTCTATGGCTGACCAACGTTTCTCTCTAGGGGTCAGCCTTCTGCTAATAAAAGCTACTGGCTGATCCTGACCTTCTTCATTCAATTGTGACAGTACAGCCCCTACCCCCAATTCAGATGCATCAGTTTGAACAATGAACTTCTTGGAGTAATCAGGACTCTGCAGAATTGGAGCAGTGCACATGGCCTGCTTGAGGTCATCAAATGCCTTTTGACAGCTAACTGTCCACTGAACCTTTTTGGGCATTTTTTTAGAAGTTAAGTCATTCAAGGGTGTCACTATTGATCCATACCCCTTGACAAATCTCCTATAGTACCCAGTCAGGCCTAAGAAGGCTCTCACCTGAGTCTGGGTAGTGGGAGCAGTCCAGTCCATGATGGTCTGGATCTTGCTCTGCAAAGGTTGAACCTGGCCTCCACCCACAAGGTGGCCCAGGTACACAACCTGACTCTGCCCTATCTGGCACTTAGTGGCCTTGATAGTCAGGCCTGCCTTTTGCAGGGCCTGTAAAACATTCCTGAGGTGGACCAGGTGATCCTCCCAGGTGGAGCTAAAGACAGCAATATCATCTAGATAAGCTGCACTATAGGCCTCCAGTCCTGTGAGAACTGTGTTCACCAACCTCTGGAAAGTGGCAGGTGCATTTTTCAGACCAAAGGGCATCACCACAAATTGATAATGCCCACTAGGGGTTGAAAATGCTGTTTTGGGCTTTGCAGCATCAGCTAGTCTGATCTGCCAGTAGCCAGCTGTTAGGTCAAATGTGCTGAGATATTTGGCAGAGGCCAAAGTATCTATGAGCTCATCTGCCCTGGGTATTGGATGGGCATCAGTCCTAGTGACTGCATTGAGGCCCCTGTAGTCTACACAAAACCTCATCTCTCTTTTCCCACCACTGGTGTGAGGTTTAGGTACTAGGACTACTGGACTAGCCCAAGGGCTATCTGAGGGCTCAATCACTCCCAATTCCAACATCTTCTGGACTTCAGTCCTGATACAGTCCCTGACATGGTCAGGTTGCCTATAAATCTTGTTTTTAATAGGCAGACTGTCCCCAGTGTCCACTTCATGAGTGCACCAGGTGGTCTGACTGGGTGTCAGAGAAAACATATGTCTAAACTGATTGAGGACTTGCCTGCAATCAGTTTGTTGCTGGGTAGTGAGGCTGCCTGCCAAGGCTACACCATCTACTGACCCATCGTCAGGGTTCTGTGAGAGCAGGTCAGGGAGTGGGTCACTCTCTTCCTCCTGCCCTTCATCAGTAGCCATGAGCAAGCCCATGTCTGCCCTGTCCACATATGGCTTAAGTCTGTTGACATGGAGAACCCTGTGGGGACTCCTGGGTGTTCCCAGGTCTACTAAGTAAGTGACCTCACCCTTCTGCTCAACAATAGTGTGGGGTCCACTCCATTTGTCTTGGAGAGCTGCTGGGGCCACTGGCTCCAACACCCACACCTTCTGTCCTGGCTGGTAAACAGTTAGGACAGCTCTTTGGTCATGCCAGGCCTTTTGAAGTTCCTGGCTAGCCTCAAGGTTTTTGGTTGCCTTTTTCATGTACTCAGCCATCCTGGAGCGGAGACCAAGTACATAGTCCACTATATCTTGCTTTGGGGGCTTGAGAGGTAACTCCCATCCTTCCTTCACCAAGCACAGTGGACCCCTCACAGGGTGGCCAAACAGAAGTTCAAAAGGGCTGTAACCAACCCCTTCTGAGGCACCTCCCTATATGCGAATAAAAGGCAGGGCAAGAGTATGTCCCATCTACGCCTAAGCTTTTCTGGGAGCCCTTTAATCATGCCCTTCAAGGTTTTGTTGAATCTCTCAACTAAACCATTGCATTGTGGGTGATAGGGTGTGGTGAACTTATAAGTAACCCCACACTCCTTCCACATTGCCTTTAAGTACCCAGACATGAAGTTTGCACCCCTGTCTGATACCACCTCCTTAGGAAAGCCCACTCTTGAGAAAATTCCCAGGAGGGCCCTTGCCACCACAGGTGCTGTAGTGGTCCTAAGGGGTATAGCCTCTGGATACCTGGTGGCATGATCCACTACCACCAGTATAAATCTGTGCCCAGATGCTGTTTGGGGATCCATGGGACCAACAATGTCAATCCCTACCCTCTCAAAGGGCACCCCCACCACAGGTAGTGGTATCAGGGGGCCTTTGTAGTGCCACCTGCTTTGCCACTGGCTTGGCAGGTTACACAGGAGCGACAAAACTCCTTACTGTCTTCAGACATGTGGGGCCAGTGAAAGTGAGGGACAATTCTGTCCCAAGTCTTGTTCTGGCCCAGGTGTCCTGCTAAGGGAATATCATGGGCTAGGGTCAATAGGAAGCCCCTGAACTTCAAAGGTATTACCAACCTCCTGGTAGCACCAGGCTTGGGGTCTCTACTCTCTGAGTACAGGAGTCCATCATCCCAATACACTGTATGGGGACCACTAGCTTTCCCAGCAGCCTCAGCAGCAGCTTGCTGTCTGAGGGGTTCAAGGGAGGGGCAGCTCTGCTGCTCCTGGCTCAGATCTGCCCTAGAAGGTCCCCCTGTCCCCAAGAACTCAACCTGGTCAGGCTCAAGTTCCTCTGGGACAGTTCCTTCTTCAGGGCTGAGATCATCCCCCTCAAGGGACTGATCTTCTTCCTGAGCCAAGGGGGAAGGCACTGCCTTAACCCTACTACTCCTCCTCTTGGAAGGCACTTGGTCCATTCTTTCAGAATCCAAGGCCTGTTCAGTTTTAGACAGTTTAGCTTGTGACCTGGTCACAGCAAACACATCTGCAGGGATCCCCAGCATTTCTGCATGGGTCCTGAGCTCCACTTCTGCCCAAGCAGAAGTCTCTAAGTCATTGCCAAGCAAGCATTCGACTGGTAGGTTTGCACTTACCACAACCTTCTTAAGGCCAGTTACCCCTCCCCAGGAGAAGTTAACAACTGCCAGAGTATGGTCTGTTCTGACATTGCTAGCATTGGTCACTTGGTACATTTCACCAAGTATAACTTGCCCAGGTAGCACAAGGTCTTGTGTCACCATGGTGACACTTGCCCCTGTGTCCCTAAATGCCAAAGCCTCTCGTCCATTGATTAAAGGCTGTTGTCTGTACTTGCCCAGATTACTGGGACTCACAGTGGAGGTCACATCCATGCCTCCATCACAGACTAACACAGCCTGAGTCAGCTCCCTGACTAAGTCAGAGCCCAACTCAGTTCCCAGGGTGAACCCTACTAAACCCTTTGCTGGAGCACTTCCACCAACTGTACTAGGGGGAACAGGTGCCTTAGGGGCATTGGTGGATGCTGGACTGGAGTCTTTGGACTTGGTGCAATCACTGGTCCAGTGGGTCTTTTGCTTACAGACCTTGCACCATGGTTTTCTTTGGCCTTTACCCTTGGTAGACTGGGAATCCCCACCAGAAGAAGATTTTTGGGGGCCTGATGAAGACTTTTGGTCTTTACCCTTCTCCCCACCCTTGTCAGAGTTCTTAGCATCTTGCTTCTTGGTTTCCCCACCTTGGTTCTGTACCTTCTGCTTCACCCTGGTTCTGACCCATTTGTCTGCCTTCTTTCCCAATTCTTGGGGAGAGGTCAGATCAGAGTCAACCAGGTACTGATGCAACAGCTGGTTTTGACAGTTATTAAGAATCTGCTCCCTCATTATCAGATTATACAATCCTGAGAAGTCACACACCTTACTGCCCATCAACCAGCCTTCCAGAGCCTTGGCAGAACAATCCACATAGTCTACCCAGTCTTGAGTCTGTGCCTTTTGGGTGTCTCTGAACTTCAACCTGTACTGTTCAGTGGTTAGGCCAAACCCATCAATAAGAGCACTCTTCAAGACCTTGTAATTGTCAGCATCCTCCTCTCTAACAGTGAGGAGCGTGTCTCTACCTTTGTCAGCAAAGGAGAGCCACAAGATTGCTGCCCACTGCTCCTGAGGGACCTTCTGTACCTTACAGGCCCTCTCTAAAGCAGTTATCCATTTGTGGATATCATCCCCACTCTGGTAGGGAGGGACAATCTTGCTCAGGTTCCTATGGTCATAGGACCTTTCCCTATCTCTAGGGATATGGCTGCCACCATGGGACTCTAGTCCCAACTTTCTTCTCTCTTTAAGGAGATCTAGGGACTCTCTATCTAAAGCCAATTGCTTCTTCCTGATCTCCAGTTGAGTTTCCTCATACTGGACCAGTCTCTTTCTTCTCTCATGAGAGGATTCCCTCCTGTGAGAAGAAACAGAGCTCCCTATTGAGGTGCCAGAGTGGTTAGACTCCTGAGAAGGAGACCTAGACTTTCTGAGCACACTCATAATCCTTCCTGGGGGACAAAGGTGTGGTTCTCCAGATCCTCATCCTCATCTTCCCCAGAAGGGATTGGGTTTTCCAGGTCAGGGTCATTGTCACCCTCCTGGTCAGTTTCAGAGGGGGACTGGGGGTAGTAGTACCCCTGGTCCCTTCCTCATCTGCTGGCCCACCCTCTGCTCCTACCCCTTCAGTCTCTGAAGACTTACTAAGATCATAAGCCACCAACAACTCCTGGAGGTGTTGGGTGGTGGGACTTTGGCCTGTCCTTAATTTCCTCACGTTACACAAAGCTCTCAGTTCCAAGAATGGGAGTGTGTCATACTTGGAGGGGGAAGCTCAATGGCTTCCTGCAGGGCATCTTTGGATCCTGCTTTTAAAGACATTACTAGTGTGGTGTGGTGTATGCACTACCTACTCTAGTGTGGCCTACTAAACTCTCTTGAGTTGTAGAAAGGGTTGTGCTATCCCTTAACACACAACTCTAAGTTCAGTAGAACTTACTGATATTCTAAGCTTAAATTATATGTACCTTAGGTACCTTTAGTGGTTTTCAGTTGATCAATTCAATTGAGATTATCTGGTAAAACAATAGCAAGCTGGAATCCCACACGCTGCACACCAATGTGAGTAGTTGGCCTGGCATATGCTGTCCACTAATTATAGTGGGCACCTTGCACCAGTCCAAATCGACTCTTATGGTAGGTAGGTTAAAGACAACCTTATTGAAAGCTATCCTAGTGGTAGCTGTGGAGAGCAGCCTTCAGGCTAAGTCTTGAAGGAATGTAAAGCAGCTTGTTTTACCAGTCTATAATCTCTTGAGTGACCAAATGAAAGAGCACCACACCAGGTATATATTCAAAATATATGTATTTATTACTAAACACACCCCTCTAGTCTCTTTATGAGGCTAGAGTTCGAAGTACATAGGTTATAAGATCTTAAATCACAGTAATAGCACAAATACACGTTTGGGCCCTAGGGGCGTACCAAACCATATACCAATAAAGTGGTATGTGAACCACGACTGAACTAGACACTAGGCCTAGAGCCTCTAGAAGTGCTTGGACCACAAGGAACCACCCAAGGTAGTGACACAGGGGACCCACGGGAGACGCGTGCAGTGTAAATACACAACCGCGATACGCCGTTAACTTCTATGGAGAAAGTCGGGATCGGAAAAATAGAGGAAAGGGACACTTTAAAGAGGACTAGGACAAAACCCTTTGAGATCTAGGACTTTGAAGAGTCTCTACCCACGGGAGCACCGGAGTACTCGTGTTACCTCACCCAGGGAAGCCGGGTGCATAGGTGCCTTTCGGGGTCGGGTTTCGTCGTCGGTTCTTATGGCGATCTGCTGCAAAGTGCTGCTGGCGACCAGGAGAAAAGTGTCCGGGTGGATCCAAGAGTGGATCGGAGTTCTGAAGAACCTGAAAGCAGAGGGGACAGAGTCTGGGTCACTAGCCAGTGACCA
Source organism: Calotriton arnoldi (assembly GCA_963921515.1). Lineage (NCBI taxonomy): Eukaryota > Metazoa > Chordata > Amphibia > Caudata > Salamandridae > Calotriton > Calotriton arnoldi. Next base: position 1,140,363 of record CAWUFW010006217.1, read on the forward strand.
GGGAGGTGATGGACGGATGCCCACCGATGTCGAGTGCTTCAGGTGCGTTGACGGTCATCTCGTTTCTGCAGCCACGAGGTCCAGGAGGCGTTGTCGGCGACCAGGAGCAGGATTCGGGCTGGTACACGATGTCTGTCGAGTGCTGCGGTGTCGGCGACCAGATTGGACCCAACAAGCCTTGGCAACGGCAAGTCTCGATGTAGCTGAAGATCGTCGATGGTGCAGACCAGCAAGGTCTGGGGAACTCACCCAGCAAGGGTAAGTGAGGGCAGGCCTGGAGCAACCAGACTGCCAAGTAAAGAAAAGATTGGCCTTCGGTAAGGGCTACTAGCCAACGGGCTAGCGACCGCGAAGGAGCCTCGTGACGCCGCACGTGGAGCTGGCTTACAGGACACTCGTGGAGTGGGGGCCAGTGATCTTCGGTGCAGGTGGTGCTGGAGGCTAGGGCTACTCGGAGCCCAAAGCACGACTTCTTGGGAGACCCAGAAGATGGTGCACTTGCAAGTGTGCTCGGTGTCCAGGGGTCACGGTCTCACGTTACCCACGATAGCCACGGGCCTCAGCTTTGCTGGGGACTCAGGGTAGCCTCGGGGAAGTCTGAGAATCCACCTCTGGTGATGCGATGACTTCGGCGTCCGACGGGAGCTTCAGTGATGCGAACCGGACAGATGCTTCTTTGGTGCCTGCCAAGCAGGGGAGTCACTCCTTGACCCCAAGGGAGATTCTTCAGTCCTCTAATCGTGAGTAGAGCGTCGAAGGTCCAGGATTCTGTTTCAGAGTTTCGTCCAGGTATAATCTAAAGTCCTAAGGACTGGGTTCCTACCTTTATTCCAAAAATAGGGGATGGACTACTCTGTGGCCCCACCTATGGGTGGGTCAGGGCAGAGGGGTGGCTACACCCCTTTCCCTTTGTCCAGTTCGCGCCAAAGCAGGGGCTGCAAGCCCCTGATCCGGTTTGAACTGGGGTATGCACAGGGACACCAAATGTGCCCCCAGTGCAGGACTTCAAAGCACCCGAAAGTGCTCCCGCCCAGCCCCAATACATTTTGTCCTGTCTGGGGAGGTGGTCACACCTCCCTGGGACAGGAAACCTATTGTCCAGGCCTCCCCTGCCGGAGTTTCGTCCAGCAGCAGGAGGCCAGACTCGTGTCTGTGGCAGTAGCATCCATTTTGTGATGCCAGGCTCTGGAAAGAAGTTACCGGACTCGTCAGAGTTAACATGCCTTTCCTCTAGAAGGGTGGAATGCTACCCCCGCCGCCAGAATTGGCGGGGGGGTAGTATTCCAAGATGTTTGACACCAAACACGACATGTTTCGGTGCAGCCAGTCCATAGTTAGCATTTTACCGCGAGGATATAATGCGTTTAAGAGTATATGGTCAGGCTGCACTACAAACAGCATCAGAGATGGTCTCCGAACGCTGCAGAGGGGCCCTGCTCATGCAGGGGCACCCTCTCACATAGAAACCATGCACTCTGCCTTTAAGATTGATAAGGCCTGCCTTAGGAGTGACTTATAGGTTTATATGTGTGTATGCATTTAGTGATATAGGTAACCTATACCACAGCAAGGGGTGCATGCACCACCTTACCCAGGCTGCAGTAGCAGACCTGTGGTGTCAGTTTGGATGGCCTACCAGGGGTGGCATAATATATGCTGCAGCCCCTGGCAGGCCTCTGAGGTACCTATGCCCTTGGTACATAGTATACCATATACTAGGGACTTACAAGGGCACTCCAGATCCCAATCAGAGATGTGCCTAAGGCACATGGATACCCTTTTAAAGAGGAAACAGCTAGGCTGGGGTTCTGAATAGCAGGGCCCCAGCCAGACTAATGTCGAAAACCAGTGAAGTATCAGCAAAAAGTGGGGGTACCCCTGTGAAGCAGATCCTACTCTCCTACATCCATTACAGGAGTGCTTGGTGCACCAGTTGTCTCAAGTGCAGGGTCATTAGGACGATCTAGTGTTGATCGGCCATCGCACTTGTCACTCTCTGCACTGGTGAAACACCAACAACCTGTTGCAGGGACGGCCTTTCCTCAACCAAGTTCTTCAGAGAACCATTACAACGGACGCCTCCCTTATGGGATGGGGTGCACATTTACAGGACCTGACTGTCCAAGGCCAATGGGAGCCCAGTTACCAGGGTCTCCACATCAACTAACTGTAACTGCTAGCCATTCACCTAGCGTTGAGTCTTTTCTTTCTCACTTGACCGCAAGGTAGTCCTCATCAAGACGGACAACATAACAGCCATGTATTGTCTCCAGACGTAAGGGGACACCTGATCTCCCCAGCTCTCTCACTTGGCCCAGTGCATTTGGCGTTGGACTCTCCGCCACAAGATCCATCTGTTAGCGGAGTACCTTCCGGGAGTTGGCAATGACTTTTCCAACCTCCTCAGCAGGATGCGCCAACAAGTCCATGAGTGGGAACTCCACCTGCAACGATGGGGCTTCTCAGAGATAGCCCTATTCTCCATGGCAGAAAATACCAAATGCCTAAGATTCATCTCCAGGTTCCACACCCACTGTCCAATGGCAATGCAGTATGGATGAGTTGGTCAGGTATATTTGCCTACACTTTTCCTCCTCTCCTGCTTCTCCTTTTTGTAGTTTGGAGGTTTCGGCAGATGTTTCTCACCCTCATTCTGGTGGCTCCCACCTGGACCCACCAGTCCTGGTTCGGGACTCTGCTTGAACTCTCAGTGGTTCCGCACAAGAGGCTTCCCAACAGGCTGAACCTTCTGACGTCGAACCAGGGAGAAATCAAGCACCTGGACCCCAGGTCTCTCAATCTTGTGATTTGGCTCCTGATGTCCTAGAGTTTGGGTACCTTAGTCATCCACCTGAATGCTTGAGCATTCTTAAGGTGGCATGCAGGCCAACCACCCGTGCCTATGATGCTGCCAAGTGGAAGAGTTTCATGTACTACGATCACTCAACCCACATTGACCCTTTAGCAGCCAGGATATTTTCTGCTACCCACTTCATTTGCAGAATTCTGGTTCAGTCTTCACTTCTATACACTTTCACCTAGCTACTGTGGCCGCCAAGCTTTAGAACAGAAAACACATTTCACTCTTCAGAATTCCAGTAATCCAGGCTGTCATGGAGGGTCTTAAGAAGGTCATTCCTCCTAGTGTTCCAACGGCCCCTACATGAACCTCAACATTGTCTTGGCAAGAATAATGGGTCTTCCATTCAAGCCTCTCCACTCCTGCACTCTTCAGTTTCCGTCTTGGAAGGTGGTGTTTCTAGTTGCCATCACTTCACTCTGATGTGTCAGTGAGCTTCAGGCACTAACCTTGGAAGAACTTTTTATCCAGGTCCACAATGATAGGGTTGTCCTCCGTACCAATGCTAAATTCCTTCCTAAGGTGGTCTGTCACTTCCATCTTAATCAATCCATTGAACTCCTGTTTTTTCCCACAACCTGATTAAGTTGTAGAACAGGCTCTTCATACTTTGATTCTTAAGCAAGCCCTCATGTACTATATTGGCAGGACTAAACCTTTTAGAAAGACACACCAACTCTTTTTTGCTTTCTCCAAACCTCACAAAGGGCACACCCTATCCAAATCAGACATTGATATTGATAATGATAAATAGTTATAAAGCATAGCAAATGCCCATGGGCGTCTTGGCGCTGATGTCTGTAAGAAACTGTTATGTGATGGAATTAAATTGAAGGAAACTAGAGAGGGGAGGAAAAGAGCCAGGATTTAGAATGTTTCCTAAAAATGCTCAAATTTGGCTGACCTCTCAGATGCCAATGTTGAAAACAATGGGGTAACCCAGTATCCCTCAGAACCTGGGCATGTATATCATAAACAACAATTGGTTCTGTCGGGTGAGAAAATGTCTTTACATTTCAAAACATTTGTGATAACAATGTATCTTTGATGCACATGGAACACATAAACAAGAACAATTTTTGGGTGTTATCAAAAATCTTTTTACTTTTCTTTTTATCAAAACAATGCAAATAATCAAAAACTACAAATGACGGCTGTCTAATTATTCAAAAGGCGAAATGGCGCAAGTGACATAAATTTACAGTGAGTAAAGTGCCCAGGTGAAGGATGGTGACTGAGTGTATGTACATGGACGTGAAGAGATTTTGCATGGAAAAGGAAGAAATTTTACAGGTCCAAACAATATGTTTCCAGTATCTCTAGTCCAAACAAAAGAATTGCTTAATGATTCAAGGACAACGAGATCTAAAGATGTTTGGACAGATGTATCCGTCGACGTTTTGACCCTAATAAACGCAAAGGTGAGATAATGTCATGGCGGGTCTTCTTCAGGACAGGGAACAGGAGGTCAGACAGCCCAATCCATAAGTATTAATGGATTCTGATAACAGGAATTCACGGCACCATGCTGTTCATGAAGTAGGCGGGAGAGATGGTAGTCTGAAAATTAGGATCCCAACTGATCATGTGTGGCGCTGTGTCGTCAATCACCTTGGTACGTAGAGAAAGTCCAAGAACGATGTCTTGAAACTTGTGGCAATGATTAAATCATGCAGTAATGCTTCGATGCTTCAAGTCAATTAGAAGGCATCTCTTTGAAAAATATCAAATCTTAGAATGCGAGCAGCGAGGAAGCCGTTCATCCATAGCAGACAAGAGAATACGTATGGATTGGGCTGTCTGACCTCCTGTTCCCCTGTCCTGAAGAAGACCCGCCATGACATTGTCTCACTTTTGTGTTTATTAAGGTCGAAAAGTCGACGGATACATCTGTCCAAACATCTTTAGATCTCGTTGTCCTTGAATCATTAAGCAATTCTTTTGTTTGGACTAGAGATACTGGAAACATATATTGTTTGGACCTGTAAAATTTCTTCCTTTTCCATGCAAAATCTCTTCACGTCCATGTACATACACTCAGTCACCATCCTTCACCTGGGCACTTTAATCACTGTAAATTTATGTCACTTGCGCCGTTTCGCCTTTTGAATAATTAGACAGCCGTCATTTGTAGTTATTGATTATTTGCATTGTTTTGATAAAAAGAAAAGTAAAAAGATTTTTGATAACGCCAATAAATTGCTCTCAGATGCCAAGGCAGCTGATTCCAAAGTAGGCCGGAGGAGTGAACAAAACTCCTCCCACCACAGGAAACTTTTTTAGTTTTGTGGACAATCACCTTTTTGGATGTTGCGGAACGCAAACATCTACTTGGGCTATACCATAACAGCTTTTTGTTTGGATACTCCGGACCAGTGCCATGGAGAGCTTTGTGTACTTTACATAGTGCTTTAAAGGCCGCTCTCTTTTTCAATGGGAGCCAATGAAGCTCCTCCAATGCCTTGTAAACTAAATGGAATATCAGGATTTTCTTGAGAAGCCTTGCGGCTGCATGGAAGATCTGCAGTTTATTTAAGGGGCCTTTTTGAATGCCCAAATAAAGGGCATTACAATAATCATTTGACAAGACTAGATGGATAGTAAAGTGTATCCAGAAATGCCATGCTAAAGCTAAACAGACCTTGCCCATTCATCCTAGATCCCACTCCACTCGCAAACAATCCATAGGTCTCGCCTTCGGGACCTTATAAGTGTTTTGCCATGCAGCACATTAACCATTTACCATTGCAAATATCGCAGAATTTCAATATATGTTAATGTGCTATGTGAGCAAATGATATTTTTTTATTTTTTAAGGAGGGGGCACAGAAAAACATATTATGTTCTGAAAAGAGAAGTAGCTTCCCTGCTTCCTCAATGTGCACCCATTCCAAATATTCATAGTGACCTGCACATGAAACATGGTTAGTCTAAGATAACTGAGCATGGGATGTAAACAAAGAAAATGATGCAGTAACTTCCCTTGAGGGCTGTGCTTATTATTGATTGGTTAAAAAAATTATATATATATATAGCCACAGGAGAATGGAAAAATACAACTCTAGAAATATAGGAAGTGTCGGTATAGGTTGTGAGTGTATCCTACACTTAATGAAAAAAGAGTTAAAAGAGCGAAAACACAGAAAATGCTAACACGATTCCCTGTATGAATTTAAAAGCTCACAGCCTAACACAACTTAGAATGTGAATGAACAATCATGACAAACTCTCAAGCTATGAGATCACATGCCATGTAAATGGTGTATGACAAAGATATATTTAGCCCAAAACCACTAACCGTGTCCGCAATGGCGCGCTGTAAGCTCGTACCTCGTTTTAGGAAAGTAAAGGTTTGAATGCCAAATCACATCTGCCTTGTAAACGTGGTCAACGTGATCACGTACTATGAATATGGAAAAGGTATTGCAAGTAAATGAACAAACTCTCCGTACCTGCGATGTTAAAGGGGCATATCTATCTAAACGAAAATGAAAAAAGAAAAACACAACGAAAGCCATGTGAGTAAGTCTCCATTAACTGTCAGTGTTGAAATGGCCATAAAACAGTGAATTTTAATTAAATGATTGAACAAAGAACAGGCATTTGTAAACGGAGTTAAAAAAAAACTGCCTGTATCTAAGTGAAGGGAAAACTAATGAAGTCTAAAAGACGGAACAAAAGATCCCAGGTGGCACAGCCAGTTAAAAACATGAAACAAGTCTATAAATAGCCGTGTTTGATCCCTGTAAATACCAAATTCAAACAGGCAACCTAGTAAATGAAGAAAGACGAACTACCTGAGTTTTGTGTGCGTGATATTAACCAAACAAGCTGCTGGGGGTGGGAGGTGTTGTGGGTGGGGGGGCACGGGGAGATTAAGTGAAATGGAAGCAGCACCTTGTGCCGGCGTGGAGAGGGCGGAAAGAAAAAGTAGTGCTCTCAAACAAAACATATGGCCACTAATGAAAGGATCCATGTATCATGGGCAGTACCAAAACAGCCGTAAGGCGGGACAAATGTACACTATTCACCAACGAAAGCAATGGAATTTGTAAAGGCAGACCAAGCAACGAATGAAAAAGCGGTGGGCGTGTTCAAACCTCACAGAGGGAATACAGCATGCCTCGCAGCGCAGCGCATGCGCACTGACTCTAGGCTCGACCTGAAAAGGAGCCGCCCTGGCCTTCCTAGGGAACATCCTAATAGCTGACATATGCAAAGGAGCTACCTGGTCCACACCACACTCCTTTACCAAACATTACTGTGTGGATGTGCTAGCTCTTCAACAAGCCAATGTTGGCCGGGCAGTACTCCATTTCAATCTACTGCAATGCCCACTCGCTAGCCACCGCTTTTAGGAGGTCTGCTTTACAGTCTATGCACAGCATGTTCATCTACAGCCAAACATGCCTCGAATATAAAATGTTACTTGCCCAGTAGACATCTGTTTGTTGCATGTAGTGCTGTAGATTCACATGCGCCCATCCTCCTCCCTGGATGCCTGTGACCGTTACAGTTATCTTTCTATCTTACTTTCGTCTTTTTGCATGGACATCTCCCTATACATCACATCGTTGCACAAAGTATCCTCACCTGCCATGAGGGAAAACAATCTAATAATGGAGTTGGTGGGCATGCTCATTACCAACAATAGGAGGAGTCACAGTACCTCTTGCCTCTAAAGACTTCTTTGAAGAAAAACAACTTGCACACATCCGGGCCCAACATTAGATGGCAGGAGTATGCACAGCATGTGAATCTACAACACTATATGCAGATGTCAACTGGTTCAGTAACATTTTCCTTCGACACTCCATGCCGTATTGTTGCATTGCACACAACACATACAACCATACTCCAAACTGCAGCCTACCCTTACATACTCTACTACTCTGCAATCCGACGTTTTATATCAGTCCATTTTTACTCACTCCACACCACACTTTATTCTTGCATTTCCCACCCAGACCTTCTATCACACTCTACATCACACCCTAATCCCACAGTCCACACCATGCCCTACAAACACTCCTCTGGAACAAAACAACAGGAGGTACCCCGTATTTCCAGTTGAGACCTGAGTGTTAGACGTATATAACAATTAACAATGTCTCAACAGGTAATATTTGGAAGACCATTAATAAAACATGCACATTTGTTGCTGAAAGGGGAGACAGGGATATTTATGGAGTTGTATGAATAATGCAAGGAGCAGTCTATATTTAGAACCAAGTTTTGGACAAAAGAACAGTATCAGCACTATTTACATTAAATGTGAGTGTAACCCGAAAAACACTTGTGCACATACGTGCTCGTGGAGAACAAAGTGAACGGCGCAAGTGACAAGTCACACAGCGGAGAGTGGCGCAGAACAGACAGTAGTGACAAGAGAATTCTTAGGTTCACAAATGTTTTGTTACAAAAATAAAAGCAAATTGACAATTTAGTGAACCGTGGAGTTGCGCTAAGAGTTGCCCTAGGAAGTCGACGACATTTCGACCTGTTGTGGGTTCGGGTCATCTTCAGGACCAGGTTACATTTTAATCCGTGCTGTACATGAGGGAGTAAGAAAGGAAAGGGGTAAGGAAAGGATCGGACGAACGACCAGGTCAATCTAGTTTTAGTGGGCATCCAGCGGAATTTGTATTATAGCTGGCATCGGGCTAAGGCGTTCGGTGTAGGATGGCCTGGAAGGCCGCGAGCCGGTGTCAGGTGGAGGACGTCGGATAGATGCCCACTAAATCTCCTGGGCTTCACGCGCTTCCATTTCTTCGGTGAGTTGCACCACACATTGACGTCAAGGTTCGCGCACCATTCCGACCGTGGCCTTGGATTTTTACTGTCCTACACCGTGCTTGTCCAGTAAGACCATATTGTCCCATTCCCTGATACCTTTCCATTTCTCCACAGATTTGCTCCAGTGTGCCCCGGGTGGTGGTGCCCCTTCTTCCCCCTCGCCCATGGCATTGCCACTTCCACTCGTGGACACATTAAAGTTCTATACCCCAGAACCTTTTACCGATCAGGTACCCATTGACCCTTCTCTACCTAGATTGACCTGGCCGTTCGTCCAATCCTTTCCTTACCCTTTCCTTTCTTACTCCCTCATGTACAGCACAGATTAAAATGTAACCTGGTCCTGAAGATGACCCGAACTCACAACAGGTCGAAACGTCGTCGACTTCCTAGGGCAACTCTTAGCACAACTCCACGGTTCACCAAATTGTCAACTTCCTTTTATTTTTGTAACAAAACATTTGTGAACCTAAGAATTATCTTGTAAATACTGTCTGTTCTGCGCCGCTCTCTGCTGTGTCACTTGTCACTTGCGCCATTCACTTTGTTCTCCACGAGCACGTATGTGCACAAGTGTTTTTCGGGTTACACTCACATTTAACGTAAATAGTGCTGATACTGTTCTTTTGTCCAAAACTTGGTTCTAAATATAGACCGCTCCTTGCATTATTCATACAACCCCTTAAATCTCCCTGTATCTCCTTTCTGCAACAAATGTGCATGTTTTATTAATGGTCTTCCAAATATTACCCGTTGAGACATTGTTAATTGTTATATACTACAAACACTCCTCAGCACATCCTGCTGTCATATTCACCTCCACATTGTACTTTCACTTTGCACCACCCCTGAATTTTACACAAAAATCTCTATATATACGTAGAGTGGCCATATTTTCACTGCACCTTTGATTCTGTTCTGTTGGGTTCTTTCATACTTTCATGTTTTATCTTCTTCTTTATCCCACCAGAAAAAAGGAAAAAGAAGGGCGGAAAGAAAAAAAGGAAAAGGACCTAACTCCAAATCGGTAATGCTAATCCCACAACAAAGGAAAAGCCACTCCGACAGGCCCCCACATTTTTGTCTTTGCCACTATCATTCTTTCATTGTTACTCCTCTTCACACTCTCTCACATGACAGCAATTACATTTGTGTCCAGACGTCCTCTCGCTCTCCTGTTTTATAATGTTTTATAATGCTGATATTCCTATTTCTTTTTCCTGTTGCTCTCCTCTTGAACATGTTGCATTTTGCTTAATGCATTTGTGATTGAATAATGCAGATGTTTCTATGACCTCTTATGACAGCTCTCATTGGATAATACTGACCCTTGTAAGGCCGCTTGCTACAACTGTCCCTGGATAATCATAAGCCTTATGTCCTAATCTCTTTCTGTTTATGATTCTGACCCTTCTGTGTTATTTTTCTCTTACTGTAACTGTATACTCATAGCCTTCTTTGTCATCTTCTGTTTACCTTCCTCTCTCTTTCTCTTTGTTCCTTCGTCTCTCTCGCTCTGTCATACACACAGGCACCAACTTCTCTTTCAAACACTCACATACATCTGCTCGCACAAACACTGACAATTCTGTGCACCTTTCTGTTGCATTCTTTCTTGCATTTCCTGGTTCCCATGGGTAATACCAATCCTTCTGATGGATACTACGACCTACAGACTTAGAATATCCTGAGGTGCCAGACTGGATCTGAAAACCTTCCCACATCAATACTCCCGAGCACTGATGGGTGGCTATGAGTGGCACGGCATTTACTTCATCTATCTGGAAGTGATGAGCAGAGCACCACCCCTGTACTCTGACATCAATTCCTTTCTTTCTGCACCTTCAAACATGGTTCTAGATCTCTGCTCCCCTTTTTCCTCGTCGGTTTCACAAGATTTCTTCCAACAAATCTTCAAATAGTGTGTAAAGGAACTATGTCCCCTCCTAAAACTATAGGTTTGAAACCTTGATAGAACTGTTGCAGACAAATGTCTGTGACTGACCTGCATACCATATGCCTTTGGTGTTTGGGCTCAGGACATGACTCCAAGTTGGGTGAGAAATATGTCCTCATGAATTTGAAGGTGATCAGAATGTGAAACGAAGCTGTATGTCACCGAACACCAGACGAAACCACACAACACCTGCTTCTTTTCAAAGTTGAGAGCATGGACCTGCTCCCACTCCCAAGGTCGTTTCTGTAAAAGGTCCTGGTCAAGGTAAAAATCTTTGGGTAGGTTCATATTGACGGTAAAGAGGAAACACAAGAAAGCCAAGCAGGACTCCCTATCCTGCCACTCTCGCCAGAGAAGTCGTGAGGATGTCTTGCTCCTGATCCACTGAGGAGCCTATTCCACAATTTGCCCTGATGCACCTAAGTTCCCTCAGTCATCGGTGATATTGAAAAAAATTGAGGCCTTTATGTAGGCCGTGTTGCACCCATCTTTGGGTTCCCATTTGAACGACTTCAGGCCCCATGGATCAAATGCGCCTCCAGTCTGGTTACCGCCAATGAATCCATTCTCAGTGCCACAATCTGTGCCATTCGCTTCAACTGTGGCCCCGACGTCAACCCTTTACTTATACCGGTGTCTGGCTCTGAACCAAACTCGAATCAGCTACTACTGCAGTTGTGTCTTGATATCACTGTGACGCCTTCAGTCTCCATGCAGTCAGATTCAGACGGAACACTCCCTCTACCTCAGAGCTGCCTCAGGTGTTCCATCAGCATTTTGACTCTGATTCAAATGAAAGCCAACTACCCCTTGGGGATCATAGCGGAGATGACGGTGATGATTTTCCCCATATTATGATGACGTTAACCTATACATGGCCAGTGGGTTCAATACTTCCTCTGAGACTGGGTTGATTCCCTTCAAGGCCACCAACAGAAGAAAGTGCTTCCTTTACTTTGACGATTAGACATGCAGCTGCAACTCCCCTCTCCAGAGATTAAAACTAATCTACTTAGACATTTTGCAGCCTGGGCAGGACACATCTGAGCCCCTACTACCATTTAATGATGCTCTAATTGGCACATTAATGGCAGCTGATTTAAGCCCTGTACTTGCCCACCGGTAAAAAGGAGGTAGCCAGACACCACAGACTGGTGCCAGGTAACCTTGATTTTTTGACTCAGCATCCTACTCCAGAAGATCTAGGCATTTGGGAAATGGCTGTTCCCATCGAACAACATGGCTTTAAGGTCAGTCATTGCCAGTTGCCAGCTCGGGAGTTACACACACCCTCTGAGGCACAGTCGCTGAGACTTTGCTGGTAGTCCCTCAGGAGTTTTGGGACTCTTTGGCTCAAATCATTCAGGATGTCATGATGGAGCTAAATGTGTAATCCGTTCTGGTCTAGACACCACTGATTGCTTGGGGCGAGCAGTTATAGTGTGGTACTCCATTGCCATTCATGGATGAGGTTCATAAAAAAAGCTTTCTGGAGATGTCCAGGCAGCTGTTATGGATATGCCTGTTGACAGATCTCTCCTTTTTGGTAAGAAGGCTGATTCTACCTTGGAAAGCTTCAAGGATAGCTGGACCATAGTGTGTTCTCTGGGTCTTTTAATCCCCTCCAAACACTCCCCTCAACAAAAACAACCCTTTTGGGGCTACTTGCAAGTTCTGGCATACAGGCAGTGCCGGATGACCCTGCAAAAGTCAACCCAGCCCTTTTTTGGACATGAGCAGAGATCAAGCTGGCAATGTGCAGTTCCAGCGGGGCACAGATCTTCCCAGTCCCCCTCCTGTGCGTCATCAGCCTCTAAGTCACTTTAGCTTGCCTTTAGTGACAGAGAACCACCCTCTAGGAGGACGAATCCAACACTGTCTCCAAGGATGGCAAAGATGATTCCTTCAGACCATTCAATAGGGCTATGCCCTTCCGTTCCTTTCCGACCTGCTGCTTCTTCCACCCACATCAGAATGGCTTTCAGAATAGCCCCAGCCATTTTGTTACAGGAGGTGCAGGCGCTTTTGTCCAAATGGGCCATAGAAAGGGTACCAGCCTCAAAAATAGGGGCTGGTTGTTATTCCTGCTATTTTCTTGTGCGGAAGGATGGAGGCCATCGTCCCATTGTTGATCTCCACCCTCTGGACGCCTTCCAATGAAAGGTCAGATTCAAGATGCTCACACTGGCCCAGGCTTTGTCTGCCCTGGATCCGGGCGACTGAATGGTAGCCATGGAGCTGCAGGACACATATTTCATGTCACATCGGGCAGACCAACAGACGTTGCCTGTTGTTCAAGGTGGGCCAGGAATATTTTCAGTTTGATGTGATCCCTTTCAGCCTCTCCAGTGCCGCTCAGGTGTTCACAAAAGTGACAGCGGTTGTAGCAACACACCTTCGAAGGTCGGGAATTCTAGGTTTCCCCTACCTTGATGATTGGCTATTGAAGGTGGGTTTGCTACAGTCAGTCATAGAATAACTCCAGATGAACTGAAACCTTCTGATATTGTTGGGGATACATGGCCAACGTGTGGTAGTCACATCTGACTCCTTTGCATAGCTGCCTTTCGTTGGCACCATTTTGGATAAGGTGGTTTTCCGGGCCTTCTGTCTGTCACAACGAGTCCAGGACATTTGGGCTATGATACTGATATTTAAGCCTCAGTCCTGTGTTTGACTGAGAGTGGATCTGAGGCTTCTTGGTCTCTTGGCCTCCTGCATCCTGCTCATTGACTATGCCAGGTGGCAAATGCGGGCTCTGCAGTGGAACCTAAATTTTCATTGGGCCCTGTAACAAGGAAACCTGCCGAATTCCATCCAGGTTTCAAAGGAGACTGCAAAAGATCTCTCCTTTCCTCACTCAGAGCTGATGGTAGTGATGGATGCATCACTGCTGGGTTGGGGAGGTCAACTCGGAAAACTGGTGATCAGAGGACTCTAGTCTCTGGGGCAAACCCCATTCCAGCCTGGTGAGTAATTCGCCTGGCACTGAAGTCCTTCCTACTGTCCATCAAAGGGAAGCTGATTCAGGTCCCCATGGACAACACCACCACCCTGTGGAACTGCAGCAGGCAGGGTGGTGTGGAGTCATGGGTTCTGTGCAGAGAGGCTCTTCACCTCTGCTGATGACACCTGGTAGATCACAAATGGAGGTTGAAACCGGGAATAGGGCAGGGCATCTTCTGACAGTAGGGAGAACTCTTCTTGGATATTTGTGCCACCTTCGAGAACGTGCAGTATCTAAACTTCTGCATGTTAGAGTTCCCCAGAACTCTCCATCTAGGAGACACGTTCAGGCTAGAGTGGAGCATGGGACTCCTGTATGCCTTTCCACCTCTGCCTCCAATGCCCCAAGTTCTGAAGAAAATCAAGAACGATTGTGCCCAAGTCATCCTAATGGCCCCAGATTGGGCCAGGAGAATGTGGTAACTGGATATCCTGGGCATAACATCTTTCCCTTATCAGGCTTCTGCTTCAGGAGGATCTTCAGGTGCAGCAGCAGGTCAGGGTTCTGCACCTGGACCTGCACTATCTACACCTCCATGCATGGAGATTGAGCTGGTGCAGTTGACTTGGTTCGAACTTCCTCCTGACGTTGTCGATTATTCCTTTGTTACACAGCTCCCCTCTACTAAGTCCATTTATGCCTGGCGCTGATACAAATATGTGGCCCGATGTGGTTTCCGTAAATCAAACCCATTACAGTCCAAAATGTCTGATGTCTTATTTTTCATGCTGTCCTTTGCGCAGCAAGGACTTGCAATGGGCACTATTAAAGGTTATTTGCTGGCCCTTTTGTCCATTTTACTATTGGCGGATCAGCCGTTTTTGTATAACTCACCTGTTGTGATGAGTTTTCTAAAGGGTTTAACACATATATTTGTCAAACTGCCTTGACAATTCTCACGTGTACTTCCTTCGAGCTGATGCACAGCTGCTCATTGTGTCTACTTACTCTGAAGACTGTGTTTCTTTTTGCATTTACTTCAGCTCATCACATAAGTGTGCTTCAGGCATTCTTGGGGTAGCATTCCTCACCAACTTTTTCCCAGAAAAACGGGTGTTGAGGACCAAAGGAGCCTGTATGCCGAAAGTAGTGACTCCTTTTTACGTAGGGTAATTCATCACTTTTCCAATTTTTTTTGCTCCACTTCACCCCTCGACCCCAAGAAAGCCATGAGCTTTCACATCAATCAAGAGCTCATTCCACCAGAGCCAAGGCTGCTATTACCAAGTTGGCATCCTGAGTGTCTGTTCTTTGCCTTTGTCAGGCTGCAATGTGGGAATCAGTATACACATTCATGAAGAACTACTGCCTTGACAGCCAGGGGAATGGGAAGATAAATGTGCCTCGGTCTTGCAGGGCTTTTTGTTCTAATCTGATTCCACCTTGGGAGGTACTTCTTTGGTTTCTATTCTAGAGGTGAGGAATCTGCGGTTGGAAGTATCCATCAGAAGAACAAGTTACCTACAGGGCCGGACTGGAAACTGAAACCGGCCCTGGCAAACTGCTCGGTCGGCCCCCCTGTGGGGGAGGAGGGGTGTGGCCGAGCTGTTTGCAACGGCCGGTTTCGGCCGATTTTGTTACAGGGGGCCGATATTGCCAGACCCCGGTAACAAAACCGGCCCCCCCACCCTGGCGGCCCACCGGGGAAATGCCCGGTGCCCGCTATGGCCAGTTTGGCCCTGGTTACCTATCTCCCGTAATAATCCCTCTGATGAATACTCCTCCTAACTGCAGATTCATCACTGCCCTCTTGTCTGCCTGTTCTGTAGGATGGTCTCTTTTTTCATCTAAAAAAGTTCCCAAGCTCGCGATCTGTAAACTAGTACTGGTAGGTCAGAAG
Source organism: Calotriton arnoldi (assembly GCA_963921515.1). Classification (NCBI taxonomy): domain Eukaryota; kingdom Metazoa; phylum Chordata; class Amphibia; order Caudata; family Salamandridae; genus Calotriton; species Calotriton arnoldi. Next base: position 1,155,823 of record CAWUFW010006217.1, read on the forward strand.
GCGCAGACAGAATCAAGAAAGAAACTGACGTCAGCGTTCAGTGGTGGTGCTTGTATGCAGCTCCATTTGTCATTTTCGGATGGAAGGGAGTAAACATAGAGCCACATGGCGCCACCTACTGACGCCCAGGAGCACTGCTGTGTAAAAGTTTCCAGATCAAGTCTGGTGACTGGGAATATTCTAAAGGTGAGGATTCTGCAGAGAGATGGTCTCCAACAGAAAGAGCGTTACCAATAGCAAGTTGTTAGTCTGTGCCTGCTTCCATTTGCTCTCTTGAAGGATCATACTGATTCATCTCTCTCCTCTTATTGCGTTTTTTGCTGGATGACTTTGACCTTCTCCTATCTTTTTTCTGTTGCTGTTCAGTTGAATAATGAAGATCATTCTAGGTATGCACTATCCTGGTTGCCTCTTTATTTAATACTGCTACTTTCATCCATGCCTTGTCAGTCACTCTTGTTTTATTTAGACCTAAGCTTGAAGAAATGAGGGACATTTTCTCTCTAATGGATTCTGTGAAGAGAGGTGGGGAGCACTGTATTCCGTTCACCTATGTTTGTTGCATTTTTACACTCCCTATAGTCAGCTGATGTCTTCTAGACCAGGGGCATAGAGAAGCCCCCACTTAAGCAACTTAAGTGAGGCGAGGGCTGCCAATAGATGCTATGGGTTGTTGAAATAGGTCCCACTAATCATTAATAATTTGCTATTTATTAGCCTTCTCTGTCAACAGAGCTGCCGATAGTTAGGCAATAAATGACGGAGAGGTGTGGGAGGTAGGCAGACATGCGCAGCAAAGGAAAGAGAGAAATAAAAACACGAAATGACAAAAATAGTAGAAACTCAGAAGAACAAATAGAGAAAGTAAGCATGAGAGAAAGGTTAGAAAGAAAATGTAATGATTAAATACAAAAGATGGGCAAACAGAAGGAGGAAAGAATGGTAGGAGAAAGAAAGAATGGAAGGAAAGGTAAAAGGAAATAAGGAAGAAAAGGTGAAAGGCAGATGGTAGGATAAAAAGATTGATAGATGGAAGGGTGAGAGGATTGATGAAAGAGCAGAAGGATCGATAGGTTATAGGGTGATGGGGGAAGGTTAAGGAATGGAAAGCTGTGGAAAACTGAAAGTATGGATGGATGAAAGTATGGATAGATGGATATCTGAAGGTATTGATGAGTGGATGCGTGAAATGATGAATGTATATATGGATGGATGGATGATTAAAGGGAGAGAATTAACTCTCCTAAAGAGGGTAGGGTTTGCTTGCTTCATGTACTCTGTGTGAGTAGAGTGCAAAATTGATGGATGGAATGCTGAACAATGTCAAACGATCAATCCCCAGTCAGAGATCCGGGCCTAAATCCATCATTTTTTTGCTCACTATGCCATTCCAGTATGGACCCCTCCATATGTAAATTAGTCCTAACCCTACTCCCCATGGAAACAGTCCAGCCCGAACTGCCAAGCCATTTCCTCCCTAGACTGCAAACAAGCATCCTAGGAATGGTTTCGAGATATCACTCCTCATCAGCCAGGATAGCTTGAATCCAGTGGCATAGTGAGCACGGGACCCACGTCTGGGCATACCCGTCCCACTTAGGGTGGCAAATGCAAAAAGAACAGTTGATGGACAGAATGCTGAACAATGTCAAACACTCACACCCAGTCAAAGATCTGGGCCTAAGCCCATCTTTTTTTTGCTCACCACGCCATTGCACTTTGGAACTAGCCATATGCAAATCAGTCTTGACCCTGCTCCCCATGGGAACAGTCCAGCCCGAACTGCCAGGCCAGGTCCTCTCTGGACTGGAAGCCAGCATCCTGGGACCGGTTTCGGGGTATCACCCCTCATCAGACAGGATAGCTTGAATCCAGTGGCATGGCGAGCACGGGGTCGGGGGACCTGACCTGGCAGCAAAAAAAAAATGTGGATTAAGGCCCTTATTCCCAGATCTCTGACTGGTGGTGAGTGTTCGACATTGTTCAGCATTCCATCCTTCAATTGTTTTTGTTGTTTTTGCATCGCTCAGTGTGAGTAGAGGCATAGTTTAAGTAGGGGTGTTTTAATTTTCTTGCTACTCCCTTGTTCTAGACTCTACAGTGCTTTATTTATCGGTTAGGTCATTTCAACACTTTGTCACTGACTCTCTTTCCCAATTTTGCATTGGTTCCTTAATGCCATCCCGATTAGTCCCTTTTGTTGATTTTCCTTGATTTTGTTGACTCCTTTAATCCAGTTGGCATGAAATCCTCCACATTTCGCATTGATTCTCGCCGCAAAATTAATTTAGTTGGAACTTCTCCTTTGCTACTGGCTCCTTATATTCTCAAAGCATTATCTTTCGTCTTGGTTTCTTGTGTCCTCCCACACCACCCTTATTTCTACCCTCAAGATTTTAAGGCTATGGCAACGCTAAATGTCCATATGAATGCTGGTACATTCTATATTTTGTCTCAACAGATTTTTGCTAGTTGACTTTTTCGGCATGGCCAGATTTAACCATGAAAGTTCTTGTCTCTACCCTCCCTCCTCCCTTTCAGGCTAGTGCGATGACTTCTGGTGACTACCCAGAAGTGATGTTTTAACCCCTTCTCCCTGACAAAGAGTTGATATTTGATGACCCTATGGGCTATCAGGTGGTCCCTACCAGTGACACTGTAGTCATGTGCCTGGATTCCTCTCATCATAGAAACAGTTTCACTGCCCCAGTCCACTGCATCTGAAGTGAACCCTTGCCTCCTACTGCGGTACTTGGATGTCCCAGGGTTTCAAGCTATCATAGTGACTTTACGTTTGCATACTTATTCTTGTACCATGCTCTAGCCTCGCACCCTGACCCCATGTCTGTTTGCTGCTGCTTTGTAGACATGTAAGGAAGGCTTGCCCTCAGGCTTATGCCCCAGAATTCCATATCCTCTTCAAAAGTCACACTACCTCGTGAGGCACACAGCACCCCATGGGTTTTTGCTGTGTAGTGTTATGGGGCATAATTTAAAATCCAGCAATGGTAAAAAGTTCTTTATACATTGATTAGGATGGGATTTCTGCCAACGCAGGTTCTCAGATATAGTTATATTTGTAAATGCCATTTCCTGGTCTTCTTTGAGAAATGATACTTCAGGCTCTCTCATATTTTTTATTTATGGTCTGACTCCTTCTTGGATAGGTTTAGTTGCATGTTTTTCAACCCTTGGTTCTTCAATTTGTTTTAATTTTTAACATGTCTCTCCTTTCTCAGCACACTGGATTCCCTGTACGAGGAGCTGGTACTTCAAAGAATTTTAAAGCCTGCTCAAGAGGTGAAACTTACAGATTTTGTAGGTGAGTTCAGGTCATTCTGGCGTGAGTGAGGAATATTGTGCATTCCTTTAAATGTTTCAAGATAAGTGATATGCATACTTGTTCATGAATTCTTCATAGTTATGTGTTGAGGGTGTCCATGCTCTAGGACACGTGGTTACGCCTAAACAAAACTTTGAGAAAAATAATATGCCGTAATCCAAGCCACCACCATTATCACCACCATCATGCTATTACAACTAATTCCCCTATCACCACCACTGTTACCACTCTTTTCACTAACACTACCTTTTCTATCACCATCACATCCATCACTACTACTGCCATCACCGCAGCTATCACTGCTAGCATTGTCATCATCATGACTCCTCCACCATGACAACCACTAGCACATTACTATTACAGCATCACCACTAATAGTACTATCGCCAACATGAACACTTCTACAATTATCAGTAAATCGCTACTGCCACCACTGTCAAATCCACCACCGCCATCACATCCATTATCACCACGATTATGACTATCACTATCATCATCAACACTACTACTGCCATGAACACCACTACTTGCACCATCAAGACATCAATCACCACCATCATCTCAATTCTACCCTGTGTCACAACCACTACTACTTCCCTACTATTCCCACCAACTTCACAGCATCATCACTACTATTACCACCATCATCAACATAAATAGCACTTTTAATGCTGAAATACTATAGGACTTACAGCATCACCACGATCACATTATCAACACCATCACTACCACTATTGGTACCACAGCCTCCTCCACCAACACTATCATCACCACAACTACTACCATTACCACCATTAGGACCAACACTATTATCACCATCACCACTACTGCCACAATCACGACTATCATCATCACTACTTTCACCACCATGACCACCACTCTGACTGCAACCACCACCGCTATCACATATCCAATACCAAAACTACAATCAACACTTCTACCACTGTTTCAATCACCTCTACTATCACAGCCTCCACTACTGCGAACAGTACCACCCTTGTCACCACCACCATACCCACTGTCTCCACATCATCATTACTACCCATGTCGCCACCATCACCACTACTAACATCCTCATCAGTGCCATCAACACTGCCATTTGAAACATCTTCACTACTAACACCACTGTGAGAAATTGGGTTGTTGGTTGAGGAAGGTGTGAGCCCTTTACTAGGGACTTGCAAGTAAATTAAATGTGCGAAATGGGCGTAAGCCAGTTTCACCATCTTTAAAGGAAGGAGCACAATCACTTTAACACTTTTCAGCAGAGGCAAAGTGCGCAGAGTCCTAAACGCCAACAAAAAACGGTTTAGAAAGTAGGAGGGTGAAGGCAAAATGTATGGGGGTGACTCTGTAGAGAGGGCCAAGTCCAACACGACCCCCCTACAGCCAGAAGCCAGGGGAGATTAATAAAGACATTGATGGGCTTCTCTACTGAGGCAATAGAACATGGAAAATGGCCCTCTACTGAAGAGGCCTTTGCCAGTTCCATGCGCTTCTGAATTCAATTGGATCTCTATGTCTACACTCTCCTGGGCCACTGAACTAACCCATGGGCAACCCTTCTCCTCATCTGTGGACCTCATCTGTGAAGCCCCTAACCTTGACTTGCTCACAGATGCATCCCAGTAGGAAGACAGTACTACCATGGCCAAAAAGTGATGTGGCCCATTCCACCCCTTGGATTAGATTTCTGTCCCCAACCCAAGGAAAACTCCGCCCATAAGGACAGCAACCAACAGAGGCCACTGACAACTGTCAGTATCAAGAGTCAGGTCTCTGCCCTCTGAGGTTTCTCAGAGGTGGGCACAACATCTTATGATGTTAGGCACCCATCTTCCACCCTCCATCCCACCTTCCACCCTCCATCCCACCAGTCTAGGGGTGGTACCCTGAGACAGACCACTCAGCCAGGGTCTGTACCCTGAGGCTAAACAGGGGTCATTGGTGAGTCCTTCCTTCTTCTCCCATCGGGGCCTCTGTATCCTACTTTTGGGAAAGGGACTCCCAGAAATATGAACTTCTAGGGTGCCCTAAGTGTCCGTCCTTCCCAGCTTACCTACCACTGAGTGCAGTCTATGGGCATCTGGGGACTAACTATGACCCTTTTCTGTGTCACCCCCCCCCCCACTCCAGGGATACCAGGGCCATGGGGCAAAAAACGTCCCGACCCTGGCCTCAGTTACCCTACACACCTGGCCAGTGTACTGCTCTGAGGGAACCAGCCTTTCTACTACCATGGTCTAGCTGTCCCTGGTGTCCCTCAAAGCAGTGACAGGGATCCCATTCACCTTGACCTGGTGGAAGTGACGACTCCCACCATCAAAGATCATAAGTCTACCCTCTGTTCACCTCCCAACCTAGGGAGATTATGGCATAGTCTGCCTCTTTCCTCTAGGGGCTACTTACACCTACGCCCATATTTGCCACCCCTGTAAAGGTCCCACAAGTGGATGGTTTCTTAAGACAGAGTCCCCTTGCTTGTGTCCTAGCTGAGAAGAATCAGAGCACCGGGGTTGGAAATGGGCCACCATAGGCCACCGCTCAATGGAACCTCCTCCCTGTTTTTCAGAAGGGGCATAGGAGCCCTTTACTCCCATCTTACTCATGAACGTGTCTGTGTCTTCCTTTACCTCCCCCCTCACTCTGCTGGGGGGGGAACCTGAACCACTCTTCTTGGGGTCACTCCCAGGTTCGTTCTTAGGCACTCTGGTGCTGGTCCAGAGCTGTGCCTTCTTAGCAAGCTCCATAGGGTCTGTGAACTTACTGTCCACTATATGCTGGTGCAGCTCTGTAAAACAGGTTTTGAGCATGTGCTCCCTCAAAATTAAATTGTACAGCCCAACATAAGTGTCAGCTTTGCTGCCCACACCCAGCCGTTCACTGCCTTTTTGGAATAGTCTAAGAAACCCACCTAAGACTGGTTTGGGTGTGTGTGGCTATCCTTAAATCTTTTATGGTACTTCTCAGGCATCAGCCAAAAGTTAGAGACAAGTATGGCTTTCATGGGGATGCACTTGGTATGGTCACCCACTTCAAGTGTAAGAAGTGTGCCCCTCACCACTGTAGGCTAGCCCCCAATACATATCTGGTACCGTGCGCATCCTCAGGGTTACCTAATAGGCAGAAAACCATTTGGCTATGTCATCTCCCACCACATAACTGGGCACCAGGTCTTGTGGTTTGGAAACCCTCAGCTCTCCAGGGGACACTTGGAGGGTTGGTACTCACTCAGGCTGGGTCCAGGTGCAGTTTCAGGATGCCTTTCAAGTTGCTGAGGCTCTGATCAGACGGCCTGCCAATTAGCCCTTGGATTCAGTCTGGTAGTCCTGGGTTCAAGGGATGGCACAGGGCTTAAGCAGCAGGGCAGGCTCTGAAGGTTCAGGGCAGGCTTCAGGCAGTAGAGCTGTCCTTCCAGGTGCAGCAAAGCAGTTTTCTGAAGTATACATCAGCAGGCAGTCCTCTGAGAGTCCTTCTGCAGGTCCAGAAAGTGAACTAAAGAGGGGGTCTGAGGGTCCTATTTATATACCTGATGCCTTCTTTGAAGTGGGAGAAGTTTCCCTTGAAGTGCTTGGAGTTACCTGCATTCCCTGCCCAGGCTCCAGACTGGCTGCCTAAACAATGAAGTGGTGCCATGTCCTTTATGTAAAGGCAGGTGACAGCCTATTAATTTGCTAGGAGGGATATGCCCAGCTCCGCCTCATCCTGACAGTGATGGTCCATCCAGGCACACCTATTCCCTCTATTGTGTGGCTGTCTGGAAGGAATAAACAAAGTCCAACTACACACAGTTATGTGACCCCAGAACAGGTTGCAGGCACAAAACAGCTAGGGCAGGAAGATGCCATTTTTCTAAACATTTTGTCTAGTAAAAGTGCCTACAAGGGGTTTTATTTCGATATATTGAAACAAGGTTTAACAATATCACTTATGAGTGCCCGACTTAGTGGCCTATGAATTATATAAATCAATTTCTAAAATCGAGAGTGAATAAATAAAAAATAAGTAAACAGTGAGTGTATTCTTTTTTTGAAGAAGTTTATAATCCAATGAATTAAATTAAAAGGTAAAAAACAGTATTCAAATATACAGAAATGACAGAGTGACAATCTTTAAAATGAAAAATATCTACTAGTCACTTGTGTAAATTACCCATTTCTGATGCCTATTTACAGAAAGGAGTTTTTATTTACCATTAGGTAAAAGATTTCTGTACAGCGATATTATTTCATTGATGAAAATGGGTATGCTGGTCGACGTTTTGTTCTTGTTGTGTGATACATCTAATAGACCATCTTCAGGACAGAAAGATTCTTATGTTGAATGAGGACACTTTAGAAAATAGATCAGTTTTGGATTTTAAAGTAATTGGTCTAAAGTATGTGGTGAAATCTAAAAAAAATTTGTGTTACCGATTTGCTGTGAGTTATCGGCATAACTTGAAATGGCAGCTGTTTGATTCACTTTGCCGGGCTGCTGAACTAAGATGGCGCTTTGCAAATACAACAATGCCACAGTAAACACGCCCAATTTTGACAGAGATTCTACACTTCGGAGACATTCCCTTACCGTTTCGTTTCAAGGTATGCCAATAACTCACGGCAAATCGATGGCACAAAGTTTCTTTAGATTTTAACACCCACTTTCAACCAATTACTTTAAAGTCCGAAACTTTAGCACAATCACCACTCAACCTGTCCCCACTATGACCTCGGTTACTGCCTTCATCACTATCTCCACTATTACTACCAGTACAACTACCACTATCACCATTACCAGAACCATCACGAGTGCCAACATCACCTCCAATATTATAAATAGCACCATCATATTTCCACCACCACTAGTACAATCATCAACATAACATCAATATTTCTGCTACTATCACCAGCGTGTTTATCACAACTGCCAGCACCACCATCATCAGGGGCGTAGCTTCAGGGGGGATGTTTGGGGTGTTACACCCCCCATAAAATTTATTTTCAGATGAATAATTGGGTACAGGTGCTTTTAGTCGGGTATGGTGAGGTGTCTGTCGAATTTTACCTGTGAATTTTTCATACACACACTGACAAAAACACACACACTCTCTCATCTGTTTTGAAGGCCCTAAAAATGTTTATTTTACAAAATATTGTGTTTCTCTCATTTAGTACTCCTATTAATCCGTATTCCTCTCCCTTTCCACTGCCTCTTAAGCCCCTGTCATGCGCCCAGCTTGTCATATAACGTATTTTAACATTATATGCCAGTGTGATGGTCAGGAAATCTGATGCTCACACCCCCCCAATCTTGCTGACCAAGCTACGCCCCTGACCATCAGCTTCACTAGTATCAGTTCTATCATCAGTAATACCACTTTCATCAACACTTCTGCTGCCACTACCATAAACAGCACTACTATCAACACCATTAACTTACTACCACTACTTTACAGCCACTACTTTCATCGACTAAAATAACGCTACCACCACCATCACCACTACTGCCAATATCATGACAATCACCACCACAACTATCCCCTTTATCACTTTCACCACCATCACTCCATCAACACCACTGTCACAACCACTATCTTCACCATTACATCCACTATTAACACTACCAAAATTCATAACCTACTACCACCTTCATCATCATGTCCACTATTACTACCAGTGCGACTCCCAAATCAACAGTACTCCCACCACTAGTACTAACATCATCACCACCACCACCACCACTATCACTGTCACACTACTACCACTATCACTACCATCACCTACACCTTAACACTACTATCATGAATACAATGCTATTACAAGCTTCAAGACCACCATCTAATTCTCTCAACATCACTATCATTCCCACCTCAAGCACCATCACAGTCACCAATAACTACCTTCATCACATCTTCCACCATGGCTACTTCCACATCACCACTATGAATAATATATCTACTATTACCACCATCGCACTACTACCATTAACACCACCACCATCATCTTCTTTCTCTCACTTCACTACTGCTATGACCACCATCATGTATCCCCACCACCACCTCAGTCACCACTACTGTCAACTCCATCACAACTACCATCACTTCCACCACCCTTGTCAGCATCATCAGTACAGTTATCACACCATTGCCACAATTATTTCTACAGTCTCTACCAACATCCTCATTAATACTATCAGTAGCATTACCTCTTCTACCACCATCACCATTATCAGCAAAATCGCGACTACTCTCACCACAGCCATTACTACTACCGAAACCACTACTACCATCACCACCACTACCACCAGCACTACTACCAAGCACCATCATCTCACCACCACACTGCCACCACCATTGCCATGCCACTATTCACTACCACCATCATCACTACTACCTCTATTGCCTCCAGCATCATTACTGTCATTATCTGCACCATCACTATCCTCTAACCCCACCATCACCGCTGCTGCCATAAGCACCTTCTTCCAACCTGTACTATCTTTGCCTTTCATGAACATTACTACCACTGTTACCATTATCATCCCCACTACTCTACCACTATCATCACACTCAACACTGCTATTGTCTTATCATCAGTATTAGTCACCTCCACCAACACTTCTAGCACTATCCTAATCCCCACTACTGATCAAACCTCCACCACTGTCAACATCACCTTTGCTAACATCACCAACACTACCAGCATCAATGCCACTTTCACCACCAACACTACTAACACTATCATCACTGCTGTCACCATACTCATCACCATCAACACCAGTATCATCATGACTACTATTTCCTTCACCATTACCACTACAACCACCATCAACACCACTGTCTACACCTTCACCACCACTATCACCGTTACAACTATCACCACCATAATCACCACTCTCATTATTACCAGTATAACACTACAGTATCCACCTTCTGAATAGCTACCATTTTCCCCATCACCACTACTGCCACTATCACCACCCACACCACTGCTGCCATCATCTCCATTACTACTACCTGTGTCACCACCTTCTTCACTGTCACCACCACTAATATCACCATCACTTCTGCTACTTTTACCACTATCATTACAGCCTATATCAACCACATCAGCACCACTGTCACACCATCAACATCACTGCTACCACCATCATAAGTACCACTATCATCACCATCATCTCCTGCATCTCACCACCACTACAGCTCATAATAGCACCACCTTCACAAGTGCTACCATTATTACTACTTCATCACTATAACTGCTGTCAAAACCACTGCCACATCAGTACCACCATTCCCGCCTACACTACTACAAACAGTACCACCATCACAACTACTACCACTCTAGCCACTGTAACCACTACGCCTACCACCATTAATACTACCACTACCTCCAACACACCACCATAACCACTATCACTACAATTACTATCATTACTGTTACCACTATTGCCGCCATCACCACTGCCAACATCTTCACTACTACCACTGCCATCATTACTATATTTTGCCCTACCAGCACCACCACTACCACCATAACTACCAACATATTCACCACTATTAACATAACAATTATCCCCACTATCGTGCTCACTATCACACTATTACCAATACTATCAACACCATCACCACTACTGCCTTTATCGGGAAACAGCCATAACAACGGATGCCTTACAGCGCATGCCTTTACAACGCGGTCATTATAACGACCGCGTTGTTACAACGCGAACCATTACATCGCAAGTCGTTTCAACGACTTGCTGTAGGGGGCGCACTGGTGTTGGATTTAGAATCCAACACCTTCCCTGCTGTTGCACAAACTGGAGTAGGAATAGTAAATTATACTATTCCTAAGTCCAGCGTGCCCCCTACAGCAAGTCGTTGAAATGACTTGCGATGTAATAGTTCGCGTTGTAACAACGCGGTCGTTGTAACGACAGCGTTGTCAGGCATGCGATGTAACGCATGTGAAGTAAAAGTATATATTCCCTTTATCACCACTACTTTCATCATCACTAGCAACACCACAAGTACTACCACATCACCACAAGTACCAACATTATTACTACCAACATCATCACTGCCAACACTATAATATCAACCCCACCACTAATGTGATCACCTCCATCAACATTTCTCCCTCTATCACCACCCTGTTATTTTTCAACAACACCACCATTATCAATACTACCGCTATCTGCACCACTAATTCCACTATCACCACTACTACTACCATCACTTTCACCACTAAAAATGTCATCACCAGTACTATTACCCATGTCACCTCCTTCACACTACTTTCACCAATGATACCCCTTCTGTCAACACCGCTGTCACTATCATTGCCATTTCCCCCACTATTGAAACTAACAATACTATCAACACCCCCACAGTCACCACTACTATCATCTGTACTATTCCCACTAATTTGACCAGCACCAATGAGACAACCACTACTAACACAATCAATACTAGTACTAACATCTTCACCACCACTAACAACATCACACTACAATTACTTCCACTAGTATCCCCACTATCATCTGTACTCTTACATCATCACCACTACTATTACCACAACTACTACCTCCACCACCATCAGCAACATACATAACAATCACTACCCCCACCATTATCATCCTTATCAGCACCATTATCACACCATCACCACTACTATTACTTCTACCGCAAGCATCAACATCTCAATCATTATAACCTCTTAAACTAGTGCCACTATTATCTCACCACATCACAACCACCACTATCATAACCACTATTACTGTCATTACCACCTCTACCACCAACTCTCCTTCCACCAACACCACTACAACCACCACCTCCATCATGGCTATCACCACTACCACTATTATCACCACCATTTCTTTCACCACCATCAATGCATCACCACTGCTGGCACCACCGTCCTTGCCACTACCACTGTTCACAACCACCATAACCACTTTCACTGCCATCACTATACTCAGCACTTAAACCATTATCACCATTGCCACAACCATCATCATTGGGAACACCACCATCATCGCCACCCACATTTTTGCATCATCACCACTATCGCTACCATTACTGTTACCACTACCATATTCACTAGCAATACCATCACTTCACCACTGCTGTCTCCAACATCTCATTTACAACCACTACTTTCACCTCCAACTCCCCCCTACTATCACCACTGCTACCACTGTCATCACCACCACTGCTATCACTAGCCTTGCAGTCGCCACCACCATCACCCACAATATCTCATTATCACTATTACCAGTACTATCACAGTCAACACTTCTACCACTATCACCACTACTGCCTCAACAACTGCTAGCACTACCAATCTCACCACTTATGCTACAAAAACGAATACCACCATCACAACTACTATGACCATAACAATTACCCCAGTACTTCTGCAACCAATGCCATCACAGCCTCTGCCACTACCCTTGCCAAAACCATCACTACTGCGGCCACTGCCATATCACCACTATCTCCATCATCACTATTACCATTATCACCACCATCATTGCTTCTGTTAAAATCACCAGTCAACGCTATTAACCATAACCCCACTACTGCCACTACTATCATCACTACTTCCACTAGTGTCACAATCACCACTATCAACACCACTATTACCACCATTACGAGCATCATCAATGTCATTATCATCTCTATCAGTCCCTCTACTACAACACTACTACTTCCACCATCACCACCACTACTACCCACATCATCATCACCATGATGACATTTAACATTGTCACCACCACTACCAACATAACCATAATTATTGTTGTCAATATCATTAGCATTTCTGCCACTATGACCGTAACATCACTTCTACTGTCACATCGCCATGACTATCAACGCCACCACTACTACCACCCTCATCATTACTACCACCATTATGATCACTGCCATTGGCATCCTAACTACCTCACGACCACTAATGTGTCACTATGATCAACATTTCTACCAGTCTCACCACCATCACAGCTACTGCCAATACCACCATCATCCCCACTATAACCTCCATCATTAGTACCACCACAGTCTCTACCATTGCCACGACCACCATCACTCCTATCTCCACCATCACAGTGCTACCATCCTTATTAACACTACTGATATGACCACCATCCCTACTACTACAACTATCAACTTGACCACAATCACCACTACCATCACCATCATTATCATCATCACTAATACCAACATAATAGCCTACTGCCACCATACCCACAACTTTCACTTATACCAACATTATCACCTCCATCATCACTACTAATAACACTGACATCACCAACACTATTACCACCAACAATTTTACTATCAATACTGTCAGATCATCACTACATATCACTATTACCACCATCACAATCACTACCGTCATCGCCAGTGTCACCTCTACAATCATCTTCGCCCCTGCTGCCTCCACTACTACCACCACATTAACCATTATCACTATCACCACCACCACCATTATCGCAACTCCATGAGTGTCACAACCATCACCAACTTTATCATCACCATTCCAACACCTCCATGGCCATCTTCATCACTCTTGCCACTAGTACCACCATCACCACGATTACTAAAACCATCTCCACTTCTACCATCATCACTACCATAAGCATCACTACTACCATCACCACTACATTTGCTATCACAGCTACTACCACCAGCTTCATCAGCACCACTGTAACAACAAATAACATCAACTTCACCTATCTCACCACACCCTGTCAACGATCTCCACCATTCTACTACTACCACTACTTCTGTCAGCACCACTATCACAACCAAGATCATCACCAACACTATAAAGACTAGCAGTACTGCTACCTACAGCACCATCACCACAGCACAATCACTTCTACTACCTCTTTAAACACCATGACCTCTGCTAATGCGATCAGCACTACCATCTCCACTATTATCACCAGTACAACTCCTGCTACCACCAGTGCCAGCACCATCATGTCTAACACCATAACTGTCAACAACACTGTTGATACCTTTATTGCCACTAATACTATCACCCCATCAACATTTCTGCCGCTATCACCCACACTATTACTACAACTGCCAACATCACTACCATCTTCACCACTATCAGCGCCGTCATAAGTACTTCCACTATAACCACATTTAGCATTTCTACTACCACCAGCATAATCAGCACTGTCAGACCATCACCACTATCCCCACCATCACACTACTCCTACTTTTAATACCACCACTACCTTTATCACCACCACTGTCTCTAACACTACAACCTCCATCGCTTCTACTGCTAACATCATAACTAGCTCCACCATTACTATGACCATAGCAATCACCTCTGTCAATTATGCCTCACTCAATTCCCATTGACTCAATTTTCACAACTATCGCCACTATTAAAGTTATCAAAATTACTGTCAACATCACTTCCGCCTCTTATAAACAAAATTACTTTCAGCACTTTTATCACCTCCATCACTTCCATTATCACCACAATCAGCTCTACTGCCAAAAACCACCACTGTTACCTCTTTCACCACCTTCATCACCATGTCGAATATTAGCAACAGTATGACTACCACCATCAACAGTAGTGCCACCATCGTCACTACTATTAACATCATCAAGACCACCATCACACTACTGCTACTATCACCACCACCACCAATGTTACTAATATTGTGCTCTTACCACTACTACCATTATTAACACCTCTATCATTACTACTACTACAACTACTACTACTCCTATAACTACTATCATTACCACTCCTACCACTGATATTACACCCATCTTACCACTGTCATCACAGTACCCACCACTATTACATAATCACCATTGCCACCAGCGACACTTTTACTCTTGCTCGGATATGAATTTACCTTCAATAAATAAAAAGACAAGAGGCGTTTGCAAAACAGAAACAAGTTGGTTTAATTAACTGCTGCGGCCGGGAGATCCTTGCGTCTCTCGGTGTACAAAGTTTTGGCTGTTGTTATATACAGTTCATGAGGTACAATAAAGCAATTTCTACATTCCAAAACAGCATCTCAGTCATAAATCAGCAGGTGTGGGCATCTAATAAGGACACAGATGGCTCTCGGCTTTGGGGAGAGCTAGTGTGGGCCAGTGTGTATGTGTCCAGATGTCTGACATGAGGAGCGCTTGGTCACTACGTGTGGTGTGCATGTCGTCTCCTGATTTGTTGAGTATTTCTAGCTACATGTGGTATCTAGCTTTGTGGTATTTTTGGGGAACAGGAGCCTTTGGCCAAACTTGTTTTATTGGGGCCAATTTCCTCTGACAGTTTGTGGTGCAACTATCTGTCTGTGGGAGTGATCAGGGTTTTCCCTAGGCGCGCATTTGTCTTTAGGTTAAGAGAGACCCCACCTGTGACTTGGTATTGGATAGGCGTGGGTGTGGGTCATAGGACTTGTCTAACCACGTATCTCTGATTTGGGGTTGATGGGGAGGTCGCCTTGGATGAATCCGACAGCAATGATGTGAGTTCATTAGAACTCCTGAAAATAATATGGCAGTCACTGGTATCATTTTTATCGACATCCTAACATTGTGCATACAGTTGTCATAGCATACATTGACACTGTTCTTACTGGTATTGACACAGTTATGTTTGCTTAGATCATAATGTACATCTACATTGTTCTTACTAGTAACAGTATCATCATTTGTGCATGAATTATGACATACATTGATATTGTCATTGCCGGTGTCAGCACTACTGTGCAGGTACAGGTTATGACATACATTGACATTGCATTGACAGGTATTGACATGGTCATGCGGGCACGGGTTTTGGCATACGTTGATGTTGCATTTATTGGTATTGCCGTTGTCGGGCCTGCACATATCATGATATTCATTGACATCGTATTCACCCATTCTAACATGATCACTATCACCATTACCACCAACAACCTCCACTATAACTAGCATCATTGCAGCCAGCATTGTCACAACCACCACTACTACTATCACCTCCACCATAAACACTGCCATTACCACTGCTACATTGCTATTGTCACAGTCACCACTATCGCCATACTATAAACACTACAACACTACTGTCAACATCACTACCACAGTCACCACAGTCACCACCAGAAGGACCACTACCACCACATTGCCACAATCAGCACTACTACCTTCATCGCAGCTTTACACCACCATCACCACAACTAACATCACCACTATTAAAACTATCACCGACTCTCTCACACCTCCATCACTGCAATCACCATCATGCTATTACCACTACCACCACAGTCACCACTTCTATCACAACCAACTCCACTACCATTACTTCCACCACTGCCTCCACCGTCATCACTGTTATTTCCACCGTCACCACCCCTGTCATCGTTATCACACCATTACCATGATTATTATTACTTCCACTGCTACTAACACCATTAACACTGTCACCTCTGTTACCAGTACTAACAGATCACCACTATCAGCACCATCACCCCTGTCACCAGTGCCACCATCACCACCAGTACTACTACCACTATTACCATCAAGGATATCACCACCACCACTGTCACCACCATCATCACTTATAGAACCACAATTTAACCACAATTTAAACAATCATCACTGCTATCTCATCATCACGAATACCGTCCCCACAATCTACTATATTCACCACTATCACCATCACCACTACTGAAACAACGACCACCAGTGTCATCACCACCACAAACATCACCAACACAACTGGCATCAGTGTCCCTATCACCACCAAGATCACTGCAAATGCTATCTCTTCTACCATCCCCACTACTGCCACCATTGACACTGATCCAGCGGTATACCAACAACAGATACTCCACTACCATATACTCACCTGGGACCATAAAACACACAATTGAGTAAACCGCTGGAGTGTCAAAGTTTTATAATATTTCATAATATTCAGGATTAGTTATTTAATATTCCTAACTAACCTTTCACTGATCAAAAAGTTCTTTCCTCTGGTCGATGGACCATTAGTTGAACTAGTTGATGGTGATAATGAACATAACCCTTAACTATTCTTTTGTTTGAAGTAAATGATCACAAACTCAGGAAGGTTTAAAATCTTTATCTAAATTAAATGCATGTGAACCATTTCAAAAATACAGTGCAGTCACCATCATTCTTAGGAGAGAAAATTCAATTGATTAAACATTAAGCATATACTTCGGACTCATACAATAATTAATGCTCAGAAAAGGAGAGGACAGAAAAGAACATCTGCAAATAACGTGAAATTATATTTACCAAGAATGGTGGTGAAAGACCAACCCCCTGGCCAAAGGGCTGGTAAGGGTGCCCCGGGATAGGTCAGGAGACAAAGACTTCAGGACAGGATTCAGGACAGGATAGTTGACCTCTCTAGAATACCGACGATTGCGCCGCACCCTCTCTGACACTCTCTTCCTCCTCGAGATTCTTCCCCGATCTTCTGATCTAACCCAATTAAGTTAGGATAGAAAGTTCTGCTTCAGGTTCTGCATTCGGTTCTTCATCAGCGTCTCACAGCATCTCTCCCAGCGACAGTATCTCCGACTCTTCTCCTCTGCAGCTTCGACTCTCCTTTTCCTCCAACTCAACTAACTAACTAAAGCTACCTTAGTTATACCTTCGCTTCTTCATGTTCCACCCACTAAAGTTTCAATATCGTAAAAATATGAAATATGATTGGTCAGGCAAGGGGGAAGCTCCATCACACCATGCTTACATGTCATTAAAATCAGTTCAACTATTGTTCCCAAACCCATCCCATTAATTTTTATTCATGTATTGAGTTCCCATACGGTTTCACATTTTACTTGCAACATTATTATAACATTCTGAATAAGAGTCTTCATCGTTGAACTTTTCACCATCCGTTCTCAGGGTATGTCACTGGCGACCTTGGCTCCTGTTCAACCTCCAAGTCATCATTCCGGGTTAACTTTCAGTGGACATGCGCAGTCTTTGAATTACTCAGCTCAATTCAGTTATGCGTGAGAGGCCCAAATATGCACTAATAATAAAGTCAGAAAGACAAATATTAATTTCACAAATAAATGGTCACACTGTATACCTCCCACCTCTACTCTGTCCCAGTTCATTTATTAATACTTTTCCCGCATTAGCATTAGTAAAATAGCTTGTTTTCATTTCAGCTAAGCAGATGCCATGCACGCGAGTCTTCAAGACTCCATTTTAGTGTCTTCTGCTCATGCACTAGAATTTCCCTCCAAGCGTTACCTCGTCATCTTGCGTAGATGCAGCTGACGCATGCGCACAACAGTTTCCCCGTTTAAATCGGTATTAGTCCGTCTTCATTGTTATCCGCATTAATACACACATAAGCAAGCTTCACTAACCCGCGTGTTCATGTGGTGCGTATTAGTTACTTACAAATATGATTAATAACTTGTTAATGAGTTAAATGAGTGGATTGCCTCCGAGCAAGTCTCTTTCTTACGAAACCTTGCTCCATCAATCCCCTCTCTGATGGCATTTTTGAGCCATCCCAAAATTACCCATCACCTCCCAGATGCCAACTTTAGCAAATCTCAGTTTTCGCCATCTCCTCATCATTTTGTCAGTTACTTCTTTTCCTTCTAAATCTTTCATCTTGTTGTATAGCTTTCCTTTCATTTCCTCTAACTGAATTTCTTCATATTCCCTCTTTCGTTTCTTTCCTTTTGCTTCCCTCTCTGCATGTATCCTTCTCTTTCCCTTGCTTCTGCAATATTTACATGTGATCATTACTGTCATTACTATTGTCATTATCACAACTACTGGTAATATTATTTGACCTAGAAAACTCTTTCCAAAATTAGTAAACCAATTCCCTATTGATGTTATACTCTTTGTTAATCTTCCCTGTTAGACCTGGCATCCTTGGCGTGGGTCTCCCTTCCATTTTTTGATGATGCCTCCAATGTTATTTATCTGTTTTTGCTGGTTTAGCTGCTTTGGGCACTGTGCCACTGCTATTCAGTGCCACAGTGCAAGTGCTCCCTATGATAAATTGTGTGATGGATTAGTGACTCCATGATTGGATGATTGGTTTATTTGTCAGTCCCTAGTACAGTGCACTGAGTGTGCCCAGGGCTTGTAAATCCAATGCCGCTGGTGGGCTTGCAGCACGGGTTGTGCCACCCACAGAAGCAGCTTGTAAAATGTGTCTCAGGCCTGCCATTGCAGAGCCTGTGTGCAGCCTAGGGCTGCCATGTCGACTTGGTGAGTGCACCCACTTACCAGGCCCTAAACCTTCCCTTTACTGCATGTTGGTCACCCCTAAAGTAGGCCCTAGGGCAGGGTGCATTGTAAGTATAAGGTAGGACATGCCCTGGTGTGTGTGGCATGTCCTAATAGTGAATTACAGCCATTTTCGCTTTTCACTATTGCAAAGCTACCTGCTCCCCATAGGCCAGAATGGGCAGACTGACTATTACACCTTATAGTCAGAACTGACCCAGGGAACATGGTAGAAAAACGAATTTAGTATGCCTGAACTCAGGATGATAAAATACATCTTTTAGTGAAGTTGGTTTTAACATTCTGTGTTTGAAAATACCACTTTTAGAAAGTGGGTATTTTCTTGCCTAACTATCCAAGCCTGCCTCTGCTAGGTTGTGTATTCCTTGTCTGGAGATTGAGTGACAGGGACTGGGGGTGGCTACAGGAGACAGGGTGAGTCAGCACAGGGCTGAATAGAAAGATCTGCATCCAGAGTGGAGGGAGGAGTTGCACCTGGGTCTGAATAGGGCTGTGCCTGCCTTCCACAATGCTGGCTCCACCTCCTGCCGGGCGGCTGAGCACTCTGCCCCACATTCTGAAAGGAAAGAAGGAGTCAGGAAAACAAAGTGCTCCAGGACTGACCAGAACTGGTTTTGGACTAGGCAGAGGCCTCTCTGCCTTCAGAGAACAAAGAGAAAAGGTGTATAAAAAGGGGACCCAGACCCCTAGGAAATTAGATCACTTTTGGGAAACAAGAAGAAACCTTTGCTGAGGAGCGGAACCAAGAAGAAACTGAGGAGAAGACTATCCCTAAGCTGAGAGGGATCTGCCTGCAGTGGTTGCCTGACTGCCAAAGAAAGGAGAAGGGAACTTTGTGTGTACTTTCATCAACTTGTGAAGGATCTCCAAGGGCTTGATTTTACAGCTTGCCTCCTGCTGAAGTCTCAGGGACAACAGACTTCACCCACCAGCTCCCCCTGTGTTCCCTTGCTGGGAATTTGGACCTTCTGACACACTTGCGTGTCTCTGGGAGCTGGAAGCGCGACTCAACACGAAGAAGCGTGTCGCCGCAGCCGCTGAGTATCGCATCGCCGGAGAAGAGTGTCGACGTCGCAGCAGACGCCGGCGCATCCTCAAGAAGCGCGCCGCATCCTTCGAAGCGCCTCGCAGCACCGGAGAAGAGTGTCGCCGTCGCATCAGACGCCGTCGCATCCCGGGGCAGAGCATCGACCTCGCATCAGACGCCGACGCATCGCAACACGAGGCGCGCCCGCATCCCAGGAGAAGATCGTCGACCTTGCATCAGACGCCGTCGCATCGCCAGGGAAGCGTGTCGCAGGGCCTGTCGCGGCTCCAAAGACTCATCGAAATCGTCGCACGGCCGTCGGGCGTGCACGCATCACCTCTTCGTTGTCGCAACCTCAAGAAGACGGCACTTTGTTTCTTTTGCACCAGATCTTCAACGCATCACCGTCCTTACGTGTAAGGGACGACCGCATCACCTTCCCTGCAACACTTTTCATTGCCCTGCGTTACGCATCTTAAGGTACATTGAACTCAAAGTGTCGCATTGCTATTTTAAGAGACTCAAGCTAATTCTACCTTCTTTAAAGTACAGTATTGTGGATTATTTATGTCATTTATGGTCTTGTGGTAAATCTATATAAAAGATACTTATTTTTATAATACAACCTGTGTGGCGTCCATTTGTAGTGTTGTCACTAGATTACTGTATGTGTTCACAAATGCTTTACACACTGCCTCTGAACTAAGCCTGTCTGCTCGTGCCAAGCTACCAAGAGGGTGAGCAGGGGTTATTTCAGGAGTGTACCCCCTTACCCTGACTAGAAGCAAGGGTCCCTATTTGGACAAAGGTACCTACCTCTGCCAACTAGAGACCCCCAGTTCTAACATTCCCCATACACTGTCAACCTCCAGTTGGGTCAAGTCATTATGCATTCTTGTAATATTTCCAATATACCCTTTAATTTCCTTACTTTTGTCCGGAATGTAAGTGCAGCAATGTTGAATTTTCAACATACCACAGACTCCGCCCTCTTTTGCCAATAAAATATCAAGAGCAAGACGATTTTGTAAAACCATAGACCTTATTGCAACCATCTCTGTATTAATCATTAAGAATCCTCCGGCAGTATCTGTAGAAAGACGATCAACTATTGTTGACAATTTGCAAATTTTACGTGAATTTAGAATGACTCCATCTGAGGGTATTAATGCACTAAATATATCACCTACTATTTCAGAAAAACTAGCTCTTCTTCTCTGTGTTAGTCCATTAGAATTTTCATTGATTCCATTGATTCTGTCCACATGGTAGATCTTTGGAAAAACTATTCCAAAATAACTGCTCCCGTACCATCTTACAGGTAACCTATAATAAGCATTATTCCCGCATACATAATAAACTCCTGGAAATACAGGATCGGTTCCCCCTTTTAGTCCCCACCCTCCTAAAATTAGGAAGTTGTGTTCACATTCACTGGAACCAATGAAATTATTATTATAATCTGTCTTTAACCTATGGAGGCAGAATTTTCCCCTTTTCACAAAGTCTAGGGACATCGCAGCATGAGCTTCGCCCTTTGCATAAATTCCCTCTTTCTCAGCCCATGGAGGTACATGGGAATTCTGTTCAGCAGCTTTCCTTGTTAAATCCTGTCTCCTTTCTTCTACTAAATTCAAAAACTCTTTTTCTTCTTCACGTAATATAAATGTTAAGTTATCCTTGTGTACTTGAGCTATATCTATTGAACCCATTGTTAAGAAGAATTCACCTATGAACTGTGCATTTTTACTACTAGATACTGGATTCATATTCTTTCTAATAGGCAATTCTGAAAACACTACATCTAAGTTTGAATAAAAATACTGAAGTTTCCTGTTACGTAAAATAAACTTGATAAAACACTACATGATACACCATATGTTAAAGGTATATGGTGATAGGTCACCCCTTCTGACACTGATGAGGGTAACTTCATACAAACATAACAATTACTAATCTCCATCGTATTAACATACTGAAATAACAATTTAGTAAACACATTTAAAGAGGAATCATTGTCTGATTCATTATGATAGTTTATCTCATCTTCTACCCCTATTTCTATTTTAGTTCCCTTTATTCTATCTACTTTCTCATTAGTAATTGTATTATTCTTGTTACTTGTTTCCATCAACAAAGGTACTCCTATTGTTAGAAATAACCATACTAATACCACTAATATAATACTACATAAGCAAAATCGTAAACATTTTCTTTTTAAACTTCGTTTTGGTCTTTCAGTGTCTTCAACTCCTGCCATTTTAAATCAGAGAAAATTTCTCTTCTCTTTTCTTTCTTTGTCTAAATTTCTTAAAATCCAGTCTTTTATTTTAAGGAGGCCTTAATTTGTTTTCATCAATCTGTGCAACATGAACTCTCTCTGGTTCTTCTTGTAAATCTAAGTTTTCAAATTCTTCTAAAATAACATAGGTCCACTCAGGGGCCTTGTATTTTCTGTTAAGAATTCTCAATCTTGGGCTTCTTCGTGTAAGTTTTACTAAGGTTTGTTTGGAGTGTGTCTGACTCGTAATTTCATTTACTTGCTCTGGTTTCTTTTCTGATTTTCTTAGATAATATCTTAGGGGCCCATTACGATACCCGGCGTAAATAAATCCGCCAGGCATGGAAGCGGCAAAAATCCGCCCGCACACACCGCCTGAACACCGACCACGCCATTACGATTACACAAACCGAATACCGCCATCGGCGGAAAAGCACACAAAATACCGCCCGCCAACGTCCGAGTCGGAGACAAACCGCCCGCCACGGACGGAAACACGCACGACAACACAAAACCGCCCGCCCTCACGGCCGACACACCGCACGAGAAATTACGATCGCACCGACATGAGCGCGGAAAATCCACAAATATACCGCCCGCCAGCGCAAACAACGCCGATGAGAATCGACACGGCAGAAGCCATGGCGCCCACGTACCTGCACAGAAACCATCCGCACACAAAACCAATAGCACACAACATGGCCAACAAGTCCACACAGCAAGGCACGCACAAATACACAAGCACAGTACACATCCCGAAAACACCCCCCGGACAAACAAAAAATACAAAGGCCAGAACCCCAGACACAACACACCTGAAAACAACAGACCATGAGGACACACCCACATAGGTGAGTACAAAAGCAGCACTCCCACAGACCACAACCCCTTGCTACATTGCAAACCAGAGAGGAGAGGAGAGGACACAGTGACACAGCAAGGACAGCAGCACACCACAGAAACGCACACATCACAACCACCACCACCACCACCACCACCACCAAACACCACCACCACCACCAAACACCGGCACCACAAACCCCCTGCACATTACACAACACACACCGCACCAGCACCACAAACATCATGGCACCACAAAGAATGCCCAAGTTCACGCCCATGGAGCTGACGGTCATGGTCGACGAGATCATCAAGGTGTACCCACAAATCTATGGGAACATGGTCCAGCACACACCACTAGCCACCAGAAACAGAATGTGGAACCGGATCGTAGACCAGGTCAATGCAGTCGGGACCCTGCCCAGGAACAGAGTCGAGATCAACAAACGTTGGAATGACGTAAAGAGCCTGGTCAAGAAGAAGGAGGGCAAAAACAGAGAGCTGGCTGCCGTCACTGGCGGAGGGAATCCCGCGCTCTTTAAGACCTTCAAAGCGTGGGAGGAGAAGGTGCGAGTCGTAATACATCCGGAGATCCTCGCCGGATTAGCAGGGGGAGTGGAGGCTGGTAAGTACAAACTAATGTATACCAGCACACCGCTATGTACTCACATGCACTACCACCATGCCACAGCTCCCAGGGACAAACACCCCCATGTCCAGCACACAATACACAACACATCACACACACATGCAACAGACACTACCACACACAGCCCAAACCGAACAACTGTAAGATGCGTGGGGACATGTGTACACTAAGCCAGCCACGTAACCACCAACAGGTCCCCAAATATGCCAGAAGCGCCACAACGAGCACCCACCACACCCATGTGTCCGCCACAGCTGCACTAACCGACAAGTAACAGGTAAGTGGCAGGAACACAAAGTGCAGTGGGTGGGACGGTGGACAGCCCAAGTACAACACACACCAGGCCCCAGTCCCACAGCACAGCAAGGAGGAGCATCCCCCACACCCCACAGCCACGTGTCAGCCACTGCAGTGCACAACGACAGCCGAAAGGCAGACATCACGGCCCACAGCAATCGGTGTCAGTGGGTATCCAGCCACCCCCACGACCCACAACACCCTCCCACCCCCACAGACCTGCAACATGGAGCACCCCCCGCTTAGAGCCATGTGGCATCCAGTACAGTGCACGCACGAACAACTTGCAGGTGGGAAACTGGACAGGGCTGGATTACTGGAGGCATGAGGACCATAACACGACCAACACATGGGACATGTCACGTAGCAGACGAACACGCAGCACCGCCCACCGTCACGAACAAGTGAACAATGTGCACACGGACATGAACAACAGACTCACACCCCACATGACCCATCACAGACATAGCAACACCCAAGGAGCCACGTCTGCATGCACAAGCCACACTGAATATAGTACCACACGGCAGCCACTGTGCAACTCATCACACACAACCGAAACACCATTGAAGTCCTGTCCATGTAGCCCCAACTGCCTGTCAACCACACACCCCACAACTACGCCTATGTAAGACAAACAACACTAGACGCAACAGAGCGGAACAACATAAATGCACACGAACACCACTGAACCCATCAAACACACAGACACACCATGCACAAACAACATACCATCCATCCCATCCGTCAGCCCCAGTCTCATGAAAGGCATGTCATCCGCACAGCTGCCACACATACAGCAGTCACGCTAAGATACATGCCCATGACCAACCATGTGCCAGAAGTCAATGAAGTGCACGACACACTGTGAGCAACAACACACAACATGGGCCACCCCCCCGAGCACTGCAGTGATGCACATGGCACAGGGCAGCACGCACACCAAGGAGATGGGACAACTGCAATACGTTGGCTGGCACACAACCATCACTCACTCATAACGATGCGTCCAATGCCATGTCCAGTAATCACAACAGACAGCAAATATGCAGGCCATGTCAAGCATGCACACACCTCAAACCATGCACTGTCATGCTGCCACAACACATGTCACGTTCGGCACCCATGGCTCACAGCATGTACCCCAAAAGCATATTCCCTCCCAAATGCGAATCTGGGGCATGGCCCCCATGTTGCCATATGCGTTCCTAAGCGTTCCATTTGAACCCCAAAAGCATATCCCCTCCCAAATGCGAATCTGGGGCATAGCCCCATGTTGCCATATGCGTTCCTAAGCGTTCCATTTGAACCCCAAAAGCATATCCCCTCCCAAATGCGAATCTGGGGCATAGCCCCCATGTTGCCATATGCGTTCCTAAGCGTTCCATTTGAACCCCAAAAGCATATCCCCTCCCAAATGCGAATCTGGGGCATAGCCCCCATGTTGCCATATGCGTTCCTAAGCGTTCCATTTGAACCCCAAAAGCAAAGTACAAACCAGACCCAGGATGGGCCAGGAGCCCGCATACACCAGAGTCACAATAAGTAGGGGCACAGCAACACACCCATCGGCATGGCCAATCCGTCCCATGCCACATGTGCACAGCACACAGTCCCATTGCCAAGCACACACAACTACAGATGCTACAGCCACACACACGCCTCCGGGAAACCCATGTACGAGATTGCACGAACTGTCAATGTCAGACGACAAATACATACTTCGCCAGGTGCAACACAATAACAAATCTCATTCTCTCCACAGGTGACGAACTGCTGGATGCTGGGGATGGAGCCAGCAGCCAGCACAGCCAGCCTACAAGCCCCCAACGAGGACACACGGATCTGGAGGATCTGTCCTCCTCTTCGGACACGGACAACCAAGCAGGCCCATCTGGTGTGGCAGGGCCCAGCCGCTCCCCAGGACCCCTCCTACCCACCAACCCATCATCCAGGGCTGCTGAACATTCCCAGCCCCCTGCTGCCACTGTCGTTGCGGCCACACCCACGGTCATTGTGGCCACTACCACTGCCGCAACCGCCACCATCGCCGCACCGACCACCACCGCCGCCACCACCGCCACGTCTTCGCTGGCACCAGCCCCAGCGCAGGTGGTGGCCCGGACGACTGGATCCACCCTGGGAGCCACAGCGAGGACCGTGGTGAGCAATGTGGCTAGTGGGCAGGGCCGGTGGCAGCAGGACTGGTAGGAGGAGCAGGGTCAGGGAAACGCCAGCCTCCCCTGGGAGCCATGCCCTGCCTCACATGGCCAGAGTCCTTGGGGCCTATGAAGAGGCCCAAGGACAATGGGTCCGGTCTGCTTCAGACACGCGTGAGGTGCTGGGGGTGCTGAGGTTCATGGACGCCCGTATGGGCCAAATCGTGGACCTCATGGGACAGCTGGTGGTGGCGGTGAGGTCACAGCCAGGGACAGCAGCTCCCCTTCCGCCACCACCTGCCGGGGCGCAGGGTGGAGCAGCAGTGTCCAGTTCCCCTGCGTCCACAGCCAGTGATCACACCTCAACCACCAGCATGTCGCAAGCAGGCACCCCCTCGCAAACGTGGAAGGGGCCGTCCGAAGAGGAAACAGATCTCCCGGGAGGACTTCGCACGCTCCAGCCGCAAGTGAGGCAGCCAGCCAGCCTTCCGCCAGCCTTCCTTGACCAGCCACTGCATTGACTTGGACTACGATCCCACTCCACACAGCCATCTGGATGGCATGTGTGTGTTGGACTATGGACATAGAACCAGTGGGTACACCCTGATCATCACGCAGCCATGACCGACAGCTCATTGTCACTGCACGCACCACTTTTGTCATCACCTTACACACAATCACATGTCACAGTTAGTAATAAATGCACCTTTTTCACTAACTGCTGTTTGTGCCCTGTGTTTTAATTGTACGGAATACAACGGCCACCTTGGGCGGAAAGGCACCTGATGCGTGGCATGGCAATGGAACCGGAGGGCCTGTAGGGACCTAGGGGTGGGAGACAGAACAGGAGCACATTCAATGAGTGTGTCACACACCCATCACACAGTACATGTCAACAACTACAAGCAATGTACACACATCGCACAGAGCAATAGGGCACAATGCCACAGCCACCAACAGTGGCATACTACCCTGGCCATGGAGCGTTGACACACAGCACGCAGTGAACAAACGGCCACCCTGACACAGCACACACACACCTGCACAGATACAGCCACATCAGCCATCGTACATGGACACTCACCGTCAAGTGAAGTAGCGGGCGATGAGCTGCTGCCGCACATTACCAGCTTCCTCCTCTCCGCTGTCCTCCTCACTCGAGCTGTCCTGGTCTGCGGGCTGGGGCCCTGGTTGATCTCCGTCATCCACGATGAGGGGGATCTGCTTCCGAATGGCCAGATTGTGCAGCATGCAGCACGCCACCACTATCTGGCACACCTTCTGTGGGGAGTACGCCAACGCACTCCCGGTGCGGTCCAGGCACCTGAACCTGGACTTGAGGAGGCCAAAGGTACGCTCGACCACACGTCTGGTCCTCCCATGTGCCTCATTGTAGCGATCGTCTGCTGGGGTGCGAGGATTCCTCAATGGACTGAGCAGCCATGCCCCATTCGGATACGCAGAGTCACCTGGGTGTGAGGGACACAGAGAACCGTTGCAATTCCAACTGGACAGGGGACAGCATCGCACAACCAGCACGCTACACCACTCCACATACTCACCGACAATACAGGCACGATCCTGTTGCATATTGGACATCAGTCGTGGCAAGATGCTGTTGCGCATTATGTGTGCGTCATGGGCCGAGCCTGGGAACTTTGCACACACGTGGGTGATCACCATGTCCGCAAGGCACACCACTTGCACATTCAGGGAGTGCGTGTGCTTCCTGTTGCGGTACAGGTGCTCAGTGGCCTGTGGTGGAACAAGGCCGACATGTGTGCAGTCAATGGCTCCAACGACGTGTGGGATTCTGCCAAGGGCATAGAATGCACCCTTCACTGCCGCCAATTCACGAGCCCTGGGGAAGCGGATGTACCTGTTTCGGTACAGCATCATGGCTGCCAGTACATCCCTCAGCACCTTGCTGAACATGGGCTGGGACATCCCTCCTCCAATGCCCACTGTGTGCTGGAATGACCCAGTGGCGAAGAAATGCATGGCGGCCATCACCTTAGCCGTGGGGGTGACAGCAGTCGGATACACCCTGCGGGGACGGAGATGGGGTTCTAACATGGCACACAGTCGATGCAGGGTTGGCCTGTCCAGCCGAAACTTCCTAATAACCTCTGTATCGTCCATGTCCGTCAGCAATTGGTATGGGCGGTCAATGTTCGGTCTCCGCCTAGGGACAATGGCAGAGGACACATGTCAATGCAACACGACACATAGCAATTTCGCATACACATCACTGACATGACTGAGCAAGCACATGAGCCACAGCCCAGCTGTCAAGCTGGGACGGCACGGCCACAATACACTTACACAGGTCTCCCAACAATGGCAATGGCTAGTGATACAAACCACTGCCATGTGCATGCACATGGGGATCTAGGCCCCAATGACTTGCGGGGCGTGCTGATGGGGACTGACTGCATATCCGTCAAGCGGCAACGCCACGGCAACATGAATGTCTGCTGAGCATGGAACTGCTTCCGCGGCTGGATGAGTATGGCACACGACGACGACGATGTGGGCACAGGCTGAGCGGCCAAAACAAGTGGGACCTGTGGCACGAGGGGATATGAGACAGTAGTAGGTGTCAGCACTGCACCCTATGTACAGCACTGTACGGATCACACCTCCCGAAACATTGACAGGTGTCCACATTGACAGCCCCATGCCAAGACGGCTGTGTGCTTGCAGTCACACGTCACAGGTGAGAGGTTACATTGCACGTGCCAGGTGGCAGTCGTACATAGTGGGAGCTGGCATGTGTGTGCATGTGTCTCCTGTTCAGGATCCACCAGATGGGCGCTGACTCTGTACTGACCATTGGACACAGCATGTTCCGTGGAAGGCTTGTGTGTGTGGGATGGTGGCACTGGATGTGCCTCCGTTGGGTGGGGGGCCATGCACAGGGCGGGTACGTCGATGATTGCGCATTGTTGGTCACGGTGGGTGCACCCACTAAGATGTGTTGCCCTGTGTTCAATTCCTATGTCCGCATGATGATGGACTGTAGATGTGGGCAGACTACACATTGGTCGATGTGCTGTCTATATGCATGTGCCTTCACACCAGGCACAGCTGCCCCTGCACATGTGACCCCTGCTGGACTCGCTGCTGGGTCTGTGGAGCTGATGCACCTTCTGCGCGTGGGGCGGGCAGCTCTCCTCACTTCCCTCATTGCGCATGTCATGACTTTGCCGCAGGTGACATGGATCATGGAGGGCCCACATGTACGCGTGGGTAGGCTACACATGATTGTACACTGGTCGCCACCCCCAGTCAGTGTTTCGAATGGGAAGGTTGTCGTGCTGGTGGTATGTTCGATGTGGCGGATGGGCGGGCCTAGGTGCGGGCTTACATTCCGGACATGGGGGGTAGTTGTATTGGCGACTAGTTGCAGTACACACGGGACACGTCTCTTCCTTTCCACATCTGGGTCATCCCTTGTACTAACTGACAGTGATACAGTCATCTTCGCCCCAGCCCTACATGTCCTCCCCTCGCTCCCCCAATATGCATGCTCACCTGCGAGGCTAGCGCTTGCACAGGCAGCCCCAAGCTCGCACCAGAGAGGGCAAGGAGTGTATGTGTGGGTCCAGTCGCACGAGTGGGCTGTCTCAGGGTATGATGTGTTGCGGGACGCCGTCCACCTGCGTGGTGCCCCAAATGGAGACCCGGCCTGCATGGACTATGCATCACAGTCTTCGCCTTCCGGTTCCGCCACCTGCGACACCCAGTGGCTGTGGCTGCCCTTGCGGCCAGGCCACGTCCGTCTGTGACTGATGGCCCACACATTCACTCTTTGGCCTCTCTGGGGAGGGCTCGGGGGTGGTGGCGCACGCGCTTGCACTTAGTCGCAATGGCATGTGGCGTGGTTGGTATGATGGGCAATGGATGGGATGGTGCGAGCCACCTCCCGTGACGTCAGTGCTGCTCGTGCTGTGGTGCGTCCCCCTACACTTCCATTTGACTTGTGCCATGCTAGACGTTGAGGTTCTATTGCCTGCGTGATATGACCAGGAGGAGCGCGAGGAGACCTCTCACACACCATGCTCCACTGCCATCCCGTGCCCTGTATCGCCTGTGCGGATTGACTATGTTGGGGTTACACCTGGTCGACTGGGGCTGTGTGTGCCTTGTCAAGGGGGCATGGCGGGCGCACAACAGGATCCAGCTTGTCCACAGAGGGTGGGCTGAGGTGCGCCTGGTACCGCTTTGTACGTGTGCCCGGCTGCTGTGCACACACGTGTTCACTCCCCCCGACAGGTGTCCTCTCACAATGCCCAGGGAAGCGGTGGTGTACTGTTCATGACCCCTCCCGACACGGCGTGCTCCAACTTGGCATGTGCGCATCTCACCCGTCGCACCCACCCACCTGAGCACTGCGTCCATACGACTTCACACGACACATGTGTGTCTTCCACAGTAGTGCTACTCATTTGCGTTGACATCCAATACCAGTGGACTACATGGTCATGTCACGACTGCCGTGTACTTCACATACTCTCATCCTCTCTCATTCGTACTTGTGAAATGAGTCAGCGGAGACAGTTTTGGTTTCAAACATTATATTGAGTCTTCTGTCCTCTGTGATGCAGTATAGTGGACACTACTGGCAGCGGAATACATGTTGAGGATATACTGAGCATGATTGCAAATGGGATAGGGTGTGGGGTTACATGTGATTGCTGTTGCATGTGGGATGTGGGCTTCAGAGTGACATCTGCTTGGCCAAGGCTGTGCTAATGTACATTTACGTATAGCTGCGGAGCTGCGGACTTTGACACAGACGGTATACATGTAGCCTACCAGACCGCTTGGCATCATGGGCACAGTCCATCTCAGTTCCATGTGACAGGTTTGCTGCGGTTGTTCCTCATGCACGCGTGCATGTGAGATGACATCAGGGCATGTGCTTGCGTGCATGCAGCGGCGTGCCACTTGTTGTTGCACTGTGGTGGTTACTGGACATGTCACAGTCACTGGGGTCGTGTTGTTGTTGTATGCACTTGTCGTCCATGCAAAGGTCCTGGTATGGGATTCCCGGGGCGGGGGTGGGAGGGGTGCAGCACCCACAGACTCCAGGCGACCTATTCATGTCCACTGAGCGGTGTGTGTGTCCATGGGCGCTGGATCCATGTCGTGTCCTGGTTGTTCGTGCAGTTCCGTCCATGTGGGTGCGATACACAGAGCCCATGCCACTGCCTCCCACGATGCATGCGGTGTTCCTGGATGTGATGGGGAACAGTGTGCATGTCCCGGTCATATCCGATGTCATGGCGATGTCGTTGATGGTGTGGTTACAGTTGCCGGTCGTTTGGTATGGCTGTTGTGGTGGTGACTGGCCAGTCCGTGCGGAAGCTAAGCATGGGTGCGGGGCTGGACATCATAGGTCACTCGGGGAACCTGCGTTGTGGTCCGACGTATTTACAGGTTGTCAGGTATGCGATGCCGTCCAGCAGGGCTTCCATGTCATTGGTGGTGTACATGTTTGCCAGCCAATGAAGCGGATGGTGGCTGTCAAGGTGTTGTTCGTAGGTTGTCCCTTGGAGGACCATGATGGGGCATGCTGGGTGACATTCGATGTAGCTGTTATCGATGATCCGTCGTGTGGAGGCACAGTGGTCCCATTTCAGTGCGGGTGCGATGTTGGCCACATACGCCATGCCCCCATAGGCAGAGCAGGCCCGGTCGTGTGCGTCCAGAGGGAGGAGTAGTGGTAGCAGGTCCGCCTTCAGACATGCCGGGTTGGAGAGGCATATCTCGACGGGATGCTGGTAGGGACACCTCCGACAGTAGAAGACGGGCATGACGCAGCTGAACAATGTGATGCGGTAAGTCAGTCGGTAATTTACGTTCAGCAGGGACAGGAGATCGCATCCCAATGTATGGCACAGGTTGGTTTTGTACAGCTTGAGCTGTTCGGTGTAGTTGGGTAGGTGTGTTGCGGTTGCCATTTCGCAGCGGTTCGTTGAGGTGGCGTGCTCCGGCTGTGTGTGCAGTCTGCAATGTGCACGCTCCGGGGTTGCTGTGAGCTCTGTGTAGTCGTAGGGAGACAGGACTTGTGTTCTGTTGGCTTGTTTGGAGGACACGGGCCCTCTTCCCACATGCTTCTCAGACAGTTCAAGGTCAGTGCTGTGTGACTCCTTCCAATTAACTTGCATGTGGCCGACATGGGGGAGTGTTTTCTTCTTTCTTCCCCGTCCGTTGTGTGCTTCTGTGATATGCGCTATCTGCCCTGTGGTCGGTCTCTCGGCATGCCTGTATTGGTCTATTCTTGGACAATGGCTGTATTCACCGGCTTCTGTCGTAGGGCTGTGGTTTCCGGAGTTGGAATGGAAGGTCATTCAGTGCTGTCTGCTCTCCCTTGTGTGGGCGGCAGGCTGCCTTTCCGCTCTGCGTTGGGCCTTGTGTGTGAATGTTATTCTTGGGCCACCTGTTGTCGGTCCCCGGGCTCTTTGGTGTTCCGTTTTATATGTCTTGTTCATATGTGCAGGGTGGTATGGGTGTTTCTGTGTGGTACTGGCGTTCCTCTTCCCGAAGGGGCCCTGCTTCTCCTAGTTGGTGTTGCCGCCGCTGTGTGCTACGCCATGTTTGTTACACTGGGGTGTGTCCTGCTGTTGCGTGTCTTCACTGATATGTGTGCGTCGGTTGTGTGGCGTTGGGTGTTGTCCGTGAATTGGGCGTTGGGGACATGTCTGTGGCCGGCCTGTCACGTGTCATGTGCGTTCGGGGTGGGGCTGATGTGTGTGCTGCTTGGTTGTGTCCCTGTGTCTGTGTGCGACGCATGCATGGCGCTGCGGTCGGCCTCTGCGTTGTGCGCATGTGTGGCGGCGTCATCGGCGCTTTGGGGCCGTGACGGGGTGGTTGGTTCCTAGTCCCAGGTGGTGTGTACACATGTGTTCTGCGATGTTACGATTTGGCCTGTGTGTCATATGTGGATGCGATGGTGGATGTGTAGTGTACACGCGCTGGTGGGGGGTTGTCCGCTTTTTTCCGCCCTTGCACTGTGTGCGCTGTTTGCGTGCACTTGTTGTGTGTGTGCCTACCTGCGTCTCCGCGGTACGTTGCGTCCTTGGTGGTGCATCAGCAGGAGCATGGGGAGTGCCTGCAGTGCTGGATTCATGCTCGGTGGAGCCGCTTCTTCGTTGTCCGTGCTCGGCGTCCGTGTTACCGCTCGGTTTGTCGTACGGTATCTCTTGGCCGTGGGAGCCGCTTTGTTTGCGGCATCGTAATTTATGCGCCGGGCGGGACGTGTTTCGTCGGACGGTGTGTGTCAGTTAGCTGCGCCGCTACATGTACGGGCGCACTTTGATGGCGGACGGTGTTGCTGGCTTGCCGGCGGTGTTTGGCCTACTTTTCGCATCGTAATTGGGCGGGCGTGTGGACTGCTGCGTGCCGGCGGTAACTGGTGGTTTTTGCATCCGCCAGCACGGCAGTGGTGCTTCCGCCCGCCATCGTAATGAG